>CM060253.1:17602901-18202901 GCA_030684275.1 Acipenser oxyrinchus oxyrinchus
TGCCTAGGAGAGTATTGACCATTTTTTGTTATGTACTTCTAGTTGTAAAAATTATATATTGTACTGTTTTGTAAATCTAGTGCAACTGAGATCAATACAGAGGGAGAGACTACATTACGAAACATTAGAGGTAATCAATCCACAGCTACACCATTGTGTTTTGATAAGAAATATATAAATAAAGAGATAAGCCACATGTTACTAAATTAAAAAGTTAAACCAAATTAATTTAGGCATAGCTTGGCACACCATGTCAAGTATTTCTGAGCTTTTATTGTAACTTTTTTATACATTTGAAATGTTTAGATCCCATATTACCTGCTATAGGAGGTAGCTGACAACATTACTCATGGTTAGATGGATAACATTTTTAAATGTTGTTGGAAATTTTAAAATAAATAAGCATCTAATGTGAAGGAGACTATAAGCACAGGGCTGGAAGAACTGAAGTTGAGGATTCAATTTTTTATTTTATTTATTATTATTATTATTTATTTTTTTAAACTGAGTAAGCCATCAAACACCTCTTTGGAGAAGGGTTAATAATCACTCAGCAGCTTATAAAACCTTTTGGTACATCAAGAGAATAAAGGAAGCAAAATAAAGAACGCTACCAACCAACCCCATGTCTGTATCCAAGGACTTGAAAAGGACGATTGGGTAGCAGAAACATGCTACATGCTAAAATGGTATTGTTACCATGGCATTACTGGTCACGTCAGGGATTGCTCTGTCTTTAGTTTCAAGGACCTCTCAACCAAGTCAATCTGTTCAAACCACTCCCCACCGTTTCAATCTAGTTACATAGTGTGCTCAAATGTAAATCCAGATTAGTCCCTTTCCCTTGTATTTTTCACAGGATAAGAAAAGCATAACTTTTTTTGGTAAATTCAATAGTAAACAAAGCATTAGTGCTCCTACTTTTTTTTGTTCCATTACCCAATGGAGTTTGATACAAAATACATTTTTAAGTGGTCTGATAGCAAGTGCTGTGGCAGTTTCATTGACAAAATGCACTGGGTTTTACAATGTTCTTTATTATCTAAAAAACATATGAATAATACAGTAAATAATACAGGGGCAGCAGTGTGGAGTAGTGGTTAGGGCATTGGACTCTGACTGGAGGGTCGTGGGTTCAATCCCAGGTTGGGGACACTGCTGCAGTACCCTTGAGCAAGGTACTTTACCTAGATTGCTCCAGTAAAAACCCAACTCTATAAATGGGTAATTGTATGTAAAAATAATGAGATATCTTGTAAGTCGCCCTGTATAAGGGCGTCTGCTAAGAAACAAATAATAATAAAGAAAACTCTTGGAAGTAAAAAAAAAACAATCAGACTAATTAAGCAAGTTGGACAGACCAGAGACAGCCTTGGTCTAAAAATTAGCTATCAATTTCCAAACTACCTGCCACCCAAACCCATCTCCCTCCCGAGAGGTGTGCGGCTACAGGGGTATCTGAAATTCCTCAAAAAGAGGCATGAACCAGAACATTCCGACACATGCATGTAAGGGACAGTTTTAGTGAACCTGTGAAAAATGTCATAAACTCCACCGTCTTAAGCAAGAAGAGTAATCAATCACAAAACACAGGATTTGCATCTGTAAAAACTAGGAGGAATGTATGGAATTTTCAATTAGAGGTTAACATACTAGTATTTTAAGATATGTTTCTAGTCTGGTTTAAAATTAATGACTGATTTGTGTAGCTTTGTTCTAGGTGCAAAGTTGCAAGAATATAACATGGGTGCCACCTATGGGTCACTTTTCAAAATATCCCTTTATGGAACCATCAATGTCCACTGGATGCTATGTAATAAATAACTGAATTAACTTATATTAGTTTATGGTATTATACAACAAAGTGATAAATTACATTCAAAATACCTGAATTATAGAAATGTGTGGGAAGCAAACATTAGCTTTCTTGGTGTTTCATCTATTCAGCTGTTTAAAGCCTTTTTCTAGAAGTGTACTTGGAGTAGTGCACTTGTATACCCATGTCTGCCTGTGTAATTAATGTACTGCAATGAGGAGGTAGACAGAAAGAAACTGATAATGGAAGCTCTGAAAACAATATGAATCCATGCACACAATAGGATTTGTTTATTCATTTATTAAAACCAGTTTTGTTGTATAACCTTTAAGTATGGAGGATGGAGAACAATTGTTAACAGTCCTGCAACCTAAAGACAAAGTCACAATATTCAGTGCGGTGCAAAGAACCACCAAACAAGTGCAAATAATAAACAAGCTTTGGTTTCTATTTATTCTATACAGAATACACATCCTGAAATTAATTACAAGCCCAAAAAGTATGGGGCAGAAACAGAACAATATTTATTTATATCTTGAGGTTAACCTTGTTGACTATCTTGTTGAAACTGACTTTCTTTTCAAAAAATGCGCTAAAAAGAGGCGCAAAGTGAACATAAAAAAGTAGAAGTCTAGTGTTCTTTTTGTAGTTATTTTCTGTGAGTAGGAACCTTAGATTCCAGTGTGGATAGTCTTTTCTCCATTGTCACTACAACTGCTTTGATCTGCCAAAATAGAAAGAAAAATGTGTTCCTTAGAGAACTATTTTAAACCCTTAGTTATTTGCAAAAATAAAAATAGAAATGATGTAGTTTATTTTTTATATTTAATGATAAAGACTTCAGCATGTGCAAATTACAAAATGTAATCAAACATAGTAACAAATATTATGATCTTTAACAGTTATTACAGCAGACTCCGAAACATTAATATCCTGACTATCCTAAAGCTATTGCAAATTTGTAGTAACATTTTGCAATCTGCTAGCAGTTTGTTACACCAACATATGTATTTTTATTTTATTTTATTATTTTTTTTAATTTGGAATCAGCAATTAAATTTTCTCCCCCAATTTGGAAAGCCCAATTATTTTTTATTTCAACCCAGCTCACCGCTTCTTTCCACCTCAGAGCTACCCTGTCGGAGGACCACGCAGCTCTGGGCAACTTACAGGCAAGCCCGCAGGCGCCCAGACAGTCTACAGGGGTCGCTGGTGCGCAGTGAGCCGAAGACACTCTGGCTGACCTAAGCCCTCCCTAACCGGGGTGCGCTTGGCCGATTGTGTGCCGACCCCTGGAAACTCCCGTCCACTGTCGGCAGTGGAATAGCCTGGACTCGAACCGGCGATCTCCAGGCTATAGGGCGCATTCTGCACTCCATGCGGTGCCTTTACTGGACTCAGGAGCCCGTCCAACAGATGTATTTTGACATCTGTCTGCGACATGAGCAAATAAATACAAGACAGGACAACAAATGGTTTAAAGTTAAACATAAAAAAGGAGCACACATAAGCACATTAGTAAATTGTGAACTTTAAAAATCAGATTGACCTTTTCCATCTCAGCTTCTACACACACCCTGGACTCAGGTTTATCTTCTTCATCTGGTAACACTATCTGCAGTGCGAATCCGAGCACATAACTAAACATCATAAATCAAAATAAGAAAACATGGTAAAATGTGTTGAAAAACACAAACAACATAATTGGTTACGTTTTGGTCACTTGAGTATACGTACTGAAAATTGATAGAAGCCAAATCACTTCAGGTCTCATTGTGAACATTGGATTTTATTATTATTATTTATTTCTTAGCAGACACCCTTATCCAGGGCGACTTACAATTGTTACAAGATATCACATTATTTTTTCATACAATTATTATTTTTTTATTTTTACACATTATTTTTACATACAATTACCCATTTATATAGTTGGGTTTTTACTGGAGCAATCTAGGTAAAGTACCTTGCTCAAGGGTACAGCAGCAGTGTCCCCCACCTGGGATTGAACCAACGACCCTCCGGTCAAGAGTCCAGAGCCCTAACCACTACTCCACACTGCTGCCCTATTTTAATGATAATACATGTTTTTTCAGGTATGTTTGTTGTTATAACAACATTAATGTGCACCCTCCTACAGCCAATCATGTACAACGGCTATGAGCTGCTACTTCTATAAGCTTCAGTCTATGAACATGGTGATCTGCTGGAGATACTTTTGGAAATCCTTGTTTCCTTGATAGATTATTACATTTCAGCAGACAGAAAAATCGGACTGTGATATTTTTTGTATCACGTAAATATTAAAATAGGTATCAGTACAAATATAACAGTTATCTTAAGCGGCACCGCATGTTGACAGGATGCTTAGTTTAGAAGCAACTGTTGACTTGGGAAGAGGAATCTCAAAGAAACACGACCCAAGAACGATGTGTTGTCCTAGCACTTCTAATAACATGACCACAATGCTGCAGCAGTGTTGCAGGCTTATGGAACTCTTCACAACAAGGCAAAGTTTCTGTACAGGGGAAATGACTCAAGCTACAGAAAACAATTGCATGCTTGGAAGACTAACACTAGTGAAAAAAGTACTGAATCAGAGATTCAAAACATGACACAGCAGTGTCACCAGAAATCATCAATGGGAGTTTGATGTTCAAGAGATGCTGCTGAAATGCTAAAGCATTCTTTCCATTTTCCAATACGGGAAACCCTGTTTGCCAGAGATGGATGTATAGCTCCTTTTTACATACTTATGATCAATGCAGATAGTGTTATGCCAACATTGATAAATGCTCTTTCTTCCATAAACTAAACTTATAAGCACTTCCTAGCAAGAAGCATTTATCAGCCACTGAAGCACACATACAGTACTTGTGCATCAAGCTTAACCTTTGAGGAACATTTAAACTGGAAATACATTCCTTTGGAAGTTAAAGATAAATATAAAACTCCTCATACCTCTCAACCGACTTGACATTAAGGCAAAACACATCCCTTTTGTAGTCAAGGTGCTTTGGTGTGCATGTGTAGAGCTTGCCCAGTTCTAAGGAACAGCCACCGCAAGACAATGTTAAAAACAAGCTGAAAGGAAAAAAAAAAGAAAGGAAAATAGGACAAATATGACAATACTGCAAGAGTAAATTAATGTGTTTAATTCTCTGTACAACATACTAAAATATATTAACAGGTGAATCAATGAGATTTTGAGTCTGAACAAGTCCACTTATAAATCATTGTGTAATCATTGACTACAGGGTCCAGCGAGTGTAGGAGGAGACAACAATTTCCCGAGTAGATAAAATCAAGGATGTGTGTTTTCATTCTACTGAGATGAATATCTCCAAGTAAACTTGATGGTATAGTTATTACAAGTAATAGTAAAAAAAAAAGTCAGTGATGTTCTGCTTCTGCTTGGTTCATAGTAAAGGTAAAGAACAATGGCACAATTTATAGTCTGCCATGGTGCCAGCAGGTGCCAAAAGGTCTTAGGATCATTGTCTTTGTATTGCACTGTAGAAAATCACCAGTGTCAACATACTTCATACTGTGGTAAATCATCGTGGACAAGGCTGGTCTTCACCCTTGAAATATTTTACAACAAAACACTGGAACAAACAAAAATGGTTTAAACAAAATAACATTAGGTTATTATCATAACCCTGGTTCCCTGAAATAGTAATGTAACCATTACCGTAAGTGTGTTTACCTCCTCAAGAACCAGAACCTGAATAGATATACCAAACTGCGTGTCAGCACCTGTGACACAGTCATACTCCCCACTCCCCGAGGGCATAAGAAGACTGCACGCACAGATACCAGCATCATTTTTCTTTCCAGCATGCTGCAATCATTGACGCAGCGACCTAGAAGGTTAATGGTTACATTTCTATTTTAGGGAACCAGGGTTATGATAATAACCTAACGTTCCCTATAAAGTACGAAATGTAACCATTACCGTATGGGAATATTGCATAATGACTAGAATGCTATAAGACCAAGACAAAGGCTACCTTGTGTGTTAGCATATGGAACCCCAGTGACAAGTAGCTAGGGCTAAAAAATTGAGGGAGAAACTCACCTCTTTGTTATGTTTGAAGGGGCTTGAAGCTGCCCTTAACACTCTAGTTCCAAAGCCAGGGTTTTGTCGATCCACAACCTAAGTCTGTAGAACCTAGTACAGGTATGGGGAGTAGCCCACAATGCTGCATTGCAAATGTCTTTGACAGATGCACCCTGGAATAAAGCCCACAAAGTTACCATGCCCCTGATGAAAATGGGCAGTGAGCTTTCTGGAGGGGGCAAGTTGGTCAGCTCATAGGCAGTTCTGCATGTCTGTTATCTATTTGCACAGTCTCTGCATAGACAGGGCTTGACCATGGGACTTCTTCGTCCCAGAGCAGACAAACATTGCTCGGACAGCCTCCAACTTTTCGTCCTGTCACCATAGCACACCAGGGCCCACACTGTCGTGGGGTCGAACCCACAAGGCAGACACCACATCTGTAAGACGCTCCACTTGTACTCGTACTGGGAACGTGCGGACGCTGCTCTGGAAATTTGTAAGGAGTCAATAACCCTATTGGACAGATCCAGACAGATCAAAGCAGTCGTTCAGGGGCCCGACCCAGAGCTGCAGGCTCGATGGGTCGGGATGCCATAAGGTCCCCCACATCTGACTGAGCAGGTCGCGGTGCTTGGGCAGTCTCCACAGCTGACCACTCAGGAGCTGCATCAGGGTTTAAACCTACTGGGCCAATAAGGGGCTACTAAGAGCACCTTGGCCTGGTCCTGCCTGATTTTCTCTAGACACAGCAGGAGCAAAGTGAGCGGTGGGAAGGCATATAACAATTGCCTTGGCCACTGGTGTGCCAAGGCATCTACCGCCAGTGGGTCCCCGCCTCCTATTATGGAGAACCAGAGGGGACAGTGGGTTGATTCCTGGGAGACAAGAGAACATCTCTGCTCTCCCGAACCTTTCCCAAATGAGGCTACCACCTTGGAGTTCGCCTCCACTTTGAGGTGCTGGGACCCTCCTAGAGAGGAGGTCCGCTGCTCAGTTTTTCACCCCGGGCAGAAATACTGCCCGTAGTGAAAGCAGGTTCTCGTGTGCCCAGAGCAAGCTTACGGGCCACGTGATGGAGAATGGGCGACGTGAGGCCCCCTGCGCCCCCGTGACATCCTACACAGCGCTCCAGCTCAGGCTGGACACGTCCGTGGTGATGTCCTCCCTTCTGGTGATACTGCCCAACGCTATGCCGAGGCGCAGATGAGCAGGCTGTTTGCACCAAAAGACAGTGACGAAACACTGTCAATAAGCGGTCACGGTTCATGCAGGCTGAAAATTACCTGCTGTTGAGCTAGGCTTGCAAGGGTGCATGTGCAGGAAACCCAAAAGTAGGGTCTGAGAAGCTGCTGCCATCAAGTAAAAACTCCACTGCCATTTTACACAGCGCCCCAGTGCAGGCTGGGAGCATCTGCTCAAGCAGCAACACCGCTGTACAGTAATGTAACAGGGCGACTGTGACAGACAGCGAGTGTATCCAAGTCATAAATCTCCCTCCCGACCTGTGAGGATGCAGTATAACAGGAACAGTGCACCCCAGACTGGATGGGTTGGCAATTCATTCCAGGGAATGAAGTTGGAAGTCGGCCATCCAGAAAGGGAGCGGAGTCACAATACCAGAAGTCATCACCTTAATGCGGTCGGTGATGTGGCAATTGCGGACTGGAGGAAAAGTGATTACACTCGCTACCGAAAGGGGCGTGACTGAGGGTAAATCAGGGGATGTGGCGAAGAGATCTGTTCCTTTGTTATGTTTGCGAAAGGACCTGCAAAGAGTACAAGTGAAAACTAACAGTGAGTGTTTCGTGTTGTTTTGTCTGCCTATTAACTATTGTGTTTGTCATTGTTAGACAGCTAAATTATCCGGGAGCTGTCGCTACAAAGCCAGCACCAAACCCCGGACTACATTGCACTACTGTTGTCATCGTAATTGTTTTAATTCACCACTTGCATTAGGAGCACACGCTGTTGGAATTGTGATCATGTATGTGTTTAAAGTGTGTGTCATTATTATAAAGTATTATTTTGGGACCCTGTGGGTTTTGACTGGGCTTTACACATTGCTCTATATAGCCAGTCTTATTATTTAAGCAACAATAAAGCTTCTTTTCACCGTTGAACTGCGTTGGGTCGTTATTCTACTGCACTGCATCATCACTGCACCTGTGCACTGCAAACCACTTTGCCAAAGCGACGCAGTGTACAGTACTGTAAAAACTGTAACACGGCAGGTCAAGACCCGAACCAAGTCCTCTGGTACTGGACCAGGGATAATACTGCGGTTAAAAATGGGTTGATGATTTTGCACCAAATCAGAACGGTATGGTTCCAGGATGAAACTGTACGGTTGATTCGGTACAGGTACGGTGCCTAAGATCAATACGGTATGGTACCGGCTGGTACGGTACGTTACCCTCGGTACAGTAACCTCATTCCCTGTTTGGTATGGGTATCGAGTCGGTGACCTACAGGTCTACTCGGTTCGCATACCGCAAGAAGCAGTTTAAAGGGATTCCCATCTACAGTGCCTTGCGAAAGTATTCGGCCCCCTTGAACTTTGCGACCTTTTGCCACATTTCAGGCTTCAAACATAAAGATATGAAACTGTAATTTTTTGTGAAGAATCAACAACAAGTGGGACACAATCATGAAGTGGAACGAAATTTATTGGATATTTCAAACTTTTTAACAAATAAAAACTGAAAAATTGGGCTGCAAAATTATTCAGCCCCTTTACTTTCAGTGCAGCAAACTCTCTCCAGAAGTTCAGTGAGGATCTCTGAATGATCCAATGTTGACCTAAATGACTAATGATGATAAATAGAATCCACCTGTGTGTAATCAAGTCTCCGATAAATGCACCTGCACTGTGATAGTCTCAGAGGTCCGTTTAAAGCGCAGAGAGCATCATGAAGAACAAGGAACACACCAGGCAGGTCCGAGATACTGTTGTGGAGAAGTTTAAAGCCGGATTTGGATACAAAAAGATTTCCCAAGCTTTAAACATCCCAAGGAGCACTGTGCAAGCGATAATATTGAAATGGAAGGAGTATCAGACCACTGCAAATCTACCAAGACCTGGCCGTCCCTCTAAACTTTCAGCTCATACAAGGAGAAGACTGATCAGAGATGCAGCCAAGAGGCCCATGATCACTCTGGATGAACTGCAGAGATCTACAGCTGAGGTGGGAGACTCTGTCCATAGGACAACAATCAGTCGTGATACTGCACAAATCTGGCCTTTATGGAAGAGTGGCAAGAAGAAAGCCATTTCTTAAAGATATCCATAAAAGTGTCGCTTACAGTTTGCCACAAGCCACCTGGGAGACACACCAAACATGTGGAAGAAGGTGCTCTGGTCAGATGAAACCAAAATCGAACTTTTGGCAACAATGCAAAACGTTATGTTTGGCGTAAAGCAACACAGCTCATCACTCCTGAACACACCATCCCCACTGTCAAACATGGTGGTGGCAGCATCATGGTTTGGGCCTGCTTTTCTTCAGCAGGGACAGGGAAGATGGTTAAAATTGATGGGAAGATGGATGGAGCCAAATACAGGACCATTCTGGAAGAAAACCTGATGGAGTCTGCAAAAGACCTGAGACTGGGACGGAGATTTGTCTTCCAACAAGACAATGATCCAAAACATAAAGCAAAATCTACAATGGAATGGTTCACAAATAAACATATCCAGGTGTTAGAATGGCCAAGTCAAAGTCCAGACCTGAATCCAATCGAGAATCTGTGGAAAGAACTGAAAACTGCTGTTCACAAATGCTCTCCATCCAACCTCACTGAGCTCGAGCTGTTTTGCAAGGAGGAATGGGCAAAAATTTCAGTCTCTCGATGTGCAAAACTGATAGAGACATACCCCAAGCGACTTACAGCTGTAATCGCAGCAAAAGGTGGCGCTACAAAGTATTAACTTAAGGGGCTGAATAATTTTGCACTCAATTTTTCAGTTTTTATTTGTTAAAAAGTTTGAAATATCCAATAAATTTCGTTCCACTTCATGATTGTGTCCCACTTGTTGTTGATTCTTCACAAAAAATTACAGTTTCATATCTTTATGTTTGAAGCCTGAAATGTGGCAAAAGGTCAAAGTTCAAGGGGGCAATACTTTCGCAAGGCACTGTATATAGCTTCTAGCAAACCAAAACAGTCCGAATGCACACAAGACTGAGGGAAGCCTGCTGTTAGAGCCCTAACAGCCTTTGTAATGGTGCTGCAGACACCAAAACAGCAAGGAGACACAGTAAGAGACTGCAAGCAATCTGCGCCGAAGCGCATATCTCGGTCAACGCACAGCTGCTGAGCCCAGCAGCTACACATGCTGCTGCACAAAAAAGACACAAGTCAAAAACTCTCGCAGAAAACAGTAATCACAATATTACAGTTAAAATAATAATAAAATAATTAAAAAAAACAAAACTTTTACTTTTAACTCCAGATGGAGCAAAGCAGCCTGTAACTCAAGTTGCTTGGTCCCTGAAGGCGACAGAAGCTGCCGGCTTCACATGAGGCACAAGGCCGCCATGGACGTAACAAACAACAGGCTATGTGCACAAATTACATGTAATTATTAAAACAACGTAAATAATATTTTTTGAGGATGCAACATCGACAATGGATAATTGCAAAGCATATGACATGGTTTCTTTAGATTTCCAGAAAGCTTCTGACAAAGTCCCGCATAAAAGATTAATCCTCAAACTGAACGCAGTAGGGATTCAAGGAAATGTATGCACATGGATTAAGTAGTAGTTAACATGTAGAAAACAGAAAGTACCGATTAGAGGAGAAGCCTCAAGATGGAGTGAGGTAACCAGTGGAGTACCACAGGGATCAGTATTAGGCTCTCTGTCCTTCCTAATCTACATTAATGACTTAGATTCTGGTATAGTAAGCAAACTTGCTAAATTTGCAGACGATACAAAAATAGGAGTAGTGGAAACACCGTTGTAGCAGCAAAGGTCATTCAAAATGATCTAGACCGCATTCAGAACCGGGCAGACACATGGCAAATGACATTTAATATAGAAAAGTGTAAGGTACTGCAGCAGGCAATAAAAATGTACATTATAAATACCATATGGGAGATACTGAAATTGAAGAAGGAACCTATGAAAAAGATCTAGGAGTTTATGTTGACTCAGAAATGCTTATCTAGACAATGTGGGGAAGCAATAAAAAAGGCCAACAAAATGCTCGGATATATAGTGAAAGGTGTTGAATTTAAATCAAGGAATGTAATGTTAAAACTGTACAATGCATTAGTAAGATCTCATCTAGAATATTGTGTTCAGTTCTGGTCACCTTGCTACAAAAAGGATATTGCTGCTCTAGAAAGAGTGCAAAGAAGAGCAACCAGAATTATCCCGGGTTTAAAAGGCATGTCATATGCAGACAGCCTAAAACAATTTAATTTATTCAGTCTTGAACAAAGAAGACCATGCGGTGATCTGATTCAAGCATTCAAAATTCTAAAAGGTATTGACAATGTTGACCCAGGGGACTTTTTCGACCTGAAAAAAGAAATAAGGACCAGGGGTCACAAATGGAGATTAGATAAAAGGGGCATTCAGAACAGAAAATAGGAGGCACTTTTTTACACAGAGAATTGTGGGAGTCTGGAACCAACTCCCTAGCAATGTTGCTGAAGCTGACACCCTGGATCCTTCAAGAAGCTGCTTGATGAGATTCTGGGATCAATAAGCTACTAACAACCAAACAATTAAGATGGGCCGAATGGTCTCCTCTCGTTTGTAAATGTTCTTATGTTGTTATCGCATTAATTAGTGTAAAACACGAATAATAAATGCAGATAAAAAGGACTCACTTGTCAATGGCTTCTCCTCGTCTAGGTTCAGTCCTCTGAAGAATGATGCTGGTATCTGTGCATGCAGTCTTCTTATGCCCTCGGGGGCGGGCATGACTGCGTCACAGGCACTAGCACACAGCTTTGGTATATCTATTTAGGTCTGGGAAATTTAGGAGATAAACACCCATACGGTAATGATTACATTTTGTACTTTATAGGGAACAGCATCCAAGTTCAGCTATCATGGTGCATTATTTCTTGGGCAGCACCTTCACTGAAACCTCCACGCTCTCTCCCAACAATCATTTCTTTCTGACTAGAGCGCAGGCTGGTTACCCGGTGGCTGTAGTTGCAGACAAAGATGTGAAAACTTAGGCCGGCGCAACGACGTCTGAACCACCAGGGGGGGTGAAGTAGGCGACAGGGGGAACAATGGTGACGAACAGCGACTTCTGGTTTACCAGGGGGAGCGAAGTAGGAGACAGGGGAAGAAACTGTGCCTGAAGATTCAGCGACCTGGGAATCAGGCCCAGCGACCAGGTCCAGACGCAACAGCAGGGTGTCTAGGAGCACTGGACAAGGGACCTGACCTACCAGCGCTGGATCGGTGCAGCGGGGTGGTGGTCAGGGCTGGGGTGGAGGTGGTCTCTTCATCTCCACCTCCTCCACCTCCACCTCGGATTCTGGAACTGGTGACGGCTCCTCCCCCTTTAGCTCTGGAGACTGTGGTCCTCCCCCTTTGGCTCTAGAGACTGTGGCGTCTCCTCCCCCTTGGCTCTGGGGAATGTGGCAGCTCCTCCCCTTTGGCTCTGGGGACTGTGGCGCTCCTCCCTCTGGTTCTCAAACAGCTGTTCTCCTCTGGCTCTCGAAACAGCGGTGCTTCTTCCTCTTGGCACTCGGATAGCAACAACAACTCACGATCTGGCAGCAGCAACTCTCGCTCTGGAAGCTGCAACTTTTCCCTCAGTTGCTGATTTCTCTCTCGCTGTAGGCAGTTGGCCTCTTGTTCTGTAGCAGTGGCCTGTATCAACACCCTTAACATTTCTTCAATTTTTTTTTTTCCTGCAGTTCTGAGCTGGGTCAGTATCCCACTTCTAAAACCATGTGTGGAACAGCTTCCGGGACAAGGCTGGTTCATGCTTTGAAATATTTGACCCAGACACAGGAACTGCAGTTCAGCACTTTTATTTTACAACAAAACAAACAAAAAGTTTTAAACAAAATAATACAGCACCCAAGTTCTGCTATCACAGTACATTCTTTATTATTATTATTATTATTTATTTCTTAGCAGACGCCCTTATCCAGGGTGACTTACAGTCGTCAACAATTACATTTCAAGAATCACAGTGCAAGTAATAATACAATTGAGAGCAAGATAAATACAATGACTTTGGTTCAAGCAAGTACAAGTGTGACAAAATACAATTCAATAATACAGCAGATAACAGTGTCAGTGATAGTTACATCAGGATATAATTAAATAGAAAATACTACAGATTAAACACTTGGCAGATTACAGTTCTCTGAAGTACAGGATTACATGCAGTAAAACAGGGGGCAGATAAGAGCAAGTAATGCGCATTTAAGTAAGGATGATATGTGTCCCAGGGGAAAAACAGAGGAGTTCTACAGGTGCTTTCTGAAGAGGTGTGTCTTGAGGAGGTGCCGGAATGTGGTCAGGGACTGGGCAGTCCTGACATCTGTAGGAAGGTCATTCCACCACTGCGGGGCGAGGGTGGAGAAGGAGCGGGCTCTGGAGGCAGGGGAGCGTAGAGGAGCTAGAGCCAGTCTTCTAGTGCAGGCGGAGCGGAGAGGTCGAGTGGGGGTGTAGGGAGAGATGAGGGTCTGGAGGTAGCTGGGTGCAGTCTGGTCAAGGCATCTGTAGGCTAGTACAAGAGTCTTGAACTGGATGCGAAGCGTGATCGGGAGCCAGTGGAGTGAGCGGAGTAGTGGAGTTGCATGGGAGAAGCGAGGCAGAGAGAACACCAGGCGAGCAGCGGAGTTCTGGATGAGCTGGAGCGGACGGGTGGATTCTTTCTTTCTTTCTTTCTCTCTCTCTTTCTTTCTTTCCACACTGTTCAGGTTGGGCAGCACCTTCACTGAAACCTCCACATTCTCTCAAAACAAACATTTCTTTGTCTGCTTTTATAGGATGTGCCCAGGGGTTAATTGACAATCAATAATTCAATTACCACCTAGCCATATTCCACACTTTCCAATTAACTAATAAAACACTTAAAGAATTAAACACACCAACACATGCACGTGCAGAGCCTCTTCTCTGTCACAATACCTACCAGCTATGTTCATCATTTTGTGTCGAAAGAAGGGTTTCATTACCTGCAACAACATTGTTGGTGGTTTCTGGAAAAAGTAAAACAAATCAGCTATACAATATACAAGACTGTGATTCATATTTGAAAGTAGGCAGGATATCAATTGTTACAAATCCCAGTTGATTAACATGTATACTGATATGGCTTTATCCTAAATTACAACTGCAACGAACCATGGCTGTTCTGTCTCCTCCATTTTCCATCAGAAATGTTCTTGCTCAACTTAAGGTGCTGAGTGTAAATTACCTACAAAAATGAAGACAGGGAGTGACGGGGCACCCCCGCCCCTGTGTTTATTTGTATTATTTTTGTATTGCTGGTATTATTATTGTTTGGGTGTATTGTGTGTTAGTATTAGGGTAGGTCTGTGGCAGCACGGCAGGGTGGTGTGGGGAGTCTTGGGTGGCAGGGAGGGCATTCAAATCCTCCCTGAAAACACACAATGAATTAATGAAAAAAAAAAAAAAAAATGCTGGATTGCAGTTTTTTTTTTTTTTTTTTTTACTCGGGATCGATCACCTAGAGGCTTTTACAGATAATGAGGTCGGTGGTTCTAATTTCATTATGTTACAGTGATAAAATACCTTCGATGTGACACAGCTGTTAGACCTAATTTACAGTCTACTTGAATGCTGGCGCTGGCCAGCGCTATGATACATCCAGAGCACATTTAAAACAATCTCCATGTAACTGTTGTTTCTCTGCAAATAATAAAATCAATCTCCTTTGATTAGGAGCTATATAACCAGCTTGTGTTTTGTGGAATTAGCTTTGTGATGCACCTGCATTTTTCTGCACTGTACTGCATTTCTCTTTTGTTGATGTGACGATACAGAAAGACCCACCTACTTCTATGGTTGTCATGTTGACATTATTGAAACTACTCACTTGTGTGGGAAGGCACTTGAAACATGTGGCCAAAGATACTCTATGATGTGGCTTCATTATTTTTTTGAGGTCAACGATCAAAGGCTCAAAGTAACCACATGTTTTTTTTTTTGTTACAGTTCCTGTTTGCAACCTTCTAGCTCAAAGTGGGTTGAGTTGATGTTGGAGAGAAATGAGTTCAGCTAATATTCGATTGATCCACTTATGGGTCATTCCATACCAACTCAACCAGAGCCATTGGGGGTTTTCGGGCCCGTTGAGTTCAGAAATGCAAATAATTGTTTTATTTTTTTTATTTCCCCTTTGAGCTGTGACCTGGCAAAGGTCAACCTAAAGTGAAAAAGTGACCCTGACCAGAAAAATCACCCAGGGCTCAACTTAGACGCTACCAGCATGTGTAGCACCTCGGTCGACTCATAATGAATAGGGCTTTCGAGAAAAAATATACCAGGAGCACCTAACTCACCTAACGCAAGTTACCAGATGAGGGGTAATTGACAAGCTTTATTTGAACTTCAGCCCAACCCTTCACCCTGTAAGGGATGCAGGTTCTAAAATGTTAGTATTGCTCAAAGAACCTTAGGGACCACTCTTCCACATTTTGTGAAACACTTTTGGTTTCAAGTCCCCCCACTGGTTATTAACCACCTCTGAAATTAGAATTTTTGGTATTTCTACGAAGTTTAGGCCAAAATAACTAACGGGGGGGGGGTTTAAGAGATCACCCAAAAATACATTTTTGGATAGATGTTGATGAGATCTACAAACATCAAAACATCAAGCAAAACATTTTGGATTTTTGGCAGATATTTTAAGTTGCATTTGTCATGCATTCGAGCTCTGCTTATGGCCACTTTGGTGAGGCTAAAGTACCACATAGTCCTAACCGAACTGGCATTATTCTTCAATGTTGCATTATCTGGGGTTAGATCTAGAGTAAAAAGTGACAGGGTGTGCTTCCAGTGGCACTAGCTTGGAGGTGTGGGGTTATGAATAGGTGTCTACCTAAATCGCGATTTCGCGGAAATTGGGAAACTGAGGGGTCACCGCGAAATTCACTTCTTTTAGGGGCCAATGCATACTGGGCAAGTACAGAGAGAAGAAAAAAGAAACCTCGTTTAAATGAACTGTTGCACAACGCAAGTGACGCAAACTACGTATTTTCCTTCTGTAAATAGGCTTTTTTTATTCCTTTGCCATCCTTCATTGCACTTAGGCAAAAGAAACCCCCCAAAAAACGTCCTTATACAAATATTTACAAAAAAATACTCCAAAGTGGTTAACGTTCTTGTTTACTGTTCAAATGACAATGATGTTTTAATCAGCCAGTGCGTCTGTACTGGCTTTTATGTGACCTGTACTGTACAGTAGGGGGTGGAACAAAGTCAGTGCTGCATTGGTTTGATTTACATTGCTAAAATCTAGTTGTCAGCATTGGAGGTAAAATACCAGAAATGGACGACAAAGCATAAAAAACAAAGTATATTTCGGCTGATGATTGTGTCAAGATATTTCCCAAAGAAACTGTACATGCAGATGGAGGTAATTGTTTTGCACATCTTGTAATGTGTCTTTGAAGAAAATACAATAGATCGCTATTTAGCTTCAGAATCACACATTAAAACAAAAGGCTACTACAGAGACTGCTGAACAGAACGTAAAATAAACAGCTTTCAGAAAACAAACTGGAAAGTCAGCGCAGGCAAAAAGTATTCCTGTCAGTTGTAGCCAAGTTAAATCAGTACTACAGGTATGATCTAGCACAGCCACCTCGCTCCAAACAACCTGCTGCTTACTTTTTAAACGCAGTTAGAATTTTAAACCCGAATAGGCACATTCTTTGTTTTGACGCGGTACTAATAAAAAAAATGATTGGATGGGACAAAAACATGAAAATGAACGTGCTACATATATTGCCTTTATTAAAGTATGCCGGATGCCCTTGGGTAACCGTTTTTTGGGACTGTTTCTAATGTATTTCCACATCTGTATAACTTGGCAAAGCTTTGCCTTACACTTCCAACCAAATCAGTGGGTGCAGAACGTGCAGTCTCAATATATGGGCAAGTCTATACCAGACAGAGAATGCCGGCAGCAACTGCTGTGGGATGTTGCATGCTTGCCTTTAAGAAATGACAACACTCTGTTTTAGTAAGGAAGCAAGTACCACTGTTTTTTTAGGCTTTTATGGTGCTCTAAAATATTGTCTACTGAGGTTTATTTAATGTTTAAACAGGTCCGCCGAAATGTCCGCAAAATCCTAATTTTATTCTATAACATACCCATGAAAAGTCGACCCCTAGTTATGAACTTTGTTACAGTGACACATTTGAAACTACCAAAACCTCAATTAGGTGCATTTTAAAAACTTGCTGAGGTGCCGCAAAGAAGATCTGAAAGAGGACCATGCCATCTGTCTGCTCAGTTTTGTCACCCAAGACGCTGCCCAAGGATTTCATTGGGACAAGTATGCAGTGATGAGTAATGAAATTCAACACTCCATGTCGACAGTGTATGAATTTCAGAAGGAGGTCATTCCTTTGATCAAGAGGGAGGTCTCTGACTTGACACATATACATTACTTCAGTGATGGAGCTGCTAGGCAGTACAAGAAACGCAAAAACTTCGCCAACGTTAGCTTTCATCAGCAAGACTTCGGTATTACCGCACATCACACTGAAAAAGTCTGCGTGATGGTGTGGGAGGTACTATTAAGGCAAGAGAGGCACAAGCTAGTCTTCAAGGCAACATCATTCTTCCCCTTACCAGCTGTATGAATGGGTGAAAGGACACGTAACCAGTGTGCAGGTCATGTTCGTCTCTCAAGAACAGGTTGAAGAGAACCACTCTCTCCTTAATGCCAGGTATGACGTCGCCCTAGCCATCACTGGCTCCAGGGAAGCATACCACTTTGTACCCGATACACCAGGCAAGATAAAGGTCTCATTAACCAGTCAAAGTACAGAATTCCGTGTGGTGACGAGATGTTATGTTACCTACTTCTAAAATCCTTATTTTGTGCAGATTCAGAAAATGTATACTTATGCTTGGGTATCTCATTCTTTGGTGGCGTACTGGGCACACGAAATCAGGGTGGGTGCTAGAGGTTGTATAGTTCAAAGCAGAAAACTCAAAGTGGCCTGGTGTCAGTGTAGGGCATGTAAACTAGGTCTAGGATGAGAGTGTTTATTTTTTTTACTATCGATGCAACATTTTCATAAAGACCAGATGCATCGTTTTTTGATAACGCAAAAGAAATGTGTAAATAATAAGTACATATATTTTAATCAAATCTAATCACGAAAAGTAAATGTTTCTCCAGTTGAACTTAAAACTACACATTTCTTATTATTTATGTCTAGTAACATTGTCGGCAAGGTTCCCCACAAAAAAGTTATTAAAACATTACAAATAGTACTGTCTTACCTTAAGATGTCTTGACAGCAACCAGATTAGAGGAAAAAAAACTCCAACGGGGAACACAAGAATAACTATTTACAAGTCCAACGTAACAAAGTCTGTGCTCTCTCCAGAGCTAATTTTCTGTTTTCAGTCAGAAATATTATGGCATCCACATTCTTCGGTTTCAAAGAAGAATGGAGTTTGTTCACAAGCATCCCTGCTTCGATGAACACTCACTCGCTCGGGACCGATGTTGCTGGGATACTTAACATGCTCTTTGCCAAGGCTGCTAGGTTGGGAAAGTGTGTCTGGTTATTTTTCCACCAATCAGGAGATCTTTGCTGATGTTTAATGGAGTTTCAGAAGCATAAATCATCATCTCTTGTTGGATTAAGGTTTCCTTGGAAGTAGCGTGTATTTGTTGCCATCCACGAAGTAACAATTCCATTGCTTGTTCGGTCTTCGTTTTCTTTTTAACAGGCAAGTCCTCTGTGCTGCACTCACTTGTACAGGCACGATTTCTGTCATTTTCGAGGTTGTCCTCCACCAGCCTCACTAGTTTGGAAGACAGTGCTTCAGACACGCGGGCTTTGGCCTGTTCAGACAATAAATCCAAATTGCGAAATCGGGGATCAAGGAATGATGCAAAAAGCAGTGGCATAACTTCATCGCCTGGGTCATTCAGTTGATGTAAACAAAATCGATGTGATAAATTACACAGTAGTTTCTCGCAAACTTTGGCCATTAGCTCGGCCATTAGCTTCCACTGCTCAGTAGTTAGATCTAAAGGAGCGGCATCAGACTTTTTTGTCAAATCAAGTTTGACAAAACTGCAATTACTGGCCACTTCAACTCAAGCAGACGTTCAAAACATATAATATACTGTGTTCCATCTTGTTTGCACATCCTGTATTAACTTTAGTGGTGCATTTTCTGTGTTCAGCATTTCTGTTTGTTTACGATTTAAAGCACTCGTTGCCAGCTCGCTTTTGTTAAAATGTGCAACCAGTCTTCTTGCTGTTGCCACTAACGTGTGTACGGCTTGAACATCCTCCAAACTGTTCTGAATCCATAGGTTTATATTGTGCCCTGCACAGCGCACACTTGCCACGCCATTAAAAAATGCCCCAGTATAACCATTTACATGCGTAAGTAAAGGCATTGCTCTGCAAATGTTTCTACAGGGCGTATCACATTTTCAAATGCAGCTCTCTACACGATGTATCAACATCCACTATCAGGTATGTTATTTATTTTGCTCGGGCACTTTTTGGCTTGATTTTCTTTCCAAAATACCATGCCACTGTAGGTAGGTTGTTTTTTAGTACTCACAATGTCATATTTTGTTGGCTGGAGCCTCACTAAATGGTCCCGCAGGTTTGTGGTATTGCCGGAGAAGCTTAGCAAAATTTCACAAATGCTGCATTTTCCCTTTCCATTTTGTTCTTTAGAAAAAAACTTCCAAACATTGGACAACATTGTTAATAATTTAACCAAGAACGCTTTACTACTGTAGCAGCTATACTGGTATTTCACTGGGTTTGTTCTGTTCACACTTTTGACTGAGTTCCCAGGCTGATTCTAGAAAATGTTTGGGCGTAGATGTGTGTGGGGGGCGGGGTATTGAAAGAAATACAAAGCAAAGGCGGGGAACTAGAGTACAGTTTTATATAATTTAATTTCATCCTTATAAAATGGATTAATGAAACGACATGTGGTTTCACCGTATTCAATTTGTTTTGATCCATCAATGGTTATTGGACCGATTCGATGCATGGATCCATCGTCCAAGCCCTAACAATTACATTACCTCAGAACCTACACAACCTACTCAACACTTTCAATGTGTGAAAAAATTGAAAAAATGGTGGGGGGGGGCAAAAAAACAAATCTATTAAAAATAAAAACCTGAAAAAGTATTCACCCCCTTTGCTATGAAACTCCTAAATAAGCTCAGGTGCAACCAATTGCCTTCAGAATTCACACAATAAGTTAAATGGAGTCCATCTGTGTGCAATAGAAGTAGTTCACATGATTTCAGATTAAATACACCCGTCTCTGTAAGGTCCCACAGTTGGGTAGTGCATTCAAAGCAAAAGATACTACCACGAAGACCAAGGAGCTTTCAAAACAACTTCGGGATAAAAGTTGTGGAAAAGCACAGATCGGGGGAGGGGTATAAAAATATTTCAAAGGCATTTAATATCCCTTGGAGCACAGTCAAGTCGATCATTAAGAAGTGGAAGGTATACGACACAACCCAGAATCTGCTTAGAGCAGGCCGTCCTCCCAAACTGAGCAGCCAGGTAAGAAGGGCATTGGTCAGAGAAGTCAGCAAGAGGCCAATGACAACTCTGAAATACCTACAGTGTTCCATGGCTGAGATGGAAGAAACTGTCCATGTGTCAACAATAGCTCAGGTACTCCACAAAGCTGGCCTGTATGGAAGAGTGGCAAGAAGGAAGCCATTTCTGAAAAAAGCCATTGTAAAATCCTGCCTGCTTGGAATTTGCAAAAAGGCATGTGGGAGACTCTGAAAAGATGTGGCAAAAGATTCTGTGGTCCAATGAAACAAAAACTATTTGGCCTAAATGCAAAGCGTTATGTCTGGTGCAAACCCAACACAGAACATCACCCAGGTAACACCATTCCTACTGTGAAGCATGGTGGTGGCAGCATCATGCTATGGGGATGTTTTTCATCGGCAGGGAATGGGAAGCTTGTCAGGGTAGAGGGCAAAATGGATGGAGCTAAATACAGGCAAATTCTTGAGGAAAACCTGCTTCAGTCTGCAAAAGACCTAAAACTGGGACGGAGATTCACCTTTCAGCAGGACAATGACCCAAAGCACACAGCCAAAGCAACACTGCAGTGGCTTAAAAACAAGAAAGTGAATGTCCCAGTCAAAGCCCAGACTTGAATCCGATCGAGAATCTTTGGCAAGACTTGAAGATTACTGTCATTATATGATACGTGTGCTTATATAAGCTGATAATCATAAGTGAATTGCATTCAAAAATTTTATTTTTAAATGAAAATGTAAATCGTGTCAATTTCAGTGAAATGGTCACCCAAAGCAAAGGGATTTCAGTCTGAAGCCGAAGTCAGTTAAAAGTCTGAAATGTATATAACACGGTGTTAGAACACTGGCCTAAGTATAAAAGTGTCTTTGTTAGATGTTCTCCGAGTTAACTAGCATGTTACCTAATTAACCGTTTGTCACCAATTGTTGTTAACAGGTGAGGGTCCATGGTTACTATAAATATAGGTAGCATAGGCACAAGTTTGTCATTCTTGAATGTAAGGGAGCAGAAAATGGCAAAATACGCTCAGTTAAGCAAAGAAAAAAGACAGTCTGTAATTACTTTAAGAAATGAAGGTCAATCTTTAAGACAAATCGCAAGAACTTTGCAAGTGTCTGTAACTGCTGTGGCCAAGACCATCAAACAATTTGAAGAAACTGGCACATGAGGACCGAACAAGGTCAGGCAGGCCAAGGGTGACATCAGAATCAGAGTTCAAGTTCATTCGAGTTACAAGTCTGCGAAACCGGCGATTAACTGCCCCTGAAATACAAGCTCAGCTAAATGCTATTAGAAGTACAGATGTTTCAACATCAACTGTTCAGAGGAGATTGCGTGAAGCTGGCCTAACTGGAAGAATTGCTGCAAAGAAACCATTGTTAAGAGTGCACAATAACAGGAAGAGACTTGCCTGGGCCAAAAAACACAGAAACTGGACGTTTGAGGAGTGGAAGTCGGTCTTATGGACCGATGAGTCAAAATTTGAAATATTTGGGTCCAACCGCCGAGTATTTGTAAGAAGCAGAGAGGTGAGCGCATGAGTTCTGCATGTGTGGTTCCCACTGTCAAGCATGGAGGAGGCAGTGTCGTGGTCTGGGGTTGCTTTGCTGGTGACAGAGTTGGTGATCTTTACCAAGTCCATGGCAAGCTCAACCAGCATGACTATCATAGCATACTTCAGAGGCATGCCATTCCATCATGATTACGGCTAGTTGGGCAGTCCTTCATTCTTCAGCAAGATAATGACTCGAAACACACCTCAAAGTTGTGCAAGAACTATCTGGCAAAGAAGTGAAGGACAACTCAATCTAATGACCTGGCCTGCCCGGTCTCCAGACCTCAATCTCATAGAACTTGTATGGGACGAACTGGACAGAAGAGTCAAAGCAAAGCTACCCACAAGTGCCCTACATCTCTGGGAATTGCTGCAGAAGAGCTGGGAAGACATGTGGGGTGATTTCCTGTTGAAACTTGTTAACCTAATGCCTCGTGTTTGTGAGGCTGTTATTAAGACAAAGGGTGGCTATTTTGAGGAATCCAAGATTTAGAGACAATTTTCTTGAACATTGCTTTGATACTCCTTATGTTTTGTTTTGTATATTGTAACATGTGTTTTCATTTTCAAGTATTTACAGAAACGTATACGACGTAAAACATTGTCAATTATGAAAAAAAATATATATGAGTGCCAGTTTCTTCAAATCGTTTGATGGTCTTGGCCACAGCAGTTACAGACACTTGCAAAGTTCTTGCGATTTGTCTTAAAGATTGACCTTCATTTCTTAAAGTAATTACAGACTGTCTTTTTTCTTTGCTTAACTGAGCGTATTTTGCCATTTTCTGCTCCCTTACATTCAAGAATGACAAACTTGTGCCTATGCTACTTATATTTATAGTAATCATGGACCCTCACCTGTTAACAACAATTGGTGACAAACGGTTAATTAGGTAACATGCTAGTTAACTCGGAGAACATCTAACAAAGACATTTTTATACTTAGGCCAGTGTTCTAACACCGTGTTATACACATTTCAGACTTTTAACTGACTTGGGCTTCAGACTGAAATCCCCTTGCTTTGGGTGACCATTTCATTGAAATTGACAAAATTTACATTTTCATTTAAAAATAAAATTTATCTTATGATTATCAGCTTATATAAGTACTCGTATCATATAATGAAATATTAAGTGTTTATAGACAAGTTTATACAGTTATAAGCATAGATAATCATGGAAAACCTGGTTTCAAGCAGGTGCACTCAAACTTTTAACTGGTACTGTAAAGTGCTGTAAAGTAAGAATGCTTTCAAAAATAGACATGTTAATAGTTTATATTTATCAATTAACAAAATGCAAAGTGAGTGAACAGAAGAAAAATCTAAATCAAATCCATATTTGGTGTGACCACCCTTTGCCTTCAAAACAGCATCAATTCTTCTAGGTACACTTGCACACAGTTTTTGAAGGAACTCGGCAGGTAGGTTGGCCCAAACATCTTGGAAAACTAACCACAGTTCTTCTGTGGATTTAGGCAGCCTCAGTTGCTTCTCTCTCTTCATGTAATCCCAGACAGACTCGATGATGTTGAGATCAGGGCTCTGTGGGGGCCATACCATCACTTCCAGGACTCCTTGTTCTTCTTTACGCTGAAGATAGTTCTTAATGACTTTCGCTGTATGTTTGGGGTCGTTGTCATGCTGCAGAATAAATTTGGGGCCAATCAGATGCCTCCCTGATGGTATTGAATGATGGATAAGTATCTGCCTGTACTTCTCAGCATTGAGGAGACCATTAATTCTGACCAAATCCCCAACTCCATTTGCAGAAATGCAGCCCCAAACTTGCAAGGAACCTCCACCATGCTTCACTGTTGCCTGCAGACACTCATTCGTGTACCGCTCTCCAGCCCTTCGGCGAACAAACTGCCTTCTGCTACAGCCAAATATTTCAAATTTTGACTCATCAGTCCAAAGCACCTGTGTTCCTGTGTTTTCGTGCATAGTTGAGTCGCTTGGCCTTGTTTCCACGTCGGAGGTATGGCTTTTTGGCCACAAGTCTTCCATGAAGGCCACTTCTGACCAGACTTCTCCGGACAGTAGATGGGTGTACCAGGGTCCCACTGTTTTCTGCCAATTCTGAGCTGATGGCACTGCTGGACATCTTCCGATTGTGAAGGGAAGTAAGCATGATGTGTCTTTCATCTGCTGCAGTAAGTTTCCTTGGCCGACCACTGCGTCTACAGTCCTCAACGTTGCCCGTTTCTTTGTGCTTCTTCAAAAGAGCTTGAACAGCACATCTGGAAACCCCTGTCTGCCTTGAAATTTATGCCTGGGAGAGACCTTGCTGATGCAGTATAACTACCTTGTGTCTTGTTGCTGTGCTCAGTCTTGCCATGGTGTATGACTTTTGACAGTAAACTGTCTTCAGCAACCTCACCTTGTTAGCTGAGTTTGGCTGTTCCTCACCCAGTTTTATTCCTCCTACACAGCTGTTTCTGTTTCAGTTAATGATTGTGTTTCAACCTACATATTGAATTGATGATCATTAGCACCTGTTTGGTATAATTGTTTAATCATACACCTGACTATATGCCTACAAAATCCCTGACTTTGTGCAAGTGTACCTAGAAAAATTGATGCTGTTTTGAAGGCAAAGGGTGGTCACACCAAATATGGATTTGATTTAGATTTTTCTTCTGTTCACTCACTGTGCATTTAGTTAATTGATAAATATAATCTATTAACATGTCTATTTTTGAAAGCATTCTTACTTTACAGCATTTTTTCACACCTGCCTAAAACTTTTGCACAGTACTATATATATGTACACACACACACAAACACACAAACCCACACACACTAAAACAAAACTAAAAACCTTTTGTGCACTGCAATGCTTAAATCTTCACAAAGGTGCTGACCAATATAAGGTAATGTCTATAAAGAAAGTGATTGTCTCTCTCAATTTATGCCAACCAGCCGGGAATGTCCCAACAAACCTTTATCCTTATGATTCAGGACTGCAGAGAACTTGGTCGCACCCCTTGTGGTTTTTCTCATGGATCCATACAACTCAAAGTTTCCAAGATTCCATTCATTTTATTGAACAAACTTCAAAAAATATATATATTTTTAAAAACATTTCTGATCCACGTCTACAACGCGTTTCAACTTTTAGTTTTCATCAGGTGGAGAATATTATCAGTTAGAGCACACCCTATTTATCTTGAGACCCAGCAAAAAAATGCTTCTCAATTTGAAAACTTTTGTGCTTTTCTTTGTATTTGGAGTAAAAGCAACATACAACCAACAAAAAAATGTCAATTCATTATTTTTATTTAACTTTAATTACATGTGCACTATAGTGGACATTGGAACTCGCATTGTAGAACAAATGCAACTAGCTTAACAATTAGTCACAATGAGAAATAACATCATATTTGGACCATTCTGATGTAAACTAGTATGTGTTAAGACATTTATCTTTATATTTATTTGAAAGTTTCTAAACAACTTAAACAAGTAATAAACAAACAAGTAATACAAAAACATTTCTACATTCACATTAAAACTGCTTTATTTTATGCATTTTGGATGTGGTATTCCTTGAAACAATTCCAGAGGAACATTTTGCATTTAGTGCACATCACGTAGGTTTTCCTATCACAGCCTTTTCTTCGGCATCTTGATGCATGTTTGTCGGGCATCATCTCTGGCAAATGCAGAGCTCCGCATTTTCTCAGGAATTGGTCTGGTTGCAGCACCCATTTTTTGCGCTGTAGCTCATAATCATCATCACTGGAATCTGTGATTACACCATCACCTGAGGCACAGACTGTGCCTGTGCAATCAGCTCTTGAGCTAGCAGCAGCTTGAATTCCAAGTATTGTTTGGTGTTTTTGGCACGACGTTCCAATGCAATGCTGTCTTGTACTGAATCCAGGAGTTGGTTATTGCCAAGTCGAAGCAGTGGAAGATGACCCGCACAGTCAATTTCCTGGTCCTACTTGCCATCCTGTAGAAACTCAGCATGCGTTTGCACATATCCACTCCACCCATGCTGCTGTTGTATTCATTGATGACAGCCGGTCGTGCTACCTGGATGTGCCTCTTCTCTTTCCTGGACCATCTTGTACTGTAGTCCTCTAGCCCATATGCTGTGGAGGACATGAGCACAGGCTTGTTGTCATACCACTTAGTGACAGCAATTTCAGGGGTTCTTCTGGTCATCATCTCTGTTGCTCCTCTTCCGCGTTGTTTCAAAATGTTGTCATCAATCAACCGACATTCTTTTGGGATTCTGGACTTCATTATTGTCCCACTTGCTGCTATGCCCTTCTCAAGCAATGCATCCAAAAGTTTGACAAATGTAAAGTACCTGTCAAAAAAGAGCTGAGCACCTCTGGGAACACGTTCTGCCAGACGCAGGACTGCTGATGCTCCAATTCCTAATCCTGTGTCAATGAAGGTATTCTTTCCCTGATACACCTCAAAGTCTAATATAAGACCAACTGGTGAGGCAAGGGCAAATATCTTCAATCCTGTTGGGCTTGGCTTGTTACAGCGGCCTGTGAACGGAACCATCTGTTCATCAATGGAGAGCTTTGCATCTGCCTGTTGGCGGAGGCAGCCTTGCCGCACACTGTCTAGAAGTGGCCTGACTTTCCATAACAGGTCTGACTTTGCTTCCTCTGGCATATCAAGGTCATTGATAACTTTCAGTGACCTCCTTAATTTGAGATACCTATCTCTGGACATTGCATTATATATTATTGGTACTCTTGTATCTTTGGCCCAGTACATTTTGATCTGCTCAAACACTATACTATCAATGTACTGTCCGAAATATTGAATTGGACTCCAGTCTGCTCTTGATAAGGAGGTGTGATGGAAATCAAGGGGCTGTAGTAGGATAGGTTGGAATCTATTGTGACGGGGAAAATAATAAATAAAATCAATTAGAAAATCTAATTATATTTAAATATAGTAATTACAACCCATATTCAGACAAAAAATGATGGTGTTGTCCTGCTTCAGAGACTTCAGACAATATATTATGGGATGCTTATTAATTAAATTTAAAACATATTTTCACATTTTTTAGTTATGTAATAATTATTACATTAAAAAACATCTGAGAACAAATGACAAATAAAACACACAACAAAACAAAAACTAAAACATGAGTGTCACTTTTGGCCCACAGTGGACGACGCTCTACTGTGTCATTATCCGTCTTATCCCCTGACTCTCCTGCTTCTTCACCTGAACTCTGCCTCTTCTTCTGCCTCAATTACTGCCTCAGCATCATCTTCATCAGACAGATCTACATCTGAATTGCCATCTATTATTCTGTTTAAAATCTCCTCTGCTGTCAGTGCCCTGCCTCCTCAAAACATTTTGATTTGCATAAAAGAAATCCTGTCCTCATGTCCACTACAAATGACATTTATAAAATGACTTGTATTTTATGTGAAATCTATGTAAACTGCTTTAAACACTGAGTGATTACTTCCTGAGATGTAATAATATTCAATAGAAATTGTATAAAAACAAAGTTTGAAAATATATTATTTTAAACGTACCTTTTTTTCCTTTTGACACCGTCGCCATTTTGTACACACAGGAAAAGGAGGTTGTACACATCAGAAATGCAAAAATATGATGTCATTGCAAAGCCCAGGATGTCCACAAGAGGGCCCATTAGGAATTAAGTGTGTAGGATTAACCAGCTTTTTTGCAATACTTAAAAACTAATTGTCTAGTTCTACAGAGGACAAAAGTCAATCAGTGCGTTTACATGAGCATGAGAATTCCGATATTTTTCGGAAAATTAAGTTTTCTGAAAACTAGACTAATTTCGATATCAAAAGTCACGTAAACACAGTTTTCGGAAAATGTATCGGAATATTCAGAAAGTGGGTTTTCGGAAAACAACACCTAGAAATTTCCGATTATATTCCGAAAACTAACAAAATGTCTATCATGTAAACACACTTTTCAGAAAACTTATTCCGATATTCCAGACTTTGACCTTCATTCCTGCACATGGTTTTAGAAAACAGAGAAAATAATAATAATCTGTAGTCAGTCTGCATGCATCCATTTGTCTAGTTCAGGATAAAGTAATGCATTTGTTAAAGTCCTTATGTATTTGTTAATACTGCCCATACTGAAGCAGCAAATGCTTTCCAGCTTAGAAATGACGTGAGAATTTAAAATAATGTCCGCACAAGTAACTGGTAATACAGAACAGGATGAGCTGTTGGAAAGGCTGATTACACAATCTAAATAGAGGTATAGGATAGTAATCTTTGAATTTAAGACCTGACACTTCAATAAAGCATTTGAGTTTTTGGATTGATCTCCGTTCTATCGCAGAAATGTCCGGTTTTCAAATCTTTCTTAGGCTACTACAGTACTTTGCATGCGAAAATATCCTGCGTTTTCCAAACACTTCAATCCATGTATACAGTTGAATTCTAATTAGATTTTCCATCGTTAATCATATTAACACAGAAAAATGACGTTTTAAAAAAATCAGTTTTCTGAAAACATTTTCGGAACACGCTTTGCCATATAAACGTATTGATTGGCTGGGTCTCAGGAGGATTTATACAACTCTTCATTGGTAACTTTTAATCACATTCAAATTAGTTAAATTGTTTTCCTGGTTAAATGGTTTAAATAGTTAAATAAATAATTTACTGAAATCTTAATGATACAATATCATTAACACACAAACATGATTCTCAAAAGAATATTCGTTATCTTAATACAAACATACATAGTTAACAGTGACATACAAAAAAAATCTCATAAATGGTGTGACTAACACTAAAACACTAAAACAGCTATAATTCATTTTTAATCTAGTACCAATTGAAGAGTCATTTACCTCATATCACAACAAGACAAACTATAAAACAGATATTGGATGGGCTTCATGTGTGCAAACCTTGGTATTAATTGGAGCACAATCTATTGATATACCTCATCTTCATATGTAATTATATAAAATTAGAGATTTAGATTGATTACTAGTATACTTGAATCTACAAATTAGGTAAAAATTAGATCCCATATGTCACAACATGATTGGTAAAATCTTTTTAAAAATTGTTGTAATTGATGTCAGTTGTTTTACACCAAAATTATTGTATGTTCCATTTCAGATATATATTCAGATATATATATATATATATATATATATATATATATATATATATATATATATATATATATATATATATATATATATATATATAAACAGCTAACACCCAAAATCACAACATTCTGCAACATTCAGACTGAGCAGACAAGGGGTTAAGCGACCCATCACAACCCAACCTGATAGCATGCCAATATTACTGCCTCCAGCCAATCACATTCATAATTACACAAGTTTACAACTGATGGCAATTTACTCTACTATACATGTGTCTGTCCGGGGGTGACTGCACATGTCGGATACTGACACATCAATGCAAAACAACTGATTATTCTCCAGCCCACAAACAAATAACGTACAAGACCGCAAACTAACTTTTCAGCAGTATCAGGCCCACTTCATCTTCACTCCCCATCCGTGAAAAGGAGTCCCCAAGTGGCAGTTTGCACTGACAGCAGAGAAAGACTGCTGGTGAAGTGTAGTCTTCATCGTCCTTTTCCTGCTGACACACAAACGTCATGTCGTCTTCTTCAACATACATCTGCTCATCCCCACAGCCTTCCGCCATAGTTTTAGATAACAAGCTACTACACAAATATATTAACATTTAATTCTTCCTTTGGGGAGTCATATAACTTAAAACACAAAGCTGTATGATAACGTTGTTTAAATTAAATATATTATTCGAGTTTTTTTTTTTTACAAATCTGTTGCATTACATTTTTGCACTCGGCAGTCTCCCAGAAACGATTGCGGATAACCTCAAAACACGCCAGAAGACCTATGACTACTGACATCTAGTGGCCAACAGCAGTCTTGTTCGTGTTTAGTGTTCCGCGTTTCCGTTTTAATCCGAATTTTACCGAAACATACAGGATTTTAACTGGACGTCGATTTTTACTGATTATACCCGTTTGTTTCTATTATTCAATATTTTTTACGTTACGATTTTCTAGGAAATACACAATATTTTGATTAAAATGAGGTTTTATTTTGACTCCGACATTGCAATAAGCAGCCCAGCACTGTATCATAGGATACAGCAGACGTTTTGACGTCAGAGGATCAAATAACGCTCAAACGTGGTTCTCTGTCACTTCACACACATTATCAACTGGTTATTGTGGCAATTACTAGGCGTAGTACCTTGATCAAACACTAAATTGAAATATTTACACGCAGTAGTAAATCCAAAAGTACCGGAACGCCAACAAAATATAGATTTATTAAACAAAAATGATACAAATTCACGTGTTTGTTCATTGAGTTTGAGGTAACATTTAATAGGTAATGCATGCGACTTTTATAGGCTACTCATTGCTGCCAGATTGGCGGTTTTCCAGCCAAATGTGTCTTGTTTAGAAAGCATCTTGCGGGTAAATACTGTCTGGTGGTTTAGTTATTTATTTTATTTTTTTATCGTGTATGTTCTTTTTCTATTAATTATTTTCGATAACGTCCTGTATAGAGTACCACGTCCTCCCCCTGTCTTTGTTCTGGAGCAGCATCCAATAAAATTACGAGACACAAACGCTGTTATTTTTTATTCGTCACCAATTTCAGAACTGTACAATTACAATTGTTTTAAAAAAAAATAATTCAATTTTTATTTATTCTGAATGCATGTTTTTTTTCTTTGTTTTTTTTTCCTGGACCTGACCTACGCATTTGATCTCATCAGATTTAAAAAAAAAAAAGAGGTTCTGGTACTGTAAATTGTGAGAAAAAAATAAGCAAACCAGATAAATAAATAACATTACTTTTTAAAAAATAAATGTGTAGCAGTTATGCTTTTGTAATATATATTTCTTATTAAATCTTTCTTATTAAATCTTAAATGTAATTACGGTTCCCTTTCAATTCGAAGATGACCACCAATGACATTACGTATGGGATATGCCTGCCCATTGGGTAGGTATTGCTGAGCTCTCTATCCAGAGCTGCCGATAGGCCCCTTCCTGGGATGAGGCACTCGGTCCCGCCCACCAAGGGTGTAAAACTCTCATCCAAAGGAAGCCATTTCTCTTTTTCCTTCTGAAGATGGTATGGTAAGACCTCTTTGTTGAGCTGAGCGTGTTGATAGAAAAGAGCTTCTTGAGTCGAATCAACTTGATTGCATTCGTGCTGAAAGCTGGCTCGCCGCTTTCCAGGAATCAACGACTTTGAAAAAGACTGAGCCTTTTTGCCTTTGTGTCTTTCAGCAGCCTCCTCGTCTGCGTGGTAGGCCGCTCTTTCTGTCTGTCTGTCGTGTGTGAGTGACTGCCTGTGCAGTCATCCGCGAGTGGTTGTCTATCCTTTCTGAGAGTACATAGTTCCTCCAAGGAGCTAGGCCTTGCCATATCCCCGCTTTAGAATGACTCTTCCAGCCGCGCTCTCCTCCACGGTGCTAGGCCTTGCCACATCCCCGCTGTTGAGTAGACCCTGCCGACTGCGTAGGCCCGCCCACCTCAGTGAGTCAGGCCTTGTAAACAAACAGTGTGCTTTTCCCTATACTATCTTTCTACCATGTTTTTGCTGTCTGCTTCAAGTCACTCACAGCGGCTTCAGCCTTGTGTCCCCCTGATACACGCTACTTGCTGACCAGGTGTGTGTGACTGTGCGGTTAGGGTAGGCACATTTGCGTAGTGGCCCGCCCGGTGCTACGGTACCGCGGCGCTCGCATAGCCCTTGATACTTATGTATCTCGGTGCACAAGTGCCCAGCGCCTCAGCATCAGTGCAGAGTCACAGCGCTGCATGGTACACGGTGCACATAGTGCTCTTGGTACTCAGTGCACGCAGTGCTTGGTACGCACAGTGCACACGGTGCTTGGTACCCACTGCTATAATGCTAGTGCGGAAACGCACGGTGCTGCACGGTACTCGGTGCGCATGGCGCTCGGGATGCACAGCTCAGTGCGCGGTGTTAGGTACCCACTGCTACAGCGCTAGTGGGTGAGCGCATAGCGTTTGCACTTAGCCAGTGCTTGAGTGCAGTGCAAGTGGTGTTTAGTGCACAGCCCATGCAAAACACCAGGCCCATGTAAGGCAAGTCAGGGTTCCACCCCTGCACGGCCTGCAACGCCAATATCCCGCAAGAGGACAAGCATACCCTCTGTGCGCGGTGCTTGGGCATTGACATGCCACCTTAGCCCTCGAGAGGGACGTGGCCTGTAGCATCTGTGAGGCTTTCCAGCCCCGCGTCCTCTATGGCCAGACCGTCGTCGGATCTTGGAGCCCCAGAGCCCCTCCTCAATGACCTGTCCCAGGACCCCCTGCTAGGCATCCCCGATGCGCAGGCCGCCTGCAGTCGCTCCCCATCTCCGCAAATGAGAAGGGTGAAGCGTTCCAAGCAGACAAGGGACATTATGGACCTCAAGGCCAAGGTGGCCCAGGTCCTAGAGCTCTTGGCTAAACAGGCGCCAGCGGCCCAGGCCCCTGTCCAGGCCCCGTTGCAGGGGCAGGTCGAGCTGCTGGCAAGCTCCTCAGATGTGGACTGTCACCAGAACAGTTCCAGTCCCAATGGCTCCACTGCGTGACCTAAGGCATCGCCTACAGGCCACACCAGCAGCATGCAACCAGGCCCAACTGGCAGGCAGAGGGAACGCAGGACATGGCCAGTCCACACACCAGCGTCGCGTCACAGAGACGTTTTCAGTGCCAGCGCCCCAAATAACCACCTCAAAATACAGCCCGAGCGGGGCCCCTGGAGGCTGGCGGCCCTAGACCCCCTTTTTGGCACAACAGCTGCAGTACTGATCCGCTTGCACCTCAGACTCCTGGGTGCTCACCACCGTGCAAAATGGTTACATGTTTCATTTCCGCTTGGGACCTCCACCCGTTCGAGGTATCACGAATACTTTCATGACAAACCCTCTCCAGGCCTCCGTATTTGAGAAGAAAGTGGCCACCTTGCTGTGCAAGGGAGCCATTTGTCTCATAGACCCCATGTCCCACGGAGAGGGGTACTACTTGAGGTATTTTCTGGTACCCAAAAAGGACGGCGGCTTTCGCCCCATCTTAGACCTGAGGCTCCTCAACGGGTTCTTAAAAGAAAGGAGGTTCCAAATGCTGACGCACCGTCACATCCTCCAGTCCATCCGGTTGGGCAACTGGTTCACCACCGTGGACTTACATGATGCGTACTTTCACGTCCATTTGTCCAGAGCACAGAAAGTATCTCTGCTTCTCTTTTCAAGGAAGTGTTTACGAGTTTGCTGAGCTCCATTACAAAGCGGGGATAACAGTCGGACGACAGAGTTGCAGCTATCCATGGTTGCCTCTCCCTGTTTCAACAGGGATCGCAGATCACCCTCCTATTGTGCCAGAAACTATTGGGTCTGATGGCCGCAGCCATATTGGCCATTCAGCTGGGTCTGCTTCGCATGCACCCACTACAAGCATGGCTCAATGCGTTCTACCTCAACGCCAAACGCAACAGACACGGTCGGATGACTGTGTGTCACGTGTGCTCGGCAGTCCTACGCTGGTGGAGGATGATCTCTCACCTGCGCGAAGGTGTGCGAACTAGAGTAGTGTTGAACCACCAAGTGGTGATGACACACACCTCCAACTTGGGTTGGGGAGCAGTCTGGGAAGGTAGAGGAGTATGCGGATCCTGGCCGGACCGCTGGACATCCCTGCACATAAACATGCTGGAGCTGCATGTGGTATCCCTTGCTCTCCACCAGTGGTGGCATATGTCAACAACCAAAGTGGCCTACGGTCCCCGGGGTTGCATCACATGGTCTTCAGGCTATTGACATGGGCTAAGAGGAACTTGCTGTCCCTACAGGCGACGCACTTTCCCTGAGCGGTGAGCCGGGCAGCAAAGTGCGACTCCACTCTCAGATAGTGGAGCTCATTCGGGATCTCTTTTCCTCGGCAGAGATGACACATTGCCCACTATGGTACTCCCTCCACCTCTTAGGTGGTCCACTCATCATAGACGCCCTAGCGCCTGAATGACCCAAAGCGTTTTTGTACGCTTTCCTGCCTATACCGCTGCTCCCGGCTTTTCTCAAAAAAGTCTGGTTAGAGAAAGCGTCAGTTCTAGTGGCCCCCAAGTGGCCCAGGAGAGTCTGTTTTTTGACCCTGTGCCAGCTGTTGCACGGCTAGCCCTGGGAGATTCCACTTTACATGGATCTCCTCAGTCAGGCAAAAGGCTCTCTTTGGCACTGGTTCCGGCTATGGGTCTGACCCCTGAAAGCCCTAGGGCTATCGGATGCGGTTGTGGGTACATTGCAGAGCGCTAGGGCAGACTCCACTGAGTCTTTATATACCTATAAGTGGAGGTATTTCCAGGCTTGGTGTCTGGCTAAAGGCCATGACCCCATATCTTGCCCTATGCCAGTCATCTTACAGTTTCTGCAAGAACTGCTTGATGCTGGTAGGTCACCTTCCGCCTTGAAGGTGTATTTAGCAGCTATCTCTGCTTGCCATGCCCCCGTAGATTCAATGTCTCCGGGCGCGCATTTTTTGTCTACCCGTTTTCTCAAAGGTGCTCGGCAATTACGCCCTCCTAGGAGGACTGTTCTCCCCGAATGCAGCCTTAATGTAGCCCATACACTCCATAGAGCTGAAGTGTCTGTCTATAAAGACAGCCTTCCTCTTGGCTATCACCTCCGCTAAGCGGGTCAATGAGCTGCAGGTGCTGTCTGTGCACAGCTCCTGCATGCGTATGTGGGAGGATGGCAGCAGGGTGTCTCTGCGCACCAACCCTGCTTTCCTCCCCAAGGTGATCACAGACTTCCACGTTAATCAGTCTGTGGAATTGGAGTCCTTCCATCCACCTCTGTTTGCTTCAACGGAGATTAAATTTCCTCTGCCCAGTGCGGGTATTGAGATGCTACGTGCATAGGACAAGAGCTCTGCATCAATCTGACCAGCTCTTTATCTGTCATGGGACATGGACCCTAGGACAGCAGCGTCTGTCACATTGGATTGTGGATACAGCCTTGACTGCATATAATAGAGCTGGCTTGCCCCCACCTGGTAGGGTAGCCGCACAGTCCACTAGAGGGTTGGTTACATCTTGGGCCCTCTTCAGAGGTGCCTTGATGTCTGATATTTGTACTGTGGCTAAGTGGGCTACACTGCATACCTTCTCCAGATTCTACCATCTTAATGTGGTAGACTGTGCCTTGCCTTCTGAAGGGACAAGGGTCCTTGAGAATGTAAGTTCACACCGCTTAGACAGTGCTTGTGCGTCCCTCATATGCTGCCGTTCCTTCTTCCTTCCTCCAGCCTTCAGGGGCCCTGCTTGGGCTGCTGAGGTTGCAGCAGGGCAGTTTGGGGTGGCTGTCTAGGGCATTGGCCCTGGAAACGTCTCCTGGGATGCTAGTGTGTGGGCTGGCCACGTCCTGCGCTCACTCTGCCTGCTGGGTGGGCCCAGTTGTTCACTGCTGATGTACCCTGTAGCCGATCCCTTAGGTCACCCAGCGGAGCTGTGGTGACTGGAACTGTCCTGGTGACAGTCTGCGTTGGAGGAGGTCGCAAACGGTTCGACTTGCCCCACGCGGGAGTGCGGGGAGGGGGAAACACGGACACCTGCCTTCTAGAGAGGCAAGCAGTGCGGCATGTTTTAACGCACTAGGACCTGAGGCCAGACGATCCCAGGAGGAGCGTACCTCCTCCATGAACTCTGGGAAGGCCGGGATCTTTTGAGGGTGAGGAGCCATCGCCTGCATCCAGAAGACGGACCGGCGTGGTTCTGCCGCTGGAGTCCAGGGGACATGCAGGAAGGCTGCAGCGTGTCCCATTAGTGCCGAAACTGAGCTAGACAACGGGGGAGCACTGGCTTCCGAGACTACCTCAAAGCCAGGTTCTTCCTCAAGCACCGCACACAGAGGTATGCTTATCCTGCGGGATGTTTGCATTGCAGGTTCTGCAGGAGTGGAATCCAGACTTGCTTGTCATGGGTTTGGTGTTCTGCATCAGCTGTGCACCGAACACCACTTGCACTGGTTGTAACGGCGCTCAAGCACTGATTGTGTTCACCCACTAGCACTGTAGCGGAGGGCACCAAACACCGTGCACCGTGTGTACCATACGTACCGTGCAGCACTGTATGCCCATGCACTAGTGTAGCGGTCAGCACCACGTGCACCGTGCGTACCAAGCGCAGTGTGTACCGAGCGCCATGCGCACCGGTTACCGAAGCACTTCTTGTGCACTGACCCTGTCGCAATCGGCGAATCACCGTGTGCACCATGTACTGTGCAGCACTGTGCATTCGTGCACTAGCGCTGTAGCAGTGGGCACCAAGCACCGTGTATACTAAGCACCGTGCGCACAGAGTACCGTAGCACTACGTGCACTGTGCAGCACCATGTGCTCTTGCACTAGTTGTGTAGCAGTGGCCAAGCACCGTGTGCACCAAGTACCGTGCACTATGCAGCACCGTGTGTTTGTGCACTAGCACTGTAGCAGTGGGCAGTGTGCACTGTGCATACCGAGTACCGAGCACTATGTGCAATGATGCTGTAGTGCTGGGCACCGTGTGCCGTATGCAATGAGAACCTTGCACACTGAGATACCAAGGTCTATGCAATTGTGCCTACCCTAGCCGCGCAGTCACACACCTGGTCAGTGTGTAGCATGCACCAGGGGGACACAAGGGCCGAAGCCGTGGTGGGCAAGTTGAAGCAGACAACAAATAGACCATGGTAGAATAGATAGATAGGGGAGAGCACACTGTTTGTTTACAAGGCCCGACTCACTGAGGTGGACGGGCCTACACAGCCAGTGAGGTCTACTTGACAGCAGCGATGCGGCAAGGCAAGGCCCCGTGGAGGAGAGCATGGCTGGAAGAACCCAGTCAGTAAAAACCGACGTCCAGTTAAAAAAAACATTACGTGTTTGTGTAGTGTTATTTTCTGGTACGCGCACTGCGGTTGCCTAAAAAACTTCCGCAGGAAGTGTGTAAGGCTTTATTTATTATTATTTTTTATCTCCTCCATGGTCCGATTCGAACCGCTGATGCTAGAGTTTCGCTAAAGGCTTAATCCCCAGCAGCTTTGTTGTCAGTGTCTTTATGCACACATACAAGGAACATTATGCAGTTTTCGGTCTTTTACATCTTTTTTAATTGAATGTATTGTTGCGGGTTGACGGAACAGGATTTCTTTGCCGCTAAAAGGGCCATTTACTGCTCCATCTGCGGGCTAGGCTGGCACTTAAAAGTGCCGTTGGTTTTTGAAAGGAAGGTAACAAATGGACAGAAACTTCCGCTCTCGACTCTAGCTCAGCACACTCTCCTCAACAGCACGCAGGCTGCAGCTTATATAGAGTCATCATGCGGGAAAGAGCGGACCTGGATGGAACCAGGCTGCAGCAGCTACACAGACAGACACACAACACATACTGAAAGTGAACGCAGCATACAGCTATTTACAGAGCAGTTCAATGCAGCACCAAAACGTCCCACTCATAAATCCTGCGGGACCCGACGCGAAACTATCATATATGATTCAAGTTCAATTACTTTAATTACTCAGAGACCACTGCTCTGTCCGCTTCACTGCAATCTTGAAACAGTAACCAGCTTTCAGAACACACACATAATTGGGGCGCACCGCCCTTTTCTAACGTAGCCCCGCCCCTTTATTCTAATTGTGTACACATCGCATTGGTCCTCAGCCACACACCAGGACCAATGGGCACAGACAAACAACAACCAATTACAGGGGGACACAGATAGCACCCAACGCGCAGGCTACATTTACACAGACAGTCGACAAGAAACTGCAGGGAATACAGGCGGGGAAAGGGATACAATACAACAGGAATTACAGTACAGTACAGTACACAAGACACAATTCGATAGATGCACGGATCGCTACAGTATTAAATACACTCTGGTTGAAATTCACTGTTATCATTACCATTTTAAAATGTTAGTGATTAATTATGCATTTATATGGAAATAAATGATTAATCAATATTATACATTATAAAATGGATTTATTTATCTAGCAGATTTTAGCCGTATGCAAATGTTGGTATTAGTTTGGCAAATGAAAGGTTCTTTTCGTGCATGAAAAGGGTAAAGCATACCTGCTTATAGCTACTGGGGAAGAGAGACTGAGCGATCTTTTGGTTATTGCGAGCTAACCTGACAAGCAAAGACATTAGACTTACAAATAAATACAGGCTGGTGTTGATAAATTTGCCAAGATGAAAGCGAGACGCCACCCCGTTTTATTTTATTTTATTCATGATTATCGTGTAAACATGTTATTTAAAAATTTGCTACATACTGTATTTCTATTGACAACAGGAATGTGGTGCATATTTAACAGTTTATGTTCATTGGTTTATGTTTGATACAAAGTGTCATTTTGTGTGGAAAGCAGGTGAAACGTATCAAACTTAACTTGAGGTTGCAAGTATGTATCACATCTGGCGAGATGCATTCGGATGGAAGCTCTAAAATAGAGTTTAACTGCGTTCTTACCGCTGATTATTTTTGTAAAGAATTTGTTTTCAGTGATCTGAGGGTAGTTTAATGTCCCTAGCTGCTACTGTAAAACAATTTTAAAAATGATGTTGCACTGCTATTTGTTTAATGTAGCAGTAGTTACAGATGTAACTGTGAAATGTTTACTTAACTGGGATATCGAAAGCTGGCAGCAGAGCACTTCAGTTAGCGTTAAAGCCTTTATCTACAAAAACACAAGTTTCAGTGAAAACGAGGACGTAACGTCACACACTTTAATACTATAAAATGACACAAAGTGGAACGATATTTTTGAGTTTGTTATAAACCAGTGCCGCGAGATACTTGCATTGCACATTTTGTATAATTTATTTTAAGAATGAGAGCGATGTTGACAAAGCGCAGCACGCGATCTCGTTGCAAACTGGACAAGTATTGCCTGTTTTTTCTCATTCGTGATGCTAGTTGGGACAGAGGATGTTCAATTTTGACACAACCTTTTCCTGAAGAATTAAATTGTGAAAACGTTGCACTGCCGCAAGTTGTCAATCTGGATAATTATCTATTGTGCAACTTGGCCTTGTGAGCCCTTCACCAACCCCCTCTCCTTGGATTCATTGTTTATTTTCTAGGTTTTTGTAGCAAGCCTCCAGTAAAAAAAAATCTCTTCTGTTTATTTTATGCTAACAGTTTTTACAATTTGACACATTACTTTACATGGTTACTTTATCAATACACTGTTCTGAAATGACTAATGTAACAAACTCCTCAAACTATATCTGGGATTATGAATATTATTATGACTATTTGGATCCCGTTGCCGTGGATGAAAGACAACTTAAAGCTAATAAGTGTGAGTACATTCTTCCTTAGATTAACACATATATTTAATAATCGTACCCATAAAAAATGTACACCATGTTATTTTAATAGATTCTAGTTGAATCAGATAAATGTACTGTTTACTTTGAATATTGCTTTTTTTCTTTAGTACAAAATAAATATGTCAGTCAGTTGTTTTCATGGTATGTCTAATGATTCTGGTTTTAAATGTAAAATGTAGTATAAATTAAATGTAAACCTGCTTTTGTTTAGAGGCAAACTAATAATGCATTTTTTAAATTCCATGAAGTAGAGTAAATATGCAAAATCAGTACTGAGTAATAGGAATCGATAAACCTCTTTTTGGACTTTTGCACAGGCTTTAATTTCGGCAAAAGGGTATTTCTGAGGATATATAATTAAAGGAATCTTTAAAAAACCCAACATTTTTTAATGTTTGTTTTCAAAGTAGAAACTATGCATAGAGAAAAGGTAAATATGCACACTGCACATTAAGTCAGCAAATTTAAAAACCTTCCAAACACTACACATTGTGCAATACGTATCTGCATTTCTATGAACAGGCACATGGGAGGTGTGTATTCATAACCCCTAACTACATTACTAACTGTTACCATGTTTGTCATTAACAGACTCCATTGTTATAGCATTCTGGGTTGGTCTGTCTGCCTTTGTGGGGTTTATTTTGCTTATGCTGATGCACATGTCTCGATCCAGCACAGCACCTATGCAGTAGGTATTGCTTTTTCATTTAATTTATTTTCTCTCCTTAGGAGACTTGACTAATAATGTTATTTAGTCTCACAGTTATGGAAGCTTAAATGTTAATTAGAATTAATACATATTTAAAGATACAAGTAAAAATGAAGTCACAATATATAGAACACCATTACATCATGCAAGAATAAATCATGGATTTGAATATAAATAAGTCGTCAAAAACCTATAAATACCTCCAATGTTTTGATTCAAATGCATGCTCCCTTGAGAAAGATATTTAAATAGTTAAATAATTAAATTAATATTAAAATGAATTGCATTAAATTAATATTTAAATAAAATTAAATAACTAAATAAAATAAAATTAGATATTTAGATATTAGAAACGTTGGGCAGCTGGCTCTGAGCTAAAATTATATTATATATATATATATATATATACACTGATATACTGTGTGTATATATATATATATATATATATATATATATATATATATATATATATATATATATATATATATATATACACACACACACACACACACATATAAAATTAGAGGTCGGCACAGGTACCCGAAAAATTAGCCAATGCTACCCGGTTCTCTTTACTAACCAGTTTCAATTTATTAATTTGAGAATTTAAAGAAAATATGAGAATGCATTTGTAAGCACAGGTCTCTGGCCGGCGTAATAAAGACAATGTTAAAACAAGCTTTTGCATTAAGCCTTTTCTTAACTGACAGGATATCAATGTTTTACAGAAAACAATAACACAGCGAGCGGCAAGTACACCTCAACAATAATAATTGTGGTGACTATTCTTCTCAGGAACTAAATCAGAAAGAAAACATAATATACTGTTAGTTTATGTCAGTGATAACTCTGTGATCCATTAATAATTACTGTGAGGCTTCCAATACAGAATGCTTTATCTACAGTTATTGCACAGGTATAGTTTCTTATGAAACAGATCAAATAAGCAGCCTGTATTTAAAAATAAATAAGCAAATAAATAAAATATAAATAATGTGGACCACATTAAGTAAGTATGCTTCCTCCTTTGAATAAAATATTTCCTTGGCAGAGTTTGCAAATTCCATTTTCTCCTGCTTGGTAAAGAAATTCAACCAAATGCTTTGCTTGGATATCATGGGTATGCATTCACAAGACTGAATTTAGTGATCAGGAACGGCACTTCCAAACAGCCAAACAACCAAACGTCTCTTGTAGGACTGCCATCAGAACCTAGCTGGCTCAGTTTATGGTAGCTATTGTAACAGTCCATAATGTAATAGCTGTTCTGTACAACTGCATTAGTTTTAAAACTGAACATAACCAGTGACAAACACTGTTGCAGCAGCAAAGGTCATTCAAAATGATCTAGACAGCATTCAGAACTGGGCAGACACATAGCAAATTACATTTAATAGGAGTTTATGTTGACACAGAAATGTCTTCATTTAGACAATGTGGGGAAGATATAAAAAAGGCCAACAAGATGCTCGGATATATTGTGAGAAGTGTTGAATTTAAATCAAGGAAAGTAATGTTAAAACTTTATAATGCATTAGTAAGACCTCACCTATAATATTGTGTTCAGTTCTGGTCACCCTGTTACAAAAAGGATATTGCTGCTCTAGAAAGAGTGCAAAGAAGAGCGACCAGAATTATTCCGGGTTTAAAAGGCATGTCGTATGCAGACAGGCTAAAATAAATGAATCTATTCAGTCTTGAACAATGAAAACTACGCCGTGACCTGATTCAAGCATTCAAATCCTAAAAGGTATAGACAATGTCGACCCAGGGGACTTTTTTGACCTGAAAAAAGAAAAAAGGACCAGGGGTCACAAATGGAGATTAGATAAAGGGGTATTCAGAACAGAAAATAGGAGGCACTTTTTTACACAGAGAATTGTGAGAGTCTGGAACCAACTCCCCAGTAATGTTGTTGAAGCTGACACCCTGGGATCCTTCAAGAAGCTGCTTGATGAGATTCTGGGATCAATAAGCTACTAACAACCAAACGAGCAAGATGGGCTGAATGGCCTCCTCTCATTTGTAAACTTTCTTATGTTCTTATGTTAACAACAACAGCGCAATATGGCCAATATATGTAGCAAAGAATCCCGCAACATGATGCGCATTTAACATTAATAACTGTATTCAAATGGAGATGCTTATTATTATTATTATTATTTCGATATTTCCAGTACTGAAAAAGATTACACAGGATAAGTCTACAGATCTGAAATGGACTAAATGTATGTGTACTATAGTATTTAAATATGTATCATGCACATAAAACATTAATATATGTGATTTTTTTTTTTTTTTTTTTTAATCATTACACGAAAATGAACTGGGCACCCGGTTCAGGATATTCTACCTGTGCCGACCTCTTATATATATATCATCTTTAAACTAAAACACATCTGCTGTATAACAAAGAGCATTCACTCACTGCAATGTTGCAGGATTTACTGTATAGACGCAATCATTAGGAATTCAAATACAGTTCTGCATGAATCAAGTCAACTTTTGTTTAAGGTAATGTAGACAAGTAGTACAAAACACAATATAAACATATCCATGGAGAGCTTTATTTATCGATGAGCACTTACCAATATAAAGCATTCGATTGGTCAGATATGTTCAACCTGAACATTAGATTAGAATATCCAGAGTACATCCTTTCTCGGCTACGAGGCTAAACTTAACAATCCAGTATAACCATATACAAAAGACTTAACAATTACATGAACCTGTAGATGGTCCAATGATTCCATCTCAACCACAAAACCAGCCATCAACCAAAACTGTTTAACGATGACCAGTCTCAGACTGGGACTGCTACTGGTTCCATGGAAAAAACAATACAATATCCATTCATTTTGAAAATATATAGAGTGGGGTGTAAACTTAGCAGTTCTACAAGAGGTACTAGAAGGCAATCTGTTGTGGTTGTTTGTTTTTTTGTTGTCCTGTTGCCTGTGAAACACACACACACACAATATATATATATATATATATATATATATATATATATATATATATATATATATATATATATATACCCACATACAGTACCAGTCAAAAGTTTGAGTACACCTGCTTGAACCAGGTTTTTCATGATAATCTATGCTTTCAACTGTATAAACTTGTCTATAAACACTTAATATTTCATTATATGATACGTGTACTTATATAAGCTGATAATCATAAGTGAATTGCATTCAAAAATTTTATTTTTAAATGAAAATGTAAATCTTGTCAATTTCAATGAAATGATCACCCAAAGCAAGGGGATTTCAGTCTGAAGCCCAAGTCAGTTAAAAGTTGGAAATGTGTATAACAGTGTTAGAACACTGGCCTAAGTATAAAAGTGTCTTTGTTAGATGTTCTCTGAGTTAACTAGCATGTTACCTAATTAACCTTTTGTCACCAATTATTGTTAACAGGTGAGGGTCCATGATTACTATAAATATAGGTAGCATAGGCACAAGTTTGTCATTCCTGAATGTAAGGGAGCAGAAAATGGCAAAATATGCTCAGTTAAGCAAAGAAAAGTCTATAATTACTTTAAGAAATGAAGGTCAATCTTTAAGACAAATCGCAAGAAATTTGCAAGTGTCTGTAACTGCTGTGGCCAAGACCATCAAACGATTTGAAGAAACTGGCTCTCCTGAGGACCGAACATGGTCAGGCAGGCCAAGGGTGACCTCAGAATCCGAGAATAAGTTCATTCGAGTCACAAGTCTGTGAAACTGGTGATTAACTGCCCCTGAAATACAAGCTCAGCTAAATGCTACTAGAAGTACAGATGTTTCAACATCAACTGTTCAGAGGAGATTGCGTGAAGCTGGCCTAACTGGAAGAATTGCTGCAAAGAAACCATTGTTAAGAGTGCACAATAAGAGGAAGAGACTTGCCTGAGCCAAAAAACACAGAAACTGGACGTTTGAGGAGTGGAAGTCGGTCTTATGGACCGATGAGTCAAAATGTGAAATAATTGGGTCCAACCGCCGAGTATTTGTAAGACGCAGAGACGGTGAGCGCATGAGTTCTGCATGTGTGGTTCCCACTGTCAAGCATGGAGGAGGCAGTGTCGTGGTCTGGGGTTGCTTTGCTGGTGACAGAGTTGGTGATTTTTACCAAGTCAATGGCAAGCTTAACCAGCATGGCTATCATAGCATACTTCAGAGGCATGCCATTCCATCATGATTACGGCTAGTTGGGCAGTCCTTCATTCTTCAGCAAGATAATGACTCGAAACACGCCTCAAAGTTGTGCAAGAACTATCTGGCGAAGAAGTGAAGGACAACTCAATCTAATGACCTGGCCTGCTCAGTCTCCAGACCTCGATCCCATAGAACTTGTATTGGACGAACTGGACAGAAGAGTCAAAGCAAAGCTACCCACAAGTACCCTACATCTCTGGGAATTGCTGCAGAAGAGCTGGGAAGACATGTCGGGTGATTTCCTACTGAAACTTGTTAATCGAATGCCTCGTGTTTGTGAGGCTGTTATTAAGGCAAAGGGTGGCTATTTTGAGGAATCCAAGATTTACATACAGTACTGTGCAAAAGTTTTAGGCAGGTGTGAAAAAATGCTGTAAAGTAAGAATGCTTTCAAAAATAGACATGTTAATAGATTATATTTATCAATTAACTAAATGCAAAGTGAGTGAACAGAAGAAAAATCTAAATCAAATCCATATTTGGTGTGACCACCCTTTGCCTTCAAAACAGCATCAATTCTTCTAGGTACACTTGCACAAAGTCAGGGATTTTGTAGGCATATAGTCAGGTGTATGATTAAACAATTATACCAAACAGGTGCTAATGATCATCAATTCAATATGTAGGTTGAAACACAATCATTAACTGAAACAGAAACAGCTGTGTAGGAGGAATAAAACTGGGTGAGGAACAGCCAAACTCAGCTAACAAGGTGAGGTTGCTGAAGGCAGTTTACTGTCAAAAGTCATACACCATTGCAAGAATGAGCACAGCAACAAGACACAAGGTAGTTATACTGCATCAGCAAGGTCTCTCCCAGGCAGAAATTTCAAGGCAGACAGGGGTTTCCAGATGTGCTGTCCAAGCTCTTTTGAAGAAGCACAAAGAAACGGGCAACGTTGAGGACCGAGACGCAGTGGTCGGCCAAGGAAACTTACTGCAGCAGATGAAAGACACATCATGCTTACTTCCTTCGCAATCGGAAGATGTCCAGCAGTGCCATCAGCTCAGAACTGGCAGAAAACAGTGGGACCCTGGTACACCTATCTACTGTCCGGAGAAGTCTGGTCAGAAGTGGCCTTCATGGAAGACTTGCGGCCAAAAAGCCATACCTCCGACGTGGAAACAAGGCCAAGCGACTCAACTATGCACGAAAACACAGGAACTGGGGTGCAGAAAATGGCAGCAGGTGCTCTGGACTGATGAGTCAAAATTTGAAATATTTGGCTGTAGCAGAAGGCAGTTTGTTCGCTGAAGGGCTGGAGAGCGCATACGAATGAGTGTCTGCAGGCAACAGTGAAGCATGGTGGAGGTTCCTTGCAAGTTTGGGGCTGCATTTCTGCAAATGGAGTTGGGGATTTGGTCAGAATTAATGGTCTCCTCAATGCTGAGAAGTACAGGCAGATACTTATCCATCATGCAATACCATCAGGGAGGCATCTGATTGGCCCCAAATTTATTCTGCAGCATGACAACGACCCCAAACATACAGCAAAAGTCATTAAGAACTATCTTCAGCGTAAAGAAGAACAAGGAGTCCTGGAAGTGATGGTATGGCCCCCACAGAGCCCTGATCTCAACATCATCGAGTCTGTCTGGGATTACATGAAGAGAGAGAAGCAACTGAGGCTGCCTAAATCCACAGAAGAACTGTGGTTAGTTCTCCAAGATGTTTGGGCCAACCTACCTGCCGAAGTTCCTTCAAAAACTGTGTGCAAGTGTACCTAGAAGAATTGATGCTTGATGCTGTTTTGAAGGCAAAGGGTGGTCACACCAAATATGGATTTGATTTAGATTTTTCTTCTGTTCACTCACTTTGCATTTAGTTAATTGATAAATATAATCTATTAACATGTCTATTTTTGAAAGCATTCTTACTTTACAGCATTTTTTCACACCTGCCTAAAACTTTTGCACAGTATATATATATATATATATATATATATATATATATATATATATATATATATATATATATATATATATATATATATATATATATATATATATATAAAGTCATGATAAAACTAGAAATGGGATTTTTTTAAATTAAAAATACAAGGCATGCCCAGGGCAAAATCGTCAGATTGAATGGTTTGTAAACATTAATTTGTGAAAAGGATTTGTATCATCGATGTCAAGAGGTTAACACAACAATGTGGTAGTGAGATGGTTTAGTTCTACTGCACACCACGTAATGGCACTTTATTGACAGAATCATAGAATAGTTACCAGTTATAAAGACACTTAAAATAATTGGCACGAAAGTGTCATTTTGTCTTGAACAATGATACTCATCATTCCGAAAGTTGAAAGCCACATGACCCCAATATGGCAGTTATCTTAGTTCACAGGTCAAAGTGATGGGTGTTGGTAGATTTTACCCAGGAAGTTTTGTTTTTTTTAGTTTGCAACTTTATACAAAATCTACTGTATAAAGTTGCAATCCATATTGGTTTATGAGATTTTAGCAGCTGTAGAAGCCAATGCAGCAGATCTGCAAAGTCATACAAGCTCCCCTCACTAGAAGAAACAAAGTAGACAACATTTTGACAAAATGTATTTTTCAAAGTCTATTTGCTAAATTGAGTAAATGCAAGATAAACATGAAATAGTGTTGCATACTGTGACACTCTATCCCTACATTGCCTTGTTTAGTTAATCTTTAACCATCAGCTTTTACAAACACTGGGTACAGTGTAAATAAACACTAACATGATATATTGATGGTATGTGTTATTTGTTGAAACCTTCGTGTAGATGTATATCTTCATTCAGTGATGAAACGGGGCAGTTCAAGATCAGGTCAGCTAAACCAAACAAACTTGATACTCATACATTTAGCAGAGAATACTGATTTACAAAGTCTGCTGTAAAAACATTTGTTCAGCCTTGATTATAATGATTGCACTCACAACAAAGTTTGTCAGAGCTTTTACTAATGATTTGCATTTAAAACAACCAGAACCCACACTACAGGCCTGATATATTCAATGTGGGTATTGTTCAAAAATGGTATTGCATCTGCTGAATCACAGCAGATGTAGCTCATATTACTGATAGATGTCATTGTGTAGTACAGCTGTGAAGGGGATGGATGTCAAACATGCTACTTGCAGTATATTGTATTGTACAAGTTTACCGTGTCCAAATACTGCAGTTTATTGGCAAAACTATCACTGGCTTCCATGCTCCAGAGTAGTGCTGCAATGATTGATGAACGACCATGATTGTATTATTACATAATATTTTCATAATCAATTAAATCATAAAAAAACACCCTCTGTGCAGACAGATTTTGATAGATTCAAAGTATAATAAAAATAAATGTATTTCATATTGCCATTTGTTGTTTCACTGGCTATTACATAATATTTTCATAATCAATTAAATCATAAAAAAACACCCTCTGTGCAGACAGATTTTGATAGATTCAAAGTATAATAAAAATAAATGTATTTCATATTGCCATTTGTTGTTTCACTGGCAATTGAAAAGCAATGCATCCAGTATAACCATATACAAAAGCTTTATAAGCAATTTGGGAACTTCAACTAAGATTTCAATGCAAAACTTGAAAACAAAATCTGAAGAGAACATCTGCTATTAGACATAATCGTATTTGACAGAAAACAACCCCCAAAATCTGGCTCATGTATTAGCATACAACAAAGAATTGGTGAAAAACATACCTAAACAATTATACCAGACTAGCGCAGCAGAAAGGCATTATCATTTTCATGATTTCTTTTCCATTTAGGAATCGGAGTACAAGGACGTTTTCATGGAAACAATGTTTATTTGTAAACCAGGAGGTAAACCACCAGCCTTCTCAGCAAGTTCTATCAGTCACATGTGAACATGAGGCTGACCACAGGAACCAGATCTGAGCTGATTAGCACTAACATGTAAAGCTCTTAGACAAATAAAGGTATCAGAGGTAATTACTATAAATCTAACAGCAGCCCAGGCTACAAACTATAGTATGATACAAGAAGTCTAGATTTTGCCATTTAATGAAGTATGCTTATTTATTCATTTTAAATGTAAGCAATTAACCTAGTTTATGACAATATGGTTTCATGGATTACAGTAATGTGTAACACTAGTAGGAATTGTATAGTACTTTTAGTATAAACTTTAAAATGTTGGTGTTCATAGTCTATGTAAACGTCATCTATGACTTTTGTAATAATAATAATAAAAAAAATTGGATGTTTAATTCTACCCAGGATGAATAAAAAAGTAAAGTATGCAGGCTTCACAACAACATAATGGGGTTTAGAGTGCCTTAAGAAATGAAGAAATCTCTTTACAGACAGACACAACTGCTTCGTCTCCCTTCTTGGATTTCTTTCCTTTGGGAGTCTTTGTTGCCTTCCCTAGTTCTTCAGATGCCTCAGTTACCAGTTTGATATGAGTCAGGAACATTTCATGTTCCACTGCCCCAGACCACGCATCATGGATGTAGACCGAAAGCAAGAATAAACCTGCAGCTGAAAAAAAAATAAAAAAAAACACACAATTACATTAAGAAACACTATGCTCCCTGAGAAATGTAAATTAAATGCACTATACAAGATTATTATGTTAATTTCATCCAACTCCAAAAAACTCAAAGATTCAAAGGTAAAAAATCTAAGGAACTAAATCAAGTAGCAAAATGTATAATGGCAAAGACACGTGTCACTTTTCAAGCACTTGTCATTGGACTGTGCTTGTCCTTTATTATTTTTTAAATTATTTTATTAAAACTAAACCTTCAGTAATTAGCCAGAGGCTCTTGGGAAGGAACTACAATAACTAAATCAAATTAAAATGTATACATGTATGCATTCTTATATAAAGGCAACACTCCAGATAAGCTGTGTACTGGGTATTTTATGTATATGAATTGTGCATGATATTTAAATTGAACCCTTTCAGTAGTGAGTTCTAAAATGCACTGCCGGTCCTACAGGAGTGAGTTTTTTTTCTGTCTTCTGCATGCGCTTGATTATTACGAGTACAGCGTACAAACAAGCTGAAAGCTATATGTTTGTATGTATGTAATGAATACTGACGAAATACAGACAAATAATTTTTACCGTAAATAAATCAAACAAATAAATATAATGTTTTATTTTGTCACAGGGAAAGGTTTCGACTAAAAAATAACATGTAGGCAATAAACAATAAAGAACGGGGTGGAACAACCACAACAACACGTCCCAACAAAAAAAAGGAGAGAGAGAGATAAATAAATCATATCCGGGTAAACAGGTTGTGGGCGGAGGGAGCGAAAGTGTCTAATGCTTCAGCGTATGATACCCCTTGAAGCATGGAGCAACGCACAGAGCTTGGTGTCGCCTCTTCGCTGTCACTTGATGCTGATGGTAAATATTCTTTGCTTACACACTCGCTGACATCCGATTCCGTGGAAGAATTGTATGTATTTGAATTTAAATCGGAATCTGAATTCAGTATTATTACTAATACTTCTTTCTCACTGAGCGATTTTCGCCAGCTTACAAACACTGTTGACATTTTGTGAATGGGTTTATTATATGTAATTCAGTCAATATCTAGGAGAGGGCACAAGAGACCAATAAAAGGTGTTACAGAAACCTAGTGTTACAATATTATCAGGGGTTTTGTAGGCTCAGTAATTCAAGTTTAAAGTTGCAGAACGTACCGGTACGTTCGTACTACTCAAAGGGTTAATGCATAAGGAATACGCATAGCAATTTTGCTGCACAGCTTGAGTTTGCATGTTATCAAACTTCTTGTACTTTGTTAGTTACCAGCTTCTCAATTGTCAATTGTTAATATAGTGCATGCGGTAGCTAGAGAATGAATCGTATAAATGCCAGGCCAGCTACAGGTAATTATAGCCTGCCTGGGAATTGCCAGAAACACGTGACCAATAAGTCTGGGTTTTCAATAAAATAAAAAAAAATAAAAACTTGTGGTGGAATTCACTCACTTGCAAGCCATGTTTCCGGTTGGTGAATAAGCGACTGGTAATCGACTTCAATAAGTGACTTCAAGGTAATGTTGCATTTTACTCACGCAAAATATTTTACTCACATAGAGTCTAAATTGGAGAATAAATTACTCAATGACCCAAAAATCTTACCTGGAGCGCTGTACATAGATGTTCTTTATTAACAATGTATGGTTTGTGAACAGTTGCAAAGCATATATTGATTAAAGGGTATTACCTCGCCTTGTGTTATTTTCCTCATTAACACTGGGTAAGCATACCATCTTGATAGTTTCATGGAGTCTTGTTTTAGCTGAACTCTGGGCTTCCAGCAGCTGAATCATTACACAGCTAAACGCATGGAAGACGTCCAAGTCCATGTTGTACGTCTCAGCAAGTTCTGCGGCTCTGTGGTAAAGTTGCAGGAAGTTAAGCCTCACAGAACTGTCTCTGTGAAGTTCTTCAACAACTGAACTGTGTGGCAAAATGTTTTTTTGAAACCACTTCAGAAACAACAATAAATGGTTTGAATTCAGCTGACAGCCAACAATGGAATTCAGCTCCCATTTAACTACTAGGTAAGCAGTAGCACAGGCTAGATTGCTGGTATTGTTTTCCTTCACTGGTAGGTCAGACATTTGCCCTGAACCATCACTTGAAAGGTGAACAGAATGGATGACTGGTTCCCAATGAATGAAAGCGGTTCTCAGGAATTGTTCACACATCTCCAAGGAGGACTTCTGCAGCTCTCCTGCTGTCTCCTCTTCAGCTGGGTCTTCAACCTTCCTGCGACTGTGTAAAAAGGAGGCTCTGCTTCGACTTTTTTCCTTTACGGTTTCTGGAAAGCAATGAAATGAAGACCAAAAATTAGAATACAAAATCAGAAACAACGGTATGACCAAACATTCACCATGATTTACATCCACTGTAAAAATGTATGTGACACACATAGGCTGACAGGTTTGTCCATATATCCCCAGATTCGGATTTGGATAGGGAGGAAAAGAATGAACTAACCCAGTTTCATGTCTATTTGATAAGGGGTTCTCTAGATATGTGTAGAACTCTAAATTGTGACAGATGATCTATGTTTTTTCCTCTTATTCTTGTAGAACTAACATGTATGGTTAAATACAGTCAATGCATTGACAAGTGTTTGCAAACGAATAATTCTGCATAATAATGAATAATCACTGCAAAGACTGACCAGTAGCAGTCACAGAGTTTTATTCCAAGTCTTTAAAGTCAAAGAAACAGAAACATGCCTATGTAAAAAGGTTTAAACCCAACTTGTTGTAGGGCATGTGTAATGCTTTTGAAGGGGTGGAGGTGGAGAAATGGATTTCAAGATTTTGTAACAATCATTTAGTATACAGTACTTACTCAGCAAGTCCTTCACTTTGTATTTTTTGGCCACAGTTAGCAAGGGTTGCAGTAGATGAACATCATTTGACACTAAACTCCATTTATGTAAAAGCATGAGCACATCTATGCCTGACAGAGTCCTCTCCTTAAGGACAATTCTTCCGGTTTCTTTGTAGGCATCAAGAGCGGTTGTGCGATGTTTCAGCACTGAACTTAATGTTTTCAAAAGCTGAGCCAACGTCTGAAATTCAACTTTTGTCCTTAAAGACAACAACAAAATATGTAAAAATTTTCACTTTAAAATGTTAAACTAACTGAATCAATGTCAAGCTAGAACTGTATAACATTGCTTTGATGACAGTGTACATTGTGGATTATAGGTCAGTAGACACTGTGGCAAACACGGTAACTCGATACTGTACGTTTAAAAGAAGAAAACCGATTGCTGTATAAAAGCTGAACAGAGAGCTTGCTCAGGAGGCTCGCTTGAGGTCACTACGGGTGCTGTATGGAGGTTGGCTGTTCCTGTCTATCATGTCGTCTATGATGGATGGCATTGTGTGATGTATTGTCAAGTCCATAAGTAGAAAAATGCAGTATATTTGTCCCTTTTTGGGGCCTTTCCCACCCTTTATGTTCTATAAAAGGTCCTAGGACAGAAGAAAATGCCCTGCCATACACACATGACCCGGGGTGTGCCGATTCAGTCCTTGAGATAACACTTAACCCATTAAGGTAAGGTACACAAAGAACTGAGCAGTTGTTCAAATGGTTTCTTCTTAAAATACATTTTAGAGTGACACAAGGAAACTGACCACTTGGATGACCAGATCCAATCTGTCAGTACATTTTAAACCCTGTTTTGTGCACCTCATTGCATTATTTTTGTAGTACACATGTCCGTTGTACCTTAAAGGGTTAAGTAAGTAGCACTGAATAGCAGAATACGGGATGGTCTTACCAAATATGTCTGATAAGAACAGTGAGCACACCCACAAATTCATTTATCAATGGCAGAGGAAGGCACTTAGCTGTCCTGTGGGTTTTCTTCCCAAGTAAAGATTCATCAACATCATCACTCTCTTTATCTCCTAAGTTTGTATTCCAGAGGTTGTGCACCAGAGAAATAATGCTTGAAAGAAACTTGCTTTCTATAAACCTGGAAAAAAAACAGTTCAGACATTTCAACTACATTGAGAAGGGAACAAAACATAGGTACGTTTAATCTAAATTTAATTTAGATTCAGATGTTCAGATGCAAGTAAATGTATTATATTTATTTTGTTAAAATCAATACTATGATGACAAATAATATTAAAAGTGTAGTATTAAAGATAAACAAATCATACAAAGTATATTGTACCCCTAATTTCTCTTATTCTCAACATACCTCTTCTCCAGGATTTGCAACATCCAGGTTAACAGGCTGTGATCTCGAATAAGCTCATATGCAGCCTTGGTTACATGGGAAGCTTGCTGCAAGATGTTCAATATTTGATTCTAAAAATACAAGCATCAGTAATGTGAATATCAGATCAGACAATTTGGCTACCAATTATACCTACACTGCTCTATTAATATAACAAAGTCATTTGGAAGGGTTTGAGTGAGTTTGGTCATCCCCTATTGACTCTTGTTAAAGGCTTTTAGAACACCCTGCAGTGTTTACAAGAAATGGACTGCTGTAATGTATGGAGAATACAACATATACTTTGCTCAAAAGACATTTCAGTCTAGGTGGTTCAGTATGCCTGGGTTTAAATCCATCTCCTGTCACAAGTGAAATGACTTTGGTGGTCTTTGCTTTAGTTCACATAACAAAATCAGTCTCTGCTTAACAGAGGCCTAGGACTGAATAGCAGGTGTTGTTAAAGTCTGGACTGAGGTGTGCTTTCAGAGGGGAGGCTTTTGCTCAGATGTTGGCAGTGTATTAAATGTTGTTTGGAACGGAACTCACCTGAGCAGACTCTTCACAAAGAGGGCTATTGAAGAATGCTAAGAGGACGTGAAAAATTCCCTGATGATTATACAGCTCGTAGCAATGCTTGTCTTTTAATCCTTCCGTCAGCAGAGCAAGAACCCAGTTACGCTCCATTTTGTGCTGACAAAGAATAAAAAAAGACAAAGCATAACATAGGGCATTTAGATAAAGCAATAGCACACACTTGTCCCACTTGCAGCTATACCAGTGATTTTGTTACAGTTCTTCAGCAAAGCACTGTTGAACATAGACAGTATTTGATAGGAGTATTTGAAGAAACACCCAACTGTAATAAATGGTATTGGCAGCCCCTTCCACATCATGATTTGGGGATAAAGGGGATACAATAACTCAGTAAACTCTAATGTTCTGTTTAAACTTAGGCATTTATTGATTGTGCCAAATCATATTTGCTATCTGACTTGCAAATAAAAAAACAGTGAAATACAGAAAGCAGTGAATTAGGGAATTAAAGTCATGTATTGTATATTGTACAATTTACTGTCAGCATAGCCTAACCAAGAATAAACCAAATTATTATAATGGAATATTATTGTAGACTCAAATGAACTGATAACTAGAACTTAACTAGAAATGTGAAAAAAATGAAGAATCACAGTGTAATAATTTCAGAGGAGTGGGATCTCTGATAGAACAGTTTGTTAACATGAGGCAAAATGCATCTGTGTTCTTGATATGACCAGTGGTTGAATCAATATGGCAAGTGGTAAACGGCTATTTATCATTTGTAAAGCCAGTATCTCGAAGTGTGTGGTGTGCATCATATATATGGCCAGAGGGCAAGTGAAACGATTTCCTGGACAAGAATGGTAACTAAGTTGATACAATTATAGGATACAGCTGTGTACCAAATACTAAGACAATAACTCAAAAGTTCTCTGTTTAGCATACTATATATATATATATATATATATATATATATATATATACACTACCATTCAAAAGTTTGGGGTCACTTAGAAATTTCCTTGTTTTCGAAAGAAAAGCAAATTTTTTGTCCATTAAAATAACATCAAATTGATCAGAAATACAGTGTAGACATTGTTAATGTTATAAATGACTATTGTAGCTGGAAACAGCTGATTTGTAATGGAATATCTACAAAGGCGTACAGAGGCCCATTATCAGCAACCATCTTTCCTGTGTTCCAATGGCACGTTGTGTTTGCTAATCCAAGTTTATCATTTTAAAAGGCTAATTGATCATTAGAAAACCCTTTTGCAATTATGTTAGCACAGCTGAAAACTGTTGTGCTGATTAAAGAAGCAATAAAACTGGCCTTCTTTAGACTAGTTGAGTATCTGGAGCATCAGCAATTGTGGGTTCGATTACAGGCTCAAAATGGCCAGAAACAAAGAACTTTCTTCTGAAACTTGTCAGTTTATTCTTGTTCTGAGAAATGAAGGCTATTCCATGCAGAAATTGCCAAGAAACTGAAGATCTCGTACAACGCTGTGTACTACTCCCTTCACAGAACAGCGCAAACTGGCTCTAACCAGAATAGAAAGAGGAGTGGGAGGCCCGGTGCACAACTGAGCAAGAGGACAAATACATTAGAGTGTCTGGTTTGAGAAACAGACGCCTCACAGGTCCTCAACTGGCAGCTTCATTAAATAGTACCCACAAAACACCAGTCTCAACGTCAACAGTGAAGAGGCGACTCGGGATGCTGGCCTTCTAGGCAGAGTTGCAAAGAAAAAGCCATATCTCAGACTGGCCAATAAAAAGAAAAGATTAAGATGGGCAAAAAAACACAGACACTGGACAGAGGAAGATTGGAAAAAAGTGTTATGGACAGTCGAATCTAAGTTTGAGGTGTTCGGATCACAAAGAAGAACATTCGTGAGACGCAGACCAAATGAAAAGATGCTGGAGGAGTGCTTGACGCCATCTGTCAAACATGGTGGAGGCAATGTGATGGTCTGGGGGTGCTTTGGTGGTGGTAAAGTGGGAGATTTGTACAGGGTAAAAGGGATCTTGAAGAAGGAAGGCTATCACTCCATTTTGCAACGCCATGCCATACCCTGTGGACGGCGCTTGATTGGAGCCAATTTCCTCCTACAACAGGACAATGACCCAAAGCACAGCTCCAAACTATGCAAGAACTATTTAGGGAAGAAGCAGTCAGCTGGTATTCTGTCTATAATGGAGTGGCCAGCACAGTCACGGATCTCAACCCTATTGAGCTGTTGTGGGAGCAGCTTGACCGTATGGTATGCAAGAAGTGCCCATCAAGCCAATCCAACTTGTGGGAGGTGCTTCAGGAAGCATGGGGTGAAATCTTTTCAGATTACCTCAACAAATTGACAACTAGAATGCCAAAGGTCTGCAAGGCTGTAATTGCTGCAAATGGAGGATTCTTTGACGAAAGCAAAGTTTGAAGGACACAATTATTATTTCAATTAAAAATCATTATTTCTAACCTTGTCAATGACTATATTTCCTATTCATTTTGCTATATTTCCTATTCAAACTCATTTCATGTATGTTTTCATGGAAAACAAGGAAATTTCTAAGTGATATATATATATATACCCTGCAAACATGAATCCAGAACCTAAAATGGGCACTGAAATATGGGGCTTTAATAACTTTAAATATCTTCAATTAATTACCTCCAAATCAAAACTGTAAAAGAGCTTAAAGAATCCAGGGACTTTTTTCAGATCCAAATATTGATGGGAGAGAAGAAACTTGTTGACTATCTGATACATGTGTTCCTCTAGGAAAGAAAAAGAAGAATATTAAAGATTTTGTCAACTTAACAGACTAAAACAAAATCTAGGTGGAGAGGTAATGGAAAGCCTAAGTTCGTGAGCTTATAGAAACTATAAAGATGAATGATTTGACTACACAAGAAAGACAAATTTTTGTCACAGAGTATACTTATATATCCAATGACATTAAAAGAGTAATCTCGAAACACTGGCGGATATAGGAATGTGAGCTTCAACTTCAGCCTTTAGTTACCTCTCCACCTACATGTTGTTTTAGATGTGTTAAGAATATTAAGGGCGCGTTAGTCGCTTCTATGTATAAATCAATACCATCTAATGACAATTGGCTTACTAAAACAGTACATGGTAACGTCCGGTGTGGATGATGTGTTCATTATTCTCACTCGCACAATACCAAATATTTTTCATCACCCACACTCTGGTCGTAAATACATAATACAAGGTTTTATCAATTGTAATACAACCCATGTGGTATATATGCTTAAATGTCTCTGAGAGAGGTGGTACACACAATTAATCTGCTAATGAGGAGAGAGTCATTCTGGATTCATACTTTAAAATCTATGGAACCACATGGACTTAATGAAACATTAGATCTCAATCCATCTCAATCCATCATGTTTAAAAAATGTGATCATTAATCTTTGTATGCCAACCTGAATCTTCAGGTGTCCGGGGTTGAGAATCACATTCTAAAGTCTTCCAATCTTTAGTATTGAATAACTGTGTTTAAGTTAACAATGCAATATGATCTGTATAGCAGAATATATGGCTATATTCTAAAGAGTTTTAATATATTAGTGTTTGAGTTTTTTGTACAAGTTCCTTCCTTATGGAAAATTAGACGGACCATGTTTGTCACACAGACTAGTGTGTTTCCACACGGAGGTAATATAGCTTATACAAGGCTTCATTGGGCATGCGCCGGTACGTTTCAGAGCACATGTGAGGGTACATGCGGGAGTCTTTTTGGCTGAGAAGAGATGCTTGAGAACAGTGATTTTGGACATAGCAGTGTGGCATTATGCAGATGTTTGGGCGCATAGGGATACAATGACCAAATACATTCGGAACAGCAAGGTGGGATAGTTTATGTTTTATTTTTCATGTAGTGCTGATGTACCCTTTAAATCTTGAGTGTGTGAGAGTGCGCTTCTTTTAGCGCTAGTACGGTAGATTAGCACGTTGCTACGATCCACACTTTAGGCCTCTACATTCGCTTTAGACAAGCCAAATCATAAGTAGGCCTGTTGTATTCACGATTTCTTGATTTAAAAAATATTTTAAATCTATTAAATCTACTGATTACCTTCTTTTGTTTCAAAGCATGTTGTGTTTGGATTATATGCCAATGTTATATAAAAAGAAGCTGAATTTAGTACGATAGTTAAACTAGTCAGGATTTGTGAGATTAATTCAAATGTTTTGCTTTTGGACGTAAAATGTTAACAGTAATGAACAACCACAGATCAGATAGAAATTACTTCTGTTAAAATAGTATTTTTTTTATTAATATTATTACAATGTTAAAGGGACATCTGATGTGGACGCACGCATATTCTTTTCAGTTGTTAAACTCCAGCCCTTTGTATTTTTTTTTTTATAATTTGAATATAAGTTGTGCCTTTTTGTTTAACTATTATGCACAACAGTGTTTTTGGTTATTGGATCATCTGTTAAAGAAAAAAAGTTCTTTATTTTGACAAATAAAACGTTATTGCATCGATTACCGTTGATAAATGTCTCTACGATAATCGAATACGAAATTAGGGTGCCGATTTCACCACTAATATCTATATATCTCAATGCAACCCACCTGGTTTCAGCATTTGTTGAGCAACTTTGGCAATGTACATTGCCAGTGAGAACGTTAACCTGAGATTTTGTTGTCTAATACCGTTCTTCACTGCGTCCATCAGATAGAGCAACTGGAAGAAAAAAAAATGAAACACGCATGAACGTAGCAATGACTAGATCCAAGTGTACCTGTCTACTGTTCTTCTGCAATACATTCAGCTTCTTCATAAACATGTCAAAAACTCAATGAGTAGAATTTAATCACATATTATGTATTCCTTTTTAAATTTAGTAGGTCGCCAATTATTTTTTGTATTATAACCCAATTTAGAATATCCAGTTATTTTTAGGCTCAGTTCACCGCGCTGACTTAGGAGCGGCAAAGACGAACACATGCTGTCTCATTCTATTCTTTACACATCAACCAATTTCTGACATACATGTACATAGGAAAGAAAGCTTGTATCAACATTAGTTTTGCTTTTTGCAAATACTTCTGACAACTAAGACAAAAAATAAGAAAATTGCAACACAGGGTTACATCATCATCAATGCACTGGCAATGCAATGAAATCTGGGAACATTGCCATACCTGTCTTTTCTCTCTGAAGCGGGCACCCTCTAGGTGAAGGTAGAAAGATCCCAGGACTTGATATGCTGCCGCTCTTACTTTAGGATCATAACTGCTAAGAGCTGCTACAGTCACTCCCAAAGCATTAATGTCCACAAACTTGTAACAGTCTACCACTGACTCTGTGAACAGAAATGTTCAGAAACACAGTATGTGAAACATAAGCTTTTAAACACTTAATCTAATGGATACAAGTAAAACACACATGAAAATGTTCAAATGTTAATGACACAAAAGGCAAACCCCCAAAAAACTTTGTGGACAAACTTCAGCATATACAGCTATTTACAAACACAAACTTATATAGATACAAAGATGCAGCTTCTTCTTACTAACCAACTAACTAACTAATTAACGAACTATCTGCACTCAACTGTATTATGGTACTAAAAGTAAAAACCTGTTATGAAACTCAAATTAGATCAGTTAATAAAATCTATAAAAACAGAAGAATTATTGAAGAGATTATATAGGACATATGCCTAACCAAGATTTACTTTTATGTACAAGCTTTACCTGGTTTGACCAGTGCACTAAAGAGTGTCAACAAAAAACAGGGGTCATAGAGAGCATCCAGGTCCTTTATACGGTCATCCTTAAAGAGCACCTCTTTCCCTTCCTGAAACAGACAAGTTGCCATTTTCACTTCGCAAAATAATGTACAAATTATGCTGTCAGTTGGAAAGAACATATTTAACCTTTTCAAAAGTACATATATCTTTGGATATGTGTAAAGATGCAAGCCTGGAATATTAAAAAGAGACTGCCATGACCATCCTAATTGTTGTAATTCAATTCCTATGTTACTGCAGATAACTTGTCTGAAAACATTACATTCAAGTTGTATATCCATACCACTTCATCAAAACACTGTTCTCTGTTCGTCATAGTGCAAATACAAGAAAATGTTAGGTTATTATCATAACCCTGGTTCCCTGAAATAGAAATGTAAACATTAACCTTCAAGGTTGCTGCATCCATGATTGCAGCAGGCTTGAAGGAAAAATGACGGCGAGTTCTGTGTGTGCAGTCCTTTATACCATCGGGGGCGGACATGACTAAGTCACAGAGCCTCAGCTGAGCAGCTTTGTTATACCTTATTCAGGTTTCGGGTCTTAAAAAGAGGTTAATACCCATTCGGTAATGGTTACATTTCATACTTGAAAGGGAATACCAGTTTATACTGTAGGTACAGTTGAGGGCTGTGCATCTGCAGGGTCTTCACAGTAAGATATGATTTATGTTACAGTAATCTAACCGCAAAAAAATCTTAATTAAAATGTTTTTTTTCCTGAGCTACAAGTCATGTGTAACCTCCTACTGCTGCATGGAGTAGCAGGAGCGTGCCTGTTTAGGTCACTTGGTGTCATTACAGCTAAACTGGACTATAAAAATGCAAGATAATACAATTGTGAAAATTTCAAGCTCGAAGGAAAATAATATAACTACCTCAGGAATGATGCGTCGGTGCTGAGGAAAATGCAGTATAGTGTGAAGCATTTTTTCCCTGTTGAGCAAGGCCAAGATCTCCTCTGTACTGGGCTGCTGCCAAAGGGACTTCCCCAAGCTCTTCCTGGCCTTGTGATGTTCCACTGCCGCTGGCCCCCACAATAGCAGTCTGGGAAGCAAATGGTATAGTATTGCACAACATGTTTACGGTATCATATTAGAAAATATCTTTAATAATGACAAATAAAACACAATCAAATAATATGTATTATTAAAAGGAAACAAAAATACACTGGTGTGGTGCTGACAAAAAAAATGAGCGCCTATCATATTGTAAAACTGTCTATAGGGCAGAGAGCCTCATGGCATTAACAGCATAATAAAAATGTATAACTGGAGGAGCCTGCAACTTGAAGCTGTTCTGGAGGATGCATGTCCATTTCTGAACCATTGAACCATTTCTCTTATTCCTCCAAGGAATGAGGAACAAAAGTAATTTCAGCAGACTTGGCTACTATCGGGCTTCTATCAAAGTCTGTCACTAAAAAAATTATTAAAAATGTGGAGATGTGGGGTACAGCACAGATACACAAACATGTGTTCTACATCACTGGTGTTTATATTTCTCATCATGCTTGTTGTTTAGAGGCATAAGTACAGTGCTGAAGCCCTACTGTAAGGGTACACGTCTCTCTCTTGCATGTACTTTCCTGATCAAATCAGTTACATGGTCACTTTTCCCCAGACATGTTGTCACACTTGAAGAAGTTACAGTTTCTTGAACTGGCATGCTTACTGATTTCTGCTTACCTAAATTCAGCCAGGCTGACATTGTTTCTTTCATACTCCTGAAGAAGCAGTAACAATTTCTGGTCTGCAAAGTGAAGATAAGATCTTTTCATTATCATCATACTGGCTTAAATGACCAAAATTAACAACTGATAAAAATCGCACTGACCTGTGGTATTTAAAGTTGCTCCATAAGCCCCCAAAAGAACAGCAAAATGGTTACTTTCGCAAACAGAAGCACAGTTCTTTACCAGTGTAAGCAATACATCCACCAGTGCATCTGCAATTTACCAACAGGACAACAAACCATGATTCAATACACAGCAAACTCAACCGAGGTAAGTAAAATTCGGGTAGCTGTGGCAACGGCAAACAAAATTAATTTCTCATTAGATTTTTCTATAGGATCACTGCCTAACAATGTATTTGCTCCTATAAAATAATATTTTGATGCTGTAAACACATCATTGTGAAATGGACTAAAACAGCAGATCATTATTAAAAACGACTTTGAGAACTGAAGAATCAGCAAGTTTATTTTGCAGTTGCACTGTGTGTTGAGCTGCACATGCAGACTACTAAAACCAGGGCTTGAATTTCATTTATGTGTGCTGGGGATTTCCCCTATGCTCCAGCCAATGGGGTGGGATTCCAAAATTTTAGGGGGAGAATGGCAAAAAAAAGGCACTTTTGCATATAAAAAACTATATATTTTTGTACTGCATCATCATTCACACTAGTGTTGCTTCAGGGAAGGTGCTTCTCTTTTTAACCAGTGGTCCATTTCATCTTTCATGCCGCGTTGTTTTTTTTAAAAGTTATAAATAAAAGCAACTCCCTTAAATACTGTGTGTGTCGCCCCCCCCCCAATACTGTTTACTTTGCTCTTGCACTTTGCTCTTGCTGCAAAGGCTTCTACAAAAACAAACAATATTTAAAGATGACCATACTGAAAGCTGCAAATATGCGGGAGCAACTTGGAAAATGTGCAATTCCCGCGATCCTGCGCTGAAATTCAAGCCCTGAAAACACAAGTGAACAATTGACAGGTTCAGTAGTTGAGAATGTTTTGGTTCAAATTGCTTTTTTTCTTCAAGGCAATGTGCCCTTAGACTGACCACACAGACTGTCCTATGTGATTCAGCATGTTACAAACGCTGTGTCTGATTGGTCTAACAAGAAAAGCTACTGTATTACCGGCCCTGGGGAGAAAAAGTTTAAAGCAGTGGCTTTTTTGTACCTTTTGATTGAGGATTCACATCCTGCTCTTCTACAGTCTTCAACATAGTTGGCAGAAACAAGGAATGGTTCATTATCATCATATGTATCATGGGTAAGGGCACTAAATCTTTTGGAGTGTCATCAGATTTATACAGCAGGGTCAACAGACTGTTAAGCACTTCCAGAAAAGCTGGATCTCTGTAGCGGTACCTAGGATTTAAAAAAAACATATTGTTTGTCAGAACAGTATAGTTATAAAAAGCACCCCCCACAGGGAGAATGACACCGTCATAAAAACATCTCTCTGTGTTAAGAGTACCAATTTAATTGCATGTAAGATGTGTACAATGTGCAAAAACATTAGAGGTGACATCCAAAAATCACATCCCATTTAACATTTGTATTTAACTCCAAAAGGATTTCAATTTAGCATGTAATGCACCCATATGGGTACATTATTTGTTCTGGATTCTGATCTTTGCTATATGTTGAACAGCAGCAAGGACCATGTCATTCTAAGCCTGTATGGTCTGCATGGTATTTACCTTCTGCTTGATAAGAATTCCATAAATATTGACTTACTTAAGACCTGACTTCACAAAATTATTCCAGTCCCCTGCAGTAACTTTACCAAAAGAAAGCTGCAACAACAATACAATTGTAAAGTATTAGAACAAAAAATATATAATAAAAAAGTAAATTAAAGCTTACAAAAATCAGACGAAAAAACATGTATGTACAATTTTAGGAGAGGGCTGTTTCGAAGAGTTTTTTGTCTACACACCACTTGGTTGGATAGCTGCTGCTGCTAGTGCACATACAGTGGTCGTGGAAAATATTATTGCACTTACAAAGTTCTGCCTCACAATGGTAAGCCTTGTAATCATTGTGGAATAAATAGTTATAATTAATTAGGATATGCTTGCCAATTGTATGCATGTGTATTGGACGAGGATTACAATTTTATGAACTAAAAACTAAATGGTATCTACACAAGACACAAAGTCCTGCTTGTGACATAACGCAATGCTAAAGTTGATGAAATGACCCAGGTCAAAACAAAAAAGAAAGCTATCCATGTTTTTGTTTAAAAATATATTGCAATATGTGCAGTGTTACCACTAATTCCTGAAGCCTGAGCAGCATATTTTTCTCCTTCTCTTTCATTTCTTCCTCTTGCTCTTTTCTGCTGGAGTAAGAATTAATCAGCCACTTGATAGAGGCAGTCAGCAAGGATTTCTTCCAGATAGCCTGGTCTTCCTGATTGGTGTCAAGTCTCTTGGAAACACAGTCGACCAACTGCCACCTGTAAAACACCAACAAAGGATCCATATACGACCTAACATCTAAACCAAACAGGTGCCGGTTAAAAAGTACTGACAAAAACAACACCTGTGAAGGAGACTGTAAATATGTTTGTACATTGCTGGTCTACCCTAGTCACAGACATCATGCATGTTATTCACTCACTCTCCAGGTTTTTACAGGAAGAACAATATTAGAGAAGAATATTGGAGGTTAACTTAAAAACTATTTTATCTTAAGAATTTCAAAGTGTTAAAGTCATATTAATAAATATATTTGATAAATAGTAACCATAAAATGTTGTGTAATCAATTTATCTTTATTATGCAAGAACATGCTTAAATTCAGAAACATTTGTTTAAATTACTCAGACCATCTACCTTACAACTGAGAAACACAATGGGATGTATTTATAAAAGAACAACTGAAAGGACGGGCAAAATATTTGCTGGGGTTATTTACCTTTCGTAGTTTTCTGTTTTTTCTAAGAGTGCGGGTAGTTGACTGATGACATCAGCTAAATCTTGCAAGGACACTGAAAACTGGATCAGACTACAGACGACTTCCAGCTGCAGTGGCAGTCCATTGGCAGCAGCATCAGACAGCACACTGTTGACTAGTTTCTTCAAGAAAGCTTCTTTGAGTACAGTTATTACCAGGGTATGCACTACAAAACACAAAAAAGAGGTTTGGGAAGAGGGGTAACAATCAGTGTAAGCATTATGCGAAAATGCATTGGTGGTAAAATTACATTCTATACAGTAATGTGATCACCTTTAAATATCCACACACAATTTTTAAAATATGTAATTAGAACAAATCTGTTTATCAATACAGTGATGCTCTTAAGCGCCGACACCCTGTTTTGTAAAGAAAAATACCAAGGGATAAATAATATCTAAATTAAATGTTAAAAGACAACTTATGGGCTGCAAGTACCGGTATTGTGGTTGGGTGAATTCAATCCAAACTCTGCAATCAATAAATTAGAATTGTATTTGTGTACAAAAATAAATAAATAAATAAATAAATAAATAAATAAATAAATGCAAATGTTATTAACAACCTGAAGTAAGACTGGCTCCTGTGCAGTTTCAGCAAGTTTCAAAATGTTATTTCCCCTCCAAATGTGAGTCTAAATACAAATTTAATATTGTCCATGTATTCAGCTGCAGTGAAATAACTGTACCGGCCTGTTTTGATTAATTATCTTAAGTTAGAATTCTAACAGCAAAAAAAATCCTTAAGTTTTGTGCAAGTTTCATAATGAATTACACCCATCCCTCATTATATCGCCCCTCGCTATACTGCGAATTCGGATAAATTGCGATCCTGGAGTTTGCTCCCCATTTTTACTATCTAACTGAGTATGCCTTAGCTGCAACATACATAGGCACTTAGAATTACTGTTCATTTTATTTCGTACTGCACATCGCAAACAACAATATACAAAACAATTAAAAACAAAGCATTAATATCGTACTGTTATCATATACACACGTATTGCACAATAACACAAAGTAAATTAAATACCTACTTGCTGAAGAGGTTTTTATTTTAGCCAACAATGCACTTGCAAAAGCCACAAGGCAGTGACGTCAGCTCCCTAGCAACAAACCTCCTGTGTTGTTTGGAATGGACTATTTCAATGCAGCGGGTTTGTGCATTTGAGAAAGGAGAGGAAGTTAATTTAATTATTTGAAAGGAGAAAGGAGAGTGACATTAATTGGAGACTAAAGTTGATGAGAAGGAATTACCCTCCGATGTACGAATTAAAACAGTGTGCTGCTTTTTATAAGAAAAATCAGAAAAAGCAGGTTGCGTACAGGATTTATACTGGACCTTGACGCACCCGATAAAACGAGGGAGTGGTTGTACAGTATTTATTTGTTAGCCTATTTGTTTTCGATATATAGCTGATTTATATTGGACCCTGACACCCGCGATATATCGAGTGGGTGGTGTAATCATATTTAGTTGTGTTACAGTCACTCACAAGTATGTAATATGCAGATCATTACCATATTTTGGCCTTGTGATGTCTTCTTGGCTTCCATATTTCAGATACACATTGACGAGTGAAAGAAAGGCCTCCAAATTGTTACTGAGAAGCTTCTTCCTTCCAGGTTTCAAGCACCACATCTCAAACTGTAACATATGAATTCTACAGTGCTGGATCAGGAAGGCTGCAATCGACTGACAGGTTTCAGTCATGTGACTGAGGCAGTAAATAAGCACGTCTGTTTGGATGAGCTGTGCAAAGACAGGGTCTCTCTGCAAAGCCTGAAGAATAACCTTGTCCAACTCTTTACTAGTACAGGACTGCAGCAAGCTGCCCACAACTTTAAACTGTTCACTTGATAAAAACAAGATCTCATTCCGACTGGACTGCTGACAGTTTTCAGTTAAGACCTGAACCAAAGTTAGTCCATATATGCTAAGCTTCTTCACAGTTTCATCTTCATGGTCTGCAACAGTCAAACTCTCTTCCGGTAACATCAGCATGGATGACACAACTTCTTTTAGCTGATTGGTCTCCATATAAGGGTGAAGTGCCTCAAGCCCTTCCATTGGCTGAGACTTCTTACCAGGGATCCTTTTATTTTGAACACCAGACTTTCCAGCTGCCAATTCTTTCAAAACACTCTTTTCTACAGCACTCATGTATTTTGATATTAAATCAAGGTGACCTAGGCGTTGCAGTATAGGGGCGCTTAACTTCAGTAGCCTTAGGATTTCAGAATTTAACTGTGAAGAAAGCAGTCTGATGCTGACAGGGTTCAGGTTGTGAGGTGGTGGTGTCTCCAGCTCCATAGACATAAACCACTGGTCCAGGGTAGGGTGCTTAAAAATGGATGCAAGCATATCTACCAGCTCCTAAAAGGAGAAAACACACATTTAGTGAACAAACAAACAACAACTGAACAAAATCCTCTGGCACATAGTGTAATGCAGGACTCACACAAGCCCTGCACCCATTCAAGTTTTTTTTTAGTTTTTTTTTTTTTAATAGATGTATTATTGAAATTTCCAGGTGCCAGGAGTTTGAACAACCAGGCCTCAGCTAAAAAAGTTCTGATCTGATCAAACTTATCACATGAGTCTGAAGGTTTACTAATAGGAGTTCATGCATCTATAAGAACATTTACGTTAACTGGCAAATACCCTTCAAAGACTATTTTAAAAGCTTGTTGACGGGCAGAGACTGAAGCCGTCCGCCAGTTTGACTGGCAGCAAAAGGTCTGGAACAGTCAGCTAGAAACATTGACTGACACCAACAAGAGCGAATGTGCCTCTTGTGTGCCTCTAGACTACGCCCTTTAAAAGGCACAGGCAATCGAATGAGTGAGTTATTCAGCAGTTCCTGGACACTTGAGTTAAGCTCCCCTGTAAGATATTGACCTAGATAATATTGACCTGGTAATATGGCTGCCACAGCACACACACGCTTGTTAACAAAGCAAGTCACCGATAGGCCGATTCAGTCCACATCCCCTCCTTTTGTTCCTTTTGGAGGAGAGGATTTTTTCATTTTGTTTTCATCCATGATTGTGATTGACTGCCTTGTGTGTTCATTGAAATGAAGGCAGAAACCAAGTGCAGGATTTGTGTACGTTTTTTACATGTTCTCTTTAGCCTAGATATGTCAGTCTAGTCTTATGTAAGTTTGCAAACCTTCCTATCTTTTCAGTACAAAATTATTATACCTATTATATTATTATACCTATAGTTTTAAGTTACGCTAAGAACTATTGTGTAAAATGTTTGATTTTGAAATTCTAAAGCAAAATGATTAAATAAGTATTTCAACAACTTTTGAAAACAAATTGTCATAAACTATTTATATTCCATTTTCTGCTAAATTAAAAAAAAAAAAAATTAAATTAAAAAAAGCTCCCCCCCTCCCCCCAGGCCTATTTCTTTCTCTATAGCTATCTGTATGTGTATGTATATGTGTATGTGTATGTATATGTATATGTATATGTGTATGTATATGTATATGTATATGTATATGTGTATGTGTATGTGTATGTGTATGTGTATGTGTATGTGTATGTGTATGTGTATGTATGTGTATGTGTATGTACAGTACTGTGCAAAAGTTTTAGGCAGGTGTGAAAAAATGCTGTAAAGTAAGAATGCTTTCAAAAATAGACATGTTAATAGATTATATTTATCAATTAACTAAATGCAAAGTGAGTGAACAGAAGAAAAATCTAAATCAAATCCATATTTGGTGTGACCACCCTTTGCCTTCAAAACAGCATCAATTCTTCGAGGTACACTTGCACAAAGTCAGGGATTTTGTAGGCATATAGTCAGGTGTATGATTAAACAATTATACCAAACAGGTGCTAATGATCATCAATTCAATATGTAGGTTGAAACACAATCATTAACTGAAACAGAAACAGCTGTGTAGGAGGAATAAAACTGGGTGAGGAACAGCCAAACTCAGCTAACAAGGTGAGGTTGCTGAAGACAGTTTACTGTCAAAAGTCATACACCATGGCAAGACTGAGCACAGCAACAAGACACAAGGTAGTTATACTGCATCATAAAGGTCTCTCCCAGGCAGAAATTTCAAGGCAGACAGGGGTTTCCAGATGTGCTGTCCAAGATCTTTTGAAGAAGCACAAAGAAACGGGCAACGTTGAGGACCGTGAGACGCAGTGGTCGGCCAAGGAAACTTACTGCAGCAGATGAAAGACACATCATGCTTACTTCCCTTCGCAATCTGAAGATGTCCAGCAGTGCCATCAGCTCAGAACTGGCAGAAAACAGTGGGACCCTGGTACACCCATCTACTGTCGGAGAAGTCTGGTCAGAAGTGGCCTTCATGGAAGACTTGTGGCCAAAAAGCCATACCTCCGGCGTGGAAACAAGGCCAGCGACTCAACTATGCACGAAAACACAGGAACTGGGGTGCAGAAAAATGGCAGCAGGTGCTCTGGACTGATGAGTCAAAATTTGAAATATTTGGCTGTAGCAGAAGGCAGTTTGTTCGCCGAAGGGCTGAGAGCGGTACACGAATGAGTGTCTGCAGGCAACAGTGAAGCATGGTGGAGGTTCCTTGCAAGTTTGGGGCTGCATTTCTGCAAATGGAGTTGGGGATTTGGTCAGAATTTATGGTCTCCTCAATGCTGAGAAGTACAGGCAGATACTTATCCATCATGCAATACCATCAGGGAGGCATCTGATTGGCCCCAAATTTATTCTGCAGCATGACAACGACCCCAAACATACAGCGAAAGTCATTAAGAACTATCTTCAGCGTAAAGAAGAACAAGGAGTCCTGGAAGTGATGGTACGGCCCCCACAGAGCCCTGATCTCAACATCATCGAGTCTGTCTGGGATTACATGAAGAGAGAGAAGCAACGGAGGCTGCCTAAATCCACAGAAGAACTGTGGCTAGTTCTCAAAGATGTTTGGGCCAACCTACCTGCCGAGTTCCTTCAAAAACTGTGTGCAAGTGTACCTAGAAGAATTGATGCTTGATGCTGTTTTGAAGGCAAAGGGTGGTCACACCAAATATGGATTTGATTTAGATTTTTCTTCTGTTCACTCACTTTGCATTTAGTTAATTGATAAATATAATCTTTTAACATGTCTATTTTTGAAAGCATTCTTACTTTACAGCATTTTTTCACACCTGCCTAAAACTTTTGCACAGTACTGTATATGTGTATGTATATGTATATGTGTATGGCAGCCGTTAATATCAGATGCATTTTACTTTTATTCTACAAATATGAAATCTGTATCTCAAACAGATTTCCTCTTACAGGGGAGCTTAACTCAAGCATTAATTGGCAACAGCTAAGAGGACAGAGAGCAAACATAAACATATCAGGGAAATGTACCTCTTCTTTGTCAGGTTGTCCCACAGTAAGATAATCACAATCCATGAAGAGATCCAGTTCCTCCTGGGCACTTGCAGTACTAGATTCAGGGGGTTCCTCTGAATATTCAAGTCTGTGTATTAGTGATCTCAGCAGGTTCGTATAGAAGCCTAGCAAAGCAACTCCAGCGCTTCTTGTAAACTGCAAAATTAAATTTAAATCATGTTGGCTGGATTTTAACATGCATGCTGCTTTTAAATGTTACATTTATCCGCATAAATGTTACTAAACTTGGTATTCACACAAGAAACATGACTATTTGCTTAACTCAAAAACGATGTACTTACTTTTTTAAAGTTGTCTACACATGTTTTTATGTAGAGCATAATATGTTTGATTGCCACTGGTAAATCATTATGTTTAAGTGTAGAAACAGCTTCTCCTAAAACATCCTTAAACTGGTCTTGCAACAAGCAGTTAGCATCTTTGCCATGGGCATTCTTCAACAAGCAGGAAAATGAGCCATGGGGGGGAGGAAGACTGGAAGCAGGTGCCCCAGACTCCTTAAACTGGATACAAAGAAAATGCATTATTGGTAACGATGCAACAGTAAAATTGACCGCCCCACTTCCTTCTATAGGGTTTGCAAGTGGCTGTCTTGTGTTGAAATACACTTTGTTTTCATCTACACTTCACTGGTCTCCAGTTCTCTTTTTAATAAAAACTAAAAACCAACAGCGTCTTACTTCTTAGCTCAGTCAAAGAGTAAAGTTGTCTAGTGTCAACAAGGTAACAGGCGTTTATCCACTCCGGGGTGACTATTTCCTAATACATTCAAGCAGACATAAAGTTAGCACTGAAGTAAATTAGTGCCCACTTGTAATTGATAACCTACTTTTAGTACACAATTCTGCAACCTTTAGCGTACTTATTAGCAAGAATTACTGGACATTAAAATCTTACAAAAGTCACTTTTGTGGATATAAGCAACTTAATTTTAAGGGTGGTAAGGGTATGGATTCATTTACCTAGCTATCTTGTTGATACTGTATCATTAGGAGCCTTTAATACCTGACAAAGTTTAGAGACCACTCTTCTACTAGGAACCAGACAAGCACGAGGAGCTGAATCTTAACTGCTATATTTTAATATCCTATAGTAATGCAAGATCTCTATACTAAAAGAATCAAGTCTTCAAAATGAATGGCTTATTTCTATTAAAACTTCCTTATACAGTATAGGACTAAATAAACACAGAACCACAACAGCAACACTACTGGACTGTGCATACTGCTCCAGTCTCTAAATATCTGATCCCTTCTAAAACCACTGTGCTTTATAAACTATTTCCTACCAGTGTTTCCTTTGCTTGTGCTGGTATCCAGTGGCTGTAGTAGTGATAGAACTTCACAACAGACAGAGTTTTAGCTTTGGACTCTGACAAATCAATTTCTTTGTCATAGAGCTGAATGGTCAAGCACAGGGGGAGAGGATCATGTTGTGTGTGCAGGATGTCAGTCAGGACGGAGATGATATACTCAAGAACAACATCTGGAAAATAAAACACAAAAAGACATAGTTCAGAAAAAGAGAACAAAGTATTGTTATTCATATTTTCCTACATGTTTCTATCAAAATGGCAACAAATAAACCTGGCACACTCTTTTGCTCTCTAAAACCAAATATGATTATTTTGATTAATTGATGATTATTCTCATTTAACCCTTTGCAGTCCTTTGTCAGACCTGGTCCGACATTGCAAAAATCCTGTTTCAGTCTGATGTCCCATTTCAAACCTGTTTTAACAGGCCATGTGTCGGCTCTGAGCGGAGAAAGCCGACAGAGGGTGTTCCCCAATCGTCTCTGATCGGAAAGAAGGTGGAACCAGCCGAGTACCTCTTCAAAAGTCGGAGAAAAGCAATTTGAAGAGCAGAGACAGGACTTGGAGAAAGCATTATGGCAGAGAAAGACACAGCAGAGATGATGGAGGAACAAGTCAGTGACTATGAAAATAGTTTAGATGAAGATTACGAAGAATCCAGTGAAGAAGAAATTCATTTTTCTCAAAGTGACGAGTCAGAGGAGGGAAATGAATAAGGCGATCGTGACAAGCCAGACCTGGGGTGGGGGGTGGGTGGAGACACGCACCTGTAAGCGCAGATAGTTTTGTGATAGATAGGTGTCTGCTTTGAAAAGTATCACACACTGGATGGATACTTAGATAAATCTGTGAACAACATGTACATAGTTATATTTGTTCAATACTTGTTATTGGTTCAAATGTGTGCACTCTCTTTTGTCTTTTGCAGTTCTCAAATAAACAGTTATAAAATACATAAAAATGTGTTTTTGGTTATTTTTTTTCACTTGTTTTTTTTGTTAGGTGTGTCTTATTGATTTACAATAAGTTTGGAACTTGAGTGATTGCTCTAGTCACTAACACAGCAAAACCAATAATTTTGTGATCTTATTAATTTTTTTTACAGTTTTTTTGCAATCTTCCCCGCATATAAATATTTTTAAAAATATATGTATATATATAAAAACTTGTTTTTGGTTGAAAAAATGTGAATAAAGTCAGTTAAGTTCAATTTGAACAGCACATGGTCTAAATATGGTCTGTTATTTTGTTCCCCAAAATTAAATAAGACCTGACCAGCTTGACAGGGTCAAAATAATTGGACTGCAAAGGGTTACAGCTGTAGTATCCCACAATTTTGTTCAACCTTATCACTCTTTGGTGACAGTTTACTAGATTACCTTTTTCAATAGTTTAACCCAAAAAAACTCATTGTGGAACCATCATGGGCAAAAGTCATTGACAAACATTTCTCAAAACGTTGGTCTTATTTTATAACTAGGTATCTTTCCCTTATGGGTGTGTAAAGTTATAGGCAAAATACAAATGAACATTAATATTTCTCATACCTATTTCACCGTTGGCAATCACTGCTAATTTATTTCTGGCTTCCAAAGCTGCTGGAACTACAGCACTGAACGGAAAGGTCTGCAGGATCATATCTTCATTGAGAGTAGACCCAATCTCCTCGTCCAAACCCTCACTGCCCTCTACAATGACGTCTACCATATCCAGAACATCTGAAAATCGTATTATAGTTAGAGAAAGGCAGTGCAGGCTGACAAGAGCCAAGAACTGGAAGCATGAACATCCTGAGCTCAAAATCAAATTCAGGATATCCAGTTCATATTCTCTTTATGAAAGGTATCTCTTAGAATAATCCAGTCTTCAAAAGCTAGTCAACAAATGTGAGGGAACAGGAAATCTAGTTTTATTAGATAGAGGATTTGTTCTTAACCAGTGCATCAATGAAGTGAAATATAGTAAAATACACCCACACAATCCTGTAAGTTAATATTTAACGTATTAAAGTGACATAGCAGGCACCCGACCAAATATTAAGAATTAACAAAGTGACTAACTGTTTGTTTAAACAATAGTTGTATTCTATTTGCCAAAAACATCTGACAGTTTATATTATATGGAATTTACTTTAACTCTCAGCATCTTTCTTTTTTAGATTTTCAAAAGACTCTTAGTGCCATACATTAGCAAATAAGGACAACTATTGTTGTCTTGCTGAGTAATGTGTGTGTATATATATATATACACACAGTGCCTTGCAAAAGTATTCAGACCCCTGACCAATTCTCTCATATTACTGAATTACAAATGGTACATTAAAATTCCGTTCTGTTTGATATTTTATTTTAAAACACTGAAACTCAAAATCAATTATTGTAAGGTGACATTGGTTTTATGTTGGGAAATATTTTTAAGAAAAATAAAAAACTGAAATATCTTGCTTGCATAAGTATTCAACCCCTGTGCTGTGGAAGCTCCCAGCTTACACCGATGAAAGAAATTGCCCTAACGAGGACACAATTACCTTACCATTGGCCTCTACCTGTGAACCATTAAAGTTGCTGTCACATTTTCTGGATAAAAACCTCACTGTTGAAGGATCATTGGTCAGGCTGTGAATCTGAAGGAAAATGAAGACCAAAGAGAATTCTACAGAAGTTAGAGATAAAGTAATACAAATGCATAGATTAGGGAAAGGGTACAAAATAATATCCAAGTGTTTGGATATCCCAGTGAGCACAGTTGGATCAATAATCAGGAAGTGGAAGCTGCATCACACCACCCAGGCACTGCCAAGAAAAGGCCGTCCCTCAAAACTCAGCACTCAAACAAGAAGGAGACTTGTGAGAGAAGCCACAGAGAGGCCAACAATCACTTTGAAGGAGCTACAGAGTTCAGTGGCTGGGAGTGGAGTAATGGTGCACCAATCAACCATATCAAGAGCTCTGCATAACACTGGCCTGTATGGGAGGGTGGCAAGAAAGAAGCCGTTACTCAAAAAGTACCATCTGAAAGCACCTCTGGAGTTTGCCAGAAAGCATGAGAGTGACCCAGCTGCGATGTGGGAAAACGTTTTGTGGTCAGATGAGACCAAGATAGAGCTTTTTGGTCAAAACTCAAAGCGCTATGTGTGGCGCAAACCTAACACTGCCCATGCCTCAAGACACACAGTGAAGTATGGTGGTGGCAGCATCATGCTGTGGGGATGCTTCTCATCAGCAGGGACTGGGCATCTTGTTAAAATTGAAGGAAGAATGGATGGAGCAAAATACAGGGAAATACTGCAAGAGAACCTGCTTCAGTCTGCTAAAAAACTGAAGCTTGGGAGGAAATTCACCTTTCAGCAGGACAATAATCCCAAGCACAAGGCCAAAGCAACATTGGAGTGGCGCAAACAAAAAGGTGAATGTCCTACAGTGGCCCAGTTGTCCTGATCTCAATCCCATTGAGAATCTATGGCACTATTCGAAAATTGCGGTCCACAAGCGTCGTCCAACCAACCTGAACAACCTGGAGCAAATCTGCCAAGAAGAATGGGCCAAAATCACTCCGACACTGTGTGCAAAGCTGGTACATACTTACCTCAAAAGACTTAAAGCTGTTATTGCAGCGAAAGGTGGCTCTACCAAATATTAATGTGTGGGGGTTGAATACTTATGCAAGCAAGATATTTCAGTTTATTTTTCTTAAAAATATTTCCCAACATAAAACCAATGTCACCTTACAATAATTGATTTGGAGTTTTAGTGTTTTAAAATAAAATATCAAACAGAACAGAATTTCAATGTACCATTTGTAATTCAGTAATATGAGAGAATTGGTCAGGGGTCTGAATACTTTTGCAAGGCACTGTATATATTATATATATATATATATATATATATATATATATATATATATATATATATATATATATATATATATAATAGCTCAAAGAGCCAGCTGCCCTATATAAAAAAAAATATATATATAAAAAATACAGTCCGACGCCATCTTAAATCTTAGGGTGAATATTTAAAAGTTTAAAAGCCACCATTAAAAAGGAACTATTAAAGACTCTGTGTGCAGTCTACTACTTACCATCAATGTGTGAGATGGGTACACTGACAGCATCGCCTTCCTGTCCACTTAAGTTGGCCTGAAGCATAGCTGCTTCTTGCACAAGTGATGCTGCTTTGTCTGTATATGGGTATGGGTTTGACACTACTCTTATTAGAACCTGTTACAACACACAGGAGTATCAAAATAAGTTAACATTTTAACAACATACCGCCACTTTACACTCCGTATTTTGTATTTTTTAGGCCACATTAAAAAAAAAAAAAACTCTACAAAACTATGCACACATTGACTAAATGTTTTAATTATCTTACATAAAATGCTCCACATCATTCAACATATTCCCTTTGAAGGCTAATTTCATAGCCTATATATATATATATATATATATATATATATATATATATATATATATATATATATATATATATATATAGTAATACTTTAATTGCCTATCAATCTAAATTTTAGCACTGAAACACAATCTTCAAGATAAATTATAAACTTACTCTTTCTAAAAACAGGATTACTGTCTCCTGTTCAGATTCTGGCAGAAGCACAAGATGTTTCAACCACAGCTCCAGCTCTTTCCACGTGTATTCAAATACACCACTGTCTCTCAAAACCTAAAATTGCACAGTAAGAAAATGTAATAATTACAGCAACACAACTAGTTAAATGTATGTGCAATTAGACATCTGATTTGCTAAAATGTATTCCTTAGTTTTGATGAACCTTAACTTATAAAATAACTGCATTATGAATACTTTATTGTTTTCTGTTAACTAGAAGACTAAATATAGAGAAAATCCACATTTTCTGAATGCAAAATTAAATAAGCAAATAGATGCACATTCACATATGATAGCAGTTGTTATCTGAAGACAGATGTTACCTCCAATTTTAATTGAAATATAAAAATCACAAAAGCAGCTTGCTAAAGCCATATAGTGTTCAGTGTCTCCAAGGTCATAGATAATGCATGAGTGTTTATTTACTGTGGGTCATTAATAAACAACACCAGAAACTCATTTTCCTGACTACTCTGTGTCAAAAAAAACAAAAAAAACTGTAACACAACATTCCCTAAACAGGCCTTAAAGCTTTACGAAAAGGGCACATCGTTTCCAAATGATCCACTTATTGTACTTTGCAATCGAGATGTATTGAAAAGGGCACATCGTTTCCAAATGATCCACTTATTGTACTGTGCAATCGAGATGTATTGAAAAGGGCACATCGTTTCCAAATGATCCACTTATTGTACTGTGCAATCGAGATGTATTGAAAAGGGCACATCGTTTCCAAACGAGCCACTTATTGTACTGTGGAATCGAGATGTATTGAAAAGGGCACATCGTTTCCAAATGATCCACTTATTGTACTGTGCAATCGAGATGTATTGAAAAGGGCACATCGTTTCCAAACGAGCCACTTATTGTACTGTGCAATCGAGATGTATTGAAAAGGGCACATCGTTTCCAAATGAGCCACTTATTGTACTGTGGAATCGAGATGTATTGAAAAGGTCACATCGTTTCCAAACGAGCCACTTAATGTACTGTGGAATTGAGATGTATTTATTCTTTTTTCAGAATAAAACCTAATTAACGAGTTTAGTGGTATACATAAATATAATATAGGAGTAAAACAACATTCATAGTAAGTACAATTTATATACAATTTATATTTATATCAACAAAAAAACAATTATTTAGACATATAAATAAGAAATAAATAACTCGCCAGTTCCTAAGAAAGACACTAACATGTTTTTTTAGGTATATCTCATAAATCTTACCGACAAAAGGTGGTATCTAAGATATTTCTATTAAAGGGTTTAAGGCTTTGCTCCAAAATGTAATTTCTAATAATTTCTCTCATGTTCTACAAATTCAACTGAAGTGCGTCTCCGTAACTCCAATGATGGTGGACTGGCATCCTTCAGTTCATTAGGATGCAGCGTTTAGCAGCAGTCAGTAAAAACAATAGGATTCTTTTCTGTGATTTATTTAAAAGGTAAAGATGAAAAATCCCCTAAAATAATTTGATCATTTCTTAATGATCCAATGATATCCGAGATACAATGTATTACCTTTGCCCTTGTAATCTGCTGCATTCTCAAAGCATACAGTGCCTATAGAAAGTCTACACGCTCTTTCAAAATTTTCACCTTTTATTGCCTTATAGCCTGGAATTAAAATGCATTAAAATAGTTTTTTTTCATTTATCTACACATCCTATCCCACAACTTCCAAGTGAAAAAACTATTCTAGAAATTTGTAGAAAAATTAATTAAAAATAAAAACTGAAATAGCTTGGTTGGATAAGTGTCCACCCCCCTTGTAATATCAATCCTAAATTAGCTTAGGTGTAACCAATCGCCTTCAAAATCACACACCAAGTTAAGTGGCCTCCACCTGTGTTAAATTGTAGTGATTCACATGATTTCAGAATAAATTCAGCAGTTCCCGTAGGTTCCCTCTGCTGGGTAGTGCATTTCAAAGCAAAGACTCAACCATGAGCACAAAGGCGCTTTCAAAAGAACTCCAGGACAAAGTTGTTGAAAGACACAGATCAGGGGATGGGTATAAAAAAAATATCAAAGGCCTTGAATATCCCTTGGAGCATGGTCAAGATGATTATTAAGAAGTGGAAGGTGAATGGCACCACTAAGACCCTGCCTAGATCAGGCCGTCCCTCCAAACTGGATGACCGAGCAAGAAGGAGACTGATCAGAGAGGCTACCAAGAGGCCAATGGCAACTTTGCAAGAGCTACAGGCTTTTATGGCCAAGAGTGGTCAAAGTGTGCATGTGACAACAATATCCCAAGCACTCCACAAATCTGGCCATTACTCAAGAAAGCCCACCTTGAATACTCAGGAGATTCTGTAGCCATGTGGCAAAAAGTTTTGTGGTCTGACGAAACTAAAATTGAACTTTTTGGCCTAAATTCAAAGCGTTATGTTTGGCGCAAACCCAACTCAGCGCCTCACCCAAAGAACACCATCCCTACTGTGAAGCATGGTGGTGGCAGCATCATGTTCTGGGAATGTTTCTCATCGGCAGGGACTGGGGCACTTGCCAGGATAGAAGGGAAAATGAATGGAGCAAAATACAGAGAAGTCCTCGAGGAAAACCTGCTGCCCTCTGCAAGAAAGCTGAAACTGGGACGGAAGTTCACCTTTCAGCATGACGACCCAAAGCACACAGTCAAAGCTACACTGGAGTGGCTAAGGAACAAAAAGGTAAATATCCTTGAGTGGCCCAGTCAGAGCCCCAGCCTAAATCCAATCGAACATTTGTGGCATGACTTGAAGATTGCTGTCCATCAACGCTCCCCAAGGAACTTGACAGAGCTTGAACAGTTTTGTAAAGAAGAATGTTCAAATATTGCCAAATCTAGGTGTGCAAAGTTGGTAAAGACCTATCCCAACAGACTCACAGCTGTAATTGCTGCCAAAGGTGCTTCCACCAAGTATTAACTCAGGGGGGTGGAGACTTATCCAATTATGATCTTTCAGTTTTGTATTTTTAATATATAATTTTTTTCTCAATAAAAACTTGTTTTTCCCCTTACAGTGTGGAGTATGGTGTGTAGATAAGTGGAAAAAAATCCTCATGTAAATGCATGAAACTCTGAGGCACTGACACAACAAAATGTGAAAAATGTTCAAAGGGGTGTAGACTTTCTATAGGCACTGTATGTATTAATGTTCCATTTTCACTGTCACATCTCCAACAATTTGAGTTCAGTTTTAGATTTGATCGATATAGATTATACGGTGTATAATGGCAGCAATTTATCAATTTTAATTGAATGGAGCGAAGACTAGCATTGATGTAGCAAATTTCAACATTAGAATGCACATGGTTCCAAGCATCTTGAGAGATTTCCACCTGCATATCTTTCTCCCATTTATTTTTAGTAGTGTCATTTTTTATGTTGGACTATAAACATAAATTTGTAAAAAACCTGAAGAAATTTCTGAGTTCTGAGCTGATTTAATATTAAGAAGATAAGATTCCATTTGTGTTAAATTTGGTTCAATTACATTTGGGCCCATTCCTTTCAAAGATTTAACACCAAGATATATTTTCTATAAATCCTTATATTTTCTTGTGTCAAACCCAGATTGTTTTGAAACAGTCTATAAATAATGTATTTTTCTAATATCTAGTATGTTAATACTCACCTTAAGAATCAGCAACCTTGTTGACGTCTTTAAGTGTGTGTTCCTGTTTGTCACAAACATTTTAAGTAGCAAGTAAAATACAGACTTTTCTCCACTAGTTTCTTTTGCATCTGATATATCCTACAAATGAAAAGAATGTTAATAATGGGTTCAATGTTACAGAACATTTTGCAATAAAATGATGAACACAAGAAAAAAATATATAGGTTTCTTATTTCGAACAAAATAATGAAGTATCTTGAATCCTGTAATGTGTCAGTGGATCAAACTTCCTTAGCAACCAGTAGTTAAATGCATATTGAATGTATGTATGCTCACCTGGAACCTGAACCAAGAAAATTTGCTGGCAGGCAGTTCCAGGGAAAGCTGCAGTATTTGGTACTGTAGGACTGGTGGTACTTCCTCTCCTATGCCTTTTTCTGTTACAATCCCTGCGATTTTAAAAACAAGCTCTTAACTTACTAGACCAGTGGTTCTCAAACTTTTTGGACCACGTCCCCTTTCTCTTGTCTGTGGCACTAACATGCCTGGAGGTTTCAGCAGTAAGACTGGCTTTCAGTTAAGATGTGCACGGTAATTCTTACAAACGTTTTCCTGAACTCTCTCACACCCCTCCAAGATACATTCTGCACCGCCACCAAAGAAAAGAAATGTTAACCCTTTGCAGTTCATTTATTAAGTGTGTGTCAGGCGCGTCAGGTCCAATTTATTTTCACCCACGCAGTTAATTTTAGATGCGCTGTTTAAAAGTATTTTTTTCCACAGTCAAACGGGTTTAAAAGGCCCTGCATATCAACAAAGCACTCACTAGGCATCTCCAGCCCCGCCCCACCCTTTCGTTCACTATAGCTTTCACATATGCTAAGAAATAAATAATAATAATAATAATAATAATAATAATAATAATAATAATAATAATAATAATAATACATACATAGCGATCAATCATCTCCTGATCACTCGTTTTATCACCAAACGCCCCAATAATGTGATCCAAGTCACTATTTTATTACTATAACATCTGAAAAAAGCTCTGCAAATGTCCGTGATATTCTCTGAGCGCTGATGCAGTAGCAGCCACCTTGTTTCCTTATGGCCGCTGTTATCTGATGCCAGGGGCAAGTATGACTATTCATGAGATACGCCCCTTTTTTTTCGGCTTCTCTCAGCTCCTGTCGCTCCCACTCGGCCATTGAATGGTTTTCTCGGCTTTTTCCGGAGAAAAAATGACTAGGAACCCGTTTTTTGCGTCTTTTTGATGATGTTGGACCGGATAGGAATAATTGCAAATGTCGGACCAGGTCTGACATAGGACCGCAAAGGGTTAATCACAAATGGATAGTTTGAGATATGTAGGCATGCCTCTCCATTTCAAACAGACAGAATTATATAGATCGCCTACCTTTAAGGAGTTTGCTGAAGTCAAAGGTACTCTGAGTCACAAGATGCGGAACAACCTTTTGATAAAGACACACAACTTGAAGTAGGACGGCTTTCAACAGAGTGATCTCTGGATCATCAAAACCTGAAAAGGGAATATCAAACTTAATATTTCATACTTTGACACACACACACACACACACACACTACATATATATATATATATATATATATATATATATATAAATAAAAATAATCAGGGTTCTCCCCAGGAATTCTGTACAGCCGGACGGCAGAATATCAGCCGGGAGCACTTAACAGAAAATTAAACTTGCCTTACCTTAAATATATAATACGACAAATAATTTGAATAATATGTTGTCTTTCATTGACTGTATCTGGCTGCGCTTTTTTATGTTCTGCATTTTCTTTTTCATTACTGTTTTTTATTATGGTAAATGACCTGCTTATTTAGGCACTCTACAATTTGACTGGGGAAAGATAATGTAGGGTTATTGGAGTTCACAAAAAAACCCATAACCTTTTCACTTCCTTTTTAGCTTAATTATTGAGCTTATTCCTTCATTTAAATTGTTTTCTTTATGTTAAGTTTTCAGGGCATTTTGTTAATGCATGTCCATTTTTGTTTTTCGCTGTTCTACATTTTTTTAATGCAACTGTTCATTTTAACCATTTTTTTTTTACACAACAGTACTCACACATGTTTGGTCACCATCATAAATGTTGCATGAAATCGGAGTGTAATAATCCAGCACCTCTGCACTTAAGCATTTGTATGTCAGCTGACAAGTGTTCAGCTGATATCCCATCACATCTTTCTTCTTAAAGGCGTACAGACTCTATACATGAACCCCCAATATCTCCCACAAGCACCAGGGTACATATTTAAGATATCACAACAAAAGGAATACACTTTTTTTTTGTGCATATGTATAGCTATTATGTACTATATATCACCTTACAGTACAAACAGCAACACGCAACTGATCTAGTCTGCTAGAAGCGCGATCAGTCCTTATTGTTAAAGACACAGTTAAAGGCACAGTATTGTTAAAGGCGCATCTGCGAGACGGGTGGATCAGGTTTTTTCAGCCGGGCGGCGACAGCCACTTTGCCGGGAGGCCTGCCCGGCTGAAAAGGCCTGGGGAGAACACTGTGTGTGTGTGTGTTTGTCTATAGATAGATAGATAGATAGATAGATAGATAGATAGATAGAGAGAGAGACAAAGAGAGAGAGAGAGAGAGAGAGAGAGAGATCGGCACGGGGAGCCAGGTTTTAAATTACCCTACGCTATCCGGGTCTCTTTACTACCCAGTTTCGATTTATTAATTTGAGAATTTAAAGAAAATATGACAATACAGTTGTAAGCACAGGTCTCTGGCCAGCGTAATAGACAATGTTAAAACACGCTTTTGAATTAAGCCTTTTCTTAACTGATAGGATATCAATGTTTTACAGAAAACAATAACACCCAAGTACACCTCAATAATAATAACTGCTGTGACTTGTCTCAGGAACTAAATCAGAAAGAAAACAACGTAACATCCTGTTGGTTTATGTCAGTGATAACTCTGTGATCCATTAATAATTACTGTGTGGCTTCCAATACAGAATGCTTTATCTACAGTTATTGCACAGGTATAGTTTCTTACCAAAAAGATACAATAAGTAGCCTTTATTTAAAAATAAATAAGCAAATAAATAAAATAAAATTTGGAGCACATTAAGTAACTGTGCTTCCTCCTTTGAATGAAATATTTCCTTGGCAGAGTTTGCAAATTCCATTTTCTCTTGCTTGGTAAAGCAATTCCACCCAATGCTTTGGATGCCACTGTTATGCATTCACAAGACAGAATTTAGTGAACAGGAATGGCACTTTATTGTTACAAACAAACAGACGCACATGTGTCTCTTGCGACTGCTGTCAAAACCCAGCTGGCTCAATTTACAGTAGATATTGCAACAGTCCATAACGTAATAGCAGTGCTGTACTACTGCATTAGTTTTAAAACTGAACATAACAGCCATGTTAAAAACAACAGCGGAATATGCCCAATATATGTTGCAAAGAATCCCGCAGCATGAGGTGCATTTAACATTAATAACTGTATTCAAATGAAGATGTTTATTATTATTATTTTTTTATTATTATTTCGATGTTTCCAGTACTGAAAAAGGTTACACAAGTCTACAGATCTGAAGGGACTAAATGTATGTGTAACATATAGTATTTAAAATATGTATCATGCACTTAAAACATTAATATAGCTGTTGTTTTTTTTAAAAATCATTACCTTAAACAGATCTGGTTATTTTTCACAGCCGGTACCCAATTCCGGATTTTCTACCTGCGCCGATCTCTAATTTTATATTATATATAAGCGGTTCCCAACCTTTTCCTTCATGCGGACCACTACATCGTCATCGAAAGCTTTTGCGGACCACTACGAAAGCAAGCCATTTTAAACATTTTTAACATAGCCTATGGCTGACGGGAGTCAAACTTGTATATCAAGGGGTATTAAAAACGCAGTTATTTCTAATCATTTATTATGCTTACTCACAAACATACTGCACTTGTCACAGTACATTTACCTGCAGTAGGCCTACCAGTGGGAAAAAGATAACACTTACCTAATGAGAAGGCTGATGTTGTTTCGCATACGTCAAATGCTCGATGTCGGGTTCCAGTGATGACAGTCTCAATCGGAGATCGGGTTCAACGTGAAGTTTACTCCGAAGTGCTGAAAATCCAGTTTCGTAAAGGTAGGTTGTGGGAAAAGGCATCAGAAACATTACTGCCTTGTTGGACAGTGCTGGGTATTCCGAAGCAACTTTAAACCAAAAGTCTGTGAGGTATTGCCAAGAAAAATCCTGCTTTAAAGCACTGTCACAGGACAGACTTGCTCTGTCGAGGTCAGGCTTGCGATGATGTCATCATCAAGGCTTGCAGAGGGATTTCGTATCCAGTTGAATTTTGTGTCGGGCACAGAGAAATACTCGCGTAGGTTTGTTTTCAAACTTTGGAGGTGCTCTCTGATGATATGTTTCACACTGTTTGGAAGCTGCATCTCTGCTGTGACCAAAAAATCTGACAGATTCGCAAATGAGTCATAATTAGACTGCTCAAGTCGTTTGGCCCACATCTCTATTTTCTTGATCATCGCCTCTATTTTGTCTTGCACATGAAATAATGTCATTGATTTTCCCTGAAGGCGCAGATTGAGACCATCCAAGTGATCGAAAATATCTGCCATATATGCCAATTTGGCAAGCCACTGAAAATCACCAAAACGCTGTGGAAGTTCAAACTTTGAGTCAAGTAAAGAAAGTTCTCACTTCATCATGCAACTCGAAAAGACGAGTAAGTGCCTTTCCTCGGGACAGCCAGCGGACCTCAGTGTGCAGAAGTAGTTGATGGTGATCACTGCCCATCTCATCACAGAGAGCTGCAAATATTCGCGAATTCAGTGGATGGGCCTTGATGTAGTTAACTGTTTTAACCGCTTCCTCCAAAACGGTCTTGAGATCATGTGACAGGCTGACCGAGGTAAGGAGACTCAAAGTCAGGATGTGCAGGGAAAATAAAAGACTTTTAATTAAACAAAATACACAAAACAAAAGGCACAATGGCCAACCAAAAAGACAAACAAAAACAGACTTTAAACAAACTATACCAAAAAATAACCACTCACTCTCTCTCTCTCTCTCATACAGGTCTTCTCACTCTCACAAACATTCACCAACTAACATACCCAACCACTCCCTTTTATACAGGTGCCTGGGCTAATTGGGCAATTCGCACCTCATTAGCCCAGGCACATTCCACCCATTCCTCACACAAACTCACTGAACCACACCCCACTCACTCATATCCACTCTAAACAATACAAAAAACACAAAACCACCACAAAATAGGTTGCACCCCATCACACACCTCCCCTCCTTGTGCGCAGCACAACATGGCCTAAATGGCCACCTCCCCATAAAGTCCCAAAATCGTCTCTTCTGGTGCTGGGGAGAGGGCAGAGGCTTCCCCTGGCCCACAAGCAGTCCGGTGGTCCCAAGCAAAGATAGTCCGGCAGCCCCAGGCCATAACAGCGGACTCTCAGGAGGCGACGGCGGCAGCGGACCCTCGGGAGGCAACAGCAGACCCTCGGGAGGCGACGGCAGCAGCGGACCCTTGGGAGGGTGGGGAGGAGCCCCTGGCCATGAAGGTGGCAGCGGGAGCTCCACTTCTCCCTCGTGCTTTGTAACTGGTGACTCCCAGGCGTCGCGGAGCACCAGGCAGCCCAGGTGAAGCAGGACCCTCGGTGACCCCAGGAGAAGCAGGACCTTCGGCGACCCCAGGCGAAGCAGGACCCTCGGCGACCCTAGAAGAAACAAAAGCGGAGCAACAGGCAACCGCAGGTGATGCGGAGCAGCAGGCAACCAGAGGCGATGCGGAGCAGCAGGCAACCCCAGGCGATCCAGATGTGGTATCCCTGAGCGGAGTGGCTGTGGCATCCCTGGGCGGAGCGAGGCACGCATCCTTGGGCGGTGCAAGGCAGGCATCCTTGGGCGGTGCGAGGCAGGCATCCTTGGGCGTGGCCAACAGTGCAGGAACCTCCGGCCAGGGTGGCAGCGACCAGAGTTCCTCTTCGCTGTTGGCAACAGGAGGTAGAGCCCGCTCCAGCTCCTCTAATGGCGGGAGCAGGAACAGCAGCTCGTCTCCCTCTGGTGGTGGAGGCGGGAACAGCAGTTTGTCTCCCTCTGGTGGCGGAGGCGGGAACAGCAGCTCGTCTCCCTCTGGTGGCCGAGGCGGGAATAGCAGCACGTCTCCCTCTGGTGGCGCTGCTGGCTCCTCCGACAGCGGGGGTAGGGCTAGTGGCGCTGTCGGCTCCTCCGACAGCGGGGTAGGGCTGAGTGGCTGCCGGCTCCTCCGACAGCGGGGGTAGGGCTGGTGTGCGCCGTGCTCCCTTCAGCAGCATAAATAGAGGCTGCTGGGGGACACCAGCATCCTGCCCTTCTCCCCCCCAGAAAAATTCAGGGGGTTGAGCCTGTAACTCCTCCCCTTCTGGCCCTGGAGACGGCAGCAATGGCTCCTCCCCTTCTGGCTCTTGGGACGGCAGCGATGGCTCCTCCACCTCTAACTCTCGGGATGGCAGCGATGGCTCCTCCCTCTCTAGATCTCGGGATGGCAGCGATGGCTCCTCCCCCTCTAGCTCTCGGGACGGCAGCGATGGCTCCTCCCCCTCTAGCTCTCGGGACAGCAGCAGCAGGTGAACCAGCAGGCATGCTCCCTCTGCTGGTGGCGGCAATGGAGGAAGAGACAGCAGGTAATCTTCCCCTGCTGGTGGAGGTGGCACCAGCAGGTATTCTCCCTCTGCTGGTGGCGGTGGGAGCGACAGGTAGTCCTCCCACAACGGTGGAGGCGGGAGCCACAGGCAGTCCTCCCACTTCGGTAGAGGTGGGAACAGCAGGTAATCTTTCCCTGCTGGTGGAGGTGGCATCGACTCCTCCCTCTCGGGCCGTGGACGCACCGACTCCTCCCTCTCGGGCCGTGGACGCACCGACTCCTCCCTCTCGGCCGTGGATGCACCGACTCCTCCCTCTCGGGCCGTGGACGCACCGACTCCTCCCTCTCGGGCCGTGGGCGCACCGACTCCTCCCTCTCGGGCGTGGGCGCACCGACTCCTCCCTCTCGGGCCGTGGGCGTTGGGCTCCTCCCACTCGGGCTGTGGACGTTCGGGCTCCTCCCACTCGGGCTGTGGACGTTCAAGCTCCTCCCACTCGGGCTGTGGACGTTCGGGCTCCTCCCACTCGGGCTGTGGACATTCGGGCTCCTCCCACTCGGGCTGTGGACGTTTGGGCTCCTCCCACTCGGGCTGTGGACATTCGAGCTCCTCATAGTACCGGAAGGGACAGACGGCAAACTGATGTTGCTGGTTACAGAGGGGGCACAACAGTGGTGACCTACAGCTCCTCGGGTACCTGGCCCTGATGTACTCCTCCTCCTCCTCCCTGTCCCTCGCTTCCCGGTCCTTCTTCCACCTCATCCTCTCTTCCTTTTTTCCCCTTTTTTTTTTTTTAAACAAGACAAACAAAAAAAATCCTGCAGTCCTGCTCCAAGTCTCCAGAGGCACTATCCCTCTTCTGACACCACCTGTGACAGGCTGACCGAGGTAAGGAGACTCAAAGTCAGGATGTGCAGGGAAAATAAAAGACTTTTAATTAAACAAAATACACAAAACAAAAGGCACAATGGCCAACCAAAAAGACAAACAAAAACAGGCTTTAACCCTTTGCGGTCCATTGTCGGACTGGGTCCGACATTGCAATTATTCCTCACAGGTCCTTTGTCGGACTGGGTCCGACATCATTATAGCAACGCAAAAAACGGGTTTTTAGTCGTTTTTTCTCCGGAAAAAGCCGAGAAAACCATTCAATGGCGAATGGGGCGACAGGAGCGAGACAAGTCAAAAAAAAAAAAGTATCTCATGAATAGTCATACATGGTATCTGGTATCAGATAGCGGGCGATCGTAAGTAAACAAGCTGGCTGACTGTGAATCAGCGCACAGAGAACACGGACATTTGCAGAGCTTTTTGAGATGTTATAGTAATAAAATAATGACTTGGATCACATTATTGAGGAGTTTGGTGATAAAGCAGTGATCAGGAGATGATCGATCGGTATGTCGACTATTATTATTATTATTATTTATTTCTTACATAGGTGAAAGCTATAGCGAACGAAAGGGTGGGGCGGGGCTGGAGATGCCTAGTGAGTGCTTTGTTGATATGCAGGGCCATTTAAACCCGTTTGACTGTGAAAAAAATACTTTTAAACAGCGCGTCTAAAATTAACTGCGCGTGTGAAAATTAATTAGACCTGACGTGCCTGACGCACATTTAATAAATGGACCGCAAAGGGTTAAACAAACTATACCAAAAATAACCACTCACTCTCTCTCATACAGGTCTTCTCACTCTCACAAACACTCACCAACTAACATACCCAACCACTCCCTTTTATACAGGTGCCTGGGCTAATTGGGCAATTCGCACCTCATTAGCCCAGGCACATTCCACACATTCCTCACACAAACTCACTGAACCACACCCCACTCACTCATATCCACTCTAAACAATACAAAAAACACAAAACCACCACAAAATAGGTTGCACCCCATCACAGATCAGCAGGCATTTTCTTTGCAGCTAACGTTTCCCTATGGATGCTGCTCGCGGAGACACTGCTCTTACATGCGAAACAAACCCCACTGTGTTGGCCTAACATCGCACAGGCCCCATCTGTGCTAAGTCCTAAACATTTTGACCAATCAATCCCGTTTTCAATAATGAAACTGTTCAGCATATCAAAAATAGCCTCTGCAGTTGAGCGTGTGGGCAACGATTTACAAAAGAGAAAGTCCTCATGTATCTCTCCATTGTGTTCAGCAGGTTTCAAAGGTTTGCAATGTCCGATGATTCATCCAGTTGAAGTGCATAAAATCGGCTGGTTCGTATTCTCGCTAGTAGATGATCACACACGTTGTGGGCCATCTCATCGATTCTGCGTTGAACTGTGTTATCCGACAATGAAATCATGCTAATTTGCTTGCAGGTGCCCTCTCCCAGCATAACACCCACCATCTCCTTAGCTGCTGGCAGTATCAACTCCACCCTGATTGTGTGCAGCTTCCCTGTCTTTTCTATGAGCCTAGCTACCCGGTAGGAGGCCTCCACCGCCTTCGCATTATCACTGCCTTTAGATGTGCATTCCATCATTTTTTGCTACTTTGAAATTCTTTGAACTTGTTTTCAAAAAATTCAATTGGCTTGGACACGTATTCCTCATGTTTAGTCTCAAGATGATGGCAAAGATTAGCGGGCTTTAAGCTTTCATTCGATAGAACATCATAGCACACGACACATACTGGTAACGCTTCGTTCTCAGTTCCAGTGGAAGTAAATCCCAGTTAAGTATTTACTGCTGTATTTTCTCCTCACTTTTCGCTTACTTTTCTTGTGCTGAGTTTCATTTGCTGATGTCTCACTGCTGTTTTGACCATCTGTCTCTTTTCTCTTGAGCGTGCCAGATAAAAGCCACCATTTTTAGATTCCTACATTCTAACCGCCGAATGTGCAAAGAGCATCGGTTCACATTGACGTCACGCGAAAGCACCACTATTTAAATTCAGAGAATGTTATATTAGGGGTCTACTTAAGTCGCAATTTCACGGAAATCGTGAAATTGAGGGGTCACCGCGAAATTCACCTCTTAGGGGCCAATGCATACAAACAAGTACGGAGAGGAAAAAAAAACTTCGTTTAAATGAACTACTGCACAGCATAAGCGGCGAAACTACGTATCTTCCTTCTGTAGATAGCCCTTTTTATTCCTTCGCCGTCCTGTGTGCATTGCACTTAAGCAAAAAACAAACAAACAAACAAAAAACATCCACAAATAACATTTACACAAATAAATTCTCCAAAGCGGTTAAAGTTCTTGTTTACTTTTCAAAATGACAAAGTTTTAAATCAGCCTATCAGTGTTTACCATCTTTACTGCTTTTATGTGATCTGTACTGTGCAGTACAGGGGGTGGGACAAAGTTGGTGCTGCATTGTTTTGATTTAGGTTGCTAAAATCTAGTTTTCATCATTGGAGGTAAAATAGTAGAAATGGACGACAAAGAAAGCAAAGTATATTTCCCCAAAGAAACTGTACATGCAGACTGAGGTAATTGTTTTGCATATCTTAATGTGTCTTTGGAGAAAATACGATCGATCGCTATTTAGCTTCAGAATCACACATTAAACAAAAGGCTACTACAGAGGCTGCTGAACAGAACGTAAAATAAAACAGCTTTCAGAAACCAAACTGGAAAGTCAGCCCAGACAAAAAGTATTCCGTCTGCAAGTTAAATCAGTACTAAAACGATCCAGCACAGCCACCTCGCTTCAACTAGATTTAAGTAGACTCCTAGGTATATTACGCAAAGATGTTTGTGAAGCAAATTACATTGCGAATAATAATGTAATATCGAATGCACACTGATTGAATTTAATTGTTTAATTATATTTCTTTGATTAGTAATTATCCCCTGCACCTGGCTATCATTGTAAATTAGAGCCAGGTGCAGGGTATTTAAACGAAGCAGCCAGTCTGTTCTGGGCTGCTGTGTGGAGAGCCCGCTTGTTAGTGTGCACAAGCGTGTGTAAAGAAAAGGTAGTGTAAACCTGTGTGGTTTTGTTTTGTTTGAATATTTTGTTTAATTGGCAGATAAACGTCCTGCAAGATAGTTTAGGTTCCTGTTTTGTGTTTTAGTTTAGTGCTCCAGAAAAGAGCTAGGTGTTTTTTTTGTTTATTTTGGTTTTTGGTATTATTAAAAAATAGAGCGTCCATTTCTGTTTCCTGGGTCCTCTGTGCTTTTAAACGGGCAACGAACCACGAGTGGTGCAGGCTCGCTTATATATATATATATATATATATATAGACACACACAGAGTCAACTCCACTTATTTTCATACTGGATACATCTCTTAATTGCATAGCATACAGTTGGTCCCATTTTTTAGTGCATCATTTTCTATGATTGTATGATATGGTTAAATGAATATTGGCTAAATGCATAATTCGCTTAAATGCATGAAGCTGCGCGGTCCAGAAGTCCATTGGCCAAACGTTTGAGTGTTTCACAAGTAGCAGTGATGTAGAGCACATAGCAATGGCATGACAGCGGTATAACTGAAGGTATATTGCCGCAATGCCTCTCAAAAAAAAAAAAACTTATGGCAAAAGTTGCCTATATGCCCACCCGTCATTGTCGCCAGTGTTGCTCAGCACCAGCACATGTGATCTACAACCCATTCACAAACTTGCTCAGCATCAGCTGGCCCGTTCTGTCACAATTCAAATGGCTCATTATCATAATGTATTACTGTTGCCATTCTTTTTACTGTGCACCTCCCAGCACTAAGCCACGAGAAAGATGTACTGTATCATTGGTTGATGACGGGCAAACAGAGGGAGGGACTCTGATAGACTGAGCTCAATATGACCGCGCCTCCAGGACTCACACGTGTGTGATTTTCCATCTGATTTCCATCTGTGAGCTCCATGCTAATGCAATTCATCCCCGATAATAATAACGTCAAGTACTGAAGAAATTGGTTGTGCCTTCATATGTTAAGAGCCACTTGTATGGTTTGCATTCCACTGTGTTTGGATCATTTAGGCATTCCACAAATATCAAACAGCAGGTTTTCAGGCCATTTCTTTAGCAGCTGCAATTGAATTTGTTTTAGATGCGTCGCTGTCCGCTATTTCACATACATGTGAATATCCTTCAAATAATGTAGACCTATATTTAAGTTTCCTTTAATTTACAGCTTAGTTAAAAAAAAAAAAAAAAACACAACGTATACCACACTACACATAATCTATGCTCATATATGGTATATGGAGATCTGATTCTATGCTTAATTGCAATTCTGACTCTTTCCATGTCTTCAGTGTATATATACATTGCTAATTTATATAGACTTTTCAATGACTGTTGCTGTTTTGTAATTATGTGTTATTAAAAAAAAAACAAAAAAAAAACGGGCAAGTCGCTATGTACGGCATGGTTCAAGTAGCAGCTCTCTGCGTTATGAAACGAGTACTGAACGAAACACGATATAGAAGTGAATCGATATCTGTTTTCATTTATTTTGTGTGTGATACCTTCTCACTACCTTGCGTACTTCTGCTTTAACTAGTAAAACGTGAGCTTTCATGAAAGGGGTTACAATGTGTATGCTTTAAAACAGCATACCTTTTTTTTCCCCTGAAATTGAATGTCCAGCAATGCACCATGACAAAACTGTAAATCCTTTGCAACTGTAAATTTGAAGAATTAGAAGCAGTGCCCTGTAATAATAATCCCCAATTCTCAATGAAAATCTAAATTTCTGAAAGAATAGTACATTTAGCATTTAAAAATGGACTGATTAAACGTTCGCTTCACCACTTACTTAGCTTACCCTAAATTATGAAACATGGCATAGAGGGTTTTAAAAAAGCTTTAATTACAGGACACAGACTAGCGCGATCAAGGGTGACAGACTTTAGTAAAAAATACCCTTAATAGTTACTTTTTGCGAAATTACCCTTTGTATTTTTCATTATGAAAGTTTTTTTTTTTTTTTTTTAATTGGATATTTTTTATATACACACACACTTAGTCCAAGACAAATTCACATTTCTCACTAAACAGTGATCTGAGGACATACTGATTTAACAATATAAAAGTACTAATTAATCACAAATTAATATATTGAAAGAAACATGTTACCATGCTCCTGAAGCTCCTCGTCTGCTTGTTTACTGGAAACCTTTTCTTCCACCTTTCCTCCATCGTCCACGTTTTCTCTCTTATTAAGAGACTGCCATGTTGCCACTATGTTGGTCAAGTCAGGCAAAACCTTAAAAGAAACCCAAACAAATGAAAGCATCATTACCGGATTCTGCACCCAATCTGACAGACACTACATATTGAGCAGACCTGTCACACTGAATGGCAATGTTTTTCATTACATATGCCAAATTACTGGATTCTGCCAAGTCAACGCCCAGGGGCGTAAAGATGTCGTTAAGGCAAAAGTGTGTGTGTGTGTGTGGGGGGGGGGGGGCAACTTTAAGCAGGGTCCAGGGGCCGCTAAGACCATGGAAGCTTGTTTGTTTTGCAGACAAAAACTTAAAAAACAGTTTATTACAGCAGCATTTTCTGTGATTATTGCCTATATTTTTTTTAAAAGTCAAACAATAACAAAATTACCAACACAGGACTGCACTTCTGTAGTGTTAAACCGATCATAGAATATATTTGCTGTGAAGGGATTATATTTGCAGTTTAAAGAGTTTATTTTATTTTGTATTCTGAAGGATAGTATTGGAAACGGGAGTAATGAAGGGGAGCGAGCAGCACTGCAAGCAAAACAAGTGCTGACAACAAGGATCCGATCAGCAGCCAAAAAAACAAGAACACGGAAATATGATACAAAATATTGCTGAAGCAATTGCAAGCGCTAATTTGCCACTTACAGCAGAAGAAACACTGATGGACATTTCTTGTGACGAGACACTGAAGCTCAGATTTTGTTGTTGACAACCTCTTGCTAACTTGGGTTTCTGTGCGACAAGAATACCCAGAGCCATCATCTGCCTTTTCTGTCAACCTGCCTTTGTGAATCAGGTTTTTCTGCACTCAAAAAGCAACTACAGGACCCACCTAACTGTTGAAGACAACGTTCATCTTTACTTCAGCCACACAGAGCCCCATTTCAAACATTTGTGTTCATCCCTCCCATTAAGGAAGTAATGTAATTAACTATTCTGCAGGAACACAGGGAGTGGGGTCGCAAAATAATTTTAATTGGTAGAAGGGGGTTGCAGTACCGCAAGGTTTGAGAACCGTTGCTACAAAGCAGTGGTTTTCAACCTGTGGTACGCGTACCTTTACTGATAGGCGACAGGCTTGCCACTGGTACGCACCAACAGTTCTTTATGACGATATGATTCTTCAAAACACAATGCTCCCTCAATCGCACCATCGTAATGTATAAATCTGTTTGTACAACTCAATCACAGAGAGGTGCTGTATTTACACCAGCCGAATATGGGAACCCCAGTTTCTTGCAAAAAGTTGACCAAACGTGATGGTGACCAAACGTGTGAGTAGGCTACTGTTGTGTGAAAAGTAGCTTAAAATGAACACTTGCATTTAAGAAACATAGCACAAGAACAGCAACAAATAAAAATACACTTAAGGTTTGTGTATTGCACATGTGCCTGAACAAAATGCCCTGGAAACTTAAAATAAAGAAAATAATTAATGAAAGGCTGTAATGCAGCAAAAAGCGCAAGAATTAAACAAACAAAGAAGTGAAAAGGTTACCGTACCAAGCTGAGAAAAGTTATCTTTGTAAGTAAGTATCCTTGTAACTCCAAAAAACCAACGTTATCGTTCACCAGTCAAATCGTAGAGTGTCTAAATAAAGTTTTGAGTCAACACAAATTGATTTTTTTCGTCTGTTGTGTCTTGCACCCAGATATAATAGATTTAGTTACATTGTTTACCGTCAGGAGTTTAAGTATGATTTAATTGCACAAAATTCCACAGTTAGATGATGAGCTGATAATATCTCTTCAGCCAAAGAAGCAGGCACAGTAATTTAAGAGCACCATTACCGTTATGTACAACAGTATATAGCATAAGTTTTGTACTAATGCAGGGGAAAAAAAAGTTTATTTCTCAAACTGACCATTTAAAAAATGTGAAAGCAGAACACACAGAAATACTTGGGACTGTAATTAGTGTACTATCTACTGCAGCTTACTTGACTGCAGTAAACAAAACAAAAAAAACGCTATTTACTAAATTTAGCTCTCAGATTGTGCCAATGAAAATGTATGACAATGTGCTTGCTGTGGTGTGTTTCCTATGTAAATACAGCAGAACAAACTCACTGCAATTTAAACTGTTTTTTACTGAAAAATAAACGGTATGTAAATCATAAGACCTGTCTGTGTTACTTCACCAACACTGAGAATGCAAGCTGCAGCATGCTATTCCCATATTACAGCTGTACACAATTAATGGTGCGGTAACCAATTCCAGACACAACACTTGCAAAATATTTAAAATATAAACATGTTGAATTAATTGCAGTCATCAGCGGCATGAGGCAACCATTCAGCAGAATGAGGCAACAACCAAGTGAGTACAGACTCAACAAACCTGGTTGTAATGGGGTAGGTCTCGGCTTTACAGCAGCAGTTTAAGATTGCATATAATTACTTGTACACCTGGTGGTCGCTGCTGGAAACACTGGTACTTGAGATGAAATGGTTGAAAACCACTGCTTATGAGTGTTTGTTGCCTGGTTTAAAAAGCTCTCTATGACAGGCCATGTTCTTTTCAGATGCGACTCAAGTTCATTATGGCTACAAACACAGTGCATATAAGATTGACAAATAATTCTCTCAAATGGAAGTTTTAGAAATTATTTTTCAGAAAACAATTAAGGTTGCAGAAATGTAAATAATCAGATTGCTAAAGACCTATTTTTCTTTTTAGTTCTGTTCATTTTTTCTTTCAAAAAACAAACAAAACAAGGGAAATCTTTACACTTGTTTAGTTAATACTAACTGGATTGTCTACAAGTAGAGTTAACATAAGAACAGAAGAAAGTTTACAAACGAAAGGAGGCCATTCGGCCCATCTTGATTGTTTGGTTGTTAGTAGCTTATTCATCCCAGAATCTCATCAAGCAGCTTCTTGAAGGATCCCAGGGTGTCAGCTTCAACAACATTACTGGGGAGTTGGTTCCAGACCCTCACAATTCTCTGTGTAAAAAAGTGCCTCCTATTTTCTGTTCTGAATGCCCATTTATCTAATCTCCATTTGTGACCCCTGGTCCCCTTGTTTCTTTTTTCAGGTTGAAAAAGTCCCCTGGGTCGACACTGTGAATACCTTTTAGAATTTGGAATGCTTGAATCAGATCACTGCGTAGTCTTCTTTGTTCAAGACTGAATAGATTCAATTATTTTAGCCTGTCTGCATACGACATGCCTTTTAAACCTGGGATAATTCTGGTCGCTCTTCTTTGCACTCTTTCTAGAGCAGCAATATCCTTTTTGTAACGAGGTGACCAGAACTGAACACAATACTCTAGATGAGGTCTTACTAATGCATTGTAAAGTTTTAACATTACTTCCCCAATTTAAATTTAACACTTTTCAGAATATAGCCGAGCAGCTTGTTGGACTTTTTTATACTTTCCCCACATTGTCTAGATGAAGACATTTCTGAGTCAACATAAACTCCTCGGTCTTTTTCATAGATTCCTTCTTCAATTTCAGTATCTCCCATATGATATTTATAATGCACATTTTTATTGCCTGCATGCAATACTTTACACTTTTCTCTATTAAATGTCATTTGCCATGTGTCTGCCCAGTTCTGAATGCTGTCTTGATAATTTTGAATAACCTTTGCTGCTGCAACAGTGTTTGCCACTCCTCCTATTTTGTGTAGTCTGCAAATTTAACATGTTTGCTTACTATACCAGAATCTAAATCATTAATGTAGATTAGGAATAGAAAAGGACCTAATACTGATCCCTGTGGTACACCACTGGTTAACTCGCTCCATTCTGAGGTTTCTCTACTCAGTACTTTCTGTTTTCTACATGTTAACCACTCCCTAATCCATGTGCATGCATTTCCGTGAATCCCTACTGCGTTCAGATTGAGAATGAATCTACTATGCAGGACTTTGTCATTTCTGGAAATCTAAATAAACCATGTCATATGCTTTGCAATTATCCGTTGTCGATATTGCATCCTCAAAAAAAATCAAGCAGGTTAGTTAGACACGATCTCCCTTTCTTAAAACCATGCTGACTGTCTCCCAGGATACTGTTACCATATAGGTCATTTTCCATTTTGGATCTTCTTAAAGTTTCCATAAGTTTACATATAATAGACGTCAGGCTTACTGGTCTGTAGTTACCTGGTTCGGTTTTGTCTCCCTTTTTGTGGATCGGTGTTACGTTTGCAATTTTCCAGTCTGTCGGTACAACCCGTGTCAAGAGACTGTTGCATGATCTTGGTTAGCGGTTTGTAAATAACGTCTTTCATTTATTTGAGTACTATTGGGAGGATATCATCCAGCCCAGGGGATTTGTTTATTTTAAGAGCTCCTAGTCCCTTTAACACTTCTGCCTCTGTTATGCTAAAGTTATTTAAAACTGGATAGGAACATGTCGACATGTGGGGCATGTTGCCCATATCCTCCTTTGTAAAAACTTGTGAAAAGTAATAATTTAATATATTTACTATTTTTTTCTCTTCATCTATGATTTTGCCATTTTACCTCCTCTATTGAATGTTCTCTTGCTGTTATAATATTGGAAAAACTTTTTGGAATTGGTTTTAGCTTCCTTAGCAATGCTCATTTCTATCTCTCTCGACCTTTCTAACTTCCTTTTTGACTTGCGTTTGCAGTTCCTAGTACTCTTTCTTTGGTCCCTTTAAACGCTCTGTAAAGTGCCTTTTTTCGCTGAATATTTTTTTTAATTGATCTATTAAACCATTTTGCTTTAGATTTAGATTTGTCTACTTTTGGGATGTAACTGCACCTCTAGTACTACATTTTTAAAAAACAGCCATCCTTTTTCTGTGGATGTTTTCTCTATTTTACTCCAATCTACTTCTGTTAGTCTCTTTTTCATACATTCATAGTTTGCTTTTCTAAAATTGTAAACCTTAGCTTTAGTCATTACTTTTTGGGTTTTAAAAATCAACATGTTGTGGTCTGAGTTTGCCAATGCTTCTCTGACCTCTGTTTTAGTTATTCTGTCTTCTTTATTTGAAAAGACTAAATCAAGGCATGCCTCCCCTCTAGTCGGTGCCTTGACAAATTGAGTTAGGAAGCAGTCATTTGTCATTTCCACCATTTCAATTTTGTCCGTCGTGCTCCCCACTGGGTTTTCCCATTTTATACGGGGGTTGAAAGTTGAAATCCCCCATTAGTATGGCTTCTCCTTTGCTACACGCATTTCGAATGTCATTGTATAACAGATTATTTTGCTCAGCGTCTGAATTTGGCGGTCTATAGCATGCTCCTATTATTATGCCCTTTGAATTTTTGTCCATTATTCTGACCCATATTGATTCAGCGTTGTTTTCTTCATCCAGAACATACTGTGATGGGAAAACTAGTAACTTTTTTTTTTCACCATAGTACATTAGGAGTCAAAACCAGACACAAACACTCATGATAAACTTTGAGATATTGCCTACGAATAATTTATTAACATATTGGCTACTTATATGGACGATTTTGTCATCGAAGCTTCGCAAGAGTAAATTAAGTTGCCAAATTATGACACATATTGGGCCCGATTTTCATGAATGGGTAAAGTGGTGGCGCTGGTGCTGTTCATGCACTTTAGGACCATGCAAGGACGTTGCTGTCAGTGAAGCCTGTGTCGATGTTAACATTTATAAGGGTAAGTGATCACAGAAGACTGGTGAAAAACAAAAATAGAAAGATATGCAGCCCCACATTTGTATTCAACAGTTGCTTTAATCATTTAACTCTTCATGAACTTTTTGAACAACACGCAGCTTAATTACTTTTGCAATTCACTGTTAGCTAAACATTATGATATTATATTAGGAAAACAAACCTTATCCATTTCTATAAACAAACAGTCGAAAGCTTTAGGGAAAAAAAAAAACTTCCAGCCATTTATAAATATTTGAATAAGATTATCAACATATCGATAACCTCTGTTGTCACAATGCAAGACAAAACTGCTTTCGGAAAGCAGGAACGTCTTCGTCTGGGGAGCAGGCGATCAGGGTTCAGGAACGTCTTCGTTTGGGGAGCAGGCGATCAGGGTTCAGGAACGTCTTCGTTTGGGGAGCAGGCGATCAGGGTTCAGGAACGTCTTCGTTTGGGGAGCTGGCGATCAGGGTTCCGGAACATCTTCGTTTCGAGAGCTGGCGATCAGGGTTCAGGAACGTCTTCGTTTGGGGAGCTGGCGATCAGGGTTCAGGAACGTCTTCGTTTGGGGAGCTGGCGATCAGGGTTCAGGAACGTCTTCATTTGGGGAGCTGGCGATCAGGGTTCAGGAACGTCTTTATGCGTTTTTCAATAAGTATTGAATAGGCTACTGATGTATACCTGCTTTAAATATATACATTTCAGAACCATTTGTTATTTTCATAAGACCTTAACATTGCATTAAAACAATATGCAGATTTAAGCTTGTGGAATTTACATTAGTTTCAAATTTTATGCATGTGATTGTGTTTCCTCGTTTTTTTTATTTTTCTATACTATGATTAACGAGTTAACACGGTTTATGGTGATACGGGCGCGTTTTTTTATTCACCATTTGTCCATCGGTGAGCCACTGTGTTCATTAGAACTAACTAATACCATCAAAATTTGATACCGTGACATCCCTAGTGTGCACTGTATACCAAGGACTCAACATTGGATACGTTATGTTGGTTATAGCCAGATAATACAGTGTGGAGATAAAATTGTGTTTGTAGTATACCTATTCATTCTATATAGGAATGTTACCATGTTAATGTGAGCAATGTCAATAACGTTAATATGTACAGTTGATCCTAGCTCTAATGGTATAAAAAGTCCAAAATACCAGAACACTGTGAAAACATCTGTGCAATATTTCCATTACACACATTCATAACACACACCACAAAGCCAAAGACAGCATCAGTTGTGAGAATTATTGTAATTGTTCAAGAGTAGAGTGCTAATAACAAAAAAGGACAAATATACAAAATATTAAAATGCTTGCACAACTACAGTACACTGTACTGCATCCCTATGATAAAAAAAAACAAAAAAACAACTCATGTGGACTCCACTTGTCTGTTTGCAAGAAATAGGCTTAGGGAGTCTTCTCATCATAATAAAAACAGCATGAATAGATAAAAGGCAATTATCAGAATTTAAAATTAAAAAATAAATACAAAATATAAAATTAAAAACAAATACAAAATATTTTCAGCAGTTCTTTAGTTAGTTTTTTCCCCCTGGATTTGATTTTTGTTTAAACAACTTTTGGTTCAATACACTCAGCGCACGTTACATTTGTAAAATGCAGTTATTTTTCAGTACAAGTAAAAGTAAAAGTAAAACAAACAATGAAAATAAACACCTTTGTTGATGTCATTCAAGACATGCATGAGTAGAACAGTCATGAAAAATGGCATGCAAGGCATTTATTAACTAGCTAAACACAGGACTGTAAGTGATCGGCAAAAACAAACAAACAAAAATACTGTCATTGTTGTAGTATTAGTATAGCCCCATACTTTCAAAGCTTATTGCACTTAAAATACACATCTCTTATGATAATTTATAAAAGGTTGTGGCAGGGTGCCCACCCTCTGTGTATTTATTATTATTATTATTATTATTACTACTACTGCTGTGTTTTAGTTGTAAATGTATGACTGGCTTAAAGCTGTATTATTGTTTGCGGCGCAGATGAATAATACAGCTTTTCGCCAGTCATACATTTACAACTAAAACACATTATTGTTTGCACCAGCGTGGTACTTGTTTGGTTATTCAAATTATTATTTGCTTGTTCTTTTGGCTAACGTGCCCTTTTGTTTTGAAAGTGCTTTGTTTTGTAAACCTGTTTATTTTTGTTAATAAACACTGAGCGCCGTAGCGTCTCGGTTTCGCGCCGCCATTACTAGTTTTGGTTTCATTTTCCTGGTCTAATGTTGCCCCTGCAGCCATCCTATTCACTAAGGTGTATAATGACACCTTTTAAAACTAGATTTCCAGCCCTGCAAGGCTCTAATTAAGGGTATGTTGATTTGGAAGTGCTGTGATTGACGACTGCACAAATCACTACGAATCACTGTGAAATGCCGCCTTCACATTGCAACAGTACAAAAACTATTTTGTCAATAATTTATTTGTATTACAACTAATCAGTGTATCAGTCTCCACTGGCCCCCATTGTAGTGTTCACATGTCCGCTCCTGAGACCAGCTCCATATGTTGCACGTAGCTGTACGGATGTATAGAACCCCTGCTCCACCCACAGGGGTCATTCTTGTACCGTACTCCCATAAACTTGTATACAGTTCAACCTAGCATGCTGTCCGTCTCATTCTCTGCAAGTACGCAGCAAGACACCACACCCATCTAAATGAAATTCATGTTTATTTTTAATTTTTTAAAAGGATTCTGGGACCTGAACTACGACTGACAGCAGCCCAGCCCAACACGTTGCCGCTCTCCTAAAGTCTCAGCTGTTCTCATAATCCTTCTCATACAGGTTTTGTTTTCACAAATCACAACAACGGGGGGTTATCGATATGGTGAGATTACTGTAAAATATGTGTAAATGGCTGTAAGGTGGTTTTGTTTGTGCGTTTCTAAAAATAGGTAATGTTTGTTTTCCTAATGTAACAATACCATAATATTTAGCTAACTGTGAATTGCAAAATTAATTAAGCTGCATATTAAAAAAGTTCATGAAGAGATAAATGATTAAAGCAACTTTTAAATACAAATGTGGGGCTGCATATCTTTTTACTTGTGTTTATTTCACCTGTCTTCTGTGATCACTTGCCCTTTTAAATTAACATTGACACAAGATCCACTGACAACCAACGTCCTTGCATAGTCCTAAAGTGCGTGAACAGCGGCAGCACCACCACTTTACCCATTCATGAAAATCGGGCCCTTGGTGTGCAAGTTGTTGAATTAATATTCTCTGTATCTTAAAATTTGATAAAGAAACTGATCTGGTGTGCAGTGGCCTTTAGACTGATTGCAAAACAACACTACACATGTGAAATCAATAATCAAATCCTTGGAACAGGAATGTGAATAAAACAAATAACATTAAGCCGTGTTGCAATAAACTTGCAATAAATAACAATAAAATGGTCAACACATTTTGCACAAAATTAGACCAGGTTAACTCACAAACAAAATAGTTGGACACTGATACATTAACAGTAATAAAAAGATATGTTTTTGTATTTTAAAACAAGTTGTTTATAAGAGAGTTCATCGTTACTATCTCACTTATGTTATTACAGGGATTTTAATTGCCACATACCTTGCTGACAGCTTCTCTATACAGCTGGGCAAAATCCTCCATCACACTGGCAGAATAGATATCCGAGCTCTGCCACACTTTCTTATCTAGGCAGTATTCAATATTCTTCAGCACTCTCTTCAGTATGAATGCAACCAGAGATAGTGTTGTATGCTTCACTACTTTGTTATCCAGCTGCAGAAAAAAAAAAAAAAAAATCATATTTATATTTAAAGTTATGGTTTCAGAATTTGTACTTCAAAATACACTAAGTAAAACAATTAAAGAATATTTGTGGTATGTTATACCATGCCAGGAAATACTAAGATTAGTCTATTTTTTGGTGGGTGTCTATTTTCATATTTCCTGCAATAAAATATAAATAGCTCATACATATTATATCCTGTTTAACACTCAAATATATATCTGAATATTTCATAGCCTCACCGCTTCTGTAGTACTTTATAATACATGAAACAGTATGACAGGTCAACCGTCTGCATGCACAGTTATTAGAATTATTTAATGTTTACTTACACTGAGTCCCTGGGTGAACATTGCCTTGTTACAAACTGAAGGGACGGTCGTTACCATCACCATAGACAGCAGACGAGGAAGAGGAATAAACTCTCTGGTGTTGAAGGCTTTGGAAATTTCAGGCTGGGCTTCATAAATCTATAAATCAATGTCAAAATGTTGGATACTGTATATATTTTGTTTTGACACCACTGGACCTGAATTTATTAAAAGAGCAAGAACAACACCAGCAGGAGTAATAATAATCTACATTTGCACACTGCCAATTTTATCTACTGCCCTCGAGCGAGACCACCATTTTTGGTTTGTAGCTTGTGGTATATATGCCCCTCTGATCCTTTGCATCTCTGATAGACAGCCTGCATGTTTTTCATCAGTGTCAATTGGGATGCCGTTTGTGACACAATGTCGACAAACAGGGAAGGGGTCGTTTATTGTCTGTTTAATCCTAATCCAAGCCTGATCACATTTGATTCTCTAATTTACCCTCAAAATGGGGTTGACATTGAATGTCTTACCAGTAAGCAAGTGCTCTGGGGTACAACCAGGCAACAAATTGCTCCTCCGTGCTGACACAACAGAACACTTTAATCAAAAGTGTTCATCTGTTGTAAAAAAGTGGTCAACAAATTGTGACACTGATGCACCTGCTTCCTTGATAGAAATCTACCAATGCTAAACAAAGTAGCAATTTTCAACACTGCAAGAGCAGACATAACTTTGTAATACCAACATTGGAAACGTTCTCATAAATGAACAGGAGGCAGTACTAAACCATTATTAAATAATACATTTATGATAATATAAACAATTATCAATACATAAACTTTAAAATGATACAAGGTTCAGCTATGGTGAAAAGTTATGCTTTGCCTAGAATTTTAGGATTGAGACAATTTAAAATTGTGTGTGTATATATATATATATATATATATATATATATATATATATATATATATATATATATATATATATATATATATAATTTATAATTTCCAGAAATTTCTCAAAAACAAATAATCATAGGAAATACCTTTTGCAGCAAAAGTTTTGCTTTTGTGGATAAGGAAAAAAAGTTATAAGAAATAGATGTCTACAATTATTTATTTCAGCAAATGTTTTACAAAACTCAAAAAATGCTAATTCAAAAATATTCATACCCTGACAAGGAAAATGAAACTAATAGCTAGTTGAGGCACCTTTAGCAATAATAACCTCTTTTAAACAATTAGGATATTTGTCAATGAGCTTTTGGCATGATTCTATAGTGATTTTTTGGGCTGTGTCTGAAGGTTCGAAGGTTCGTTCGCTAACCAGGGATTTGAAAAGGTTCATCAGACGGGTTCACGCACTGTATTATTATTATTTTATTTTCCCTGTTAACAGAAACTGTTTGACAATGTGTGAATACTATAAATAACACATTAAATGTCACTCACATGCAAAATTCGATCTTCTGATTTATATAATTATTATTATTTGTTTATTTAGCAGACGCCTTTATCCAAGGCAACTTACAGAGACTAGGGTGTGTAACTATGCTTCAGCTGCAGAGTCACTTACAAATACGTCTCACCCAAAAGACGGAGCACAAGGAGGTTAAGTGACTTGCTCAGGGTCAGACAATGAGTCAGTGGCTGAGGTGGGATTTGAACCGGAGACCTCTTGGTTACAAGCCTGTTTCTTTAACCACTAGACCACACAGCCTCCTGTGCATATTAAACAAAAGTTGTTATAAAAATCCACTACCAAATCGTATACGTAGCAACTCTACATGGTGCCGCTGCCGTGTATGGAGCAGGGTATAGTATCCAAAGCAGTGGGCTCGTACCTCTAGTGGCTGTATTGCTTCAGTAAAATATGTACTGAATACCTAGTGTACAAGACAGTGTAAGAGAAGTGCTACGGTAGAATATGTTTGAAACATAAAAATATACGCTAACACTAATAATTTTAATTTTGAAAACTGAGCACTGTCCGCCCCTCCCCGCTCCAGCTCGTGTTTATCCAGCGGGCAACCTTTAATTTCTTCATTCGCCGTCTCTACAGCAAAGCATTGTAGTGTAAGGCTTAAGAAGTATTGGAAGAAATATCTCAAACCCCCCCTGCTGTTTGGGATTTTTTTGTTAAATGCTGTTTTTTCTTTGTTAAAAACTGTGCAAGCGACTCATATCATGGAGGTATAACCTCTGGCGTCACTTGACAAGCGTATATTATTATTATTCATATTTTTAGTAGTAATAAAAAGTACTGATAAGCTGCTTGGAACGATGACTGTTAAATAAAGCTTTGTCCGCAGCAGTTGGTGCTGGGGCAATGCAGGCTAACTGTATGTATCGCAAGCAGGCTCAATTCCGTGTAAATAAACAACGTGTATTTATATTTTTATTTAAATTATAAAAACATGATTACTGTTCTATATCATATTTTTAAACTACATATGAATGTTTTATTTATATGGATTACCTGTAAAATAGGATTTTCAATCAAATATAAACAAGTAGCTATGGTGACATCACCAATATATTATGCAAATGAGTACCATCGAAGGTTCGACCCTTCCTTCAGTAATGTGTTCCGAACCTTCGAAGGTCAAAATGTACCCTTCGTTGCAGCCATAGTGATTTTTGACTATTCGTCAATGCAAAACTGTTCCAGTTCATTCAAATTCCGAGGACTTCTCTTGTGCACAGCCTTTTTCAACTCACTAAATTTCCTGTGCCATTAGAGGAAAAATAGCTCGATTTTTCTTTCATCACTCCACAAAACTTTTGACCAGAACTCATATCCATCATTCAAATGCAGTTTTGCAAATTTTAAGAGATCCTTGTGACGTTTTCCAAAGAGTGGCTTTTTCCTTGGCCTGCGACCATTGAGACCTTCACCATGCAATACTCGACCTATGGTTGAAATGGAAACCCCAGTCCCACTTGCAGCCAGTTCACTTTGAATATCTTTGGCAGTCAATATCGGATTGTTATTAACCTTCCTCACAATTCTACTTGTTCTTGGTGAAAGAACCTTCTTTCTTCCAGACCGAGGGAGCGTTGTGGCAGTACCATGAGTCTTGTACTTCTTGATAATAGAAACAATAGTTGAAATTGGGATATTCAAATGCTTGAAAATATTATTGTATCCTTCTCCAGCTTTATGACAATAAATAATTTTCTGCCTTCAGATAGCTCTTTACTTGACTTATTGGTAATGACAGCAATCACCCTCTGCCTAACCCTTCTATACTCTCTATGAATGTTCACCTACAATCCAGAATTTTCTTGACTTTTCTAGAATTAGGTTCTGCATTATCATACTGAAATTTCTAGCACCTTGTAGAGAATACTATCATAGCACCAAAGGGTATGAGTACTCTTGAATTAGCATTTTTGGATTTTTGCAAAAACATTGCTGAAATATATAATTGTAGACATCTATTTCTTGCAACTTTTTCCTCATCCACAAAAGCAAAACTTTTGCTACAAAAGATTTTTCCTAAAATTCTTTGTTTTTGAGAAATTTCTACAAATTATAAATTTCCATTGCGGTATGTAACACACACACACACACATACATACTTTAGATACATTATTTAACATCATGTAATCAAATAAACTACAAATTTATATCACTAAAGTCTATCGGAAGCCATAATAGTAGTACAGTATTTCACGTTATATTTCAAAATGTCACATTTTTCAATTTGTCAGTTTTTTGTTAAGTATATGGAAAACTACAAAGCAGTATGTTAATTCAATACGTTAACGTAACATTATTCGGCAGGTTTCATTCAACTTTATGAAGCAAAATTAATTCATTCTTTAGGGTGATGCAAAACTTTTGTCCATAGCTGTATGTTTTGTTTGTGCAGTACTGGCACAAATTATTAAAATTAATTTACTTAGTACACTGTATATAACAAAGAGTAAGGATTCTGTCAATACCTTCCTCAAGAGCTTGATATTGTTAAGCCAAGCAGACTTTTGACGTGGTACAAAGGAGTACTGCGTTTCCTTGAAGTATCTCTGGAGCAAATCTGGACACACTTTCAGAATACTGACCACCAGATCACCCACAATGTCCTCCTCAGTCGCCGTCTTTAAACCAACAATAAACTTCAATAGAACAATGTTCCCAGCTCTGAAAATAAATAGATACATTTACAGTATGTATTTGTATAAACACACACACATATATATATATATATAAATAATTTAAAAAGGCACTTTATGAAAATTGTTAATATATTGGTTTCATGCTGAAAGTTTACTTAAAATGTTGCTCTGGATTTATAGAATTTAAGATAGATTTTTTTTAGGAGGTAGGCAGTTTGATGTATAGTACAGTAAACCCATTGTTCAATATTTTGAAAATTCCTACAATAAAACTTTGACTATCGGATATTTGGTTATCTGAACTGCCCCCTTGGCAACCTGCCATTTTATGTACAGTTTTCTTCTGCCTTGTTGTCACAGAAAGGGTGCGATTCAATCCTTAACCTCTGGGGTTTACTATACAGTGTAGAACAGTGTAAAATAAGTAAAGGAATAGGAGATTTCTTGATTGAGAAATTCAGAAACAATTTCACAGTTGTAATTAGATTACCCGATCCCTCCCTAGTCCCAATTATTTGAGAAATTAGAGGTTTTACTGTACAATCAATTTTAAATTCTACCTGATATTTGCAACAGCCATAAGATACTATATAAGTTAGAAAAAACACTACTATCTGATGTAGAATGGATTCACCTTTACATCTTTCTTACCTTTTAGCTGTACCAAGGCTAGAGTCGTAAAAATTAATGCCGTATTTGAGTGAACAGCAGAGATCCAGTAGGAAATTGTGAGCCAACTCGCCAACTAGAACCTTCCCTGCTTCTTTGGAGAGCTCAATATCCTGTCAAGAATCAAAACATTTTTCAACAGCTTGTAGAATTACTTATTCTGATGCATACTCTCGCAAATGATGAGAATAGGTAAGTACAAATTAGAATTAGAAATGTTTAAAATCTGATTAGTTCTACAGAGGAAGGGCCAATTATTTGGCTGATTTGACCCATTTCCATGTCACTGACTTACTTCAAATGCATTAGAGACCAAGTTTGAAACCAACTCTAACTGCATATTACAGTATATCATCGGTTTTACTATTATGAGAATGCCAAAAATGCATCACTGTGTTAACCTATATAATGGTACAATTTTCTATTAATTTAAAATAATTAATTAAAGTTGTATATCATATTTAAGCTGTTTCATAGATCTTTACTTTAAATTTAAAACAATTACCTCATTAATTTGTCTAATTTTAACTTCAAACTTTTAACTCTTGAAACATACCAGTGCATGGTCTTATAACTAGTCAAAAAAACTTTAAATAATAAATAATAAATAAATGTTCTCATCTTCTTGGCATTGGTGTAGGGCTCTTCTACAGAAAAGTATAATGTAAACAGCTTAACTACCAAATAACTTAATGAATAATTGAGACGTGAAATACATGCAAGGTAGATAACTGCATTTGCTGCATCTTGTACATTCCAATTACAACCAAACACTTGAAAAAGTAGGCAGTAAGATTATTATGGCTGAAGGAAAGCAGTTTATTGGAGAACCAGAATGAGGCCCCCACCTTTGTGTCATCCGAGCAGGTATCAACAATCCCATTCCACCTGTACAGCGAGGCAATGTGGCTTAAAACAACAGGGTTGAAGAAACGAACCTTCTGAGTTTTATTAATAGCTTTATTTTGAACCACCTGGAAAAAATAGATGAATTATGAGGAACATGAAATGTACATACATTGGGAAGAATAAATAAGAAAACAACATTATCCAAAGGCATCTCCTGGCATTGCTAAGAAAAGTTTTCCCAGCATACACTGCTGTGATCAGCACAGTAGCTTGAGGTCTGAACAGCCGATTCGTCTATGAACAAAGTACAGCAACAGCAGCGAGCAAGAAAGACAGAACTTCCAGGGTTCTCCTTTAGGTACAGAAGTAATTCAGGCTCCAGGGAATACTTACAAACTAGCTGGCTACTTCATACTTGTTTGCTTGTTCTATTTTTCATTTAGCTTGCTTGTGTGTTTAAGCCAAAACCCTGAGCTATGGTTTGAGTATATGCACAAGTAAGTATATGCACAAGTAAGTATATGCACGTATAGTGTAAGTATATGTAGGTACAGACACACCTAGCAGCGTAGCTAGTTGTCTGTTTGCTGCTCTATAAAACAAGAACTTTTAAAACTAAACAATGTCAGTATTGTAACACAGTCCTGTCAGTTAATAACTTCAGTCAATCAGAGATCAGAGTCAATCATTCATTCTGAATAGAAATAACTACTGAAATCTAAGTAGAGCAACATATTAAACATCTTACCTTAGTTTGCAGAGTCGATAAAAGGAGGTTGATGGTAGAAATCCGATCTTCCTTTAATCCTGTACTTAAAATGTCAGGAATGAAATCTAAAAGAAAGATTTACATTTGTTCACATTTGAGACCAAACATTGAATGTCTATGCACATAGGCGGCACGTGCGTGTTTCATTTAGGGAGGCTATTCCACACTTTTCCCCCTGCATTTATTGAACCCAACAATGTACAGTAAGATACACATACATTATATATATTATAATTAGACTTGCATTCTTTTTTAATTATGATTAAATGCAAAATACTACAGATTGAATAACACTAGTTTGTCTATTTTGTCTACTTTGTCTAATACTGTCTATTAAGCATCTAAACACATACTTACTATCATACTTATAATCAAGGGGCATTCAGCGCATTTCATAAGGTATATTTGCAAAAAATAATAATAAAATAACTGACTCAATGTAAACTTTTGACTATCTATATGGGGCTCAGATCGGTGGGAGTCAGAAGAATTTCTTGTGAGGGTTTGGGCAATTTATTTTGGGGAGGTTTAGCCTCCCCAAGCCTCTTATGCCCCATATACTTTATATTATCAGCCTGATAAAACAAATAGAAGTACCTTTGAGCTCCAGAACCTTTCCTACTGTGTTAGTATCCCCAGTAATGATAAAAGAAAGAGCAAACTGGGTGTAGGCCATGCGGACATCAGGCCTTCCCTGTATAAAAAACAAAACAAAACACAACAAATATTAAAAATATATATTCTTAAAGGAAGAATCACTCTAACATCAATGCAGGATGGAAGGATGTGCACATAATGAAGGCATACTTGATAGATGGGTGCCATGCCAACTAACATGTACAATTTTTACTGTCAGTATTTACCTGCAAAACATAAAAATAACAAAATAAAAATATTGACTCCATGAGCAGAAAAGGGTTTTGCTCAAATTAATTTTTGCATGCTATCTTATAGTAATTCAGTGAAATATGATAAGGGGTGATGTGAGACAACAGTACTAGATTTTAACAGATTTTTTCTGATTGTCCCACGAACAAGTGCAAGGCAGATCACTGGTTGTCCAAAATGAAAACTCACTGTCCATAGCACAAAATACAAAAAAAAAAGAAACATTTAAATGGAATTAATAATATGCAGATATATAGTAGTATACTACAGTATATGTAGCACTTAGTTTGTTTCTAAATAACAGCACTGCAAACCATATAGCTTAGTTAGCTCAAGGTGACAGGCACTTTTAACTGTTGGTTTCGCTGCATATTACCCACTTGACAAAAAGCAATGAAACTTGTACAGTAAACATTTGTATTCATGTCACTTGAATTTCAAGAAACCCAAATAAATGTAAAACATGCTGAACTATTACAATTTATCCCACAACTACAAAATAAAACTCCCAAGAATACAGAAATTACCGATTCCTATACAATGAATAAAGTTTGCAGTAAAGAGGCATTAATATTTACCTCTGCCGAAACAAAATTACAGCACTTTCACACCTAGTTCACTTGCAAGCGATTCGAATCGTGGTTCACTTGCAAATTAACAATTTTTTTTCAAGTTTGCTTTGGTTCGTTTCAAGCCAGAAAAATTCAAGTGAACTTGAGTTTATTTTAAAGTGCATCAAATTAATTTGTTTGGTTTATCCAGACGAGAGTTCACATTATTAGTTTCACATTATGCTTTTCCAAACGCTCTCAGCTCTCTTGCCGATTACTACAGTTCTCTCTGGAAAAAAACATTTTCCATCATGCCCAAACATGGAGAATACTTTACATGATACGATTGTGCTGCTGTCCTTGTTATTATTACAACGTCAAATCATTGCCGAAATAAGTAACGTAACATGCCGAAAGAGCGTCAAGTGTTTGTAGGAAAAACACTGTTCTTTTGGAGGGAATGCCAGAGACAATCATGACTATGATGACAATAATAATAATAGCTTGTTGTAAATGCTGTACACGCGACAGTGTGGTGAGACACAGATGCAACAGGAGCTGGTTTACTAAGCGCAACTGCAACAGTAATTAATGTCTGTACAGTTTTGCTATTATGCGTAAACACTCTTGCTGCAATAGTAATTCAATATCAAACACTATTATTATTATTTTTTTTTTATTTCTTAGCAGACCCCTTATCCAGGGCGACTTACAATTGTTACAAGATATCACATTATTTTTACATACAATTACCCATTTATACAGTTGGGTTTTTACTGGAGCAATCTAGGTAAAGTACCTTGCTTAAGGGTACAGCAGCAGTGTCCCCCACCTGGGATTGAACCCACTTTCCCTGGTGCTGCTGAAGTACGTCACTTCCACGATTTGCTTCACTGTTTGAAGCGGTTCGTTTCCAGGTGAACTGGAATATGTTTGGTTTCACATTGCAAAAAGTGGAAATGGAGCAAAGTGGTAATCGTACCGAGTCCACTTCCAAGTGAAACAAGACCACCATTTCAAGTGATCTCAGTTCACCTGGTTTGATGCACTTCCTGGTGTGATTACGTGGTTCTCAGAGGTTTCACATATTACTCCAAGCGAACCAAACCGCACTTCAATTCGCATCAAAGTATCAAATGAACTATGTGTGAAAGTGCTCTTAATAGAAATTACACAAGAGCAGAGAAACAGTTAACAGTGGAACCATCAGCACTTTTTATAACCAATTAAAACAAAGGCTTCAGAACTATGAGAAAAGTACAGAAAGTGATTTAAAGGGAGTTCAATCAATTCTACTCTGGGTGGTCGATAGACAGTGCTATGGAAATGAAATGGTCCAACCCTTGTATCTACAGTAGTTAAGAGAGGCAAGTAACTATGACTTGAATGTATTATTTTACCTTTCTGTCACGTTTCTTTGCCAATCCAGAGAGGCTTTTGCTGAAATCGAAGTGGCTGAAGACTTCCCTGGCAGAATCTGGCCCTTGTGACACCATTGCAGACAACAGATTAAGACACAGTCGAACATACCTGTGTAAGATTGAAAAATTACACTTAAATAGATATTTGCTATATAACCGTCAAACTGTTAAACTGTAAATTCTGTAACGGTATGTTTCCATTTGCTTACTGATGGATTTAAAAACATCTAGCAGTACCATCTGTGTGTTTCTTCTTGTGTATTATTCTCTTCTCAAGTCTCCCCTTCATTTTTCCCCCCTATCTTCCAACTAGAGTTACTTGCCACTAACTGATGGGTTTTTTTTCGTTTGTTTTTACAGTAAACATGTACCACTTACAAATGTGTGATTCAACACTTATCAGTGGGTTTTGGAACTTGGTTCTATGTGACTTTCCTGGGTGTATGTAACACTGCTGATGATAATGGACAACACAGTAATAACAATATGAACATTATGACCATAAAAACTGGCGTTGCTTCCCATAGACCAGTCAAATTCATTCCAGAGAATAAACAACTATAACATTGGCTTGGTTTACATGCAGTTTACAAAACTCCCAATTCTCGTGTCATAAGTATGCGAGTAGAACACACATCACACTATAGGAAGTGCGCGGCCAAAATTTGGAGTGTCTAAAAAGGGTGGGTAAATCGCAGCCGAAACTGAATAAAAGTTTTTGGGTTTTTTTTTCTATTGCAACAAGTTCGAAAGCCTAGCCTATGTTCATAAGACTTCAGCAGTGAAGATCCCATTTGTGACCTAATCTTGAGTAACTTTCTACTATAACTAAAGGCCATACCAAGCAATTCTTTACAACTAAGACCTGCTGAAAGTAGCCCTGGCAAGATTATTTTACCAAATAGAAAATAGAAGCATGAGGGGTTTAAAGACTTCTTCACACAGTATTTTTTTTAACACCATTTATTCAAAGTTTCAAATTATTGCCATTTGCAAGCGACTCCTAAAATGATGGTGCTTTATACTGTAATTGTTTTATAAGCAAGGTTATAAACATACTGAAGCTACTACTAAGTAAAAACAAAAAACAGCCCTTCGCAAACAAATTAAAAAATAAAATAACAAAGCCCTTTGCAAAGCATAAAAATACTTTACACCTTTACCCTTGCTTTAAGCTTAGTTGATTGCTTTAAGCTTAGACTTTTCATTCCCTTAGCAGTAAGATAAAATGCAATTAATGTTACACTACCAAAATAAAGTGCTAAAAAGGTGAGATTTATTTTTATTTTTTCACGTAAACCAAGCCAGTGACCTTTACTAACAACCAAAGACTTACCTGTGGCTGTCTGAATACAAAGCAGCATAGATCAATTTCATGTGGCTGCTTGTAACTTTTTTCACAATGGCCATGCCCACCATGCTAAAATGGGACAGATCACTGGCTGTCCGCAGCAAGATTGCTTCCAGGGTTTGAAAGATCAACACCATCTTAAAAAAAAAGAAAATGACAGTTTGCAAATGGTAAGTGGTTGCAATTTTTTTTTTATTTATTTTTTTTTTTTACAGATCACATATTCTTGAAATCTTTAACAAAGCCAATAAAAGAAAAAATACTTACTAAAGAGTGTTAACAATTTTTTTTAATTTTTTTTAATGAGCAGTTTTATAACATAATCACTGTTTTATTACTCTCTTAAAATGTGCCTTTGCCTTGAACTTGCTTCATGGGCCACTGTGCAGAACATAGATAAAGAATAAAGGTTTGGGGGCCTCTGGGTCAACCAGCCTTCATTCCATATGTTGTCATATATACAGTATTACATATTTATGTGTCAGATATAGTAATCTATAAAAATAGAAGTACTGGTACTCACCTCACTTTCTTGATGCTTTTCTCCCTCCAGCAATTTAAAGATTTCAGCACATTCCATTGAAATTTTAATATAGCCTTCTACGACATCATATAATTCACAACTAGGTAATGTTTTAGAAATGGATATAAAAATGTCCAAACCTACAATAAGAAACAGTACAAATATTAGACAGCAGCTTCAAACTGCACTGTCAATTACAGAGAATCTACTTGGAAGACTTGACACAGCCTTGCAAAGCACAGTGCAAAAAAAAAAAAAAAAAAAAAAAGAGGTATATAGATGAATATCCCAATCAAGGTTAAGGCTAACTGCTTCACCTATGCCAAAGTATTGTTGTCTGATGAGTTTTATAAACAGGGGTGGGGCAAAACCATTTAACTTGGCATAACACAAAAAACAGGGTATAGAGCACATTCTAGGCATCCAGCACTACACTGATTCAAAGTTATAAGTCTAATGTATTGATCTGGAGGGATAAATACTAAATCCTCAATTTGACTGTAGTTCTTATGCGAGTGAAAATATAGGATATGCAGCTATCTGTTCTCCACACACCAGGCGTGAAAACTATCAACAATTGCTATTGACAAAACTATGATCAAGACTGGTACATATTTGTTATTATTATTAATTTCTTAGCAGACGCCCTTATCCAGGGCGACTGACAACTGTTACAAGATATCACATTATTTTACATACAATTACCCATTTATACAGTTGGGTTTTTACTGTAGCAATCTACTGTAGTACCTTGCTCAAGGGTGTTCTCTGATTTGCTTACTTAGTTGTCTCGGGTGTAAAAGATATTTATCAAAAATATAAATTATATTAATGTTGCCGCATCGTGTCTGGTGTGTAGGGGGCATGAGCCCTCAGTGAACAGAATCCGTGATTTGGTAAGTTCTGTAGACTCACGGAATACAATTATTTTCCTAGCAAATTAATCTGTATTGTGTGGGATAGTCAAATTGCAAGAGTGGGCTGCATGTCAGATGGAAAATGTATTTACATAATATCAGTCATTGCTTTAATGTAACCAAATAAGTTTTAGCCACATTGTATCAAGTAAACATTTTGAAATTAAACATTCAGCAAAGTTTATAAACAAAAATATAAAACAAACTTCAAACAAATTTAGAAAACAAAAGTTGTGCAGACGCTGATCTTACTCTAGTTTCACCGGTTCCATTTTCCTTACCTTTCAGTGCTTTCGCAGGCTCTTTCAGCATGCTTTTAAACTGAGTCCCAGTGAACTCAACTTCCATGACTTTAGCCTTCTTAACATTACCAGGGTTGGATTCCTCCAAGTCCTCGGTTTTGCGCTTTTTCGACATTTTCTTAAATTAACTAAAAACGTACAAAACAAACTCTAAACATGCCCAGCAGCACGCAAATGACACAGTTTGTGTAGGACTACAACACACACGTGCGTTCTCGAACAGGAAATTGTCCGCGGAATTTCCAGACTCAACAGAAACAAGAACCACACACATAATGAAAACCGAAGTGAAATACAGAATACCATGATGTTATAGTAAGTACACGTATAGTGAATTTTGGATAACAAATCTAATATAGTGTCACATATTGAAATTGTCGTAGCTATTGCAAAAGTTAGACTGTCATTATAGACACTCTCCTCACATGATGTAAATTTTAAATATTTAAATAAATATGTGGATAGATGAAGAGAAATAGTACAGAAGCACATTAATGCCACAAAAAAAAATATTCATTGCGTTATTACGAGATAGAATCGTGTTATTTCGCAATAACTAGTGCGTTATTTCTCAATATGCATTGCGTTATTTCGCAATAAATACATATTTTTGGTAATTAACCCCACTCGTGTTGATAGTACATAGCGTTCTACAGGTAAGACACGATCTCCATCAGTTACACGAACTGACACCATTGCAAACGGATTTTTTCACATAGGGACCTGTAATAGAGATACTCCACAGTCTCTCACTGTCCAGCAGCACTTGATCACTTCTGCTACGCCGACGTCTTTTTCGGTGATGATCTCATAACGCAGTCATTATTGCGAAATAACGCAATAGTATCTGTCAATAACGCAATATTGGATTTAGAATCGTTAAGGATTCATCAAATCCGTGTTTCGTTTTCTGACAACTGTGTGACGTCATTTCATACCAAAAAGCGACTGTTTGGTGTCAGCTGAGAGCAGGAGATATTTTAATTTTGTTTTAAATATGTTTCTGAAATCGGACGGTAGTGTTGAGATGTATCGGTTGTGTCGAGTTTAAATATTGCATACTCGCTAGTCAGTTTTATAAAGTGATATTTAGTTTAATAAGTAGATGCCAGGCCTTAAGGATTAAGGCCTAGTAATATTAATAGATCAGGTAAGTAAGTTGGTCTATGATGTCATAGCTGTGCGGTAAGACAATTATTACTGCATGGTCATGTGATCTTGTTCAGCCAATCACAGCACTTAATTTATCCAAGCCATTTTATAAGTAAGAAATAACCCACAACAGGGTGTGCGGTAAAACAATTCTTACGGCACACCCTGGAGTGGGTTATTCCGCTTATAAAATAGCTACATTTTGTTTTTGAAAATAATTACACAAACTACGTTGATACATTGATAATCAACGTTGATAATCTAGTTCAAATGGAGACAGTTTTCTTTTACCTTGATATATTTTCCTTTTTTTTTTATTTATTTTTTTTTTTTTAGGTAATGTAGATTTCTGTTTGTATGTTTCCAGCAAATAAACATAATAATTGGTGAAGTATTTTCTTTTGTTTTATCACTTTTGTTTTACAGATCAGTCATGGCTGCTAGCTAAGTTAAAGAATGCTTAAGCATCCCTTTGAGAGGAGCTTGTGTGAGGTTACAAAGCAAGCGCTGTGTCCTCCGCCCCTACAAATATCACACAGTACACTATGTCTAATTACATTACTGGAGTTGTACATTACAATGAAAAGCCACTGCCTAACTGTTTTAATGTCAGGATATAGTAACTATACAACTGGGCCTCCCTGGTTTTTGTTCCTCTGAATTTTAATTTCTATTTTTATCATGAGCAGGTCCTATTAATGCAGTGGATAATAAAATGGGGAATGGGGTTCAGGGACTGGGGAAAACAGAGTACTCTGGACTACTTGGCTGCATCTACATCATTGTGTATTGCCAGCCATCATTGTTTGTCTCAGTTTGGTCATCAGACCCTTAGATTTAAATAAACAGAAACCTTTTCACCTGTACTTTGTTGTTTCTTGTTGGATTACTGCACCACCTGCACGTACCACTTACCACTTTGCCACACGTGGTGTCAGAACACAGGACTATGGATCACGCATTACTTGCAGCGCAGCTGGAAGCGCTGGACAGCAGACAGGAGGCTGCGGAAAGATGGAGAGAGGAGCGGTACACGGTGATCCAGACCACAGTACCAACCGCACCCCTGATGATGGGCCCAAAAACGAGGGCAGTGAAAATGAGGAGGATGACCCCGAGGCTTACGTGGTCGCTTCCGAGCGGCTGGCTACCACCGCGTCATGGCCCAGAATGTACTGGACAAGCCAGCTGGGATCCTGCCTGATCGGGGCGGCTTAGGCAGCATATCAGGCCATGACGGACACCAAAGCCGCCAACTACGACCTGGTAAAGTGAGCCATCCTACGCCGGCTCAACATCACGTGGGAAATGTACAGGGTACGATTCCAGGAGTACCGAAGATCCCCAGATACACACCCCAGGGTTGTTGCACTGCAGTTATGTGACCACATGATGCACTGGCAAAGCCCCGCCCAGAAAACAGGTCTGCAAATGGGCAAAGCCATAGCAGTGGAGAAATTCTGCCATGTGGTCGGTGCCGAAACCCAGATATGGATACGGCACCACAACCCCGCCAACCTGGTCTCACCCCACACCAACCTGGCCACAGCTCCCGTCCACCGGAGCAGCTGCACACCACCTCCTCTCTCTGTTCCACCTACAACACCGGGACCAAGACCTCGATCTCCGGCCCCAATGGGCAACCTTGCTCAAGGCTCAAGGTTGGCCCCCAGCAGGGGTAAAGCTGCTACCCCAGCCCCGTTGCCATACCAGCAACGAGACAAATGTGTAACCAATGTTCCCTCCTTCTCCCCAATCTGTTTTAGATGCTCCTAAGTGAGAGAGGTGCCGCAGAGCTCAACAGGGTTCTCCCCCTTCGAGCTCTTGTACACCTGACAGCCTCGCGGCATCCTCGATCTGTTGAGAGAGGGGTGGGAGGAGCACAAAGGCTTGTCCAAAAATGTAGTGCAGCATGTGCTCCTACTTAGAGATCGCCTGGATTTGGTCGGCCGTTTGGCCCAGGACAACCACAAATCGGCTCAGCACCGGCAACAGCAGCATTACAATAAAAATGCATTAATTCAAACTTTTCGACCAGGAGACAAGGTAATGCTGCTGCTAAATGGCAGGGGCCATATGAAGTGATTTGGGCTATAGGAAAGGTGAATTATGAAATTAGACAGCCCGATCGCCATAATGAACGTGAAATTTATCATATAAATTTATTAAAGCCCTGGCAGGCAAGGGATGCCTTATTTATAGCCCCAGGCAATGTAGAGGATGATTTAGGCCCCTGTCCAGAGACTGCTAGCACTAAAATAATTTCGATGGGGGAAGAATCGGTTCCAGATCAGCAAAGGGAGCTGTGTAAGCTTTTTGAGGAGTTCAGCAATATTTTTTCTGACTTGCCCGGCAGAACTAACTTAGTTGAATATGACATTATCTCTCCACCAGGTGTTACAGTACGAGAGAGACCTTACCGGATCCCAGAAAGTTGACAAAGTGCCGTTCACAAAGAGGTATGGGACATGCTTGAACTTGGGGTAATTGAACCTTCCAGGAGCGAGTGGTGCAGTCCTATTGTCATAGTGGCCAAGAAAGACTGCACCAACCGCTTCTGTGCAGATTTCCGGAAGGTAAACGCTATTGCCAAGTTCGATGCGTACCCTATGCCTCAGGTCGACAAACTTCTAGATAGATTGGGAAAGGCAAAGTTTATCTCTACTGACAAAGGGATACTGGCAGATCCCCTTAACCTGCAGTTCTAGAAAGAAAACCGCATTTTCAACCCCTGAAGGGCTGTTTAATTTCAAAACCATGCCGTCTGGGCTACATGTTGCACCCGCTGCCTTTCAGAGACTGATGGACCAAGTTATAAGCCCACATCATGAGTAAGCAGCAGCGTATATTGATGATGTGGTGATTTACAGCTCCACCTGGCGAGAGCATTTGTCTAGGATCACAGCTGTCCTTCAGTCTCTAAGGGCAGCCCGGCTGACAGCTAACTTGGGAAAATGTGCGTTTGCCAAATCAGAGATTCAATATTTGGGATTTTTAATGGGGAATGGAAGGGTGAAACCCGTTGTCACCAAAATCCAGGCTTTGGTGGACTTGGCAATACCCAAAACCAAGGCTCAGGTGAGGTCTCTACTGGGATTAGCCGGTTATTACCGCCACTTTATCCCCGAGTATGCCACAGTGGTTAAATCTTTAGTTGACCTCACCAAAAAGAGTGCTCCAAATTTAATTAAGTGGTCAGCTGAGTGTCAGGGGGCGTTTGATATTTGATACTGTTAAGTGAAGACTCTGCCAGGCCCCCACTCTCATCACACCAGATTTCACGAACAGATTCATCCTCAACACTGATGCGTCAGATGTGGGTTTGGGTGCGGTCTTGACCCAAAAGGTTGACGGAGTAGAACACCCGATATTATATAGCAGCAAAAAGATGCTCCTTCTGGAGCGCAACTACTCCGTAGTCGAAAAGGAGTGTTTGGCTATTAAATGCGCTACTCACTCCTTACGATACTACCTGCTGGGACATTCATTTGATCTTGTCACAGACCACGCCCCACTCAAGTGGTTAAGCACAATGAAGGATAGCAATGCCCAGATAACTCAGTGGTATCTGGCATTGCAGCCCTTCATGTACCACATGGTACATTGTGCAGGGAAAGACCACCAAAATGCGGATTATTTTCCCAGGAGGGGGGAGTAATGGAAAAGGTAGATTCAGCCGAGTGTTCCTTCGGCTCCACTCTGAGCGATGGGATATGTGACAGAAAGACAATGGTTCTTGGTGGTAAATCTCCCTCTCGACCTGTGAGGGCGCTAAGTAACGGGAACAGAGTACTCTGGGCTACTTGGACTGACACTTCGTTCCGAGGGTTAAAAGGAAGTCGGTCATGTAGAAAAGAGACGGAGCTTCGGTACACTAACTCATTGACCTGGAGGGGAAATGATATGGCAGCTGCGGATTGGAGGAGCGGCTGCAATCGTTTACAAGGGGGTATAAATAGGGGTTGAAGCGGCCTTATCTGTTCCTTTGTTGTGGTTAAGCAAATGAACCGAAAGGACCGGTATTTTTGTGTTTAAAAAGAATGTGAGTGTTTGTTTGTTTTTGTTAGTCTGTCTATATCGTCTTGCTTGTCTTGTGTATTAGACTAGATGGCTAAATACGATCCAGAGCTGTCGCCCACGGCCAGCACAAAACCCGGACAACAACACACTGACTGTAATTCGCCATTTCATGTGTAAATTGCCCCACATGGAAACCCCATGAATGTTTGTTCTATATGAGAAGAAAAAAGAAAAAGGTTATATTTTGGCAGTTCATTTAAGCACTGAAATGTGTCCCAAAGTTCTTTATCAGTAGTCAGACCCCTTTTCAAAGACAACCAATACACCTTTATATGAAGGGTAACTACTCACTAGTTTTGTAATTTCTTAATTGTATTTTTTATCCTGACTTACACCTGCCCTCCACTCCAATATCTACCTCACCAAGCCCCTCCAGAGCCTGCTCATCCCAGGTGGACAGGATCTGTTCTTCAGTGGAGAGCAGGACTGGGTTCCACCCCTGTACCCTGGTACCCCTCCCTCTGTTTTTAACATTGTATTTGTACCTTCTCTCGTAGGTCATGGTACCGCTTTTGTACTTCACATTGTTTTCTGATGGTGGTGGATCCTGGTGCATTTATTTTTGTGTAATTTGGTTCCACACTTTGTTTCTAAGAGAAACATTTTTCTTTTGCGAGCGAAATAAATCTGGCTTGTTTTTAAGAACCTCCTCCACCAGAAGTTCCAGGCTCTCATGGGATTTTTTTTTTCTTTTTCCTCCATGTGAAGTACTGGGCTTGGCTTTTTGCAGGTGTGCATATATATATATATATATATATATATATATATATATATATATATATATATATATATATATATATATATATATGTTTAATGCATTTGTTATATATATATATAACACATGCATTAAACATGCAAGCTCGTATAATGATCCTCATATGCAGTGGGCTGCTTTATTGCTTTACTGAGCAATTCACATGTAAAACAAAAACAGAAAGACATCTACGTGGCTGGATACAAAATAATAAAAATAAAAATCTAAACATAAAACTTGAAAAAAGGACCCTAAACACTAAAAAGAAATAAAAACATTGAAACAACAGTGAATCCCTAATATTTTAAATGCTATAGTGATGATCAGCATTATAATAAATTGAATCTTGTTAACAGCAACAAACTTTACCTGTCTTGATATTTGTTCCTCTTGATTCATGGCTTGTTTTTTTTCCCCGTATCATCGATAATATGCGATCGATTTGCCTCCCTTTTTATTCCTGTAGGGTCCATGGGAAACGTTTCCTTTAATTTATTAGGGCCATTATCCCGTAATAACAGAATAAATAGGTTTTTCTTTTTGTGAAGCTAATGAGCTTCTGTAAAATAGGCCATCAAAATGGAAACAAATCTTGTTTTAACAGGCATGTGTGAAAGTTTTCCGTCTGTATGGAAGCCCATCCGAGTCAAAAACTAGTTATTTAGTACATGTTTCAAATAATTAGTACATGTTCTAATTAGACTTTAGTACATGTTGTAATTCTAATTATTACACATACTAATTTGGCCAGTCAGATCACTGAAAATGAAATGAGAACCAGTGAATTTAAAGAAAATAGCATGTGTAATAAATTATCCAAGTCGCCTACATCTGCCATTCCCGCCCAATTTGTGGTGGTATATGGACTTGGCATTGGGTAAAGTCTAGTGAAAGATGGATAGACCCAGACCCTCCAAGACAAGCATCTACCGGTGGTTTCAGAGCCTTAGAAATTGCTTTGATTCAGTGGTAACCCCACTGTAACTAATATGTAATTTTAATCAAGTGTTGAAATATCTGACATTGAATCTAATATTAGCTATGGTAACTCAATATTTTAGTGTAAAACGTAAATAAATATAATTAGAAAATAAAAATAATAAAATGGTGTACAAATGGTGTACATTGTTAATACAAACTGAACCATGTCACGATCAACATTGTCTGCTTCAAGGACCCTGAATATCAAAAGTGTCTTCCGACAGTCCAAAACTCGCTGTCTCCATTTATTTTAACACGACTGATCCCGAGCGTTGTTTCCACTTTTCTGCTGATTTGGAATTGGTGCAATTTACATAAAGGTGGTGGAATAACTATTCAGTATTTAAATGAGAAAACTATATGTTAATGACGCAGGTGACAGTTTTCACGTCATTTCATGACTCAGAGTTTTTCAGTGCAGCTGTGACCTCGGATGGATGATAAAACCCTTGTTATAGCAGAAGGTGTTTTGCTTAAAAAGCTGTTTTGATCACATGTGCAAACCACAATCGCCCAGCTAAAACAGTTTCTAAACCACAAACTTCTGCTAAAAGTGACGCACTGTACTTCTGGTACCGCATCACGGAACGCCTGCTAACACACCTTCTTATGAAGGGGGCCCAACTCTGTTCATTGGTGAAGGCAGGGAATTTCCAATTCTTCTAGGTGGAGTTCCACTCCCAGTGGGCAGTAACTTGCAAAGTATATTAATGCTTGTAACAGGTGCACTGTGGCCTTGGTAGCTGAGACAACACCTTGAGGCCAGGGCGGGCCTCGAAGACCACCTGCCGAAATGTATAAGTTTGCTTGCAGTCCTGTTGCTATTGTGTCCCCTGTACTATCTTTGAATTTGCTTTGTTCCTGATTAAACCTTACCTGAAGAAGACTCTCTGATTATTATTAAGAAGAAAACCTTACAATAATAGGATATAATACAAACAACCGTGGCAAAGAATGGCACAGCTGTGAGTGATGCTGGCCATGCAGGACCCCTCAGGATGCCTGACTCTAAAGAATGGCACAGCTGTGAGTGATGCTGGCCATGCAGGACCCCTCAGGATGCCTGACTCTAAAGAATGGCACAGATGTGAGTGATGCTGGCTATGCAGGACCCCTCAGGGTGCTTGACTCTAAAACCTCTTTAAGTTCATCACATCAATACAACATTGTAGCCTTCTGCATTCGATATCTTCGTATCACTTGCTGTTCTGTATGGTCCAAACAGGTGGTTTATTTTAGATGTAGCCAGTTTGAAATAGGTTCCCATCTCCATTAGGATTCTTTGAAACAGGCGAAACCATTTTAGATGGAAAATACTCATTCCGGCTACATCAACCCTTTTGATTTTTGCACAGGGGTATGTTAATTAGGTACCCACTCATTTGCATAACTTTCCTCATACTGTTTGAATTGGGATTTTGCAACTGTTCTCATCCTTCCTGGCCATTTTTTTAAATTTTTGCTCAGAACACAAAAAAGGGAAGTTAAAACCCTGCCACAAAAGCGCTCCCCGGCGGTCGGAAAAGCTTTGATATTCAGGGCCATTGACCCCCTCACTAAAGCAAATGTCCCCCTAAAATATTGGTAGCGGGCCAGATTGACACTCAATCATTAAATCTTGGAGCAAACACTGCATTTCAAAAATTATGTTTGTTAACTAGCCTCATGTGCGATTTATAAGATTGGTCCATCTGGTAAAATGAAGTCGTAAGTGAAGTAATTTTTGAATTTCTTTTTCTATAAAGTCAAGTTCAAATGTGCTTCTGAATGTGGTCCAAAATGTCTCAGAATGCACCTGAAAGCATGTACAACCCCAGAGGTTCTGGGGGCCGCCTCGGCCAAAAGATTGCTTTTGTCCCAAGAGTTTCAGTCAAAATGATCATTGCCACTTTCACCCATGTTAACACTGCTTGACATTAACTCATTAGTTTATTTTTATGTATAAAATCAAGCTTTATATTCCAAAATTGTTTCTGGACTATTGGTGTTTTTATTAACAGTAAAGAACAGTTTCATAAATAACAAACATTTATTATATTCATAAAAACGGACTTCAAAACGTCTTTTAAAATTTTGTGAACAGAGCCCTATACTGCAAATAAAGATGTATTCCACGCAGCAACCACTAGATGGAGACAATGGTCGGGAATGGGATAAGATAAAAATCGATTGATGGTAACTATTCATCTTGAATATTGTCCGAAACTTATTAAATTTGAACTGTTCTGATGTCATAAAATTCAGTTTTAGCATAAGTGTATCCCCATCCGATTCACCCAACCACATTTTAATTGTGACATTATTTTCAATATAGGCCTACACACGCTGTTAGACTTCAATTGATTATCCAGTACTGTTCCTGGTAGGACACATACCACACGTCACGCAAGATACTAACGCTTATACTTGCTGCAGTAGGGTGTTACTGATGTCCTCTTCAAGGTCTATACTTGCTGCAGTAGGGTGTTACTGATGTCCTCTTCAAGGTCTGTTTTGTCCAGGCCTATGGAAACCGACATTTATTATTTTCTTCAAATGTTGGTTTCGTTTTACTAATTATATTTACAGAATACACCCTTTAGATAATATTTTCAACATGGTCTGAAAGGGTAGTATTAATCTTCCAAAAAAGTAAACACTGTTTTATGTAAGTACTATTCTTTTAACGATGAGTAAGGTGCGTAATAAATTGTGCTATCACATAAAGTAAACTGAGATTTTTGCTGCTGGATAACGGCGTTCTTAATTATTTTTGGTTACATTCTGAAAGTTTTTTGTTTCTTTGTTTTTGTTTTATAAATTGATTGTTGCAAAAGCACTTATATTCCACAATAATAATAATAATAATAATAATAATAATAATAATAATAATAATAATAATAATAATAATAATTATTATTATTATTATTATTATTATTATTATTAAATCTAGTACTTTAATAGCTATACTATACTGTACAATTGAATTGCCATTGTTTTTTTACAAGTTGTGTTATCGTTTGTTATACTTACATATAATACGATTAAAACATTAAATAATTATGGTAAAAATGTGTATTTAAAAAAAAAAAATATCACGGCTAATGAGTAGGTTTAATGTCAAAATCATAGCGATCACTTTTCAACATCACATGTGGGTAAAATATTGTCATCAGCTGTATGTAGATATATGTTGCCCCGCCCAGCTGGTGACGATCCAGCTGTTGTATTAGCGTAAGGTTCTGTACGATACGTACATCTTTTTAAAGGGGGCATCACAAGGTAACACTGCACGACAGGGTGGTCTGTCATGATTCGACGTTCATCTGTCTGCTCTTGAAATGGTTGCTGTTGCAGTCTACACAGAAAGTGCTGGGTTTCTGGTAGTTTCACTTGTTGCGTAGGCGTTATTTTCAGCTGCAACATGGTTGCTTTGCTTCTTCCAGTGCACTTAGTTTTATGTCGGTGCATCACCTGCTGTAATGTTGGCTGCTGTTAATTAATAGGGTTCGTGTATTTATCCAGATACTGTTGCAAAAGGCAACAATAATTATTATGTATGTTGCTTAGTCTTTTTTTCTTGTAATTGAAGGCAATAACTAATTGTTATTTTTTTTCAAAATTCTTGACATTTACCGTGAATCTCTTACATAGTTTTCATTCTTTTTTATAAATCTGTAACTTTAGGAATGTGACTTGGTGCTGCACACATTTTTGGAATATTTTCATAAAACAATAAATAAATAATTAGCTCAAAGAATAAAATCAATTATGTCACCATATGTTGAACATGACATAATACATAGTTGTTTTCCATTTGACGAGGCAGTTTTTTGGATAGCTTAAATAAAACATCTGTTAAAGAAATTAATTGCAATGTACATTGACTGGCATGAGCGAATAAGACTTACTGGACAGTAACTTGTTTGGATATAATCAATAAAATCATTATTATAAGCTGGGCGGTCGATTCACAGCGTATAAACGTCGATTGCGTGGCTGGTAGTGAAATAACGTGTCTATTCTGAGTCAATCAGTGCACAGGTGTGCCTACGTCTGCGTTTTTTCGGCTTTATTCTTTGAGAAACTCTCTCCGTTGATGGTCGTGACGCAGCTCGGCACTCAAATCCTTGATGATTGAGAGCAATGCTTGAGACTCGAATATGAACTCGCTGGGTACAGGTTCACATCATGACCGAGTTTGATGAGTACAAGTGGAGGCAGAAACCGGCGCTTCTTCACATATTTTACTACATACTGCTGATCTGCACCAAAGAAATGAGTGCTTTAGTAGACTTCTCAGGTAAGATTTTTCCTTTTTTTTTATTAGTGTCTCTTATTACAGTACATTGAAATGGATATGCCTAGTAACTTATAGCCTTTATTTAAATTGACTGTGGATGGGAATAGAACAGCAGTCTAGTATAATGCATGTTTTTTCATGTTTTAGTTCAAGTTAATAGTTGACCTTTTTTAAGTAAAACCAGCGATTTCAAATTAAAAGTAAGTAAATAGATACCGGTAGTAGTGTTGTTTGTAACAATGAAAAATGTAAGTTTGCTATAGAATTTCCACATTATTCAGAAGTTGCTTTTTACTGAGCTGACAGATGATAAAACATACACACTATCTTCCAACACATATTAGGACAGGTTAGCATATGTGTTGGCTTAAAAAAACTCTTATTTACCATATTATTTAGTTATGTCTGAATACCTGGTAAACCATTGCATGTGTGCTACAGTTATGAAGTCTATATTGTCCTGATACTGTTAGTGGTTTACAGGCAAACACTTAAGAACCCCTTTCTGCTTCTATCCATGAGATTAAATGCACCACACACATACCACACCCCACACCAGACACACATCCCACCACACCACACACATACCACACCCCCCACCACACCACCCCACACCACACACACATCCCATCACACCACACCACACCACCCCACCCCACACCACACCACACACATCCCACCACACCACACCACACACATCCCACCACCCCACACCACACAAATACCGCACACCACACCACACACACATCCCACCACCCCACACCACACCACACAAATACCGCACACCACACCACACACACATCATACCACACAACACACCGCACATATACCACACCACACACCACACCAAACACACATACACCACACCACACACATACCCCCCACACCACACACACACCACACCACACCACACCACACACACACATCCCACCACACCACACACACATCCCACCCCATCACACCACACCACACCACCCTACACCACACCACACACACACATCCCACCACACCACACACACATCCCACCCCATCACACACACACACACACCACCCACACACACCACACCACACCACACACCACACCACACCACACCACACCACACCACACCACACACACACACCACACACACACACCACACCCCACACCACACCACACACACACCACACACACCACACACACACACCACACCACACACACACACACACCACACACACATCCCACCACACCACACCACCCCACACACACATCCCACCACACCACACACCCCACACCACCCCACACACACACACACACACATCCACACCACACACACACACACACATCCCACCACACCACACCACACACACATCCCACCCCACCACACCACACCACACCACCCCACACCACACCACACACATCCCACCACACCACACCACCCCACACCACACCACACACATCCCACCACACCACACCACCCCACATCACACCACACACATACCACGCCCCACACCACACCACACACACATCACACACCCCATACCACACCACACACATACCACACACACCCCACACCACACCACACACCACACACACACACCCCCCACCCCACCACACACATACCACACACCCCACCCCGCACCACACACACCCCACCCCACACCTCACACCCCACCCCACACACACACCCCACCCCACCCCGCACCACACCACACCACACACCCACACACCACACTCAACCACACCACACCACGCCACACCACACTCCAAAATCTCCATCCACCCCTGAAACAAAATCCTGGCTACACCACTGGTGCTTACTGGTGCTTACATACACAGTGACACTGAAAAGTACCCTTGAATTGCCACATTGCTGATGCAGGTTTTGATTACTCTGAAATACATGTATAAAGTAATATTTGTATTAGTATTTCAAGTCAATAGAAAAAAAAGGCTACAAATCATGAACTTTCCAATGTGATTAATAAAGTATTTTATTTGTCATTTTACCTTGGCACATTAATGTGATTTGTTTGGTGAGGATCATTTACTTTTTATGTCATAGTAAGGCAAACAGAAAATGTTTCTGAAATCACCCCTTTAAATGCTTTAGTTAAAATCACTTAATACAAATGGGGAAAATAGGGACTATCTCAACACTTCTGGACACACCTGTCCAGTGTGAAAAGACCAAGTCTGAAAAATGAACCTGTGCCAAATAGTGTTTCCAGGAAGTGTATTGCACCTGACAAATGACAAATACTGTCTCCTGCTGAATTATGTCCAGGAAGCACCAGGGTCTTAGCAGCAGCATCTATAGCAGTGTCTTTGAGATATCTGCATATTCCAAATTAAAAATCAAAGCAAAGAATCAAAAGGGTTAATATAGCTGGTGAATGTCAACTGTGAGGTCAGTAAAATGGACTAATTAGTAAGTATGGGGAGCTGGACGTCCTTTCCTGCTCTGTTCATACCTGTATTAATATGGCCATCTCCTGTGTGTTACTGTTTACATATTTATAAAATATGTGTGATATTTAATAATTGAGTCTGAAAAAGAAGAAAACAAGTTCCTATCTTTCAGAAACTGAGAAACGGTACCTTTTTACAGTAACACAGGAGGTAAGATGTAGACAGACATCGACTAATGATTTAGAGACCTGTTCCATGGTCTGTCCAGGTCTTTCTCCCTTTGTGTCAAGACAGGTCTGTCTGCGTCCAGGCATGTCTAGCCTAGGTCTGAACAAAATGTCCCTGAATATCAAAGCTTTTCCAGCCTTCGGGGAGCACTTTTGTGGCGGTGTTTTAACTTTCCGACTGTTTTTCGTGTTCGGAGCAAAACTCAAATGTCCATGAAGGATGAGAACAGTCGCAATACCCCGATTCTGACACAATAAAGAATGATATGCAAATGATGTGGCTACCTAATTAACATATCCCCGTGCAAAAGTCTAAAGGGTTGATGTGGTCGGCGTGAGTATTTTCAGTCTGAAGTGGTTCCACCTGTTTCAAAGAGTCCTAATGGAGGTGGGAACCTATTTCAAACAGGCTCCATGCTAAAATAAAAAGGATATTTTATGTCAAAATGAAAAATAAACGAGTAAATTAACAAATGTCTATATATTTATGTATTTCTATATTTATTTCTGTATTCATTAATTTATTCGTTTATTTTCCATTTTGGCATAAAATATCTGGGTACATTATTTAATTACATTAAAAACTGGGTACATTAATACAAAACGTGCATTTACAAAATTAGACTTCCTTAAAATGAGCGCTCTAACTTTTTTTGTCCTGACATACTTGCTTTATTATTGTGTTCTATTAAATGTACCTTCTCTTGTTTCTCCATATCTCCTGAAACCCACATTTTGCACTGTTTTGTTTTTCTCTGCCTTTACTACCTTTCAATCCCACCTGTCCATTGATCAAATCCTATAATGACGTCAAAAGTGTCATTTGCATCATTAACATAAGCTTCTCAGATTAATACTGAATAGTTATTCTGCCACATTTATGTAAATTGCATCCATTCCACCTGCCAGAAAACCGCAGAAAAGTGTTTCGTTTTAAGATGGAAACAGCGTTCGGGATAAGAGTCGTATTAAAACAGATGGAGACAGCGAGACACTTACTATTCAGGGCCATTGTGTCTGAACACATTTTTGTGGATTTTTTAAAAATTTTTTGCTTACTGTATATGATAGGTGCTGTTTAGACAGCATTAGAGAATGAAACCTAATAAAAGTTTACCACGATAAATTGGCACAGTTATGCTTTTACTGTGGTTATACTATGACTTTACAATAGTTTACTATGGTTTGCCATGTTTTTAATATGCTTATCCATACCTTTCTGTGATTACAATGGTTGCCTATGCTTTCACTGTGTTATATTACATGTTGATATGCAGTGCTTCTGCAGGGGTGAAATGCTGGTGCATTAATACATTGCACCACTATTTTATATTTTTAAAAAGTATTGTTCAAAGTTTAAAAGCCATAATAGTTCAAAGTGCCTATTCACTGTAGCAATGATTACTATAAACCAACAGATAGCTTGACTTGGCAGCTGTAACTGGCAACTGATGTCTTTGGGAGGGCACAGTTGTGGATTCTAAAATAGATGGCTGTTATTATGGGCGTCCACAGAATTAATTCTAGAGGGGGGCAAGGTGTTTAAAAGTGGTTTTGTATTGCATAATAATTCTTCTAAGCCTCATTTACATTAAAAAAACTTAACTGAATATACATTTTTTTAAAAATGCAACACAAATAAAGATCAGTCTATTAATTTTCCTGAAAAACACTGTACGACTATTGTTTTTTTGTAAATTCAGATTCCGGGGGGAGGGGGGCAAGTGCCCAGCCTTGCACCTATTTGCGGACGCCCATGGCTGTTATTATTCTGAGTAGGGGAGACAATGTGTGCTTTTAGAACTAGGATGCCCATAGGAACCTGGCTGAAAACTGCACCCATTGTATCGCAAGAACAACAGTACATGAAAGGGGGCTGCTACACAAATTATTTGCCAATATGGAGCAGGGAAAGTTATCTTAACATAAAGAGTCACAACAGAATACAGACTTGTTGAATGACTCATTGCTGTAGCATTTCTGAAGCACTGAGTTGGTTTACCCCAGATGTCAGATTAAGTTGTATGTTTTTGATTTTTAAGTTTCTCTCGGATGGCTTTTCTCCCTATTTAGCATAGGCTATATTGTAAATCTTGTGTTTATGGTGTATGGTCTGTGCTCTAACAATGCCCAACAAAAGGCAATAAGGCTCATTGTGCAGGTTTGAAGCAGCTTATCTGAAGAATAGTTGTAAGTTAAAACCCATAGCCTGTAACCTTTTAAAACTCCTGTGACTAATATTTTGGGTTCTAGCAGGAATAGGGACTATGTTTTTACTAATGTTATTGTGAGTAAAATGTGTTTTACATATACATACTAATATAATAAAACATGTTGAAACAAAAATAACACATTTATGTCATTTGTTTTACATTTTTTGTTTTGATTCTTTGAGCTAGTTTACTGTAGTAGACCATGGTAAAAGCACAGCACAGTGTAGTAAAAGAGGGAAAACTGTGGTAAAACACAGGTAAGCCACGTAAATCCATGCCCACGTAAAAATGTGGGCATAGTTACTAAAATAACCCTATATTGAGATTGAGTTCTAGTATTTGTATGGAGAATATCTGTATTGCAAATGAAAATGTTGGCTGCTGAGGCTGGATTGTAAAGACAATATTGCTGCAGAGGGTGGCAAATGATTGTATATACTGGGGAGACCACATTTGGAATACTGTGTCCAATTCTGGTCCCTTCAGTGCCAAAGGTACATTGTATCCCTGTAGAGAGTCCGAAGAAGAGCAACCAGGCTAATACCAGGGCTTCCAGGACTGAGCTACAGACTGATAGAACTGAATCTAGTTAGCCTGGAACAAAGAGAATTAGGGGGTGCATGATTGAAGTGTTTAAAATTTGAAAAGGACCTGACATAGTTAACCCTAAACAATACTTTAAGTGCAGTAAATAAACTAGAACCTGGAGGACACAGTTGGAAATTAAGTAGAGACAGACTTACAGTAGGACAGAGGGAAGGAGACACTTCTGCACACAGAGAGGTAAGGGTATGGAATGGGATACCTAGTCATTTTGTTGACAAAGTTCTGAGATTAATCAGATACTAGGAACAGGAGGGGCTTTGATGGGCCGAATGGCCTCCTCTCATTCGTAAATGTTCTTATATGTGATGCATCAAATTTGGGCTCAGTATGTCAGGAATTGCATGCATTTTGCATTCCAATACATGTAAAAAATGGATAGCGTCTCTTATTTTCCCTGACTGGGTATGAAAGCCCCGGCGAAGGGAATATTTTGGAGGTTGTTGTTCATACGTACTCTATGTATGTACCTGGAGAACTACAAATGCAGTTTTCATGACATTTGGTATTAACATTACCCATATAATAGTTTACAATAGTGAAGGCAGAGCAGTGTAATAAGGCATATTGAAAGCATGGTAAAGCTTAGGCCAACATTGTAAAGCACAGAGAGGTATTTATGGAAAAGTAAATTTAATGTGACAACTCAAAAATGACTCTGCAAATTTACTGCAGCAAACTTTTAGAAGGGTATTTAGCATAAGCTATTGCGTGTCATATTCTGGGGCTATATGGTGGTGTCTCTATACGTACATCTGTATGTCACACTCACAAATATCTGGAGAATGGTTTATCACATTGTGATTAAACATTTCATTGCTGGGGGTCCCCGAGTGGCTCACCTGGTAAAAGCACAGCTGTGTGTGCAGGGTGAGTCATACAGCACAGGTTCTCCTGCTTGCCTACAAGGCCCTTCATCACACAGGTCCAGAGTATCTCTCCAACCTGCTTACCCGCTATGTCCCTGCACGTAAGCCGATGTCCTCTGACTCAAGCTTGCTTGTTATACGCAAGCAGAAGTGCACCACACTCATTGAGCGCTCTTTTAGCTTCATGGCCCCGACTCTCTGGAACTCTCTCCCAGCTTTAGTGCGTGCAGCTCCCACAATCACTCGCGTCAAATCAACTCTCAAGACCCACTTGTTCGCTCTTGCTTTCAATGCTCTTTAAGCCTGATATCTGTTATTAGCTGTTGTCTAAATTGCTATTTCAGGTATTTCTCTCCATCTTATTCGTATGATTCTGTATGACACACACACATCCACAATGTTTAGAATTCACATCCTAGCCTTTTATTTAATGTATTATGCCTGTATGTAATGTTTTTGCATTGTTTTTTACAATTTGTATTTAATGTACTATGCCCTGTATCTTGTAAAACGCTTTGTAATGGTGGTCCACTATGAAAGGCGCTATATAAAATAAATATTGATTGATTGATTAAATCTATATAGTTTTAAACACTTTGCTATGTTACACTGTGTGGCAGGATGGCTGTGTGGTGACATCCCCAGACCAGGAAGTTGACAGACACACAGACAGGTACTGCGAGTTGAAGGCGCTAGTGCGTGTTATTTATTATTCAAACAAAAACAAAACACTTTTACACAAAACAAGCTCACTGAGCAAAATAAAAGTGTAAACAAAATACTGCCTCCACCCAAACAAGCACTGTGCTTGTTCGGTACCCACGAGTAGCCCTTGTTTTCTCTTTCTTCTTTTATTATTATTATTATTATTATTATTATTATTATTATTATTTATTTCTTAGCAGACACCCTTATCCAGGGCGACTTACTTTTACTCTCTTTACCTTACGTTCTGCCTCTGAACAACCACCCCAAACACACATGTTTATATACACATGGCCATCTCTGAATTAACAACCAATGAATCAATCCGGAGACAGCCACATTCTGCATGAGTTTGTAGGGATGGGGCTTTAACCCCATCCACGCTGCCAAACAATAACCAACAAAACCACTCGTTTAAATAACACAAACCAATACATTTAAATCAAACAATAATGCACTGAATCACCCGAGCTACATAACCCCAACCAATACATACAATAACAACAACAATAAACCACCATTCTTTTAAATAAATACAATTCACTGCAATACATTCATCAGCAGTGATTAAAGATCGACCTACCAAATAAGCGTGTTGTGTTCAGGCAGTTGGGCTTTTTCAAAAATAAATACATAATTGAAACATAATGTGAGGAAATAACTGTTTTTATGTCTAAAAAATACATTTTGTTGATACCGAAAGTTCACAGTTAAACCACAGCAATGAATAGTTTAAGTAATCAGGCATTCTTGAGAAGGGGGACAAAACACATTTTATGTTCACTATTTTTTTTTTTTTTCAAGTAAAGTAAATGTTAAACTGCTTTTTTGGTAGATGAGTATGAGCTACCAATTGAGTATAAGGAACAACCTCCTGACTTTTGCATTTTTTTGTGAAAAGCTCTTTTTGTAATTGAGGACCAAAATTTGGTCAACTCCGTCAGACACTATCAAACTACATTTTACTCTGATATAAACAACCTAAGAGCAGTTTGAGGGATTGACATCTTTGATTATGGTTAATGTGTTTGGAAAGATGTGATAAAAGTGTGTTATACACATTTATTGTCATACCTATACTTACATGAAATGCTCCATCAACAATTGTTGTTGAAATCCTACTCTCTTTTTTAGATAAATGACAAAAAATAACTTTAAAAACAAAGGAAAAGCACTGGGTTTTAAATAACAAGTATTTTGTATATCAACCCTGTTTCTGGGAAAAAAATCTTAATGTATTTTCCATATTATTCATTAAAAAAATCAATCTGACGGAGTTGACATCTATCTGACGGAGTTGACATCAGAGCACATGAACAAGCTGCCCAACAATGCACATAACTTTTTCTACTCAAATTCAAATTCATTTTTCAATGATAATTACTTTAATTGATTCAGGAAAAATCTGCAACTTATAATTTCTAATAAGTCATTTTATTGATCAAAACATTTGATCCTTATAACTGCAGAATGAGAACTAGATAATTAAATGTATCATAACAGTTCATCTCGATACACATCAAAACCATTTAAACATGGCTAACATCTCTGAAAACACATTCTGAACACTAGAACTTCTCATATAAAATATATGTCTTATGACCACTATTACTAAAACGCGGTGACTTTAAAATTTAAATGATCTAGCAAATTCATTTTAATCTCAAAGAATCATGGTGACTGAGTCTGACAACACTAAATAACTTTTTTTGCTAGATATGAACTACAGTTCAGCACAACACATGCTCTGAATACACTGGAACACCGCGAAACTTGGAGTTTGATGAGATTGACATTAGCATGTATGCTTAAGAACAGCAATTACATACCAGAAAATAAACTCTGCTTCATATATAGAACATATTGAAAAAGACTGAACCCCTACAAAGTAGTTTTAGTTTAGTGAGATACTGCTCAGTCATAAGATTCAGATGCTATCATTGTCTCTCTAGTAGCAGCCCAAAAACACTGAATAGGATATTGCTCAAAGTCACAAAAAGAAAGTTAATGACTAGGCAGGAGACGATCGATATGTTCGTCTTCAATGAAGTCCATGACCTCTAGAGAAATGCTGTAGATTTCCCTTGTACTGCTTGATAGAAGTGGCGAGGCATTTCCCATCAGTTTGACAAGGATGTCGCAGACTGGGCCGAAACAGAGGTCTTTCCTCCCATATTTAGGTTGAAAATGGAGGTTAGGACAATGGGGATACAGAAATTCCACCTTCACATCATTTTCTTCTGCATCTACAGTGATTGCATTTGCTAACCACCAGTGATCGTCATACGCGACTGCCAACCAGTCTCCACATACTCAATGGTGCCAGCTGTGATCTTAGTTGTTGTTCCCTCTTGGCCCTCCCGACTCCAGAAGCTCTTCCATCAGTAGCTCCAAATGACTTGCTCTCTCTTGGTTGGCAGATGCATGTTCTTTTGACTTTGAATCAACTGTGGCCTCACTGATCCTACGTTCAGCTGGACTGAAACACTGGCACATGTTTGGCTCTTTGCAAAAGCATGACAGTCTGTGGTTCAGGCTGTTTTCCAAAGGAATCACCTGGTGGATCTTGCGAGTTGCTGGAAGAGGTTAAAGGCATATAGAAAGGAGGCTTTCATACTTTCAACCTCTGTGATTTTCTTTGATGCGCTATTAATTGTAGGCAACTTACAATAGAAACTTTTTTTTTTTAAATAAAATGGCACTTCCGTGAAATGTATATATTTTTTTTATTGTCATTCGTGAATTTCTTGAAAAAAGTACCGTGAATTTTCCGTGGCCCTAGTCACGGTACATGGTGGTCATGGTTCATGGTACGTATATCAAATTGTGCATGAAAACAATAAGGGTGTTCTAACAGTAAGACTTTACATGAATAATGTAAATTATTCTTATTCCCTTCAATTACATGTTTTGTTAGTAACCTTTTTGCTGATTACAGTTGATATTAGAGGAAAATAACACCACATTTTACCTCTTAAAGCAGAACAGGGAGCAACCATTTTGATTTTTTTCAGTCTGCTAACTGGTACTACAACCTAATCAAAATAAACATATTTTGTTCATAAATCAATATCAAATCTTAATGGTTATGGCTGACAGAGTTGACAGCTTATGGTTGTGACCATGATGAAATCATTATATTTTGTTGAAATTATCAAAAATGTTAACGCTTACCAGACCATGTGCAGTGCTTTTGCACTCAGTGGCAACAGGAAGTGTGAATGGGGTCCTAAGAACATAGCTGTGTATGAATATTCCTGATATATAACCTTTTTTTAAAAAAAAAACTGACAGAGTTGACACAAACCCTGTACACTTTTTGTTGGAGGCCTTGCTTAAGCATAAATTAGATTCAATGTCACACATTACTATGGCCATGTTTTTAACAAGCGTAACTTTCAGTAATTATAACTTTGAGAGATTTTACAATTTTAAACCCTTTTTTGAAATACCTTGATTTGAGGTATGTTGTTTTGTACAGGGGATTTCTTGGGAGACACAAGAGTTTAATAGGGAAAAATCCATAATAACTTGATCAGTTGTAAACATATATGCATGTCACTTAGAGTAAAGACTTGACCACATTTTCCAATCTAATTTAATTTTTACATTAAATAACATAATATGGTATGGCTGGACGAGTTCTCAAGAATGCCTGTAATAACACAGACAAAATTCAATGAAATGCTGACGCATTCACATAATGCAAAATTTGGCATGCAAGGGGAGATGAAGGGAGGTTTCAGTTCTGAGTGACTGTTTTGTAAGCATTATGAATGTTTGTTCCCTGCTGCGACACCCCGTTAGAAAATGGTCTTTTCCTGCATTTTTTAAACGCAAGCCTGTGAACGTAAGAGTAAATCTCTACACTTTGTTAGGCACTCACCCACAGGACTACTGAGACTCAGACATCAACTTGTCCTCATAAGTTTTAACTCACCTTGGGCAAACAGGCAAGCATTAGTTTCTAACCCTGCCTACTATTAGGCTAACACATGTTTGGCCTGCATATTTTTTGGCAATGGCCAACAGGATTCGAGGGGGAGAAAACTTGTGATATCCGCTTGATCAAATTATATTTTAATGTAAATCTGGGGACACATTATGGGACACTGAAAATAAAAAGTTTAAAGATGTATTTTATTTTTTATGTCCTGAAAATCACCCAATATCCACGTTACCAAATATTTTGTGACTAAAAGTACTGTACAAGGTGATATTGTTGATTAAAAAAACAAGATGTGAGCCTAGAAGCAGCAGCTGAATACTGTAATGGAGTTTTAAAGCAATGGGAACAATATGGGCAAACTTTGTAATCAACCTGCTTCGTTCTGCTTTCAGAAGCAACACAAATCAAGCATGTCAGTTACATTCATCCCCACATCAAGTAAATTTAAAATGAGCGCTTTCAGTAACATTAAAAAGTTGATCACCATGACATATATGCACTGCATGTAAAAACTAACATACAGACTGATGGAGTGAGGCCTTCACATACTGACATACAGACTGATGGAGTGGTGCCTTCACATGCAGACATACTAACTGATGGAGTGATGCCTTCACATACAGACTGATGGAGCGATGCCTTCACATACAGACTGATGGAGCGATGCTTTCACATACAGACATACTAACTGATGGAGCGATGCCTTCACATACAGACTGATGGAGTGACGCCTTCACATACAGACTGATGGAGTGAGGCCTTCACATACAGTCTGATGGAGTGACGCCTTCACATACAGACTGACGAAGCGATGCCTTCACATACAGACTGATGGAGCGATGCCTTCACATACAGACTGATGGAGTGAGGCCTTCACATACAGACTGACGAAGCGATGCCTTCACATACAGACTGATGGAGCGATGCCTTCACATACAGACTGATGGAGCGATGCCTTCACATACAGACTGATGGAGCGATGCCTTCACATACTCCCATATTCTGATACCTGTGCTAATCTCCAAATAATTTTTCATTGTAATTGAAGTGCTTTTCAAACAGACAACATAAAGAGCTAACAAATTGACCTGTGTAAATTCAACCGGTATAAATATAAAATGATAAATTGATTTGGTTCTCTTAAAACCAAAGCTCAGAATAGCAGACATTTCTGAACTTCTGGGAACAAATATACCGGTCAACCTGCATCATGGATATTACTCAAAGGGAATATAGTTTAGCATTTCAATATTATTACCCCACCTACCCTGCCATATATCACACTTCTTTATATCTATATACTACTTTTGCAATTGAGATGAAACTTCTTTACATACTGCTGTGTCCCCTCCATTTTTACATGTGAATACTGTCCATGTACTGTAGGTCATGGCGAAATCTTTTTTTATGACACTGCTGACTCAGTTTTTTAATTCACAACATTGTGAAAAGCATAATCTTACTTTTCTTTCATCAGGCTGAATATTGTACTTTAGCATTAGCAATCCTACAGCCTTACGTGACTTGAGATTTAAAAATGAAATGCTCAAGCATTCTTTGTTGCTGCAGTCAGACAGTATATGTGTGAAGATTAGTATCTCAGATAGCAGGATCTTTCCTGCTCAAAAGCAGTATTTACTTGACCATTTGTTAAAAAGCCCTTGAAACATTCTTTAAAATACTGTAATAACCAGTGGTGTAGTCTTAAATCTGAAGTTACCGGAATGACACTAAAATATCGATTTTCTTAAACAAAAATGTATTTTTTGTACGAATGTTCATGTTATTTGTATACTACAGTAGCTGCTTCACTGTATCTATTCTGGGAAGAGCATTTTGTGTTTGTGTCTTCAGTCGTAGCCGATACACTGTTGCTGTCGTTTTCATCAACACTTAATTTTAGCCTTCTTAAATAAGTAGCTTGTAATATTTATTTATTATTTATTTCTTAGCAGACGCCCTTATCCTGGGCGACTTACAATTGTTACAAGATACTACATTATTTCACAATATACAGATATATCATTATTTTATACATACAATTACCCATTTATACAGTTGGGTTTTTACTGGAGCAATCTAGGTATAGTACTTTGCTCAAGGGTACAGCAGCAGTGTCCCCGACCTGGGATTGAACCCACGACCCTCCGATCAAGAGTCCAGTGACTTAGCTTCCTATTATGCAAGTTCTGGCTCAAATACATTACTGCTGCCTATAGAAAATAGTACCGGTGTCGTAGGAAATAAGTTGACCGGGAAATAAGTTGATCACGCAAGCGCAGTAAGGCAAAAGTAAGGCGGGGCAACAGTTTGATTAAAGGGGAGGTTCACTGCATGGCTTTTTATTTTTATCTGACCGTTTTATTTACTAGACTGTGTATATTGGTGCGTGTTCGTGCCACTGTCTTTTCGTATGAACTTTAAAATGTGTGATCGACAACTCTATATGGTAAAATGTTTTAAATCCTTGTCTTTTTATGTTTTTATAACATCAATGTCAATCTGATGTAGTTTATGTGTGATCGCGGAGATTTATTTATATATGAAATGATTTTACACGTCAAAATGTTGTCAATCTTTAATTAAAATGTTTCAGTAATATAATCTAATGACATGCCACATCAATAATATTAGTATGACAAGGTTGTATTTTTACATTTTAATATTAGGTTGTTTTTTTTTTAGAAAGGAATTGTGTCGAGTTCTCAGGTTGGGAATTAAAAACAATCTCATGTTGTTTGCACACAATACATTAACATAAATGCAATATTCTTCGTAAACGTGACAATTGTATTCCTTGCAGTAATATATAGTATTACTAAGGGATACGATTTGTACTGTGTTAAAAAAAAGGACCCTGTCAAATCCTCTTGATAGGACAAATACAGAAATGTTAAACATATGCCATGGTAGATATGATTGCTTGTTATTTCTTACATGGTTGTTGCACTGGTACAGGAATTTACCATTTTTAAAATCATGCTGATCTACAGTAGCCTACATATACTGTATGATCTCTCTATCTTACAATAGCTATCTTGGTTGATATTGAACTACACGTATTTACCGCGGTTTAGCAAAGACGTTAACTCTTTAGTGTTTAACTAATTAATGTACTGTTTCTTCCCAAACTTGTAATTGAAATACATGCATGATGTTCGTTTTCTGTCCTAATTATACAAAGTACTGTATGTAAAAATAAATTAAACAACAAAGCACATAATACAAAATAATAATACTGTATAAGTAACATTTTTCAAGTACATTATGTGATTTATGTGCACCGTGGCCTAGTTATTAATCGCAGCATGGAGCTCAATTTTTTCCATGACTGAAATGTTTGACTTTTGGCAAATCGCTCACATACCTGTCCATGCAGTAGTGCTTCCCAAAACAAGAACACCTCCAGAAATGCAAAATAACGTTAAATATGAAACACATTTTGCTAGTTATCGTTTGTTACACATTAATATCACAGGCTACTTACAAATTTCATTTTAAATTATGTATGTGTTGCTACTATATATTGCAGCGATATTCACATTCCCTTATCTAGCGTCGTACTGTCAAATATCCGATCTACTTATAAATATAAATTATACTTACAAAATGAATTTTAAATTATTTATTTTTTGTTAGGCTAATATATCTGATCTACAGTGATATTCACATTCCCTTATCTAGCGTCCGTCATACTGTCGAAGACATTCGATCTACTCATTTATATCAATTATAATTACAAAATTCATTAAAAATGATTTACTGTTTGTTAATATACCCGATGTACTTATTTCCCAGCCTAAGCTCGTAGACATTAGAAACAATGGAACCTCTCCTTTAAATTCTAGAGCTTGATCAACTTATTTCCCGATCAAATTATTTCCTTGGACATCGGAATGGTGTTCCGGCACGTTCCGGCTCTACTACACCACTGGTAATAACACCACGTTGGATGTGCAATACAATGCATGATAGAGTTAGTTCTCTTTTAGGTGCCTCTGGCACTTTATTCAGGTTGCTTAACACTCAAGATGCTTTATCAATACAGAGAACCACCAACAGGTTACAGTAGAAAACCATCAAAATAACAAAACCCCTTGCAGTGCAGCCACCACCTGTCATGTCACGCTAATCACACCCTTCCCACACTCCCGTCTACCCCCTTGAGCACCAAAATAAATAAATAGGTACCCACCACCCCCCTCTTCACTCCATCTTTTGTGTACCAGCACCCTCCTGAATCTCATATTGACTACAATGAGGTGCACTGCACCTCTCATGTCCATGGGAAATAAGGTTAAGGGTCAATTAAATAGGCACTTTTACCAACTTCACACAGGAGTTCAGGCATGTGTTACACAGCTCTGCCCTGGCAGTATTGTGTCAATCACACTGGTAGTAGCAACCATCAATGGAAGAAAACCTCCTCAGAATTTGGAACATTTGAGCTAGTATGACCCTGCTTTGAATCCAGTAAAATGTGATGATTTAAAAATGATCTAGGACAATGTAACTGATATAAAGCTAGAGGTATACAAAGTACATGTATATAATACCTGTACCTTGTAAGAAAAAAAATATATTGTTGTAGCTCGACTAAATCGTATTGATATTTGAGGGAATTAACATTTTTTGCCCAACCTGTATTTTTCTTTTTCTTTCAGGTTACTTGTCCAGAATATTGCAGAATCACTCTGCCCGTGCCTGTGAAGGTGAACAGCTCCATCTGCAGTGCCCAAGACATTCAACCATCAGTATACTGTCAGCATTTTATGGGCGCAATGAACTTAGTTCCCACATGTGTCCAAACAATTTAAGATGTGTGGAAAGAGAGGAGAATCAAAATTGCTCATCATTTACTGCATTGCAGGTACAAAGTTGCAGGTTAAAGTCCTGTTGTCTTCTCCATTATTGTGTTATTACCTACATTTTTACCCCCCTTTCCCTTCCTAAAGAATGTGAATACGTCGATGTGGCAGGACGGAAGCCCTGCTGGTGTAGATAGCGTGTGGGGGAATGTAAGGTTGGCAGGGATGGGGTTAAATCTGCCCCTGCCAGCAATCACAGGTGTGGCCATTTTCCAATTAGGTAATTGAGTGCTAACTGGGTAATGGTCACCTGCATATAAGGGAGGAGAAATCCTTTGTGTGGTGAAGGGAGTTCTGTATTTTGACAAAGGCGATTGCCCAGCCTACGTAGTATTGCTTTTGTTTAACCCTTTGATTTTGTCCCTCGTACCCTGTTTATTTGCTATACTGCGTAGTATTGCTATTGTTTAACCCTTTGATTTTGTCCCTCGTACCCTGTTTATTTGCTATACTGCGTAGTATTGCTATTGTTTAACCCTTTGATTTTGTCCCTCGTACCCTGTTTATTTGCTATACTGCGTAGTATTGCTATTGTTTAACCCTTTGATTTTGTCCCTCGTACCCTGTTTATTTGCTATTTGTTTAAATAAATGTGGACGCAAGTGCTTGAATTGCAGATTCCTTGTCTCCTGAGTCTCATTCCTGCCAAATAACATCTGGAATAGCACCCCCTAGAGACTCAGAGCAGGACTGCAGTTTCCTTGTATATGGGACATTGCTTTCAGTTGTTGGTAATAATGTCTCGTATGAAAATTGGCTTTTCAAAAATAGATTCTCATCTGTTTTAAGTTTCATCACAGTTTTACCATCTTCTCCTGTTTCCTTTTGTAGAAAGTGCTGGCTGAATGCCAGGCTCGGCGTGCCTGCCAGCTTCCTGTCAATAACCATGTTTTTGGACTTGACCCTTGTCCAGGCGTAACTAAATACCTTCTTGTCTCATATAAATGCAAACCAAGTAAGTAATACTCTTAACAGGCAAGCGTACATTTTTGGTTCCACAGCCTGTTTAAATTACAACACCATGGAAAAGGAAACCTAAAGTTATATTTGGTCTACGCTTTCAGAACAGATGATATCTCCACTACATCCTCTGAGAATTTCTGCTGTTGTTGATGAGAAATTCTCACCAAGCTCCATCTCAATTGGATAATTAGTATATAGATCTGAAGAGGGGGCTCTTTAAAATTGTCGTTCTCGAACTTTGCCTTTACATTTTTTGCATATTCAGTTACGTTACAAAAAAAGTAGATGGACCTTTCTATCTGAAAAAGGTTCAAACAAAGTTCAAATCAACTTGTACATACCTACTAGTACGATATGCAACATTTCTGTAAAATCTTTTTTCATTTTTTTACTGTATGTCCATACATGTCAAACATACAGTAAGAACATAAGAAACGTTTTGGAACAATAAGAGGCCTTTGACCTGTCAATGTTGCATGTCATATTAGTTGGACAAGCTCTGCACAGAAACATTGGAATAAAGGAATCCCAACAACTGGAATAACAAAGGGATACGTTATGTTAACAATTATAGTCTTGGGAAGACTTTTCAGAAGCAATTTTTGTGGAACAGTTTGTTAAGGTTCTGTAGTGGGTAATATATGGATGAGGGGCATATTTCTCTTTTTTTTTAACCCAAGGGGCAATAATATTCACTGTAATGTGAAAACTCTGGTCAGTATCTGTATTACTTAACCTGTGATATAAGAGGTCAATGGTTTATTTTACTATTGACCGTTGGTGACTATTGGCCTTTTGTGGGCAACAGCACAAACTATTTTGTCATGTCATACTGTATTAGCCAAACAGATTGTAGGTAGGGTTAAATAAAAATAAAAAATAAAAACTATTAAAATAGAAATGAATATGTATGTAATGTAAGCAAAAAAATAATAAATCCTTTGACCTTTCGTCCTGTGCTGTATATGTAGATATGGTATGTTTTTTCCCCTCTTTGTATACAGTATTGCTTAAAACATTTTTAAAGAGACCACATATTTTGTAGGTTTCACATTATTACTTTTAATAGTATATTTCTGTCAAGACCTGTCATAAAAAGCACTGCAAAGGTTAAGGAGATGCCTGATAACATGCCTCTGCGTATAGAAATTAATAATAATAATAATAATAATAGGAATCTTATATTTGCCACTATTTAAACATCAAAATGGCATCTTCAGTAGTCTTTTTTTTTTAAATATTCGATTAATCCAGTGACCACAGGCACACAGAGTATTACAGTAGACTTTCGTTAATCCGTGTTTCAATAATTCATGTTTTGATAACCGCTGCTGTTTAATACAGTACATTATCAAAACGTGTTAGTGCAGAAATCATCTGAGCTATGTGGAAGCGGGTATTCGCTTGCTGCATTAGTTCGGAAATCAGCGTATCTATGCGGGAGCAGACGGCCATAATTTAATTGAATTCAATTAAACTGAGTACAGTATAGTGCAAGCCAACGGACAGTACTGTATTGTAGTTACTGAAACCAGCGAGCAGAAAGCAGACTTAAGACTCTCTTAGCCTGACAGTGTGATTATGAAGAGCAGTTTCGACAATCAAAGACTCGGAGCAACAACAGTGACTTTTTAAACCAGCTCCTGTGCCTCTGAACAACACTGATTATGTACAGTATATATTTTAACCGTTGTTGGGACATTATATTTTATTTGTATTATTGCATTTTTTTCATGGTTTCAATTAATTGCCCAAACAGTAAACTCAATTTTGGCTAATCTGTGTTTTTCACTAATTTGGGCTCAAATCAGTCCCAGTCTGCACGGATTAACGTGGGTCTACTGTATTTCTCATAAGGTCACGGACATGGTGATTTTTCAATGTATTCCAAAATGCGAACTAAAATGACATTAAATACAATATTTAATATATTTATCAAATGGCACAACCACAGGGCTTGAGAGAGGTTATACTAGTTTACATACTCATGTCGGCAGTATTCTATATAATGTCAGTTAGTATTCGCAGGCCCAATACCGTGGTCTCTTGGGCACAGCTTTGAGGATTACAGTTTTCATACAAATCTGACTAAGGTCACCTTGGGCAGCTTTATATAGCTACAAAAAAAACATCTTCTATGCTTCACTTTCTATCTTTGATTTAAATTAAAATGAGGCTTGTTTTTTTTTTCTAGCGGAACACAAAACCAAAGTAGGGTGTGAAGGGGAACAGTTGAAATTGCATTGTAAGGATCCTAGAGTCATTAACATCTACTCGGCAGTCTATGGTAGATGGCAGGATGAGAATGAGGTCTGCTCCTTGGGGGGCAAATTACCTGAGTTTGGTGAGTAAACACATTCAAACAGTGGTAACTAACTTCACATCAAAACTATTTACATTTATACTGCATTGTAAATATTCTGGTTATGATAACATTACAAAGATTATGTTCCTAGAAAACATTTTATTCAGTTATGTTTAATTAGAAATGTCTATGTGGTGCAAGACGTATAGGCTCTGTGTAAAGGCTAGTTGTAGTTGCTGGATAATTAGACGATGAATTGGGTCTGCATTTGGGAACCTAGTGCATAGTTCTATAGGGTCAAAGTATTTTATTTGTATTATTGCATTTTTTTCACGGTTTCAATTAATTGCGCAGGGATTTCCCAAACAGTAAACTCAATTTTGGCTAATCTGTGTTTTTCACTAATTTGGGCTCAAATCAGTCCCAGTCTGCACGGATTAACTTGGGTCTACTGTATTTCTCATAAGGTCACGGAAATGGTGATTTTTCAATGTATTCCAAAATGCGAACTAAAATGACATTAAATACAATAGTGAGCTTTCAATAGGTTCTCAGTGGAGTTTCTGTGATTTGGATGAAGTTGAAGAAACTGATACTGCTAATGCCAAGCCTTTAGCTTAAAAAGATAATCAAATTAATGAACTACTACAGTTAATGAAGGGATTAGTAAATATTGTTCATTAGTCAGCTGCTAGGCAAAGATCTTGGAATGTTGGACAGAATTCCTAAACCACTGAGATGTGTGGGAGAGTGTGGAACAGTAAATATCATCTGTAATCGGCAAGCATGACTTGTTAAAGGGTTGATTTAGCAGTCTTGGGGAGAAGTGCTGGTAATCAGGATAAACTATGTCTGCCTGTTTAAGGGTTGCAGTTAAACTCCCTATTGGGGGGGATGCCAAACAACCAATCTTCTGCAACAAAGTAAGGTTTAGCTCTGTGTAAATACTGTGTGAAAGAGGTGCAGAGCCGGTTATAGAATCCTGTCTTAACGCTGAGACCTAATCATCACTATCTTCAGGAATTCCATTCCTTCAATTACCATATTATAGGGGCTGGAGCGGTGCGAATAACAGAGCTCATTTAATGTTTATAAATCTTACCATCATTATATTGTCATTCCCGATGCAGATCCCACATTCTGGAGTTTGAAAAAACACACCTCATTGCAAACCCGTATTTTTTATTTTAAAATGTATTTGGAAGCAGCATGTGGATGACTATTCCTGATGCCTCAATTGGTTTCATTATATATAATATCTATATCTTTGTTGTGAATAATCTTTTTTTTTATTTCTAAAAAGGCATTATCCTACTATTCCATTGTTGCACTTGTTCTTTCCTTAAAATGCTAAGCTTTTAGCGCAGAAAGTAATAATTTAGCACACATCTTTCGATTTGGTCTGAAGTATAGGACATGATGCGTTGCACAACCCCTGTGTCTTGTTTACAAAACTGCTGAAGTTCATATGTTAATGACACTACTTCCCAAACGTTCAACTGACATCTGGTGCTGATGCAGACACCCCAACATATCCTGTTTGAACTAGGGATGGGCATTTCCAGATATTTCAAAAATCGAATACACTCAGCACTCACATATCCGACCCTATAACATTTTTACTTCAGTGACAGTTAAACGCATGTGACACTTTGGCCCATTCCAACCCTTGTCCATTTATCAGGGAACACAAAAAAGATACAATATCAAAAATACAAATCTGAAAGGACTGTGTTTTAAAATAAGTAGGCTTCCATTAGATGTACTGTATTGGTTTTGTTGGTACAGTACTATATTTTCAACAGAAGTATTTTAATTCAGAACAATGTGATTCTGAAAATATCACTTGCCAAAAGAGACAACACGTGGACTGTAATATAGTACATAATTTTAAATCCGGTACATATTGTAGCAGTATGTAAGATAAAAGTATCATCTACAGTACTGTGCAAAAGTTTTAGGCAGGTGTGAAAAAATGCTGTAAAGTAAGAATGCTTTCAAAAATAGACATGTTAATAGTTTATATTTATCAATTAACAAAATGCAAAGTGAGTGAACAGAAGAAAAATCTACATCAAATCAATATTTGGTGTGACCACCCTTTGCCTTCAAAACAGCATCATTTCTTCTAGGTACACTTGCACACAGTTTTTGAAGGAACTCGGCAGGTAGGTTGGCCCAAACATCTTGGAGAACTAACCACAGTTCTTCTGTGGATTTAGGCAGCCTCAGTTGCTTCTCTCTCTTCATGTAATCCCAGACAGACTTCGATGATGTTGAGAATAGGGCTCTGTGGGGCCATACCATCACTTCCAGGACTCCTTGTTCTTCTTTACGCTGAAGATAGTTCTTAATGACTTTCGCTGTATGTTTGGGGCCGTTGTCATGCTGCAGAATAAATTTGGGGCCAATCAGATGCCTCCCTGATGGTATTGCATGATGGATAAGTATCTGCCTGTACTTCTCAGCATTGAGGAGACCATTAATTCTGACCAAATCCCCAACTCCATTTGCAGAAATGCAGCCCCAAACTTGCAAGGAACCTCCACCATGCTTCACTGTTGCCTGCAGACACTCATTCGTGTACCGCTCTCCAGCCCTTCGGCGAACAAACTGCCTTCTGCTACAGCCAAATATTTCAAATTTTGACTCATCAGTCCAGAGCACCTGTGTTCCTGTGTTTTCGTGCATAGTTGAGTCGCTTGGCCTTGTTTCCACGTCGGAGGTATGGCTTTTTGGCCGCAAGTCTTCCATGAAGGCCACTTCTGACCAGACTTCTCCGGACAGTAGATGGGTGTACCAGGGTCCCACTGTTTTCTGCCAATTCTGAGCTGATGGCACTGCTGGGCATCTTCCGATTGCGAAGGGAAGTAAGCATGATGTGTCTTTCATCTGCTGCAGTAAGTTTCCTTGGCTGATCACTGCGTCTACGGTCCTCAACATTGCCCGTTTCTTTGTGCTTCTTCAAAAGAGCTTGGACAGCACATCTGGAAACCCCTGTCTGCCTTGAAATTTCTGCCTGGGAGAGACCTTGCTGATGCAGTATAACTACCTTGTGTCTTGTTGCTGTGCTCAGTCTTGCCATGGTGTATGACTTTTGACAGTAAACTGTCTTCAGCAACCTCACCTTGTTAGCTTAGTTTGGCTGTTCCTCACCCAGTTTTATTCCTCCTACACAGCTGTTTCTGTTTCAGTTAATGATTGTGTTTCAACCTACATATTGAATTGATGATCATTAGCAGCTGTTTGGTATAATTGTTTAATCATACACCTGACTATATGCCTACAAAATCCCTGACTTTGTGCAAGTGTACCTAGAAGAATTGATGCTGTTTTGAAGGCAAAGGGTTGTCACACCAAATATGGATTTGATTTAGATTTTTCTTCTGTTCACTCACTTTGCATTTAGTTAATTTATAAATATAATCTATTAACATGTCTATTTTTGAAAGCATTCTTACTTTACATCATTTTTTCACACCTGCCTAAAACTTTTGCACAGTACTGTACATGCTTTTTCGCAAACTCCATAGATGCTTTAAGATAAGGCTTTTTGAGTAATGGCTTCTTTCTTGCCACCCGTCCATACAGGCCAGCTTTGTGTAGGGACCGGCTTATTGTTGATGTGTGAACACTGACTCCCATCTCAGACACAGAACTTTGCAGATCTCTCAAGGTCATTGTTGGCTTCAGAGTGGCATCCCGAACCAGTTTCCTGCTTGCCTGGCTGCTCAGTTTGGGAGGGCGACCTGATCTGGGTAGTGTCTAGGTGGTATGATGCATCTTCCACTTAATGATGGACTTCACTATGCTGAGAGGGATAATCAGCGCCTTTTGAAATTTTCTTGTACCCTTCTCCTGCTCTGTGCCTCTCTACCACTTTATCCCAGACTTGTTTCAAAAGCTCCTTGGTCATCATGGTTGCTTTGTTGGATCACTATGTGAGTTGCAGCATGAAAGTATTTATATACCTGAGGGAAATTATCTACTTATTAAGTTAAACCACTTTGAGTACACACAGGCTGAAACCATTTCACTAATTTTGTGATCTTTCAAACAAATCATTTGCACCTGAGCTGATTTAGGGCTGCAGTAGCAAAGGAGTTGAATACTTATGCAACTGAGATTAATCTGTTTTTCTCTGTAAATCTTACTTATTTATATTCTATATGCATTTTTTAACTTTGTCAATGTGGAATAGTTTGTGTAGATTCTACATTTCTAATTTGAAAGCATCGTGGAGTATGCTCAGGTGCAAAAACATGTGAAAACTTTGCACTTTGCAAACCACTGTGTGTGTGTGTGTGTGGGTGTATATATATATATATATATATATATATATATATATATATATATATATATATATATATATAGCACTTGTTCAGACTGGCAAACACTTCTGCTGTTATCTGCATTTAAAAATAATGCATTGCTCAAACATACCATTCAACATTGACTGAGAAATTTTAAGCACCCCTTTGGTCAGGCAGAGAAATGGTTTCAGAAGCAACAGGGATATGCATTTCAATGGTCATGTGTCCAAGGAAATGCTGATTGTTTGTCACATCCACCCTAGCAACAGATTGACCTGCTGGTTGTTTTGAACACCTACAGGTTCTACACTGATTAGATAATTGCATACTCTACACATTTTTAAACAGTATAGAGCCTTATACAGAAATGTGGAGTCAATGCAACAGTTTCTTGAAATAATGCAGTGTGTAAGACTGCAAGAGTCTCAAACCAACTGCAATGTATGCAAACTTCAGCAAAGTGGTGAGTGCTGTAAAGTTGGTTGCCATGCATCAGAGCAGCACATGGTAAACAATACAGAACATACCAGTACTGTACAAGGTTCTAATGGTGATTTTCACAATGTTAATTCAAATAAATGAATGATTGATATAATATATACAGTAGCATACATCGTATTCATATTAACTAGATATCTGTTTATATATCTAATTTTTCTACTCAAATCGGAGCTTGCTACTGTCCCAGACTAACTTAGTGGATGCTTGTAGCACTAAAGGTCTCCACACACCAGACGCGATGCGATTTTTAAAAATTGTGATGAGACGCTTTCACAGCGACATTACCATACACACCAGAAGCGAGAGGCGATACGACAGGTTTGAAAACTGTCAGATCTATACAACTGTTCAAAATTGCTATTGATAAAACTATAATCAAGACTGGTATATATTCGACAACATGATGTGGAAATTATGAGTGTCTTCTCTGACGGTATTTCAAAATATATATCAATAAATCATACACACTGGGCTTATCCAGTTCCTTCGAAATGGACTGCCATATATTATCTTTCAAATCTATCTTTATAATTGTGATGCCTTTTGTCATAAAGCTCTGGGTATTTTTTCAATGACAAGTAGCATTGTTTCTTCCATCATTCTGGATACTGCTTCACCCTGCAGGACCACGTGCATTGAAGCTGTTCTCCAATTGCTCAATATCCTAGTTGGCGTGCTTCAAATTGCAAAAAATAGGATTCAATCCTGTTTGTTTTGTGTTGCTTCAGTGCCACTCCGGTGCCACCCTGGTGCTGCTCCTGCATCGCCTGTCATGTGTGGTGTGAAAGATAAAAAGTATAAGTAAAAGTATAGGTTCTATTCATTTTGACACAAATCTGCACAGTTCTGCTTGCCGCATCACGTCTGGTGGGTAGCAGCCTGAACTCTAAAACCTCCAATCTCTAATACACTTGCTTAAAACAAAGATGTCCCAGAAGATATTCATGGATAAATTATCTGACAGATTTCACTTTGAGAGCTACTGTTAAGCAAAATAAATTGTACAGCAAAAATATGTTGTGATCCAAATTTGGTGTTAGTCTCCACCTAATAATTAAATACCATTATGTAACTATTACATATAAAAATATCATACACATATTTCCTGTGCCTTGCAATGTTTTGCAATTTGAAATTCTGAGGTACCGGTAAAAGTTATTTACAAATTTGAGTACAGGTTTGCATTTGTGATGTAACTTGTGATAATTTAACTATGAAAAAAGTGCTCTAGAACCTTTTAAGAAGCATGTGCATGATGATTTTCTCCACCTGTGTGCAAGCAACAACTTGCACAGTTTAAAGGATAGATTGTCTTTAGAACAATCATTTTTATCTTCACTTCCAAACTAAATACAGTATTTCTGTTTTATCAGTTGTGAATAAGGTTAATATAACATTTCATTTAAGAAGTTGCAGGATAACTGTTAAAGAGAGACCACATTCTTTACAGCAAATCCAAAAAGATGCTGATGGAATTACATAGAATAATTATAATGGCAAAGGATAAAACCAAAGGGAATGAGTCATGTAACAACCCTTCTTTTATAGGTTTGTGCTCTTGGTGAGGCATGTTCATTTGTAGCTTTCTGGGACATATTTTGAAGCAAAGGACAGGTACTGTAACTTTAGAACTTGTTTGAAAATCAGCCCTTAATTTTTACATTCCTTATTGTAAGAAATGTTTGTCTGTTGTACCATACTAGTTAGGTGTTAATAAACAACTGGGAGTAAAATTAACACAAACCTATAAAAGAGCTACAGTACTAATTTTCCTCAGGTTTCCATGGTAATTTGCTCAAATTCACCCCTGAGTAGGAGTAAGAGCTTATAGTGTTTTAATGGGAGTTGTCAACATTCTTACCCACTGGCAGATATTCTATTGGCGCTGATTTGGGAGAACAGCATAGAAGAACAAATAATGCTCAGGAATCCAAGTAAAGGGCGGTTACCATAGAGAGGGCATGGAGACTTCAGGTCACTAAAAATCTCTGGGTTGCAGACAAACAAACTATCCTTATAAACAGGGATCCTAGGAACCCATTTGCGGAAAAACACAGCTTTTCTATGCTGTCTGAGAATTTTTAGTTTTACATTTGCAAAAAACATGCAAGGCTTTTTTGCTTTAAATTTAGTAAACATACTTGTTCAATAAAACTGCTTCTGGTGAGTGAGACACACTCATGTCACATTCATGCTGAAACGTAGCTGCAGTTTACGTCAGTGCGTTTGTACTACTCAACAAGATGTTTAATGATATCGAAAACAATAAAAAACACCCCTAAAGATTGGGTTAATGAGTTTGGCAATAGCCATCCAGGTGACAAAGACTAACTCGAGATGTGTTTAAAGTAAAATATGCTGACTGATGGCTACATTTCTTAGTGCTGATGGTTACATTTCTTAGTGCATCCAAAACTTCTTTAAGTTCTTGTTTCAAATATGAGAGGGCTTAAATGAGATGACCATCGCTCGAATACATTTCTGAACACATTCTTTTTTTTAGGCCTTGTAAGGAAGTGGACAAATGAACAGAGTTCAGCAACAGTTTCAAAATAAAGAATGTTGTTTTATTGCAGGGTGTGACGGAAATATAATGAGTTCTGGTTGTAAATCTCCCTCTCGACCTGTGAGGATACAAAGTAGCGAAAGGGAAAGGCTTTAGACAGGTTGTCCTGACAGTTCATTCCCTGGGTCGGGAAGTCAATCAGCCTGGAAAAAGACGAGACTCCAGTGCGAGAATGTATTGACCGGGAGGGTAAACGAGGTAGCAGCTGCAGGCAATAGAATCAGCTGCAATCGTTTACCAAGGGGTCATGCATAATCGCATAAAAGGGGCTGGAGTATTGTAAATCTTTTCCTTCGTTTGGGTTTTGCTACAAGAAAACTGGAAGGACCGGGAGATTGCCCAAAATAATTAAAGAAAAGAGTTTGTGAGTGTTTTGTTTGTTTGTCTGTTAAGTAATTGTCTGTGTTTCTTATCACTAGACGGCTAAACACAAATCTGGAGCTGTCGCCGAGGGCCAGCACGAAACCGGATCAACACTGCACTACCGTCACGAATAAACATTGTTATCAGCACTTGTTTCACTAATAGCACGTATTATATTGCACTTCACCACAAGCACTGAGAGCACTCACTTTGGAACAGTGATCTTGTGTGTCTAATTGTGTGTGTTTGTACCGTGTCTATTATTTGCAGGACTGCAACCCTTTGTTTCATTACTGTGCAATACACATTGTTGTGTATTGCCAGCTCTTTATTATTTACCGGCGGGTCATCAGACCATTGGATTATACACCATTAAATCAATCATTTTCACCCGTACTTTGTTGTCTGTGTGTTCTTGGAATTACGGTATCCGCACTGCACCTGCTATACACCTGCTACCACTTACCACTTTGCCACACGTGGTGTCAGACACGGGATGGATCGCAACGCGCTAGCGGAGCTGCTGGAGGCACTGGAGAGCAGACGGGACGCAGAGGAGAGAAGGAGAGAGGAGTGCTACACTGCGCTCATTGAACGGATGGGGCTGGCATTGTCCACAGTGCAAGCCCCTACCGCAGCACCAGCGATGTCGGCACCGAAGGCTCGGGCGATGAAAATGTCGGCGGAGGACGACCCAGAGGCGTACTTGGTGGCGTTTGAAAGGATGGCTACCACCGCGTCATGGCCACGGGAGTTCTGGGCAAGCCAGCTGGGACCCTGCCTGATCGGGGAGGCTCAGGCAGCCTGCTAGGCCATGAGCGACCTCAACGCCGCCAGCTACAACCTGGTCGAACAGGCCATTCTCCGCCGCCTCAACATAACGGCAGAGACCCACCGGGTTCGGTTTAGGGAGTACCGAAGATCCCCGGAGACACGCCCCAGGGTGGTTGCCGAGCGGTTATGTGACCACATGGTGCACTGGCTGACCCCCGAGACCAAAACCAACGTGCAAATGGGGGAAGCAATAGTGGTGAAGCAGTTCTGCCATGTGGTCGGCGCCGATACCCAGGCTTGGATACGGCGCCACAACACCCTGGAGGCCGCTGTGAAACTGGCCGAGGACTACGAGGACTCCCTAGTTTCTGCCCGGACCGGGATACTGTCAGCTCCTGCCTTCGGAACAGCCGACCCTCACCTCTCTCTCCTCCAACACCACCACCACCATCAGTCCCGGGACCCAGACCTCCGAGACCGCCGACCCCAATGGGCCACCTTACCTCCCCTCCATGAATACCAAGGTTGGCCCCCAGCTGGGGTAGAGGTGCTGCCTCTGCCCCGTTGCCATACCATCAGCGGGACAGACACTTAACCACTGTTCCCTCTGTCCCCCCGACTTGTTTTAGGTGCAACCAACAGGGACATCTGGCCAGGTCATGCCCCGCTGCCATGGAGTGTGACATAACCGCATGTAATTGGGCACCTGAGATGGGTAAGCGTGGGGAAAACGGTCGGGAGGGGCCTTGTATGATTGATGTGGTTTTAGGCAATGTGAAAACCCACGCATTAGTGGACACAGGATGTGAGCAAACCTTGATTAGAACAGCTCTCTTGGGCGGTGTGTCGTGGCAGCCACGTGGTCAGGTGGCCATCTCCTGTATCCATGGAGACACGGTGGCATACCCCACACTAAAAGTATATTTGTCGGTAGGACCGATAAAACGTCACCTGGTAGTAGGGGTGGCGGAAAGGTTGCCACACCCAGTTATTCTGGGCTGAGACTGGCCAAAATTTAAAGAACTAGTGCAAATAATGGCAGTCTCGGCCGCACACGTAAATGTGGCAGAAGAAAAGAAAAGGGAACGGATTGGTGATGTGTTTCCTTTTCAAGCTGAAATGTTTTCTCCTATTTTCCGTCCTAGAAAAACAAATGAGAGACGGACTGCAAAATGGGAGGGAGCATCATTGAGACAAGGCTGGGGTCTGGTGGGAGAGTGCTTGAATGGTAACAAACGCCAGTCAAAAGGAGTCGGAACACAGTGTGACCGAGAGGGCGAGGTTACTGGGCCATCCAGGGCAGATGCTACTCCGGCCCTCTCAATATACCGGACATGTGGTACTCAAGCGCGGACATAGTGTGGGGCCAACATAATGACCCGTCACTAGTGCACGCTTGGGGGCAGGTCCGGTCTGTTGAAGGTAAGGATGTTGATGGCGCTGGGGCGCTGGTATATCCACACTTCAGTATCAAGGGGCAATTACTATATAGGGGAAATCTAGCCGCGGGCACAGGACAGCCTGTAACACAATTATTGGTTCCCCCGTCTTGTCGGTCCGAGGTCATGAGGCTGGCACATGATATCCCTTTTGCTGGGCACCTCGGAGCTGACGACAAGGGAGCGGATATTGGCTCGATTCTATTGGGTAGGTCTTCATACTGATGTGTCGAAATATGTAGCCACATGCCCAGACTGCCAGCGAGTAGCGCCGGGTCGAGTGTGCCCCGCCCCTTTGGTACCACTGCCGATTATTTCCACTCCTTTTGAACACATTGCAATGGACATAGTGGGCCCTCTGCTACCTTCTGACTCTGGGTATACGCATATATTAGTGGTTGATTATGCAACGCGATATCCAGAGGCAGTTCCATTGAGGTCCACTAGTGCCGCTGCAATAGCCACCGAGTTAGTACAGATTATGGCTAGAGTAGGGATCCCCAAGGAGATCTTGACTGATCATGGAACCAACTTTCTGTCTAAAACGTTACAGCAGGTATATAAAATATTAAAAATACGTCCCATCAGGACGTCTGTTTATCATCCACAGACGGACGGTTTGGTGGAACATTTTAATCAGACCTTGAAGTCAATGCTGAGACGGTTTGTAGCGCAAGAGCAAAAGCATTGGGCATCACTCCTTCCCTACCTCCTTTTTGCAGTGAGAGAGGTGCCGCAGAGTTCGACAGGGTTTTCCCCCTTCAAGCTCTTGTACGGCCGACAGCCTCGCGGCATCCTCGATCTGTTGAGAGAGGGGCGGGAATAGCACAAAGGCTCCTCCAAAAATGTAGTGAAGCATGTGCTCCTACTAATCGCCTAGATTTGGTCGGTCGTTTGGCCCAGGACAACCTCAGATCGGCTCAGCACCGACAACAGCAGCATTACAACAAAAATCCACTAATTCGAACCTTTTGACCAGGAGACAAGGTAATGCTGCTGCTTCCCTCCTCAGAATTCAAGTTATGTGCTAAATGGCAGGGGCCATATGAAGTGATTCGGGCTATAGGAAAGGTGAATTATGAAATTAGACAGCCCGATCGCCGTAATGAACGTGAGATTTATCATGTCAATTTATTAAAGCCCTGGCAGGCAAGGCAGGTCTTGTTTATAGCCCCAGGCAACATAGAGGATGATTTAGGCCCCTGTCCAGAGACTCCTAGCACAAAAATCATTCCAATGGGGGAACAATTGGTTCCAGACTAGCAACGGGAGCTGCGTAAGCTTATTGAGGAATTCAGCGATGTTTTTTCTGACTTGCCCGGCAGAACTAATTTGGTTGAATATGACATTATCTCTCCACCAGGTGTCATCGTGCGGGAGAGACCTTACCGGATCCCAGAAAGTCGACAAAGTGGCGTTCGCAAAGAGGTATGGGACATGCTCGAACTTGGGGTGATTGAACCTTCCAGGAGCGAGTGGTGCAGTCCTATTGTCATAGTGGCTAAGAAAGACGGCACCAACCGCTTCTGCGTGGATTTCAGGAAGGTAAACGCTATTGCCAAGTTCGATGCGTACCCTATGCCTCGGGTCGACAAACTTTTAGACAGACTGGGTAAGGCGAGGTTTATCTCCACTTTGGACCTGACGAAGGGATACTGACAGATCCCTTTAACCCACAGTTCTAGAGAGAAAACCGCATTTTCAACACCAGAGGGGCTGTTTCACTTTAAAACCATGTCAGTTAACCAATTAAGTCCCCTGAAAACCCAATCCTTGTGATTTTCCCATGGAACGTTAACCTTCTCATGCTTGGTCCTGTGCACCAGGACTCTGGGCTTGTTAAGCCAAGTAAGCCACAAAACTGCAGTTTTACACAAGAAGAGTACATATATGGATCAAATCTGTTCCATGTGATTATGTTGTAATAATAAAATAAATGTTTTGACTACAAGTTTTTAAAAATGTTTTACTATAGTATTTTTCTTTTCGTATAACTAAATAAACCTGAAACAATAGATTTGTTGTAGCCATTCAGTTGATATTTTTACAAATAATCTGTTAAATTAATTCATGCCAAACGAAGGGCCTGCTGCTCAGTGATATATAGAGAGAAAGAGCGAGAGAGAGAGATGGAGATATGCCACAATAGTTGCTATTTGCTGGTGACATTATACATCACAAGAGCTTAGGTGCTTTATGTTTTAAGTTACCTGAAACAAGAAGTGCAAATTATTATTACAAGTAATTACAACAATATACTGTATGACACCAAAACAATAATCACTGTATCTAGCCTCTCCTTCTGATTGTAGGTGCAATACTTGTCTTTGTGGTGTTTAATGATGAGTGATGCACTGATTTTAAAGTGGGAATTTCAAAAGGGGCCGCAATATAAAAAAATAAATAATACATTCTGAGAAAATGCACAGAAAATCATATTTGTGGCTTTTTGTACGGGCCTGGACATCATTACAGAATAGGGCTTTTCATATAGTATCACTTTTAGTAGTGAGAATCAACAGGTCTTGAATATGTTTTTGTTACACTGTAATGTTTTTTTAAGTTCATAGGGTAATAACATGCTGTTTGTAATATCACAAACTACACTCCTCTTTAACACACATTAGGTAAGGTTTCTTGTGGTATTAGACACAAGAAACCCAAGTAAAACAATTTGCAGACCATAACATAACCAGCAATGGCAACACCCTGAATTTGAAACAAATACTGTGAAGTCCTGCTATGGTAGCATGCTGTCACTGGTTGTTGTACAATAGTACCACGGAACCACAGTACTGCAATGGATTGCCAGTGTCATAATGGTTTATACCAGAGTTGGGCTAACTGAGACCAGCGAGCCGCATGCAGCACCCCAAGGGTCAAACTGCTGCTTTGGAGGTCATAAGAACTGCATATAAACTTGAGATGATTAAACATATTTTTACTTTGATACATTTTTTTTTTAAAAGGCAGTTTAATTATCTAAAATAGCAAGTTTATTATCAATATCAAAGAATTCAACATTTCTAATCAAGCCTTGTGGTAAAGCTTGTTTGAGGACCACAAACATGCTTATACTATTGGCATGTGAAAATATCAAAAAAGACCATTTGGTTGGAGCGTGTTTAAAAAGTTAAGTAAAGAGAGTTGTAGTGGTGTTTAATACGAGCAGAATTTGAAGGAATGCATTCAGGCATCACACGAAGAAGCTTTTGTTATTTAACACGAGTGTTCTCTCAGCTTCTTCTACTCAGTTCTGGTTATTATCTTAAGAGGTCTTTGGCTCCCAGAGGTATCGCTTTATTTGGTATTTTGTTTTCTTGGACACTTTATCGTGATATACTCACCCTATAGACAAGATTAAAAGTGATACAATCCAATATGTCAGTGCTGGTCAAGTTCACTGTATTAATAAAGTACAAGGTGTATCATTCTGTAATGTTGTTGTGAGGCTGCCAGTAAGGCTGTGCGCCAGATGTTGCTTTTCAGTAGTTTTCTCCGTAAAAACATTTTTGAATACTGTAAATCATAAATGCAGAAACCACAGGGCTTACTTTATAGGTCATTGACTTTTTAAGTCCCACATGGAGTCACACAGCAAGAAAACAATCTGTCATTGTCAAGGAAGGGTGCTAATTCTCTGCTGCCATGACTCTAGCTATGCTCATACATTTAATTGAACAACTTAATGAAGGAAGTTTTCTCAATAACTAAAGTTAACATCTTTAACTAATGGTGGCATCCTGATTACAACCAAACATTAGGTTGCAGTATATTTACACTTCTAACATGTAATTGATGGGGCATTTCCAAAGAGTTCACAATATATGTAATTGACAACAACACAGAAGAAGACTGAAATGGGTATTTCATTATTTGTACAGTTGTCATTTCTTTTCATAGATAGTGATTGTTGAACATGCCTCGGCTTGTCTACAGTTTGCTCTCACAGTTTTGGCTGGATGTTCAAGGGCTTGCCCTATAGATAACTGACAGTGATAACTTAAGTGTCATCTACAGGTAATGACCACAGCCTAGGATTATAATGACAACATGTGCGACATGTGTTTATAGTAGGGTGACCATATTGCTCCATGTTCACCTGGACAGTTTGGGACAGTTCAGGCTTTTTAAGTCTTATCACTTCTCTTAATGAAAAGAAACAAGTGAAAGGAAACTGAGACAAGTAAAAGGTACCAGAATGCATTGCGATAAACTGTCTGAGTGAACATAGAGCCAAATGGTCACATTATTTTATAGATTATATTTTATACTGGATGGCTTTGGGTCACTAGAAATGTAAGATGCTGTTGAGTTTCAAGATTCTATAAAGTCCAATTGATGTTCGAGGGTAACTAGTGTAGAACCTGATCAGCTGAGACAAACCGCAATATTTATAATAAGTAGAACATAACATACAATTCTAATCTTTATAGTCTAATAACTTTTAGCTGTATTTGGAAAATCCAGAACATTAATGTACAAATGGTGAATTTACTCCATAGCACATGTTTGAAGGACAGAAGCCTTATAGAACAAGTATGGACCAGCAAACTGTACTTGTCCTCATGCCTGCGCTCATAGAGACCAGAAACAGAGAGCAGCAGGATGGCACTGGAAGGGCAAGGTGGAATTCCAGTCCAGCAGGAAAGCCTGTGAGCTCTCCAGGGAAAACCACTGAAATGTGCTGCCTCTGTCCTCATTGGCTGTTATTTATTAGTGCCCATTGGTCCTAGTGTGCAGCTGAGGGCCAATGGGATGTGCAGCCACTAAGGGGGCAGGGCTAAGATGAAAAGAAGGCGCTGTGACGCCATTTTGTGGTGGTGGTGTTGGTCTTGTAACCTGAGTAGCTGGCAGAGCTGTGGACTCTGTGTGTGAGAGAAAGGCCTCCTGAATAAAAGCCCTTTGGAAAGAAACAAGCATCTATCTCGTTTTCTGCCTCCTGTTGAAATGCTACACTGTTTGCTTTTAATGATTTTTCATTTTATTTTTGCATGTCGTTTTATTTTGTTTTATAAGTTGCATTTCGTTTTATTTTGTATTTGCGAAAAACAAGTATGCGGCATAGGTGTAGAAAGACAGACCAGCTGAGAGAATATGAATACTGAGCTTCAAATTTAAAATAAGTACAGTTTTACACTGGCCCATATCTCTGCACCAGGTAAAGAGCGTGGCCTGTCTTTCTGCATCTATGCTGTGGGTGCTTCTAGTTTATACCAAGTTTTTTTTTATCTTCCCTTAGATTGGTTCTCTTTTCCATTTCAAATTCTATGGGAGCTGAGCTCATGTAAGTCATGTTTTAACAACAATGCAAGCTCAGGGTAAGCAGTCAATTTTGAACAGTGCTGTGGAATTTCATGCCATGCTATGTTAAACATTGTTGTACTGCCTTTTCTTCTAAATCAACACATAGCAAAGAGCAGTGGGGGCTTTAGTTTCAGATCTCTCGAAGCATTACATTATGTTCACCTTGGGTGCAAAGCAAAGCAGATATCAAGGAACACAGAGATAAATATGGTAGCTGTGCTAAAGTGTATCTCAGGGGTTCCCAAACTTTTTTTTGCTGCGCCCCCCTTCAGAGATTTTTTTTTGTGCCTTCTAGTAAACAGTACAATATTTAGAAAAATATTACAGTACGGTACTCAAAATATGAGTTGCTTTCAGCTTATGTAATTCAAACTATAAATCAATTATAAATGTAATCTAAAGTGTTATTTTTCCTCGAAGAACATTGAATTTTATTAATAATTTTATTTATTGAGAAACCTAATTTCATTTAGTTACATCTGCAAATTAAGTACAGATATTAATTGACGCACAAAAGTAAATATGCTGAATTGCATACAAACATATTTCACTATTCTTAAATAGCCGAGCATACGAAAGTCTCTTGTAGTGGCTCCTCATCAGGAAAGCAGGTGTAGGTAAAGACAGGAGACCGCTTTATAAGGGGAACAGCTTGTTAAAAACAATTGGACATCTCTGAATGAATGATTACATCATTATATTTAATGAACTTCTGCACAATAATATTCCTATGATTTAATTTCTAAGAGGACACGCTAAAAAACAATCACAAGATGCATTGGCCATCGTTACAATCAATGAATAAGATATGAACGGCACCCTATTTAATGTTACACTCATTTTAATATCCATCCACAATATAGTATTTAACTACCGTTCATTACCATTACAAATGTACAAGCATCGTGACATAATTAAGAATATATGGAAGTCGTATTTCTTTTTTTTTTAAAATAATAATATAGGCCTAGGCTATAATTTGAATAAGAATGAAACTACTTTGGCAAACATTTTGACTTCAAATCGCTTTATTTAATATTTAATAGTTCAGTTCAATAAATGTTGGCAATACATTTTGAGATTCTTCACATTTGTTTCAGGAGTTAGTACAATAACACAACTTTAGTCTAAAGACAATGCTGGACTAAGTTAGTACAGTGTTTTAGTATCCTCTAGGGGGCAACCATAGTAATTTTGGGTACATTGCAATTGAGAACATTTTAGTACTCAGCTGGGGACTGTCTGGAGCTGCTTAGTTCATTGCAATTGGTATTAAGTTGCGTGCTATTTTAGTACCGTCCTCCGTACTAACCATGGCATCATCCCCAGTTAGTACACTCGTTTTAGTTTGCTGGAATTGACCCTGTAAGTCGCCATGTATAATGGTGTCTGCTAAATTAACAAATAATAATAATACTAGTAGAACTCCTAGTAGAGTGCTTAGTAGAGTGCTTTTAATCTGCAATCAATCTGCAATAATTTGTCTGAACAAGGTTGGTTGTTCAGAGGCACAACGTGAGTAAAGAGAAATGAAATAGAGAAATAACAATTGCTATGTGTGCTGGTTATACACCAGTATGATACTTGTTTGTTTTGTTCCGTATCTGTTTTGTCTGTATGTTTTTGCCAACATGCCGTTTTCATTTGCAAAGTGTTTTGTTTGTTTGAATCTTTTATTTTATTATTAAACATGTGCATCAGCGCTTCCATACCCCAGTATTGTTGTCTGTGTATTTCCTGGTCTGACATCACCCACAAGCCTATCCGTGACATATGGTGTTCAGAAGTGGGAAACAGCGCCACCACACAAGCCAGGAACAGTACTGTGGGTGATTTTTAAAAAAAACTGTGTGGCCTTGTGCACTGGACCCTTCAGCCACCTGCTCCGAAGAAGGGAAAGAAGCCGGTGCAAGCTCCAGCACCCACGAGGGAGGAGCCCGAGCGTCCAGCGCCGAGGGAGAGCCCGGCGTCCAGCCCACGAGGGAGGAGCACGGCGTCCAGCGGCCTCGAGGGAGGAGCACGGCGTCCAGCGCCCACGAGGGAGGAGCCCCAGCGTCGAGCGGCCACGAGGGAGGAGCACGAGCATCCAGCGGCCTCGAGGGAGGAGCACGAGCGTCCAGCGCCACGAGGGAGGAGCCCGGCGTCCAGCGCCACGAGGGAGGAGCCCCAGCGTCCAGCGCCACGAGGAGGAGCACGGCGTCCAGCCCACGAGGGAGGAGCCCGGCGTCCAGCGCCACGAGGGAGGAGCCCGGCGTCCAGCGGCCTCGAGGAGGAGCCCGGCGTCCAGCGCCCGAGGGGAGCCCGGCGTCCAGCGCCACGAGGGAGGAGCCCGGCGTCCAGCGCCCACGAGGGAGGAGCCCCAGCGTCCAGCGCCACGAGGAGGAGCCCCAGCGTCCAGCGCCACGAGGGAGGAGCCCCAGCGTCCAGCGCCACGAGGGAGGAGCCCGGCGTCCAGCGGCCACGAGGGAGGAGCCCGGCGTCCAGCGCCACGAGGGAGGAGCCCGGCGTCCAGCGCCCACGAGGGAGGAGCCCGGCGTCCAGCGCCCACGAGGGAGAGCACGGCGTCCAGCGGCCTCGAGGGAGGAGCACGGCGTCCAGCGGCCACGAGGAGGAGCCCGGCGTCCAGCGGCCACGAGGGAGGAGCCCGGCGTCCAGCGGCCACGAGGGAGGAGCCCGGCGTCCAGCGCCACGAGGGAGGAGCCCGGCGTCCAGCGCCACGAGGGAGGAGCCCGGCGTCCAGCGCCACGAGGGAGGAGCCCGGCGTCCAGCGCCCACGAGGGAGCCCGGCGTCCAGCGCCCACGAGGGAGCCCGAGCGTCCAGCGGGCCCAGCGCCCAGGGAGGAGCCCGGCGTCCAGCGCCACGAGGGAGGAGCCCGGCGTCCAGCGCCACGAGGGAGGAGCCCGAGCGTCCAGCGCCCACGAGGGAGGAGCACGAGCGTCCAGCGCCCACGAGGGAGATATGGGACTGGCTGCTGAACCCTAAGGTGTACCTCATGGAGGTCCTCCCGATGACGATCAACCTGAATGACATACAGAAAGTTCAGATATTGATATAAAATGGCAAACAAAGTTTTATTTACAACAAAATAAACAAAAATACTTGTCAAAATGGGTACTGCACCTTTAAATTCAGCCGACTATTTACAAATTATTTCCACAGGTCCCCGGTGGAAGCGAGCGTATGCAGCAAAGACAGGAAAGTTTATTTCACCATTGAGGACATATGTGGCGGCGCTTCCCCGGTCCCAGAACCACTACCCCGACAGGTGGAGAGGCTGCCCCTTTTGTACACTTTGGCTCTGCCCCTTATCCCATTACCTGGGACTGGAACAAGGTGTACCTCGTTCCCCTCCACCAGCCTCCAAGCAGGCCAATGCCTACGGAATGTTAACCTCATAGTTGCCAGAGCCTGCTGGATGGACAGGTTCCTCATGTTCCCCCTGCTGGTGGGAGGTGAACTTTTCAGTGCAGGAATTCCATCTAGCCAATCAGAGACACGGAGGGCCATTTCACTCCAGGTTTAACTGCCAAATAAGGTAATTAACTACGTAATTACCTACTGAAAGGGTCTTAACTGGTTCAATTAAACAATTTAGACCAGGAGTGGAATGGCCTTCCAGGACCGTGATTGGCCACCCCTGGCCTAGACAGACAACTTTGGACAATCAGCAAACTGGAGGTGTATAAAAAAATACATTTGAAGTAAAGCAAGATGAATTACCTGAGTTCAAGCAGATAAAAGAAGGACATGTGCATGAGAAATGAACACGCAGTATAAGATTATAGGAGAAAATGTTACACACTCAATATATATGTAAAACACTGGTAAAGTAAAGAGAATAGTGTCTAAACTTTAAAGGCACAACAAATAAAATTAAAAAAAACACAACACAGACACGAAACAAAAACAAGTATTGTGCTGGTGTAAACCAGTACGGATAGCAATTGCTTTCTCCTACTAACTCATGTCTCATTCCGCCTCTGAACACCCAACCCTGAGTGAGTGATCCATGCATCTATATTGTAACGAGCTGGGCTTGAGACTCTAGCTGCCGCCCTCTGTAGGACTGCTTTGGCATGCCTGAAAAGGGACTAATTTGCATGTGCTGGAGCAAAGGACTATGGGAAAGTACACTTTACTCTTTATAAAAAATTGTTATTGTGTTAAAATTATTAAAAAGTGTTATGTTAAAATTAAGAGTTTTGTGTCTGTTGTTGCTCCCGTTACCCCCTTATATCTGTGTGTGAAATGTAGGTCAGTCACCGTTGTGTCGCTGTTAGTCCGTGTGTGCCCCCTCCCCTCTGTGCTCCTTGTCAGTGATTGGTTTTTCCTTGTTTTAGTTCTTAGAGATGCCCTTTTAAGGGTTGCTGGGAACTAAATAAAGAGCTCTTCTGCTTAAAATCCATTTCAGTCTCTTCCATTGAATCCATGCACACAGAAATGCTACAATATATACAGCTGTGCTGGGACTTAGTTACTAAATAATCATTCACTTGAATTCCGGCATGTGAACTAATCCCCTTGCCCACATACTAATACACATTTTATCTGCACATGAAGTGATTGTAAAATCCCTGTGCCTAAATACAAATATACATTTTAAATCACTTGAGCTACATCGCCCAATTTATACCCAATGCACCAATATATTTACACCAACAATAACATACCACATACAACATAAAACACAAAATACGCACAGGGTTGGGGTTAGGGTTAACTGACACCAAAGACAGGACGACAATAAATAGAAGAACAGATAAAAGTAGCCAACAAAAAAGAAATACATTAAAAGGGGGCATATAAACTCATACTCTGCAGAGTTTAAACTAACTGCCATTGATCGGTTGGAGGGTGAGAAGCTTTCAGAAATACTGATGGACTCCAGTGGTTTGAAACAGAAGATGTGGTCTACAATTACACTTTTTAATTTGATGTCTAATTGATTTTGCAGAGAAAGTCTAACTCATACCAACAGAAAACAAAAGTAGCTGGTAGGCTATGTGTTTCACTTGCAGCCATGTGTACACTGTAAAATCTTCAATGCAAATCTAAACATGATTTATTTCTGTAAAGTGTGTACAGTATATGTAAGATACTGTATAGTATCATAATGTGTCAGTGCGGCACCATTATCTGTTTTGTGTTAATTGTATAATAAGTAGGTTAAGTTTGGTAAAAATTAAAAAAATAAAATGCAAAAATCATTTAGTTTCAATTTAAAATAATACTGTATTTTCACATTATACAGATTAGTTTCTCGTAAGCACAAGATAATATCTTGCTGACTGCAGCAGACACTTGGTATTTCTCAGGTTAGGAGACAATCACCGTTTTTCCTACTTATGGCATAACAGCTATGCAAAACTGGTTTGCTTTTAGACTCCCCAAAATAAATTGCCCAAACCCTCACAAGAAATTGTTCTGACCAAAGCAAAACATTTTTGTGTGAGAAGATGGATTTTTTTTCCCTGCAAGCGCGCATAGCAGGTCTAACAAACATATTTCTCGTTTTCCTACAGCACAACCGCCAGACCGCTAGGGCAGCTGGGATATCAAAATCAACACTGTAGTACAGATACAGGATTTAGTTGCATTTCAATGTCATTCGAGGAGACAATGCTTGGCTGGTTTAACGTCCATTCTTCCCGCCGATCTGAGCCCCCTATAACGCTGCAGGAGGCAGCCGACGAAAACTCTGAATCCTTTTCACTCATTCCTTTGCCTGGAACATCCTCTTCACAATTTCTACATTTATTCGAATTGCTGTTATCTATACAAACAGCTTGATCCGAATCTAATTTTACAGGCAAAGTGTTTTCGTGGCAGACTGTCTGTTTTCACGCACCACAGAATTTGATAACTGTGACGCTAGTCAGAACACACTTCCTTCGACTGTTTGAACAAATGCCACCTTTCAGAACACTGTTTGTGGTGCCAGATTATGAATGTTTTTGAAGTTTTTTCTTTAGATTTTTCCAGTCCTTCACTCCATTTTCAGTGAAAGCAGAAAACCCCATCTGCCTGCTTACTGTACTCTAAAAATGAAAACGTATTTTAAAATTCTGATGAAAATTAATGGTTTTGCTTACCAAAGACAGTTTTCGGATACACAGGTAAACAAGGCTGTGATGGTCCTGTTGCAGTATCACCAAGGTCCAAAATACAGGATTTAGTTGCATTTCAGTGTCATTTGAGGAGACAGTGCTTGGCTGTTTAACGTCCATTCTTCCTGCCGATCTGAGCCCCATATAGATATTTGAAAGTTTACGGTTAGAATGCAGTTATTTTTTTTTGCAAATATACCTTATGAAATACGTTGAATGACCCTTGATTATAAGTATGATAGTAAGTGCATATTTAGAAGCTTGATAGTCAGTATTAATAATTTAGTTAAATTGGTGTGAAGTGATGGAAATGGTGTTTGAAATTTGCGTAGGTACTGTAGGACTGCAGAACAGGTTAATGGATTTAAAGGTTTTAAAAAAAACAGTGCAGCTTGTTATCCTTACTGTTTTTCTAATTTGCTTAAATAGGCATAACATGTTACTTGGCCGCCTTATGTTGGGATAAAAAACAATGTCAAATATATATGTAGCATCCCTAAGTGGCTTCGAGGTCTGTTTTGCGCTATAAATTATTATACAGTACAAGTTCTCAAAATGACGCAGGAGAATGAATCTGGTTTACAGCTTTTATTTGTGTCCGTCAGTCCGACTATTTTTCAAACTCAACACAATGAATGAAACTTAGTATATATAATGTGTGTGTAGCTTACTGTACATTGTTGGGTTCAATAAATGCAGGGGTAAAAGTGTGGAATAGCCTCCCCAAACAAAAGACTCACGCGGTGCCTATGTTGCAACCAATTGTATTCTCTTACTGTCTGCACCTGGTTACAAAAGCAAATGTGAAAGGAGTAATCTTGAGTCATGAGTCATGATTTGCAAGTTATTTATTTTGATTGATCATGAAGAAAAATACACACATATATGCCCTTTACATTAAACAGTAGCCTACGTCATACAACAGTTCATAGCTCCTGAAGACTAAAGGCCTCTACATACCGGACGTGGTGCAACAAAAATAAAACATGTATTTTTGATACAAGCTGTTCACACTGCCTGCGGTGCGACGGGCTACACTGAAGCAACACTGAAGCGATGTAAGAAAAAAAAATAGGATTGGTGTTTATTTTTGCAATTTTGTCGCAATAAAGGACACAAAAACTATAAAGACATGGCAATGAGGGAGAACACCTGGCAGTCCATTTCCAGGGAACTGGATATAGCTGGTGTGTATGATTCATTTACCTTTACTGAAATAAGTAATGTGAAAAGCTATTATGTATTGTACATTTTATTAGCTGTATAACAGGACAATCATACGTGTGATTTTTTTCCCGCTGATGATACAATAAGAGGAGAGTCACCTATCACATTGCGCGCCTGTCGTGAAAGGTACCCTGGTGTGAAAGGTAGTGATTACATGACATAACAGCGAGTCCAAAACTGCGCCGACATCACTGCGATGGATATTACAGCGCCTGCCCATAACAGCACTACGACATCACCGTGCCGAACTACAATTCCCAGAATGCTCTGCGAAGTTCACAAAAGCGTCACTTACCAGGAACTCGGACACACGACGCAGTCAGAGTGGGGTTCACCACAAATTTTCTGATTGCAGAAGACTATAGTTTTTCTTTCACTGTTCCAATACAGCTCCATCATAACTAGACTGGTAAATACGACAAGTATAACCTCCATGCAATAAAAGCGTGTTTCCACAAGTATTTTTTATGTAGTTGGGCTGCATATTGATTTTTTTTTGTTTTTCGCTTGTGTCAGAATGCGCTGTAATGTCCCTCGCGGTGATGTCGTAGCGCTGTTATGTGCAGTCGCTGTAGTGGTCAACACTGTAATGTCCCTCGCGGTGATGTCGTAGCGCTGTTATGTGCAGTCGCAGTAATGGTCGACGCTGTGATGTCCCTCGCGGTGATGTCGTAGCGCTGTTATGTGCAGTCGCAGTAATGGTCGGCGCTGTAATGTCCCTCGCGGTGATGTCGTAGCACTGTTATGTGCAGTCACTGTAATGGTCGACGCTGTGATGTCCCTCGCGGTGATGTCATAGCGCTGTTATGTGCAGTCACTGTAATGGTCGACGCTGTGATGTCCCTCGCGGTGATGTCGTAGCGCTGTTATGTGCAGTCGCAGTAATGGTCGGCGCTGTAATGTCCCTCGCGGTGATGTCGTAGCACTGTTATGTGCAGTCACTGTAATGGTCGACGCTGTGATGTCCCTCGCGGTGATGTCATAGCGCTGTTATGTGCAGTCACTGTAATGGTCGACGCTGTGATGTCCCTCGCGGTGATGTCGTAGCGCTGTTATGTGCAGTCGCTGTAATGTCCCTCGCAGTGATGTCGTAGCGCTGTTATGTCCATCGCGCTGATGTCGTAGCGCTGTTATGTCCATCGCGGTGATGTCGTCACGCTGTTATGTGCAGTCGCTGTAATGTCCCTCGCGGTGATGTCGTAGCGCTGTTATGTGCAGTGACTGTAATGGTCGGCGCTGTAATGTCCCTCGCGGTGATGTCTGCGTGGTCTTGTACTCGCAGTGATGTTGTGATACGAAAGGTAGTGTCACAACGAAAGTACCATTGTATCGCAGGACAAATCGCATCGCGGGCGGTGTGTGGAGACCTTAACTTGCAAGAGAAAGCTATTTTACCCCATGAAAGTCTTCGTGATAAGGAGTAAATTGAGTCATTTTGTAAATTGAGTCTCCGTGATTATTATTGGCACCGACACATAGATGATCAATCTCAGAAAGTGGAGCAACTGCAATGGCTCATCTACCAAAATGACAGTATTGAAAAGACAGAGAGAGAAATTACAAAAGAGAAAATCACATGATAGGTGACCACAATCTCTGACAAGTATTACGTGCTCATGAGCTAATAAGTCTCTAAACTTACTACTAAACTAAACTTTTATTTATTTGTTTTTTAATTCGCACCATGTCCCTTTAGTGGTTCCGTACGGTGTACAATGCAGCAACATAAGAACATAAGAAAGTTTACAAACGAGAGGAGGCCATTCAGCCCATCTTGCTCGTTTGGTTGTTAGTAGCTTATTGATCCCAGAATCTCATCAAGCAGCTTCTTGAATGATCCCAGGGTGTCCGCTTCAACAACATTACTGGGGAGTTGGTTCCAGACCAATTCTCTGTGTAAAAAAGTGCCTCCTATTTTCTGTTCTGAATGCCCCTTTATCTAATCTCCATTTGTGACCCCTGGTCCCATACACCTGGTCCCCTGGTCCCCATTTCATACACCTTCATATACCATCATATACCATCATACACCTGCATACACTTTCACACACCTTCATATACCATAATATATGGGCAGCAGTGTGGAGTAGTGGTTAGGGCTTTGGACTCTTGACCGGAGGGTCGTGGGTTCAATCCCATGTGGGGAAAACTGCTGCTGTACCTTTGAGCAAGGTACTTTACCTAGATTGCTCCAGTAAAAACCCAACTGTATAAATGAGTAATTGTATGTAAAAAATAATGTGATATCTTGTAACAATTGTAAGTCGCCCTGGATAAGGGCGTCGGCTAAGAAATAAATAATAATAATAATAATTTGTGACCCCTGGTCCTTGTTTCTTTTTTCAGGTCAAAAAAGTCCCCTGGGTCGACATTGTCTGTACATTTTAGGATTTTGAATGCTTGAATCAGATCACCGCGTAGTCTTCTTTGTTCAAGACTGAATAGATACAATTCTTTGAGCCTGTCTGCATACGACATGCCTTTTAAACCTGGGATAATTCTGGTCGCTGTTCTTTGCACTCTTTCTAGAGCAGCAATATCCTTTTTGTAATGAGGTGACCAGAACTGAACACAATATTCTAGGTGAGGTCTTACTAATGCATTGTAAAGTTTTAACATTACTTCCTTTGATTTAAATTCAACACTTCTCACAATATATCCGAGCATCTTGTTGGCCTTTTTTATAGCTTCCCCACATAGTCAAGATGAAGACATTTATGAGTCAACATAGACTCCTAGGTCTTTTTAATTGATTCCTTCTTCAATTTCAGTATCTCCTATTTGATATTTATAATGCATATTTTTATTGCCTGCGTGCAGTACTTTACACTTTTCTCTATTAAATGTCATTTGCCATGTGTCTGCCCAATTCTGAATGCTGTCTAGATCATTTTGAATGACCTTTGCTGCTGCAACAGTGTTTGCCAAATTTAACAAGTTTGCTTACTATACCAGAATCTAAATCATTAATGTAGATTAGGAATAGCAGAGGACCTAATATTGGTCCCTGTGGTACACCACTGGTTAACTCACTCCATTTTGAGGTTTCTTCTCTAATCAGTACTTTCTGTTTTCTACATGTTAACCACTCCCTAATCCATGTGCATGCATTTCCTTGAATCCCTGCACTGTTCAGTTTGAGAATTAATCTTTTATGTGGGAGATATGTGCATAGTAATTTATTCATCGCCATGGTTTCAGTGTGAACTTTTGGCATTATAAATGAAATGCACTTTTTAGACATCAAAACAGTATCAAAGCACAAAACAGATCACGTAAAAATTAAATAAACAACAGTAGTTATCCATTCTGCCTATTTTTTGTTGATATATTTGCTTTGAAATATGTGCTATATCTAGCCTTAGACGACTCAATGGTAAAAGCATTTAAAATCATCAAAATGTATACACTACATGTATGTGTAATACGAGTACAGTATTAGTAATAACACTAGTAATAACAAATTCGTAGGTCATTATATTTCAATTTTATATTTTTCAATCTTTTTTTAAAGATATATATATATATATATATATATATATATATATATATATATATATATATATATATATATATATATACAGTTGTAGTCAAAAGTTTACATACCCCAATGGAAATTTATCATTTCTAGAAATGTCTCAAAAACAAAGAATTTTAGGAAAAATCTTTCATAGCAAAAGTTTTGCTTTTGTGGATGAGGAACAAAGGTTACAAGAAACAGATGTGTACAATGTGTGCAAAACTCAAAAAATGCTAATTTAAAAGTATTCATACCCTTTGATGCTATTATAGTATTGTCTACAAGGTGCTAGAACTTTCAATATGATAATGCAGAACCTAATTCTACAAAAGTCTAGAAAATTCTGGTTTGTAGTTGAACAATCTTAGAGAGTATAAAAGGGTTAGGCAGAGGATGATTGCTGTCATTACTTATAAGTCAATATGGGAAAAAGTAAAGAGCTATCTGAAGGCAGAAAATTATTTATTGTCATAAAGCTGGAGAAGGATACAAGAAGATTTCCAAGCATTTGAGTGTACCGTTTTCAACTATGGTTTCTATTCTCAAAAAGTACAAGACTCATGGTACTGTTACAACGCTCCCTCTGTCTGAAAGAAAGAAGGTTCTTTCATCAAGAACAAGTAGAAGAATTGTGAGGAAGGTTAATAACAATCCGAGATTGACTGCCAAATAAATTCAAAGTGAATTGGTTGCAAGTGGACCGGGGTTTCCATTTCAAACATTGGTTGAATATTGCATGGTGAAGGTCTCAATGGTCGCAGGTCAAGGAAAAAGCCACTCTGAGGAAAACGTCACAAGGACAATCGCTTAAAAAACGGCATTTGAATGATGGATTAATTAAATAAAAATTGAGCTATTTGGTCACGCTGATAGTCGTTACGTTTGGAGAAAGTCTGGTGAGGCGTACGAAGAAAAGAACACCATACACCATAAGGAGGCTGTGTGGTCCAGTGGTTAAAGAAACGGGCTTGTAACCAGAAGGTCCCCGCTTCAAATCCCACCTCAGCCACTGACTCATTGTGTGACCCTGAGCAAGTCACTTAACCTCCTCGTGCTCCGTCTTTCGGGTGAGATGTAATTGTAAGTGACTCTGCAGCTGATGCATAGTTCACACACCCTAGTCTATGTAAGTTGCCTTGGATAAAGGTGTCTGCTAAATAAACAAATAATAATAATAATACCTACTGTCAAGCAAGGAGATGGTAATATCCTTCCATCGGGCTGTTTTTCCTCTAATGGCACAGGAAATTTAGTTCCAATACATCGTAAAATTGATTCCATAGCAAACCAAAAGATATTGCCAATCATCTGAAATCTTCCGCTACAAAAGTGCAACTGGATGTTCCAACACGACAACGATCCAAAGCACACATCAAAATCTACTTCAGAATGGTTAAAGAAGAATGAAATCAAGGTTCTGGAATGGACTAGTCAAAGTCCTGATCTAAATCCGATTGACAATCTTTGGTATGAGTTGAAGAAGGCTGTGCACAAGTGAAGTCCTCAGAATTTGCAATCGGAAGATGTCCAGCAGTGCCATCAGCTCAGAATTGGCAGAAAACAGTGGGACCCTGGTACACCCATCTACTGTCCGGAGAAGTCTGGTCAGAAGTGGCCTTCATGGAAGACTTGCGGCCAAAAGCCATACCTCCGGCGTGGAAACAAGGCCAGCGACTCAACTATGCGAAAACACAGGAACTGGGGTGCAGAAAAATGGCAGCAGGTGCTCTGGACTGATGAGTCAAAATTTGAAATATTTGGCTGTAGCAGAAGGCAGTTTGTTCGCGAAGGGCTGGAGAGCGGTACACGAATGAGTGTCTGCAGGCAACAGTGAAGCATGGTGGCGGTTCCTTGCAAGTTTGGGGCTGCATTTCTGCAAATGGAGTTGGGGATTTGGTCAGAATTAATGGTCTCCTCAATGCTGAGAAGTACAGGCAGATAATTATCCATCATGCAATACCATCAGGGAGGCATCTGATTGGCCCCAAATTTATTCTGCAGCATGACAACGACCCCAAACATACAGCGAAAGTCATTAAGAACTATCTTCAGCGTAAAGAAGAACAAGGAGTCCTGGAAGTGATGGTATGGCCCCCACAGAGCCATGATCTCAACTTCATCGAGTCTGTCTGGGATTACATGAAGAGAGAGAAGCAACTGAGGCTGCCTAAATCCACAGAAGAACTGTGGTTAGTTCTCCAAGATGTTTGGGCCAACCTACCTGCCGAGTTCCTTCAAAAACTGCGCAAGTGTACCTAGAAGAATTGATGCTGTTTTGAAGGCAAAGGGTGGTCACACCAAATATGGATTTGATTTAGATTTTTCTTCTGTTCACTCACTTTGCATTTAGTTAATTGATAAATATAATTATAATCTATTAACATGTCTATTTTTGAAAGCATTCTTACTTTACAGCATTTTTTCACACCTGCCTAAAACTTTTGCACAGTACTGTATATATATATATATATATATATATATATATATATATATATATATATATATATATATATATATATATATATATATATATAAATCTTCAGTGTGGAACAACCTATTCTTAAACCCTTATTGACCAGCAGCTTCAACAAAATGCAAACTAAAACCTTAATGTACTGCAGTAGTCCAAGATACTGGACGACATACATCTATTTAATAGCTGTTTTGATTGTCAATAAGTGGTGTTTAAAACACATTGCCAAAAAGTTTTTGGATTTTTTATTTTGTCACAGGCCCAAAGATGTTTCACTTTGCTGCATGACTGAACTTGTTGGCTAAATTGAGGCTTCAGAGAAAACAGGTCAAATGTGCTGTGATCAGTGGAGCTGTGATCAGATGAGCTGGGTTGAGTGGAGTTGTGATCAGATGTGCTGTGATCAATGGAGTTGTGATCAGTGGAGCTGTGATGAGTGGAGTTGTGATCGGATGTGCTGTGATCAATGGAGTGATCAGTGGAGCTTTGATCAGATGTGCAGTGATCAGATGTGCTGTGATCAGTGGAGTTGTGATCGGATGTGCTGTGATCAATGGAGTTGTGATCAGTGGAGCTTTGATCAGATGTGCTGTGATCAGTGGAGTTGTGATGAGTGGAGTTGTGATCAGATGTGCTGTGATCAGTGGAGTTGTGATGAGTGGAGTTGTGATCAGATGTGCTGTGATCAATGGAGTTGTGATCAGTGGAGCTGTGATGAGTGGAGTTGTGATCGGATGTGCTGTGATCAATGGAGTTATCAGTGGAGCTTTGATCAGATGTGCAGTGATCAGATGTGCTGTGATCAGTGGAGTTGTGATCGGATGTGCTGTGATCAATGGAGTTGTGATCAGTGGAGCTTTGATCAGATGTGCTGTGATCAGTGGAGTTGTGATGAGTGGAGTTGTGATCAGATGTGCTGTGATCAGTGGAGTTGTGATGAGTGGAGTTGTGATCAGATGTGCTGTGATCAGTGGAGTTGTGATGAGTGGAGTTGTGATCGGATGTGCTGTGATCAGTGGAGTTGTGATGAGTGGAGTTGTGATCGGATGTGCTGTGATCAGTGGAGTTGTGATGAGTGGAGTTGTGATCGGATGTGCTGTGATCAATGGAGTTGTGATCAGTGGAGCTTTGATCAGATGTGCTGTGATCAGTGGAGCTGTGATCAGATGTGCTCCATTAATATATGCAGATAGATATACATGTGTATAACCTATATAAGTGTAAGAAACCCTTGAGAAATAAATAATGAGAAAAGTTTGAGTATAGCGTGCCTGGTCTGGAACAACAGGTGTGAATAATGTAGAGAGGTGAGGGGAACCTGTATCAACGCTGTGCTGAGGTGTCAGCGTTTTACAGTTACATGTAATAATTGGAATAGTTCTTATAGGAACATTTATTTAAAAAATAAAATTCAATCTCAACAAGCAAATAAAGGGTACCTGTGGCCTTACACATCTTTCTTTGCAAACGGATGCACTTCTGATTCAAAACCCCAGTCTCATTCGCTCGCGGCTGCAATAGGACAGTGAGACGAGCTCATTCTGGACCAAACCATTCAATATACGAGATGGGGGAGTGTTGCGCATAGGATTATTGTGACAATATGTACAGTATTTGTGTATTTAGTTATCTTTAATATAAATAACTGTAAGTCTAGTTGCTTTACACTAATACCTCAATATCTGATTGTCTGAATTTGTAATCCATTGGTACACTTATTAGCCCTTTCAAATACCGTAACTGCTAGTGATAAACTGCGGTTCTGTTGAGTGTGTGGGGAAGCAGGGTCTGCAGGCAGCGTGGTAGGGTTGAGGGGGTAGGGGGTGGGGGTGGTGGGGTGGGGAGTAGATAATAGCGACCCCTCGCTTCTAAATATAGCACTACACCACTGTTTGTAGTATACCAGCAAATACTGAATTCAAATCAAGCATGATTTTTTTTTTTTACATTGATCAATATAATATGAGTTAGACAATTGATTATCATTGGCAGTGACCTCTTTATTTTTATAGCAACAGGGAAAAACACTGAAATATAAAAAAAAGAATGACTGTAAAATGCATTATCTTTACTTTAGTCCATTCAATTAATATTGCAACCAATATTCAGTGCCATATTCTGATAGTTTAAGTTACAAGATGCCTTGCACAATGACGATACATGTCAAACATAAAGTATTCATCATTACTGTAATAATTATTGCATTTGTAACAGAATATGAACTCAGGGCTAAGTCAAGTAAACCAATTAGGAGCTGTAGTCTGTCAGTTTCAGTTTATTGAGCTGCATGGTTATTGCTACATTAAGCTTTTGGAATTTTTGACTTAAACATAAATTGGAGCTTAGTCATTGAAAAATAGGGTCACTTCAGGTTGTTTGTGGCAGTTAGAATTTTTTTTGTTCAGCAATTTGTCAGAGAAATACTGTTACATTGTAGTATGTTAACCACCTAATGAAGTGACAAGTGAAATAAAGTTATAGAAATGCGAATCCAGTGAGTTACATGACCACACATTTTGTTTAGATATGTTCACCTTACAGTGCTATTTTTATCCTCAGTGAGCAACACCACACCATATCAAACCTATTATCAATCACACATTGGAAAACAACTAATCATTTATTTGTCAAAATTACAGTACATCTTATCCTGTGTACATACATATGGCAAAACATACTCACAATCTAATTCTTCCACACTGTTGTTAAATAAGCCAAACACAGTCTGGATTAGAATAGTTTCAAGAATATATATTTCAGAGGCTTTAAAGAAACAGTCTAGAACGAGAAGTATCTGACTGACCTTCTGTTAACTAGATGCAGAATTTGAAAGTGTTGCCAAGTTATCAGTATTTTTGGGCCATAATGTATTAAGCTTTCTAAGTGAAAATTCAGCAAAGCTAAACTACTACATACTAAGAAATGCAGCAATTAATGAGGATCGAAAGCAAAGTGATAATAGCTTGATTTAGATCTCTAAAAGCCCTTCTGGTTTACATGTACATTTGTTGTTTTTTTTTGTATTCCTTTTATAGATCTATTTTGGTTCAGAAATCATTTTCTTTACAGTGGAAACTGTGCACCTTAAAGTGCTGTTTAAATGATTCCTGTTCAAATGGTTAATTGCTGGACAAGAGGTACTTTGTTGGATGTGTACAAATAGTTATTGTTTTCAAATTACAGTCTAATCTGATACAGTGAAAAAATAATTTTTGTTTTGATTAAGTAATCTATTTTTGTCACGGAAAAGGAAACTTTACTCTTCCTGATGCCCGTGTTTTGTTAGTTCTTGAGCAAAATACGATTACAAAGGAAAAAGGATGTGCATTTACTTTTCTAAATGAAGGAATTAGTTTAAAATAATAATAAGGTAGCAAGGAATGGTTAGGCATGATTTACTGATGAATCGGATCTTTATGTATTCCTACAACACAATTACTTGGTTATATCTGTAGGCCTATCTGTTTCTCTAAATGTCCACATTGCAATTGCAACAGACAACCTTATGGTATTTATTAGGTTCCCTTGACCTTCTCCTCTCAGACAAATGCTTCTTGGTAGCCATTTTGTAGTTTTGCTTTTGATAGTTGGTGGGATCAGTGGCGTGCCGTGACAAAATGGACTGGGGTAGCAGAGTCGTCGCAACCCTCCCCCACCCTCCTCCTTTTTAAGTGGCAGCTACCTATAAGCCACAGATACCTTTCATAATTTGAATTCTGAAAGTGCCGAGTATATCCTTTCTCTTCCTGTGTCAGCTCGGAGATCTGTGGTGTATATCTCCCTTTTTTAACAATCTCCAATTTTTTAGAGAAAGTTCTCCTTGAAAAAGGATTCGTAACCAAATCGACTATGATGTCTCAGTTTTTCACTTTTTTATTTTATGTAAAATAAAATTCAAAATAATTAGATGTTGTAAAGGTATTTGTATTTATCAATGTATATTTATAAGCGATATCGTGCGAAATGCAGCTATCCTCCTAACTGCAGTGCTAACCAAGGAATATTCATGTTTTGGGGTTGCTCACTAATGATTGGTCAGCTGTCAGAGCTTTGACTTTCCCATTGGTTGCTAAAGCAGGTCCTTCAAGTGAGGCAGAAAATACCCTGGGAGATTTATGGCCTGCCTCTGCTCACTCCTGGTTGGTCGCCTGTCTAAAAAAAAGGACATTCTTCGACTCGCCTGTTGGTTAAACTCACTCAAGACCTTCAACTGAAACGGAGAATACCCTCAACTGTGTTTTTTTAGCGTCTGGTCCTTGTTTTAGACTTAAGCAGGGGAAGTGCAGATCACATCCCCTTCAGGAAACCCCTAGACTCTTCAAAAAAAAAAAAAAACATCTAGTAAACCCTGTAAGTCATCTTGGATAAAGGTGTAAGACAAATGAACAAATAATAATTTGACTGACGGTTTACTTGGTACCGTCTGGTCATCAGAGAATACCTTGAAGGTCCTGACGGCACGCCACAGGGTGGGATCAATTTGTCTGAAAGAGCTAAGTGGATTGTATATAAACAGTAACAAATACAACAACAAATAGCAATTGGAGAAGTTACTTAAAATGCATGTATTTTATTATGCAATGATATGAATACATATCCCTGTCAGTGGGTATAGTGGAGACAGAGTACGTCAATACATGCAGTATGTTTGACTTCAGAGTTTATATATTGAGAGAACCACACATGATTGAGTGTATCATAATCTGGGAATATATGGAGGCTGTCTGCCTGTTCAACCATCCGTCTGTATGTCGGGCTTATATGTGTACATGTATCTGCAAAACCACTAATGAAGAAACTTGAAAAGAACATTCTTAGGGACAGGTTATTAAGAGTATATAGGGGGTGTATAGAGGCATCCTGTCTGTCACACAAACCTAAAGAGAATATTCAATTGTATCGAAACTTGTATCAGAATCTGCGGTGTATGCAAGTGTATGATGGTATTATTATTATTATTATTATTTATTTCTTAGCAGACGCCCTTATCCAAGGTGGCTTACAATTGTTACAAGTTATCACATTATTTTTACATACAATTACCCATTTATACAGTTGGGTTTTTACTGGAGCAATCTAGGTAAAGTACCTTGCTCAAGGGTACAGCAGCAGTGTCCCCTACCTGGGAATGAACCCACAGCCCTCTGGTCAAGAGTCCAGAGCCCTAACCACTACTCCACACTGCTGCCCATATATTATGGTTTATGAAGGTGTGTGAAAGTGTATGCAGGTGTATGATGGTATATGATGGTATATGAAGGTGTATGAAAGTGTATGCAGGTGTATGTCAAACTTACATTTTTACTTTTGTATACAGTGGACATAGGTCACAGTGATCTACTTTTTCATCTTACTGATGGCTTTTATTTTGAATTTACAGCCATGTTAGGGATGAATAGCAGCCTTGTTTATTATGTTGCCAGTGTAAGAACAGTAAAACTATTTACCTTTTTGATTTCTTTTCAGAATGTTTATTCCATGGAGCTGTGGAGTTTGTATCACAGATGTGCTATGCCAAACAGAGATGTAATCTAATGGTCAACAACCACCATTTCAAAGACCCATGCTTCCCTGGAGTTAGAAAGTACCTCCGAATAATCTACAAGTGTGGTAGAAATATTTTATCTTACTTAATTATCTAAATTTAACATAAAGCATCAGGGTCAGTAAGGCCTATGTGTAGCCACTGAGAGACATGTATGCTGTTTACACTGTGGGTTAAAACAACTCACATGTTTCCCGTTTCTTTTTTAGTCTTGGTTTGTTTTTCCTACAAAAATAAAAAAATATATGAGCTATTACAATCAATCCTGAACTATATTAATCATGTGTAGCAAAGTATTTGTTTGGGGCTGGTCAATGTTCGTGGTTAAACCGTTCAGAGAAGGTGTGTACTGTGTAGTGCAGCTATTTAAAGGATTATGTATATACCCCCACATTAGCATTACTTAATACAATTAAAATATGTAGGTAGAGCTGATCCACCACACTAGATAATTAAAATAGACCCTTAATAATACATAATAGTGTCAAGTGATCTAACACCATCTGTTTTTCCTTTATTGGCTGTAGTTCCAAAGACTTTACTCAAAGAAGTAGATCCAAGTTTGTCAAAGCTGATCCCTTCTTTGAAACAAAATCATGAAAATGGTAAGTTTGAACATGTACTAAATAGGTATATAGTTAAAAACAGTGTAAGGTACATTTATAACATTATGACTTTGATCCCATTTAACAATGTTAACCTCCAATATTTGGGGGGCTGGGGGGGGGGGGGGGTATTACTTTCAATGTGCAGACAACATTTGAGAAAATGTCCCCACAAAGATAGTAACTCCTGAAAAAAACGTGGGGACACCTTTTTAAGAACTAAATATTTCTTCTTCAAAAAAAAGGCCAAAATATTTAGTTTGTTGTCGACTTTCACCCTGTGTGGAGTTAGAAATAGTAAATTAAAATATATTGAATCAATGAGAAGTCCTCACAGATATAGAAATGCAAACATGTGTTTGTGTGTGTTTGGGGGGGTATTGGGTTGGCAGGGAGGGGGTTAAATTCCTCCCTGACAGAACACGTGGGAATGTGGCTGGAGCCGTAAATTGAATAAATGAGTGATTAGGCACCAGTCACAGGTGTGTAAAAAAAAATGTAATCCTTAATGTCGGTGTTGGTGGAAGTATGTGTTGCTGTCCTGTTATGTTGGTCAGTTTTTGTGTAGACCTTTTGTTTTGGCCCTTGTGTCTTTTTATTTTAAATGTGTTTTCTCTGTACTCTTCAGTACGTAAACATGTGCACTAGTGCTTTAAACTTGCAGCTTTCATGGCCGTGACACTGCCCTGTCACACTTGGTGGGATAACAGCCCTGAGACTCAGAGACAGAAGGGCAGTTTTATTTGAGAAAAATAAAAAGGCACAAGGGCCAAAACAAAAGGTCTACATAAAAAATCATGAACATAAACAGGACAGCAACACATACTTCCATCAACACTGACATTAACACCTGTGATTACCCTTTTTACATACCTGTGAATGGAGCCTAATTAATCATTAATCATTTATTTAATTTACGGCTCCAGCCACATTCCCACATGTTTTAACAGAAAGGAATTTGACCCCCTCCCTGCCAACCCAATATTCCCCACAACCACCCACACCAGAGCACCAGCAGGGCTTTCACCCTGTCACATCATCTGAACATCTTCATTCAGAATACACATCTAGACTCCTAATATACATTCTCATGATACTTCTACCAGCCCATCAAATAAACAACATGCACATGAGTTAACAAGGATCATTAATGGTAAAATACACACTGAATGGACAAAAAAATGCTTGATGTTTCATACCCAGTTGTGAAGTCACAGAGCTCCTTCTGCATGACCATTGTTTTTGCTGAATAGTTGCACACGTCAAACTCCACTCTTTACTGCATACATTTGCACACACTGCAGAGAATTCTCTAATTTGATCATTCTCTATTTTTTGTTAATATACAAATTAATTGTACCTAACAAAATAATTTCATAAATCTTACCCACATTGCACTTCCACTAGCTACGTTGGTCTCAAATGTGCAGTTTTTAAATAAACACATTAGGTTAAAAAAAAGTTCCCATTTTGATTGCCCTGCCTTTCCTTGTTAATGTTACCCTAGCAGTGTCTCCTTAAAGCTGTAAAAATTTCACTCTGGGATTTGAACCACCAACGACTACAGTGACTGCAAAAAAAAAAAAAAAACGTGCTACCGCTTTAAACCAAGCGGTGTTGAACACGAAGTGAAATAGCCTTCCATTCCTCAGGAACAGCATCCGGTTTCTTGTCATTTCATGGTCCTGGAGGTTTGGTCATCAAATTATATTCTAGCATTACAGTGGTATACTAGGGTCCAAACTGTTGCTGTGTGGCGGTTGCCAGGTTAAAGGGGTGCAGTCTGGCATAGGGCATTCCTAAAAGAGGTACAGTACATACCAAAACATTCCATTAGCATTTGGATTGCTTTGTTATCAATTACATGCAAAAATCATTCCCAAACCTTTATGAATTCATCAGCACTGTTGGAAAGATTTCCACAACAACTAAGTATTGCAGAGAGTTGTGAGTTTTCTTTGAATGGGGCCACATCTGTAGACCAGTCATCTTCCATTTCTTGACAAGTTTACAGACATACAGTACATAAAAGGATTCAAGCTCCCCTGTAGGGTTGTGGATCTTGGTGATAGAATATTGTTGCCTGTTTCACACCACTCATACCACTTATTCACTAAATATATTGGCATATAGTCATCTGCCCTTCAAAGATATCGAAATGATTTCAAAGAGCAAGACTTCACACAAGTGCAACAGCACCACATGTTATCCATTTCCTACCAAAGTAGAATGATTGGGTGGGATATTGATCTTTATTTTACCCCACAAAATTTGTTTTTGCAATCATGACTGTCAAGACTGGTCCATCCAGTACACATCTTGGCAAAGATAGCAGTGACCATTATGTTTTAAATAATATTATAACATTTACACAAATACAATATTCTATTTTATTCTCTTTAGTGTTAATTATTTTTACAATTCTGTTTTTTCTTTTTTTAAAAAGGGATAATTTTGCAACCCAAAGGATCAAGACTTCCAGACAATAATAGTATTCTTGTCAGCAACTTTCTGGCTGTGTATGCTTATATTAAAGGTAGGAGGACCTAATTGTATTAATTATAATTTCAAAAGGTTAGACCAGGGTCCTCAGCAGCTTATCTATAGCATCACAGTTGTATGGAGCTCACCACTTCAAACCCTTGGTTGCTCCACTGGGTGCCACAGGGAGTGCTGCATTGGCTGAGCGAGGCTAGCATTAGTTCACCACACAGAGCTGCATCGATCCCTACCTGTCGGGCAATGAGGACAAGTGGAGACCTCCAAGCTGAATTTTGTCTTCCAGTGGATGTTGCTTGGCTATGTTTGCCAGCTGAAAAGAGGCTACTGGCTAGACAGCGGCAATGTTAGTTAATCTTCAAACCTCCTGGGTTGGCACGGAGGTACAGCAGCGACAATACATTCAAATTGAGAATTTCAAATTGGGGAGAGAATGGAGATAAATACCTAATTTGGCACTAGTATAAGTAAAGTAAAAAAATTAATTAATACATAAATGTTGTTCTATATAAAAGGCATTAAGTATAAAAAATGAACACCAAATCCACTACAACTAACACATATGGCAAGATTGCTTATAAAAATCTTGCCATATGTGTTAGATCAGTTAGTAAATGGTCATAAGCATAAGAGATGAAATCAACATTTTTACTTCTTTTGTATTTAATATTTCAACAGATCACCCAGAAAGGACGGCCCTGCTATTTGTTTCTAGTGTCTGTATGGGCCTGTTCATCACCTTGTGTGCGCTGGTGCTCCGAGTGTCCTGCAGGAAAGGGAGATTACTGCACAGCAGAGACTCCAAAGGGGAAGAAGATACTAACAACACTAACGAGGAGGGATCATCAGACTCCTGCCATATGAACGGCATCTACAGAACTGCAGCCATCGATCTGGACCCAGCGGAGGCAGCCGAACTGGCAGAAAGAATAGAAAGACGGGAACAAATAATCCAAGAGATCTGGATGAACAGCTGCTTGGATGGGACAATAATCAGAAGTATAAACCAGTATTATTGAACTGGAACTGTAAAAACTTTTGTTTTGTTTTCAAATTTATTATTATTATTTTACATATTTATAATAACCCTTTTAGACCCTGGGTACTTTTTGACGATCCCTGCAGATTATTGAGAATTATTGCAGGATTGTCTATGGTATTTTGAAATTTACCATAAAAACATCCTATTTATTTTATTTATTGTAGAAGGACAAACTGTTCTTTCAAGCAAAATATAGCTTGGTGGTTATCCACACTTTTGTTAAAAAAAAAAAAAAAAACACCTCAATGTTTTGATAAACTGTCCTGTAACTCCCAAGACAGATTGCATCAAAACATGACATGCCTGGAATATCCTTTTCCAGGTTATAGTGTACAGTAGGTCTCTCCATCTGCTGTCCTTATGATGGGGTATAGAGACCCCAGTGAATTTTAAGGGTTAATATGCTGTACTCCTTCTGTGACGCTCAGATCACAAGTATCACTGTGCCGGCCTCATACTGGCTCCTAGTGGACAGAGGTCAACCCAACAAATAGGCAGAATTGCTTGAGTGTTCCAGAAGAGAATAGCATTGGGTTGATTTGAGGTGCGCTGCTTGCAGACCTACGAGGGAAAGTGAAGCTTCAAACCTGACCCTAGCCAATGCCATTGTTTTTCACGTTTTATGAGGACTGAATTCACGAAACAAATTACCACTAATGACCATCATTGGTCAGTGGTCTTCACTCCCTGGGTGTCACTGCAAGTAACTGCTCTAAAGGTGCATGGCCTCCTTAACCGAGGATTGAACCCCAGCCTCTAGGTCCAATGTCCTGCCCCGTGCCAAAAAAGCTAGGCTCCAGTTACATAAAGGCGTTTACATTCTAAACCCTAGAATATTGCCAGCAGTGTTTTGTATTTTGAGCTTGCAAATGACATTCAGAGCAAGAATGTGCCTATTTATTCACAAAGGGAGATGGCAAGAAGGCTTCAGCATGTTCAAAGAGGGAAGAAGCTTGCTGTAGCTGGAAGTATTAATCCATGAAAGCCAAAAAAAAACAACTGTGCTACCTCAGCTAAATCTCAGTTGAGATGGGAATGAGGGTATCATCCACAGTGGATGAAATCACATACCATGTGAATAAGCATAATCTTGTTTTTGACACTGCAGCTTTAAAATTACATTTGTATCTTGTATGTTTATAAGTGTTCGTTGTCTACCTCTAATGAAGTTGACAGTGTTTTCTTGGTCACTCTTTGCTGTGTAAGACCTGTGAGCCAAACAAAAAGTGCAAGAGTAAGGCCACCGAACACTTACACATTCTATAAGATATCAAATCAAAATAAAAAGCAGACTAAAAGCTGACAACATATTTAATCTGTTTATACCCTGTTGCAGTTCAAACATTTAGAATGCTTTGTCATTGACATTGAGTGCATGACCTACACTCTTGCTGTTATGTTTAAGTATTTTATGTTTAAGTATCATTGTCTCTTGTTATGCCACATAAAAAAAAAAAAATCTAAAAAATGAGTGATCATGATTATAATTGAAGTATTTTTTTTTACATTAGATGCAGATTACTAATGAAAAAATACAACACTGTCTGTTCTGAGGACATTCTGTGTAGTGTACTTATTAAAGATTCCATCATTGCTGCATTAATTGGTTTCCTGTCATTAGGGTTTTCAAGTAAAATCATAAGCTTTTAACCTCATGAATAGGCAGGAGCACAATTGTAGTAACAAGAACATCAATCTGACACATGCTTGACAAATAAATAAATACAAATAGAATTAAGATGCCCAGCTCAAGACTTATGATACAAATATTAGAGTGCATCCAAGCAGCTGTACAGTACTCTTTTACTCTTAGTTTCTCTCCTGAATAGATCGTTCTATTGTGCTTTATACAGGTGACCTGGTTAGATTGGAAATATAACCTGACCACATTACGCACGTGCGTTTTTTGTTTGCCTCCAATTAGGTCAGGGCTCCCATTTAGACAACACATTCTCACATATTTGTATGTCTTGCCAAATGTGCAGGTCCTCTACCCTGCCACAGCTTCTCTATGGTTTTGTTCAGATTTGTATACAAAATGTATACAATGTTACCCTGGTTCCCTGAAATACAAAATTAACTATTACTGAATGGGTATTTACCTCCTAAAGACCCAAAACTTGAATAAAATATATCAAAGTTGCTCGCAGAGCCTGTGACACAGTCATGGCCCGCCCTTGGGGGCACAAAATGACAGCGCTCACAGACCTCAGCGTCATGACTTCTTCAACCCTGCTGCAATCATGGACGCAGCGATCTTGAAGGTTAATGGTAATATTTCAATTCCAGGGAACCAGTGTTATGATAATAACCTAATGTTCCCTTTCAAGTATGAAATGTAACCATTACCGAATGGGTCAGTGTACCCAAGCCGTCGCAAGGGCAAGACTGCTGCACGACCGGAATGCTACAAGGCTAAGCAGAGGCTGCCTTGTGCGTTACCATGCAGAACCCAGTAACAAGTAGCGAAGGTTAAAAAATTGACTGAGAAACTCACATCTATGCCTTTATTGTAAAGGTCAACTGAGAAGCCGTCCTTAACATGCTAGTTCCAAAACCAGGGTTTTGTGGATCCACAACCTATGTCTGTAGAACCTAGTAAAGGTGTGGGGAGTAGCCCACACCGCTGCATTGCAAATGTCCTTGACAGATGCACCCTGGAATAAAGTCCACAAAGATGCCATGCCCCTGGAGGAATGGGCAGCGAGCTTTCTGGAGGGGGCAAGTTGGCTAGCTCATAGGCAGTCCTGACTGTGTCTGCTTGCTTTCTCAACTAATCGTGTAGGAGTAACAGTAATACAGCACCGTTGCAAACTGAAGGTTATAGTTTCAAATCCCAAGAACCTTTTTTTATATTTATATTATATAAAAAATATTTTTTGCATGCAAATGTTCTATTTTAAAACAGAAATAAATAATTTAATATAAATGATAAAGGCATCACAAAAGTCGTTCCCTAGTTTTTTCAATGTTGACAAAAGAAGTTAATTGTCATTAAACTTGGATGTCCTGTAATATACATATTGATGGATAAAGTGCCTGGGGTCTGCAAAAATACAGGAGAAAAAGGGCATTTTTACCTTACTTTGGCGACATATTTCTCTTACTGTATGACAGGATGGCTGAGGGTGACGTCAGGCCAGCAGGAACTGAAACCACAGACAGGTATGTACTCAGGTGCAAAGCGCACTGCTGCGCTATTTTTATTGACAAAAATAAATCAAATAAGTATTTGTAACAAAAACACTGCTCACAGAGCGAAAAAAAGGTCAAACAAAAACAAAACTCGCACACAAAAACTAAACAAACACTGTGCTTCCACCAGGTCAGAGAGCCATTGGCAAACTCAGACCACAACATGGTCTCATTTGAAGTGATTTTTAAAACCCCAAAAGTATTGACTAAAGCTAAGGTTTACAATTTTAGAAAAGCAAACTATGACGGTATGAAACAGAGACTTATAGAAGTAAATTGGAGTAAAACAGAAAAAGGATGGCTGTTTTTAAAAATGTAGTACAAGAGGTGCAAAACAATTACATCCCAAAGGTAGACAAATCTAAATCTAAAACAAAATGGCCAAACTGGTTTAATAGATCAGTTAAAAAAAAAAAATCAGCGAAAAAAGGCACTTTACAGAGCATTTTAAAGGGACCAAAAACAAAGTACATAGAAAGAGTACTTGGAACTGCAAACACAAGTCAAAAAGGAAGTCAGAAAGGCCAAGAGAGAGATAGAAATCAATATGGCTAAGGGGGCTAAAACCAATTCCAAAATGTTTTTCCAATTTTATAACAGCAAGAGAACATTCAAAGAGGAGGTTAAATGTCTAAGAGACACAAATGGCAAAATCAGATGAAGAAAAAAAAAATAGCAAATATATTAAAAGATTACTTTTCACATGTTTTTACAAAGGAGGACACGGACAACATGACCCACATGTCGACCTGTTCCTATCCAGTTTTAAATAACTTTAGCATAACAGAGGCAGAAGTGTTAAAGGGACTAGGAGCTCTTAAAATAAACAAATCCCCTGGGCCGGATGAGATCCTCCCAATAGTACTCCAAGAAATGAAAGAAGTTGTTTAAAAGGCATGTCGTATGCAGACAGGCTAAAATAATTGAATCTATTCAGTCTTGAACAAAGAAGACTACACAGTGATCTGATTCAAGCATTCAAAATCCTAAAAGTTAGAGACAATGTCGACCCAGGGACTTTTTTGACCTGAAAAAAGAAACAAGGACCAGGGGTCACAAATGGAGATTAGATAAAGGGGCATTCAGAACAGAAAATAGGAGGCACTTTTTTACAGAGAATTGTGAGGGTCTGGAACCAGCTCCCCAATAATGTTGTTTGATGAGATTCTGGGATCAATAAGCTACTAACAACCAAACGAGCAAGATGGGCTGAATGGCCTCCTCTCATTTATAAACTTTCTTATGTTCTTATACGCGTGGCAATTGTTTTTAGTTTTACTTTCACTTCTCTTTCGTTTCTTTTCCACTCCCATCTCTCACGTTCGCTCCTCTTGAACACCCACCCAGAGCATGAGAGCTGCAGGCTTTTATACATGCGAGCACAGGCGTAATTTACGTGGGGGACGTGGGGGACGGGGGGGGGTGTCACATCCCCACCAATATTTAAAGGCGCTCAATCCGCCCCCCCAATAATGTATGTGATGGTTACTTTAAATTACAGAGCAGCCAGAGGAGAAAAGAATGTTGGTGCTCAGCGTATCAGAACAAAGAACGTATGGGGAGGCAGGGCTGAGCAGTAGCGCGAAAAGAGAGTGTGAGTCTGAGGTGATCGAGAGGATAGAAACAAAACAAAAATTAGTGTAACGAAATAGGTGTGATTTCTAATGTAGCCAACACGGTTATAAATTCTAATTTATTTTTATATTCCCCTGTACATACCCTTGTTAAATCCCCCTTGTTTTATGTAGATACTAGATAGTATTATTTTATTTTTTGTTGTCACGTCATCTGGAAGACTCTCCTCTGTATCGGTTAGCGCTCGGGGCGACCGGCAAGCTCCGAGTTCCGCCGATACCAAACAAAGCAACCCGGCAACTTAGAGGGAGAATAAAGAGGCTGCTGAGTTCATTAGGTAGTCCAGTTTCTCAGGTGAGGTTGTATGTGCACTACACTAGATATCATAATAATAATCTTTTGAGTTTGGTGACTCTCTTAATCTTTGGTCATGTTAACCTTAGGATGAGTTGCAGCAGGAGAGGAAAGCTAGAAACAGAGAGAGAGATGAAAGAGCAGGCAGTAGTCCAGTTTCTCAGGTGAGGTTTTATGCACATCACACACACTTTTGAGTACTGGAGAGCATATGATCACATATTTCTGAGTGAATATTACAAATGCTGTTGTAATTGTAAAAATATTCCTTTATATACATGTTTAAATAAGAATGCATTTAAGGTCAATGTAGTTAATTCTATTTTTCTATGAACTTGCTTATTTATAAACATGTAGCCATGACTCGCAAATGAATTGACTTTACTATAATACCTGAATTTGTTTCATATGGGTTTTGCAACTGGAAAAAAGCCATTGAGAGATTTGGAACACATAGTGAAAGTCAGCGTCACAAAGTCGCAGTGACCACACACATCCAAGAGGCAAAACCTGTTAACACCCAGCTCTCTAGTGCATTTTTAAAACAACAAGAAGCAACCAGATCTTGCCTTCTAAAGATAGTCAGCTCAGTGCAGTTTTTGGCTCGACAGGGTTTGGCTTTCAGAGGCCATGAAAATAAAGAGGGTAACATGCATGAGCTGTTAAAACTCAGAGCAGAGGATGATCAAAAGCTGTCAGCATGGCTAAAGCGTAATCACGATTACACTAGCCACAAGATTCAAAACGAAATCTTGAATATAATGAGCAACTCCATTGTGAGAAACATTGCAAAGCAAATCATTTCTCTGCCATTGCTACAGTACTCAGTGATTATAGATGGGACACAGGATATGTCCACTGTCGAACAAGAATCCATCTGCTTGCGCTTTGTGGATGACAACCTGCAACCATGCGAAGAGTTTGTGGGTCTTTATGAAGTATCAACAACGGGGGAAAGAATTGCCAAAGTTGCAACTGACGTGTTACTACGTCTCAATCTACCTCTCTCAGGACTGCATGGGCAAACCTATGATGGCACTGCAAACATGTCCGGGTACTGCTCAGGAGCACAGGCTTTTCTAAGGAAAGAGCAACCACAGCAATGTATGTCCATTGTGGTCTTCACTTTGTTAATTTGATTACTACAGCCTGCTTAGCCTGTCCAGTAGTTAGAGATTCCATGCAGTGGGTTCACGAGTTGGGGCGCTTATTCAGACAGTCTGGCAAATTCAAAACAATCTTTACAGAAGTAGCAAAATCAGAAAGCGAAAATTTCACTTCTCTCAAACCTCTGTGCCCCACTAGGTGGACAGTTCGCACCCCAGCCATTCAGTCTGTCCTCAACCAATACGAGTCGGTGTTGATTGGTTTGGAGGAAGTGGCCTCATCTAGTTCATCTGATTCAGCTTCAAAACCTAATGGCCTTCTTGAAAGATTTCATAAGGGAACTACAGTCCTTGGGCTTATCTTTACAGATGTGATGGGGGAGTTGGAGGGTCTGAACATCTCTTTGCAGAAGAGAAGCCAAACCATAGCAGGAATGTTAGCTGCAGTGAAACATGTTAAAATCAGCCTTGAGGGGAAAAGAACAGAGGAAACCTTCACTGCATTGTATGAGAGGGCAACATGAGTAATTCATTCTATTGGCATCCAACCAATTGAGATGCCTCACGTGAGAAAGCTACCCAAACGCTACACAGGTCTGGCTGTGCCCTATGCACCCCCCACCGCTCAGGAGTACTACAGAGTATAGTACTTCAACGCCCTAGACACTGTTAATATACAGTTCAGACAGCGATTTGACCAGGAAGGCCTGCACAACCTACAAAAATTGGAGAAAGTTCTCCTTTTTGGAGAGGTCGACAATGTTGTGGACCAGTATCCTGAATTGCAACGCAATTCCTTACAGGTGCAGTTAGCCATGTTCATGTCAAATTACACCTACAATTCTAGCACAGAGGTAGCTAGCATTATGAGGAGCATGTTGCCTGAGGTTCATGGTCTTTTTAGTCAAATTGAGGCCCTTGTGAGGCTATTGCTGGTCGTCCCTGCCTCCTCTGCTGAGGCTGAGAGGAGCTTCAGTGCCCTGAGAAGGCTGAAGACCTGGCTTCGCACCTCAATGACCCAAATTCGGCTGAACAGTGTGGCTGTATGCCATGTGCACCAAGAGAAACTGGATGAGTTGGATAGAAATGCAATCTGCCAGAGATTCATCGATGCCAACGATCGTCGCAAGAATGTTTTTGGATCAATTCTCTGAATTATTTAACTCACTTAACCTCAGACAGCCAAAAGTAGTGTAGTTACTGCTTTTGTGAGAGCCATACTCCATAATGCCGTTTTATGTAAATATGTTGGTAAACAGAATAAAATCTAGCTCAGCATTATTGAGGTAAAACAGTACAAGGGGAGGAGCCGATTTTAGGGAACAGTGGGACAGCTCATTTGGGAGGAGAATGTAGAGAGACTGGAAGGAGAGATTGGAATGAGTTATAGATCACAGTCATAGCAATGTAGAGAGACTGGAAGGAGAGATTGGGATGAGTTATAGATCACAGTCATAGCAATGTAGAGAGACTGGAAGGAGGGATTGGAATGAGTTATAGATCACAGTCATAGCAATGTAGAGAGACTGGAAGGAGGGATTGGGATGAGTTATAGATCACAGTCATAGCGATGTAGAGAGACTGGAAGGAGGGATTGGAATGAGTTATAGATCACAGTCATAGCAATGTAGAGAGACTGGAAGGAGGGATTGGGATGAGTTATAGATCACAGTCATAGCAATGTAGAGAGACTGGAAGGAGGGATTGGAATGAGTTATAGATCACAGTCATAGCAATGTAGAGAGACTGGAAGGAGGGATTGGAATGAGTTATAGATCACAGTCATAGCAATGTAGAGAGACTGGAAGGAGAGATTGGGATGAGTTATAGATCACAGTCATAGCAATGTAGAGAGACTGGAAGGAGGGATTGGGATGAGTTATAGATCACAGTCATAGCAATGTAGAGAGACTGGAAGGAGAGATTGGGATGAGTTATAGATCACAGTCATAGCATTAGTGAGCTTTATTATTATTTGGCACTCCATCCAACCCTCCAGGTTAGTCTGTTCATTGAGTAAATAAAATGCCCCATGGCAATGGCATTAAACTCTACCTAACATCTCCTAGTCTTTTATGCATTTGTTTATTGTTCAAGTTCAATTGTAGGATATGTTTTTACATGAGTTACCAGCCACTTTACAAACATGCACATAGGTTTGAATGATGCAAACTACTGAAACACTATGTCATTTGACTATTTATTGTTACACTGATAATGTGGGATACAAATACAACATTAGTTTACCTGCACTCACTTAAACCCAATAAACATGAATATTAGACATTTCAGTTGTTCGATTGCAATGCATGCTGGGACATGTTCATATTATAAAGTTATGCATTTATATTGGCAGCCACCAGTTCCTTACATACACCTGATTTGGTGTTGCATACATCATTTACAAGTTCATTTGGACAAAAGTAGTGTTTTGAAAAACATCCATAACATATCCATTTATTACTTTTGACACCTCACTTTTGGGGTTTCAGAACATTGAAATGGTGTATTGAAACATGTTCTTTTAATAGTATAGCAGAAGTATGATTTTATGTTTGCTTGACTATATTTTGTAAGTAGAGTTCCTATATGGGTTTTGCTCATAAGTCATAACACCTGGCATCTGCATATGATTTAACCTTTTTCATTACGTAATATTAATTCTATTCTATAATACTAATTTCTTTATTACATACTGCACGAGTTTTAGAGGATGGGTTTCTAATCCCATCCATGCTGCCATACACAATAACAAACACGTGTTTTTAAATTAACCCAAAATGCATTTAAATCATACACCAAAAACAAAATATACTCGTTTTAAATACACAACCCATACATTTTTAAATCATAATACATTGTGTTTTACCTAAACACAAAATACTTTTTAAACAACACAAAATACAAACACCCGTTTTAACTAAATAAATAAACCCCACATTTTCACATCACCAAACAATATATTTATTTATACGCAAGGCTTTACCCTGCCCCCTTTAATTATGTGCAGGGCTTTTCTCCTGCCCTGCCATACAGGTATTGACTTTTTTTTCTGCATTTCACCTAAGAGTGTTGGGAACTACAAATTAAAAGTGAAATGGTGCTTTTGGCTGATTTACTTTTGCTGCTCCAATACCCTGAAAACACAAACTATCCTTGCTGTATAGAGAGTCTGGCAGTTCTCGCTGATAACTACCCTTCCTCTCAATTTTGTACTTGAAAGGGAACTGTCCAGGGTCATAGAATGTATTGTGTGTGTTAAGTGTACCCCATTTTATAAAAGCTAAACTATGATAATATTTTGTCCAAATATTTCTTCTAATTGAATTTTACACACTTTTAAAATTTACCTCATACATGGATTAATACAAGCTTAGCATATTTCATAAAATACTAGTCTATCATAATAATGATGGATTAAAACAGAGGCAAATCTGCTGAACACTTTTGAAATATTAAAAGCTGCTGTTTTGAGTTACTGGCCTGTAATAAATAAGTCTGTGCTAAGGGTGAGTCCATACACATTGTTCTAATTGGCTAAACCTTGGATAAAAGTATTTTTGCAGACACAGATGCGGTGAAATTCTTTAAATCGCCTCCCTTATGTTTAGATGACCTTACTGACTCGAGTAGTACAGCTTCTAGTTTAATCTATAAAGAAGTTCACAAAGCAGTGCTTTCCTCTCTGTAAACAGAAAACCGTTTCCAGTATTGTAATCACCATCAATATAAATTCAATTTGACAAAGGGAGGAAAAGTGTCACATCCTCCTGCCAATACAAGTTGAAACTGTTCAGTACATGCACAGGGTTCACCGAAAACTGAGTTTATACCCAATTGTTAAAGTTTCCCATGACAAATGTTTGAGACAACAATATAATCAAACATGTACATTCATGTCACCTTGTGCTAATTAATATCAGGAAGGGAAGGGTATGTTTACGTCATATTCCCAGCGGCCTCTATTGAGCTGGCAACCTTGAGCATTTCCAAAGAAGGAAATAAGATTATAAAGAAGTCTGTGTTCATGTAACATTTAAATACAATCAGCAAGAAAGGTAATAATGAAGAATGCTTCTGGAGCCTAATAAACTGGAAACATTAACAACTGGGTATATCGTTTACAAGATCAAATCTATAATGGGAAGGTATAAATATATGTTTTTTTTCTTTTTCTTTTAAGAATAGAGGGTCTAGTATACAATGCTGGCTATGCTAAGTAAATTAATAAAACATAGCGACTGTGTACAGTGTAACTTGAGAATGAACACTAGGACACGTTACTGTGAAATTAACAATACTATTTTTAAATATACCTGCTCTTGAATGTACAGTACTTGAGACACATGTTAAAACAACGTTGAGTTTACTGATTCCTCTGAACCTCCGATATCCCTGCTTTAGTCACAGCAATTGAAATATCTCCTGTACAATGTGAGGGGGTCACAGTTCACTGCCTATTCACTGTGCCGCTGAATCTGTAATATTCAAGATGAATTGTGTTTATTTACAATGCCGCCAAGTCCCTTTCCCATAAAATCAATGAATGGCGAAACATTTGGGTAGCTCCAACACACAGAAAAAATGTAATGCAATGGCTTAAATCTACACAAGACACTGCCAATTACATTCAGTAGTTTTGCTAATACTGACATGGGATTACATGTATAGTATGGTAAACAGTCTTAAATCGCATCTGCTGTACCTGTGCTTTGTTCAAGAGAACCTTATTACATTTGTTCTAAACAAAGTTGGGGTTTAGACCAAACATAGAGCCCTATGAAATCTGTTTTATTATTTTGAATTTTCGGATTTATTTTTTCCTGATTTTGGATTTTTCGGTTTTAAAAATCTTTAATTTGTTAGTTTGTTAGTTTTTTATAACCACAAGTGTCTGATACATTGACAGCAATGATGAAGCTAGAAATGCATGAAAATATGACCAAAAAAAACTTTCTAAACGGTTTAAATCGAAGTGGTTTCAGAAAAAAAGGATACAAATTGGCACAATGTAATAGAAACAAACTAGGAACATTGTAAATTAAAAATCAAAATGTAGGCTTTTTTAGTAGTTTCTTTTCAACACAAGCCAAACTATAACATTGCAAAATAGATTTAATGTTTTCATTAATAATTAATGACAATGTAAATAAAAGCCTACATATTTTGATTGATTGTAATTTAATAAAAAGGCACTTAGAAATATCTCCCTTAGGACTTTTGAGAAAAAATGCAGCAACTAGACACTACATTCTGCAATAGTTATTACAGTACTATCTGCTCAGAATAACTTCGAGGTAGTCGTTTTCCCCCAAGCGACAACGGTAGCTTGCAAGTGAAGTGGAACAAGAGGCAGCGCTTTTTTACAGTTAAAATCACGGTCGTGTACGGTGGCTGAGAGGTGCAAAAATAGTTTTTTCGTGCGTTCCCATGACATGTTTCTTGAAGCCTCTTGTCAGACAAACACCATGCTATTTCAATGTAATTTTTAAAATATATATATATATATATACTGTATATATAGTTTGTTTAATCTGATTTTGTGGTAATGTCCTCGGGTGCCTAATTCTGTTTTTTTCTCTGAAGTCCGCGATCCGCAACACGGATTTCATAGGGCCCTACAAACATGGAAGCCTCCGGTTCCCTATTGAAACTCCAATTAGGAGGATTATAAAATGCTGAAAGCATTTGTAAAATAAATGTCAATCGAGCCTACATTAAATATATATACCTACAGACCATGCAATTTAGCAAGATAAATGGTTTAAAAAGTGGATTGAAGGACTTTAAGCAATTAGTGTAACATTCACCACTCCCTTTCACTTACTCATTAAATTCTGAAATCCATATAGAAAAGGCACTGTACATTTAAACAAAAAAATCCAGAGTCAAATCTCTTGAGATCCCCAACATTATTTGCTTAATGGACAGATCAAAGCTAATGAACACAGCGATTGTTCTTGTCTGGGGATATCATTATGTCAAGGCAAAACCCAATAAGAAATTTGACTCCTTATATTGCAATCTTTATTCCATGAGTGTACAAAGTTTAAATGGGGTTAGACCAACAGAACACAATGTGAATGCACTTCCATCGACCTGTCGACTGAAGATTTTGCTACATTTATTAACCAGCACGTGAGATGAATATTCCCTGCCCCCCGTATGTTTATTCACACAGTTTGGGTAAAAAGTTTAGAATCTGCAAATAAAATTCATAACAAAAACCACATATAATCATGAACATTATCTTTAGTATCTCAAGGATAAATGTTAGTCTATATCTTCCACCCTATTCATACTACTTTAACAATTATCAGTGGCGTGATTTCCATTTGTTTCATTCACAATCACGTTGATCGTGATGAAACAGGTAGTGTTAATAGGATATGTACAAGTGACTAGGCCTGTGAAATTGAAACTGGATATAAATAGGCTTGTTAGGTACCTATAAAATCTTTTAAAAGGACAATCTCATCTAGGTGTGCGCTCACACTTGTCAATTTTATTGATTTCGTAACATCAGTACTTCCAGTCCAGGTCTTTGTTCCAACCATGTCCTTAATTATTAAAACAAACCAATGAAGCCCCTAATTAAATCCTAATGCACTTAATCATTTAACTATACATAATAAACCCAAGTTACCAACCTGTTCTAAAAACTGCAAATCAGAATACCACTGCCCTAAATCTTATGACAGGCTTTTTACAGATCTTTTTCCACTATTTCTATTGCATTGTAATGTTAAGAAATAGAACAAATTAATCACTCTCACATGGAAAACCCCCCAGCAGCAGTTTAAGGTTGTGTTTAGATCCGCCACTGGTCACATCAGTAAAACAGACCACAGAAGGATTTAAGTGTTTGTTTTATATATATATATATATATATATATATATATATATATATATATATATATACACACATATATATACACAGTGCCATGAAAAAGTATTTGCCCCCTGTCTGATTTTCTGCGTTTTTGCACATTTTTCACATTGTATTTGGTCAGATTTTTTTGTGGGTTGTAGTAGTATATAGAGGGAGTCAGAGAAAAAATGACACCAAAGTTTGGTGCTTCTTTCATTTGTCTGGTGTGCAAGGTAATCAAACATGCAATCTTCAGGTGTGAAAAAGTTATTGCCCCCCCTAGTTAAATCAACCCAATTAAAGGGATAATTCATTGTCAGCTGTTTGAGTACTTTGGTTAACAACCAGGCCTGATTTGGGCCAGCCCTGCCCAATATAAATCTGACTAACTTTGGCCCTTACCATCCTAGTGAAGTTGTCAGCACACAGGTTCTAGAGGCACATCATGCCACGAAAGAAATTCCTGAAGACCTCCGGGGAAAAAAAGTTGCTGATGCCTATCAGTCTGGAAAGGATTACAAAGCCATTTCTAAGGCTCTGGGGCTCCACTGAACCACAGTCAGAGCCATATTGTCCAAATGGAGAAAGTTTAGGACAGTAGTGAATCTTCCCAGGAGTGGCCGTCCTGCTAAAATCTCTCCAAGAGCAAGGCGTAAAATCGTCCAGGAAGTCACAAGGAACCCTAGAACAACATTCAGGGATCTGTAGGCCTCTCTCGCCTCTGCTAAGGTCAGTGTTCATGACTCCACCATCAGAAAGACACTTGGCAAAAATGGGATTCATTACAGAGTAGCAAGGCGGAAACCATTACTCACTAAGAAGAACATGAATGCTCGTCTCAAGTTTGCCAAAAAGCACCTGGATGATCCTCAAGAGTTCTGGAACAATATTCTATGGACAGATGAGTCAAAAGTGGAACTTTTTGGCTGACATGAGCCCCGTTATGTCTGGCGAAAACCAAACACTGCATTCCACAGTAAGAACCTCATACCAACTGTCAAGCATGGTGGTGGTAATATCATGGTTTGGGGATGCTTTGCTGCATCAGGACCTGGACGCCTTGCTATCATTGAAGGAACCATGAATTCTGCTCTGTATCAGAGAATTCAACAGGAGAATGTCAGGCCATCCGTCCGTGAGCTGAAGCTGAAGCGCAGCTGGGTCATGCAGCCAACAATAATCCAAAACACAAAAGCAAGTCTACATCAGAATGGTTGAAGAACAAGAAATTTAAAGTTTTGGAATGGCCTCGTCAAAGTCCAGACCTAAACCCCATTGAGATGTTGTGGCAGGTCCTGAAACGAGCAGTTCATGCTCAAAAACCCACAAATGTCGCTGCGTTGAAGCAGTTCTGCATGGAGGAGTGGGCCAAAATTCCTCCACGGCGCTGTGAGAGACTAATCAATAACTACAGGAAGCGTATGGTTGCAGTTATTGCTGCTAAAGGTGGCGTAACCAGTTATTGAGTCTAAGGGGGCGATTACTTTTTCATACGAGGGCATTGGGTGTTGCATAACTTTCTTTAATAAATAAATGAAATATGTATCACATTTTTGTGTTATTTGTTCACTCAGGGTCCCCTTTATCTAATATTAGGTTTTGATAACATTCAATGTCAAAAATATGCAAAAAATGCAGAAAATCAGACAGGGGACAAATACTTTTTCACAGCACTAATATATATATATATATATATATATATATATATATATATATATATAGACACACACACATTATTTAGAAATGATTAAGATGAAACTGCTTCACCCAAATAATCTTGAATATAAAAGCTGAAAAGCCAAGTACTAGCTTTGATCCCACAGGATTGTTTCAATGTGATACGGTACAAATCAGATATGGAGTTACCATTGTTGGAAATAGTGTCGCTATTGTGCTGTTTGGATTTATATAAAAAAAAATCTATTTATTAAAAAAAAAACATATATGATGGTGAACTCTCTCTGGCATTCACTTTCACTGGGATTCCAAGTGATAATTCCTGTGATAAGTCACAGTACAGTTTGGATAAACACATAAAGGGTCCATAGTGATAACAGCCAGTCGGCAAGCCAAAGAACTAATTGGGTTGAAGTCGGACATAGCGCAGAAACAACATAAATTAAGTTAAACGACAAAAAAACTACTGACCCCTACACACATCACATCATCCACATCTGGCTTATCAGAGCAATATAAATACTCGTAACTTACCTCTCTATTGCGTTTGATTCAGTCACATGCCTCCGCCTCCTCCAACTCAACCCTTGTACAGTCAATCCTCACCACCCCTTGGTACTATCTCTTAGGCCAGGTGATGGACCTTCAAACCCAGCAGGTGTGAGGCAATTGATCATTTCTGTACTTTCCATAATCAGCATTAAAATATGAATGATTCAAATCTGTGTTGTGGGGGTTTGTCCAGATTTACTGAGCTAATTAATTTTATTACATTGAGGGGCCGATTGCCTAAAACACCGAAAGAATTAAAGTTTAAAACGTAAGGATATATTTTCTCTCAACTAGATTACTGACTCAAGGAACACTTAAGGGGAAATGTAACTTTAGATTGTCTTAGGCAACTGGTTCACAGGACCTTAAAGAAATGCTAAAACTCTTGTCATATAATAGAGTACATGGAGACAACTGTCACCCTCGCAAGTGTAACATCCTCAACGTCCATCTGCTCAGACTTCTCCTCGTACAGTTGATGCATTCTGTAGTTATCTTTTACATATATGCTTAACAAAATTTTAGAAAAGATTAAGAATTAGTGTGGGTTCTTCCAAGTACACATGAGAATACCATGTACTATTCTTTTAGCAAGATGATTTATAATGTCACGATTCATAATACATTCCATTCTGTAATAAAAAAGTAAATATGCATCCCCTGCAGATTATAAATTATTGTATATAATGGACAAAGTCTATTGTCTTGCTTGTGCTATGTAATAAAGCATACCATTTATTATAACACATTAATGGCACTGCAGAGCCCGCCCTACCCTTAATGTCAAACCATGACAACCCAAGGGATAAGTGATACAAAGGTAAACGATTGTGTTATTTATTTAAAGTATGACCTCATTTTAAAGAAAATACTACTTTACCACATGATTTTCTTTTCCTATTCATTTAACTGAAAATGTATGGCTGACAAGATGACTGGCGCCCTCAGTATGTGGGATCTAAGGACAGCAGTTACAAGACATTGAGTATACATGCTTAGGCAGAAAATCAAAATACAACAAAATGAAGAAAATTGCTTTTATTAACTTAATAGGATTGTTACAAAATGAATTTGAGTATACTGCATTTTAAAATAAACAGTATGTTCAAAACAGAATCTAATAAAAGTGAATGCCAAAGCCTCAAAAATCTAAACAGTGTATGTGTTTAAAGTTACAAAAAATACTAACATACATTTATTATATAAATAGGGGGGTTGAATTGATTTGCTCCAATCTGATAGTTTCTGAGAAATAAGTAGCAGCTCATAGATCAGGGCTTCTTCACATTTTAATTGTACAGAACATAGTGTACTGAATCCATTTATCAAGTAAAAGCCAGTAGGCCAATATCAATACATTCAATACCATCTCACATATGAAGAATGCATCCTGCCATGGCAACAAGCGAAGCCAAAACTGATACTTGTATCGTGTACAGGGAAAAATGATCATTGGAATTCAGGAACATAGGAACTTGAGTTAATTATCTTGGTCCCCATTTGATATCACTGAGTCCTTGAAACTGCTTTTTTAAAGAATGCCTGTCAGCCCATTCAGAGTCAAGGTAAGAGTCATCGTCAGCTTTTTGCAGCTTCTGTAAACCAAAAGAGTTGTATTTAGATCATGAGCTTTAAAACCTAATGAAACACCTAATGGATCAGGTTCTGAGTAGAGCAGTCATTATCACACCTGTAAATGCCCTCTAAAGCCAACAGGAGTTTAGAATTTTGAAACTTGCTTAAAAAACTGACTTGAATTTAAACAGCCATAAGCGATTCAGTCCAAAATATAACCTTAAAACATGTATTTATATAAAAAAATATATATACAGTACTGTGCAAAAGTTTTAGGCAGGTGTGAAAAAATGCTGTAAAGTAAGAATGCTTTCAAAAATAGACATGTTAATAGTTTATATTTATCAATTAACAAAATGCAAAGTGAGTGAACAGAAGAAAAATCTACATCAAATCATTGGTGACCACCCTTTGCCTTCAAAACAGCATCAATTCTTCTAGGTACACTTGCACACAGTTTTTGAAGGAACTCGGCAGGTAGGTTGGCCCAAACATCTTGGAGAACTAACCACAGTTCTTCTGTGGATTTAGGCAGCCTCAGTTGCTTCTCTCTCTTCATGTAATCCCAGACAGACTCGATGATGTTGAGATCAGGGCTCTGTGGGGGCCACACCATCACTTCCAGGACTCCTTGTTCTTCTTTACGCTGAAGATAGTTCTTAATGACTTTCGCTGTATGTTTGGGGTCGTTGTCATGCTGCAGAATAAATTTGGGGCCAATCAGATGCCTCCCTGATGGTATTGCATGATGGATAAGTATCTGCCTGTACTTCTCAGCATTGAGGAGACCATTAATTCTGACCAAATCCCCAACTCCATTTGCAGAAATGCAGCCGCAAACTTGCAAGGAACCTCCACCATGCTTCACTGTTGCCTGCAGACACTCATTCGTGTACGCTCTCCAGCCCTTCGGCGAACAAACTGCCTTCTGCTACAGCCAAATATTTCAAATTTGGACTCATCACCTGCTGCCATTTTTCTGCACCCCAGTTCCTGTGTTTTCGTGCATAGTTGAGTCGCTTGGCCTTGTTTCCACATCGGAGGTATGGCTTTTTGGCTGCAAGTCTTCCATGAAGGCCACTTCTGACCAGACTTCTCTGGACAGTAGATGGGTGTACCAGGGTCGCACTGTTTTCTGCAAATTCTGAGCTGATGGCACTGCTGGACATCTTCCGATTGCGAAAGGAAGTAAGCATGATGTGTCTTTCATCTGCTGCAGTAAGTTTCCTTGGCCGACCACTGCGTCTACGGTCCTCAACGTTGCCCGTTTCTTTGTGCTTCTTCAAAAGAGCTTGGACAGCACATCTGGAAACCCCTGTCTGCCTTGAAATTTCTGCCTGGGAGAGACCTTGCTGATGCAGTATAACTACCTTGTGTCTTGTTGCTGTGCTCAGTCTTGCCATGGTGTATGACTTTTGACAGTAAACTGTCTTCAGCAACCTCACCTTGTTAGCTGAGTTTGGCTGTTCCTCACCCAGTTTTATTCCTCCTACACAGCTGTTTCTGTTTCAGTTAATGATTGTGTTTCAACATACATATTGAATTGATGATCATTAGCACCTGTTTGGTATAATTGTTTAATCATACACCTGACTATATGCCTACAAAATCCCTGACTTTGTGCAAGTGTACCTAGAAGAATTGATGCTGTTTTGAAGGCAAAGGGTGGTCACACCAAATATGGATTTGTTTTAGATTTTTCTTCTGTTCACTCACTTTGCATTTAGTTAATTGATAAATATAATCTAATCTATTAACATGTCTATTTTTGAAAGCATTCTTACTTTACAGCATTTTTTCACACCTGCCTAAAACTTTTGCACAGTACTGTACATGCTTTTTCGCAAACTCCATAGATGCTTTAAGATAAGGCTTTTTGAGTAATGGCTTCTTTCTTGCCACCCGTCCATACAGGCCAGCTTTGTGTAGGGACCGGCTTATTGTTGATGTGTGAACACTGACTCCCATCTCAGACACAGAACTTTGCAGATCTCTCAAGGTCATTGATCTCTCAAGGACCGTAGACGCAGTGGTCGGCCAAGGAAACTTACTGCAGCAGATGAAAGACACATCATGTTTACTTCCCTTCGCAATCGGAAGATGTCCAGCAGTGCCATCAGCTAAGAATTGGCAGAAAACAGTGGTACACCCATCTACTGTCCGGAGAAGTCTGGTCAGAAGTGGCCTTCATGGAAGACTTGCGGCCAAAAAGCCATACCTCTGACGTGGAAACAAGGCCAAGCGACTCAACTATGCACGAAAACACAGGAACACAGGTGCTCTGGACTGATGAGTCAAAATTTGAAATATTTGGCTGTAGCAGAAGGCAGTTTGTTCGCCGAAGGGCTGGAGAGCGGTACACGAATGAGTGTCTGCAGGCAACAGTGAAGCATGGTGGAGGTTCCTTGCAAGTTTGGGGCTGCATTTCTGCAAATGGAGTTGGGGATTTGGTCAGAATTAATGGTCTCCTCAATGCTGAGAAGTACAGGCAGATACTTATCCATCATGCAATACCATCAGGGAGGCATCTGATTGGCCCCAAATTTATTCTGCAGCATGACAACGGCCCCAAACATACAGCGAAAGTCATTAAGAACTATCTTCAGCGTAAAGAAGAACAAGGAGTCCTGGAAGTGATGGTATGGCCCCCACAGAGCCCTGATCTCAACATCATCGAGTCTGTCTGGGATTACATGAAGAGAGAGAAGCAACTGAGGCTGCCTAAATCCACAGAAGAACTGTGGTTAGTTCTCCAAGATGTCTGGGCCAACCTATCTGCCGAGTTCCTTCAAAAACTGTGTGCCAGTGTACCTAGAAGAATTGATGCTGTTTTGAAGGCAAAGGGTGGTCACACCAAATATGGATTTGATTTAGATTTTTCTTCTGTTCACTCACTTTGCATTTAGTTAATTGATAAATATAATCTATTAACATGTCTATTTTTGAAAGCATTCTTACTTTACAGCATTTTTTAACACCTGCCTAAAACTTTTGCACAGTACTGTATATATATATAATCATTTTATAATAGCATTAATTTCCTCCAGCTCAGGACTCAAGTGACACCACAGTCAATTATCTAGCAGGTAATGAATACAGTGTTGGACATTATACAAGTAATAAAGTAGCAGTCTTTGATAATACATTGAAAAAGTGCAAAAGCAGGTTAACTATAGAAATAAACAATGTGTCATCACCATGGTTTTTTTTAAATTTTTTTAGGAGAGATAGATATGTACCTTAAGTTCCTCCTCACGCCTGTAGTAATACATCATCATCTGCTTCTGGTCCTCAGGGCTGATTACTGGCTCACGAGCTGGTGCCCCTTGTCCTCGCTTGGTTATGAAAAACAAGTATAATGTAAAAGCAGTCACATTATATTCCTTTTTTTTTTAAAGCAGGTTTTGCAGATGAAAAACTACTTTACATAAATACAACCATGGATAACTATAGAATACTACTAGAGCAGTCTGTAGTTTTGAGAAAATATGTCTGCAATTTACAACAAGTAAATCAAATGTTTCTTCTGGGTGTGTTTTAAGGGCTTAACAGTAAAAACCTAAAACCTTATTTATAATCACTTAGGACCATATACTGAGAGAAATAATGCTGTATTAATTGTATAAAACTCATGGCAACTACAGCTTTATCAGATCTCAACCTTCTCAACTAACCCTTGAACAGAGCACTACATTTTACTACTAACCTTTTGTATCTTTACAATAATTTTAGTTTTCTCATTTTTGCCCACATATTCTGTTAGTTTCTTCCCTCGATGCAACTCCTTTGCTGCCCACCACAACTGAGCCTCTGAATCTGCAATCAACTGCAAAGCTGCCTGCAATGTAAGAAATACACAACGTAAATCAGTGCTTCAAATTGAAACCCAAAGTTCGCTATCACCTTCAACGATTGTATAGACAATTAAAAAAAATGTTTTGGAGGAAATCAACACTTCACCTTATCTGTTGGACCATGCATGTTTGGAGGGAGGGTTGACGCATATTCTGCAAGATCCTCAATTTCAATAATGAAACTGGTGTATTTGGTCAGAAATATCTTTATAGTGGTGTTTGACTAACACCTCCAGTCAGCAATCACTTTGCTGTGAGACATGCTTTGATTGCACCAAACTTTTTTTTTTTTTTTTTTTAATTGACCGATATGTTTGGAAAGTTTAATGAAATTAATCCGATAATTCATGTGTGACTGATTCCAAGTGTAAATGTAACACAATGTTTTAATTTTTTTTTAAATATATCAGCTTTATGACCAATTTCCATTAAGCAAAATAATTGTGATAAAAGGACAATCCCGGGGCTCCCGAGTGGCGCATCCAGTAAAGGCGCTCCACGTGGAGTGCAGGATGCGCTCTATAGTCTGGACGTTGCCGGTTCGAGTCCAGGCTATTCCACAGCCGACCGTGGACAGGAGTTCCCAGGGGGCGGCGCACTATTGGCCGAGCGTCGTCCAGGGGAAGGGAGGGTTAGGTCGGCCAGGGTGTCCTCAGCTCACCGCGCACCAGCGACCCCTGTAGTCTGGCCGGGTGCCTGCGGGCTTGCCTGTAAGCTGCCCGAGAACTGCGTTGTCCTCCGACGCTGTAGCTTTTGGGTGCTGCATGGTGGGTCCACAGTGTGAAAAAAAGCGGTTGGCTGATGGCGCATGCTTCGGAGGACAGCGTGTGTTCGTCTTCGCCCTCCCGAGTCAGCGCAGGGGTGGTAGCGGTGAGCTGAGCTTAAAAAAATAATTGGCCATTCTAAATTGGGAGAAAATAATAAAAATAAATTGGCAACGACTAAATTAAAAAAAAAAAAAAAAAAAAAAAAAAAGGACAATCCCAATTAAGGGAAACGCAAACCTAGAGTTTAAAAAGGGGGGAGATTAAAAGTGGCTTGCTAGTTTTGTAGCAGGACCATTTTCTTTCAGATATGTTCCTTTTCTTCATGTACATGTCTTTTGCATACATGTCAACCCCAAGTGTTCACACCAGTGAGACCCCTGCTGAAAAACCTTGGGGATTGCTGAAAAACCATAACCTAGACCACTAGATTTTGTTTTGGAGGAGGTGGAGGGGGGTGCTGGTGACAGATCAAGATATTTGCAAATGGCTGACAACTATGCCACTGACCTAGACATAAGGGCTATGCACACCGGGAGCAAAGCAAACGACACGAATACAACACGAGTACATAAAAAAAAAAAAAAAAAAAAACTGTAGCTAGTCATGAAAAGAAAATACTATATCTGCTTTTGCTCCTTTTGTGGAGATGAAATAAAATAAATAAAACAAACAAAGAAATAGTCTGGGTACACCACACATACAAAAAATTACATTCAACAGTGAATGTTTATATGTGATCTGGTTTAACATCGTAAATCATTAAAGAATACATATACACATTTCTTTGTAAATACTCAGAAAATTAGTTTAATATACTTTTTTTTGATTTTCAGTTTTAATAAAATCTTCGGTGTGTGAATGTGATTATTATTATTATTATTATTGGTCAACATTATAAAAAGAAAAGCGTCATTTTACAGAAATCCCTGTCACTTTGACCAAAATGAAGGTGAAATAAAGAGACAAACATACCATCAATTTCCAATTGTTCTGTTATTTCTTACCATATGGCATCTTTCTTTGTATTGTCTTTATAACCACTGACACTGGCATCATAAATAACATCATATTTTTCGACTAATAATTACATTCCCATTGATGTCCATTTCTCTTATTTCTGTGGTAATTTGTGCGTGAACGAGACAGTGACTGACAGCCTCTCCTTCGACACTCTCCGAGTAATGACGTGTTGTGTACAGAAACACAGAAGGCTCGCGCAGACAAACCGTCAGTTTGAGAACAATTCTATAAGGCAATAGAATTGTTCTCAAATTCTATCATTGGAGTAAGGGTGGAGTTTGCGTAGCAGCTACAGGAATATATAATGGTAATGTACACCTCATCATGGTCACCCCCCCCCCAAAAAAAAAGAAATACCCTTGGGCAGTTGTATTGGATTTACCACTGTATCATGTATAAAGGGTTTCGCAGCCTCGCAAACAATAAAAAAAACTTATGCACAAACGTGAGAATCCATTGCACGGCCATGAGACTCAAAATTGAGAGTAAACGGGTAAACCTTGAGACTTGACAAACATGCTTTTGTAGCTTGTTCTTTATGGCAATACAACCAATCCTCTTTAATTCTCACTTATCACATGGTGACCATTAAATACTGGAAATTCATTATTTTGCTTCCTGGATCTAGAAAAAGTGGTCTGCTCACAGGTGAACTGAGGCACATTAAAAGGCCAACATAGAACCCTGGGATCTCTGTGATCAGCAAAAGAATGGCAACTGTAAATAAATACATAAATACAAATAAATAATTAAAATGCCTTCGAAAACAGTCAAGGTTACTGTACCTGTGTCCCCGACAGATCTTCTCGATCTTCAAACTCTAGCCTAATTGGGTCATGAGGAGGCAGTCCCATGGGATAGACAATCATAAGAGCTCCACGCAGCTGGTCAAGCGCTTCTTTCACCATCTCCAGTGTAACACACACATTAGCCTGAATTTGTTTCTGAAGGAACAAGCAGCAAAGTTTGATGTCTTCACTTTTATAGCTCAGCACACTGCTGCCCCCTTGTGGACACAGACATTGATGAAGAACATGTCTGAATGTTAGGCTTAAGCATCAAAAACATACCTTGGAAATTAATGACTTTGCTTCTTCGATTGTTTTTTGTAAAACTTGCTTCATTTTTTCATTTGGAGCTGTTGAGAGAGAGGAAAAAAAGGAATGTTACATTTGTTTCCAACATCAGTACTGTCATAAAGCAGATGGACTTGCGACCAAGGAAGGTGATAGGAATGACGCAGATGACCATGTGTGTGACAATGATGCAGTGAAGTTTTATTAAAGGTCACACAAAAGTTCCAGAGCCTGGACAGTGTAAACAGTTCAGTTTTAGCAAAACAGCACTCGCAGAACAATGCCAATCTCAGTCCGCTTTCACAGTCTTTAACTGAAGCACTTTATATAATAAAAATAAATAAAGAAAATAAATAAAATAAGCAGCTCACATAACTGAGTTAAACTCTTAATAAGAGCTCTTTGGTAGAGAGATCAGCAATAAGCGACCGAAAGGCTTAAATTTCCTTGCCAGACTGAACACAGGATGGACTTTTAAAGCCATCACCCTCATTAAACTCCATCTTTCAGGAGAAACCACCACTACGTATAACAGGTAGGTATAAAATCATGACTCCCGTGCAGAAAGCTGAGTGTGTGCGGCGTGCGCGCCTCTACTATCAACACATACATGTAACAGGTCACCAGCATGAATACACACTGACAAAAAAGCCCTCTGCTCTCCCCCAGGTAAGTATTAAATATAGATTAACAGAACTAAAAGGAAAATATGGTTACTGTTTATATAGCTGAACAAACTCTCTTTGAAAAGTAAGGGGTGTGTATTGTTTGAATTATTTTTTCTTACATCTTGACCATTTCTTTCACTTTTAAATTGCAGTGAACTCTGGCTGTTTCTATTATAGCTCCAAAATGGCCTTATGTATTTCTCAGAACTACATTTTCCATCATCCTCCTGCTCACTGGTAAATCCATCTCAGTTACATATGTGAGCATGAGGATGATGGGTAATGTAGTTTGAGTGGTCCACTTGGTCCATATGAAGCCATCTTGGAGGCAGTGGAATGCAATTTAAAAGTTTAAAAAAGTGGTCAAAATGTTAAAAAAAAAGTTTAAAAAAAAAGAATACACACCCCTTACTTAAACATTTGTAGCAACACATGGGAACATGTAACAATAAAATAAAAAAAAGTCCATATATACCCTTTAAGGCAGGACTAAATGGCTGTGAAAGACATTGTTGGATTGTTTTTCAGTTGGAAAATAAGGAAAGGGAAGTTTTTTATTGTAAGACCAAGTTTTTGTACAGTACTTCAAAGTAACATTACAGTTAAAATGGAAGGATGTAGTTACTGTATATTCCAAATAAGAGTGAACTTGTGTGGCATTGTTTTGTTAAAATAGCAAATCGCTGACTTGGTGGTAGAATACGTGCCTCTAAAGACACCATCTCTTATCACCTGTCAAAAGTGGAAGGCACCGACTGAGCTGCTGCCCCAGTGCACTAAGTCTGTACTGCAATAAAACACGCAGGGGTCATTCAAAAGGGGTAAAAAATGTAGGTGCCCTGATGATCCAAAGTGCCCCGTCAAGTCACTGGAGAAATATATAATGAAACGTCCGAAGAATCGGCTAGTATCTTTATCTACGAACCAGACGAACATAATGGCAAAAATGTGTTTTACACTAATTTTATAGAGCTGCTCATAGACAACGTTGTTATAATGGAGGGCTATATTTTGAAGAATGACTACTTTAGAGTGCTTATGTGGAAGACTACATACAAACACGGAACTAAATTATTTATTTATTGTAACTATTTCATTAATTGTGCTGTAACATTGAAGTATAAAAGCAATAAGACCCTCCACATTGGGCATTATTGACCAGTTTGGTTGTAATAGCAAACTGTCCCTAATGCCTGGTAATGCCCTCTCTCTCATTATATACACACATCTATCCTACCAAGTGGGGAGTAGGATTCTCCACCAGCCAAGCACACACACATACATGTACACGTACACACACTCACACAATACAGTGCCTTGCATAAGTATTCACCCTCCTTGGACTTTTCCACATTTTGTAGTGTTACAACCTGGAATTAAAATGGATTTAATTAGGATTTTTTGTCACCGAACTACACAAAATAGTCCATAATGTCGAAGTGGGGAAAAAAATCTACATATTTTTCAAAATTATTTACAAATAAAAAACTGAAAAGTCTTGATTGCATAAGTATTCACCCCTTTGCTGTGACACCCTAAATAAGCTCTGGTGCAACCAATTGCCTTCAGAAGTCACATAATTAGTTGAATGGAGTCCACCTGTGTGCAATTAAAGTGTCACATGATCTCAGATTAAATACACCTGTTTCTGGAAGGCCCCAGAGTTTGTTAGAGAGCATATCTAAACAAACAGCATCATGAAGACCAAGGAGCTATCAAAACAAGTCCAGGATAAAGTTCTGGAGAAGCACCAATCAGGGTTGGGTTATAAAAACATATCCCAAACTTTGAACATCCCCCGGAGCACCGTTAAATCCATTATTAAATAATGGAAAGAATATGGCAGAACCGCGGCTCTGCCTAGAGAAGGCCGTCCACCAAAACTCAGTGACCAGGTAAGGAGGGCATTAGTCAGAGAAGCAACCAAGAGGCCAATAGTAACTCTGAAGGAGCTGGAGAGATCCACAGCTGAGATGGGAGCAACCGTCCATGGGACAACTTTAACCTGTGCACGCCACAAAGCTGGGCTTTATGGAAGAGTGGCGAGAAGAAAGCCATTGCTGAAAAAAACCCATATCAAATCCTGTTTGGATTTTGCCAAAAGGCATGTGGGAGACACAGCAAACATGTGGAAAAAGGTTTTCTGGTCTGATGAGACCAAAATTGAACTTTTTGGCCTTAGCGCAAAACGCTACGTGTGGCGCAAAGCCAACACTGCTCATCACCCTGAGAACACCATCCCCACAGTGAAGCATGGTGGTGGCAGCATCATGTTATGGGGATGCTTTTCATCGGCAGGGACTGGGAAACTGGTCAGGATTGAGGGCAAGATGGATGGAGCCAAATACAGGGAAATTCTAGAGGAAAACCTGTTTCAGTCTGCAAGAGACCTGGGACTGGGGCAGAGGTTCACCTTCCAGCAGGACAATGACCCTAAACATACAGCCAAAGCTACACTGGAGTAGTTTAAAAACAAGAACCTGAATGTCTTAGAATGGCCCAGTCAAAGCCCAGGCCTCAATCCGATTGAGAATCTGTGGCAAGACTTGAAAATTTCTGTTCACCAACGGTCCCCATCCAACTTGACAGAGCTTGAGCAATTTTGCCAAGAAGAATGGGCAAAAATTGCAGGATCCAGATGTGCAAAGCTGGTAGAAACTTACCCAAAAAGACTCACAGCTGTAATTGCTGCCAAAGGTGCTTCTACCAAGTATTGACTCAGGGGGTGAATACTTATGCAACCAACAAATGTCTTTTTTTTTTGTTTAATTAACTTTTGTGTCACAATAAAAAATATTTTGCACCTTCAGTGTTAAGTATGTTGTGTAAATCAAATGGTAAAAATCCCAATTAAATCCATTTTAATTCCAGGTTGTAACACTACAAAATGTGGAAAAGTCCAAGGGGGGTGAATACTTATGCAAGGCACTATATATATATATATATACACACACACACACACACACACACACACACACAGGGGTTGGATTTCAGCACGGGAATCGCACATTTTCCAAGTTGCTCCCACATATCTGCAACTTTCAGTGCGGGAAAATCCTGCAAAGATATTTTAAGCTACTGTATTTTTCACCCAGTTTAGAATGCTTGAAACGCTACAACAGTCTATAAGGAAGTGGGTGACAGTGACGAAAGCACTGTGAGCCGCATTCTGAGTAGTTGTGGTTAAAATAAATAAAAGTAGAGCTGGATATTTTAAGTTCTTCAAGACTTTATTCTGTCGCAAGTGATTCTCAACCACTATCTTTAAGGATTATAGAAACTCAGTACACTGCAGTAAGTAAACAGTTGCAGTGAATTAGGTATACAATTTATTTAAATATAAATTAGTCTCTAGGCGCCCTCTTTAAGAACATCCAAATGTTAACAACTGAGACATACCATAATAGTTTGGTGGGATCATGTAGAACTCGGATTACCTTAGACAATAACTGACATTCACAAAGCGTGTCAGAAATATAAAACAATAGTTTATTTAAGAATAAAAAGGGGTGCACAATTAATCCAATATTACAGAAAGGAAAGGCTATTGGTTAGAGATATGCATCAAGTGTACAGTTCATTGATTCCATAGTCAAACGATTACAACGACCATAACATCATTAGCATACATGGTTAATATACTAATATTAAATATGGTTTATCACACAAAGTGTCTACTTTGCATTAGTATTTCCAGTTCCCGTTTCTCGTTGTAATCAATCATGTCAATATGCACAAGAATTAATTCAACTTCCCATTCAGAACGGAATCCAACATTCCAGTACCTAATTTAGCAAATTAGTTTTACCTTGTTAATTTAGACGGTGATGTACCAAACTAATAATATGTTATCAACCTCAATTGATTATTTATTCAAATGAACTCAGAAATGGGGCAATGATCAAATTTTCTGGATTTACAAGGCAACTCCTTTGAGTTGCACATTTCTTACTCTAAAACAGGAAGTTATAGTCTATCCCAAGAACAGTTTATCCACTTAACTTGATCGCATTTGCTTCAGTTACTTTCTTGAGTCAAAGTATTTAATATTAGATATGTTGATCGATTTCCATATAAAGAAGTCAATCTGTGTTGATGAACATTGCAGCTCTTTGGATCTGAAGTCCCAATGAAAGAAGATGGCACTTTGCTTGAAGTACACATTGTTGCGTCGGCTCGCAATAAATTAATTGTTCTTTTCAAATGGAGATCAGCTTGTTGATCTCCAAGTCTTGCAGCATTATTGTTGTTGTTGGCAATTTTCCAACTGGAAATAGTTCAGTTGATCAGACGTAACTCAGTTCAGATAATGCTTTGCAGTTGGAAAGTTATGTAGTTCGTAGAAGTGTTCTCGTTGCAATTCTTCTATACGGCTAGTAGTACATGACCTCAGGTCCAGCTGCTGGCTATGCTTCCGTTTACTGTTTCAGTCTCTCGTAGGGCAGAGAGCTACGGCTCTCTTCAAAGCTGATTTTAGCCACTCTTCAGAACATTGGTTCTTCCTTGCATTCCTTGAATTCGAGCACTTATGCTCTCATGATTCAGAAACTTTTCAGAGCAGTTTAGCTTCCATTTCATTCCTCTGATCTCCAAGCCACTTCTAGCGGGTGGAGTGTACTTCTTTCTCTTGCCTGGAGCACTGTTCCTTCTGTGGAGCACACTTCTGTGGGATAAACTCATTCGTTTCTGAAAGTCGCACGGCTGGTTTTGTTATCTTGACTTCCACCCTGTCAGCTGGATTTATGTGATGGACTGGTTCCTGTCTTAGGTGTCAAAGCACCCAGACCTGTCTGGCTTGTGGCGCCAAAAATGTCATTCAGCGATTTTGAAGATAAGCCATGTGCAGTTAGTTTATGACTCTTTTTAAAAGCATTCTTTGTCAGTGGGGGAGTTTGTGACCAGAAACCACGTTTCTTATAAAGTAATTACATGAGATTTACTTAAGATTCCTCCCCACATCATCACACTTCCGACAGCTGGCTTGAGCAATGCAACAGTCAGTATAACGCTCACCACGATGTCTCCCTACACACGTTGTCTTCCGTCAGGAGTTTATGCTGACTCAGAAATGTCTTCATCTAGACAATGTGGGAAAGCTATAAAAAAGGCCAACAAGATGCTCGGATATATTGTGAGAAGTGTTGAATTTAAATCAAGGGAAGTAAAGTTAAAACTTTACAATGCATTAAGACCTCACCTAGAATATTGTGTTCAGTTCTGGTCACCTCATTACAAAAATGATATTGCTGCTCTAGAAAGAGTGCAAAGAAGAGCAACCAGAATGATCTGGGGTTTAAAAGGCATGTCATATGCAGACAGGCTAAAATAATTGAATCTATTCAGTCCTGAACAAAGAAGACTACGCAGTGATCTGATTCAAGCATTCAAAATTCTAAAAAGGTATAGACAATGTCGACCCAGGGGACTTTTTTGACCTGAAAAAAGAAACAAGGATCAGGTATCACAAATGGAGATTAGATAAAGGGGCATTCAGAACAGAAAATAGGAGGCACTTTTTTACAGAGAGAATTGTGAGGGTCTGGAACTAACTCCCCAGTAATGTTGTTGAAGCGGACATCCTGGGATCCTTCAAGAAGCTGCTTGATGAGATTCTGTGATCAATATGCTACTAACAATCAAATGAGCAAGATGGGCCGAATGGCCTCCTCTCGTTTGTAAACATTATGTTCTTAAGGGCAAAACGGCATCCATCAGTGAATAAAACACTCCACCACTCTCTCTGCCGCCACCTCAGATGTTCTCCGACCCACAGAAGACGCAATTTCGTCTCTCAGCTGTCAACGTTACCCCTGAATGAGCTCGACATTGTTTTCATGAAGTCTCAGAGCATGCAAATCATTTTCATGCAGACGACGAGTTGTAGTCATTCTGCTGGTTATTTCTTCCTGGAATTTCTCGTGCTGTAGCCACTGCAGTCTGAAAATGATTACGCAGATGGATCAGTCGGATGGGACAGTCCTGGGCCGGTGTAGTGACCCTCTGACTTCCAGGACGTGGCCTGTCACTCACAGAGCCGGTTTCCTGGTTTCTATGGACTAGTTTGCTGATTGTTGAAGCAGAACATCTCATACTCCAGGCAACTTCTCTCAGACAGGCTGCCTTCAATCATGCTGATAGCAACCAGGCGATCTTAATTAATTATTCAAGCGGGGCATGGTCGTACAGTGCCTTGCATAAGAATTCACCCCCCTTGGACTTTTCCACATTTTGTAGTGTTACAACCTGGAATTAAAATGGATTTAATTGGGATTTTTACCATTTGATTTACACAACATACTTAACACTGAAGGTGCAAAATATTTTTTATTGTGACACAAAAGTTAATTAAACAAAAAAAAAGACATTTGTTGGTTGCATAAGTATTCACCCCCTGAGTCAATACTTGGTAGAAGCACCTTTGGCAGCAATTACAGCTGTGAGTCTTTTTGGGTAAGTCTCTACCAGCTTTGCAAATCTGGATCCTGCAACTTTTGCCCATTCTTCTTGGCAAAATTGCTCAAGCTCTGTCAAGTTGGATGGGGACCGTTGGTGAACAGAAATTTTCAAGTCTTGCCACAGATTCTCAATCGGATTGAGACCTGGGCTTTGACTGGGCCATTCTAAGACATTCAGGTTCTTGTTTTTAAACTACTCCAGTGTAGCTTTGGCTGTATGTTTAGGGTCATTGTCCTGCTGGAAGGTGAACCTCTGCCTCAGTCCCAGGTCTCTTGCAGACTGAAACAGGTTTTCCTCTAGAATTTCCCTGTATTTGGCTCCATCCATCTTGCCCTCAATCCTGACCAGTTTCCCAGTCCCTGCCGATGAAAAGCATCCCCATAACATGATGCTGCCACCACCATGCTTCACCGTGGGGATGGTGTTCTCAGGGTGATGAGCAGTGTTGGCTTTGTGCCACACATAGCGTTTTGCGCTAAGGACAAAAAGTTCAATTTTGGTCTCATCAGACCAGAGAACCTTTTTCCATATGTTTGCTGTGTCTCCCACATGCCTTTTGGCAAAATCCAAATGGGATTTGATATGGGTTTTTTTCAGCAATGGCTTTCTTCTCGCCACTCTTCCATAAAGCCCAGCTTTGTGGAGCGTCCGGGTTACAGTTGTCCCATGGACGGTTTCTCCCATCTCAGCTATGGATCTCTCCAGCTCCTTCAGAGTTACCATTGGCCTCTTGGTTGCTTCTCTGACTAATGCCCTCCTTACCTGGTCACTGAGTTTTGGTGGACGGCCTTCTCTAGGCGGAGTCGTGGTTCTGCCATATTCTTTTCATTTTTTAATAATGGATTTAACGGTGCTCCGGGGGATGTTCAAAGTTTGGGATATTTTTTTATAACCCAACCCTGACTGGTGCTTCTCCAGAACTTTATCCCGGACTTGTTTTGATAGCTCCTTGGTCTTCATGATGCTGTTTGTTTAGATATGCTCTCTAACAAACTCTGGGGCCTTCCAGAAACAGGTGTATTTAATCTGAGATCATGTGACACTTTAATTGCACACAGGTGGACTCCATTCAACTAATTATGTGACTTCTGAAGGCAATTGGTTGCACCAGAGCTTATTTAGGGGTGTCACAGCAAAGGGGGTGAATACTTATGCAAGGCACTGTATATACACATATATACACACACATTTTATATATATATATAAACTGCTGTGTACCATAAGGTGCAAAAGGTAATGTAGGTGCTCAAAATTGTGAATAATTGATAAACAAATCCATTATATCAGGACATTTCAGAGTACAAGTCCTTCTTCAGCAGGGACTGGAGAGGATGGCTATAGCAGAAAATGATTCACCCGAGGAAAGTATTCTTACAGACGGGGCTATAATGCAACAAAGGTCTTCCCGAGGGGAATTTAATTTTCCAGTCTGCAGTACATATATTTAATACATGAAATCAGTCAAGAAAATAAGTGATGCAAGGTTGGATAGTAAATACGACTTATATATAATTACATATTATATATATATATATATATATATATATATATATATATATATATATATATATATATATATATATATATATATATATATTTTTTTTTTTTAAATATAGCGATACAGCATATGTAAATAAACAAGTATAGTATAGTTAGCAAAGTTTTTCTCTCTGGTTTGCTGACTGCTGCATAATCCAGTTTATATCCAGCCCGTCATATTTGTTTTTGTCGAGTTGAATTTGTTTGAATTTCAGAAAGTCAGAAAACAGTGACTTTTTAACACTAGACCCGCCATGCGGGTCAATTTGGCCCATTTTTTAGATTTAAAATGTTAATTAATCTTGTTGTAAATCGTATGTGTATGTCCGTTTTTGACTTTTCCTAAATATATGAATTAAATATCCTGGCGACGTTTGATAGCCAGAATCGCAAAAATTATAAAGTTATAAACAGTTCTACCTAGAACCGCCACGTGGGTTTTAATATAACGTAAGACATTCTATTTTTTTGTAACTGCAGCAAACAAGACACGCCCCCACCTCCTAGCACACGTGATTTTTTAATTTTTTTTTTATTATTTCAAGCCTTTCTTTGTTTGTAGACTGACTACGCAACAGAGATTACTATGATTGTGGATTTGTCAAGGTGCAAACTCAGTGAAAGCTTAGTTGCTTATTTTTCAATGTATCTGGAGACAACAATCCTTCATTTTGTTCCACAAATGCAACTGGGAATATATCAGAAGGAAATATTTAATCTTGAAAGTAGTCATTTTGATTGAAATACGGCAAGCTGCACTCAGGACGCATACAGCAAACTGAAATGACAGGTCGGATAACAACTTATGTGCCTAATATGAAACATATGTTTTACAGGTTTGTATGTACCAGTTTACACGTGTTTACACAATAGTGTTCAATGTAACTCCGTCTGTGTTTACAACACAGCTCCTGGATGCAGGCACAGTCAGCTGGCAGATGCGTACGCTCCTCCATAAATGCAGCCACCATAGAGAAAGTAGTGTTACATTTTCTTTTTATGTAGTATTAGAAACAATGATTTTGGTTTTATAGTTTTGTGTGTACATGTACCCGTTTACACCTGTACACAGGGGCAACAGTGTGGAATAGTGGTTTGGGCTCTGGACTCTTGACTGGAGGGCCGTGGGTCCAATCACAGGTGGGGGACACTGCTGGTGTACCCTTGAGCAAGGTACTTTACCTAGATTGCTCCAGTAAAATCCCAACTGTATAAATGAGCAATTGTATATAAAAATAATGTGCAAAAAATAATGTAGTAAGGGTGTTCAATCTATTTTTCCTATTCTATTAATATCTAGTATTACTGTGCAGGACCCGCTTTAAAATTTTTGTTTATTTTATTTTTTAAATATTACTATTATTGGTAGGGGGTGAATATTTCTGCAAACCACTGTGTGTGTGTGTGTATTATTTATATACAGTGCCTTGCAAAAGTATTCAGACCCCTGACCAATTCTCTCATATTACTGAATTACAAAAAGTACATTGAAATTTCGTTCTGTTTGATATTTTATTTTAAAACACTGAAACGCAAAATCAATTATTGTAAGGTGACATTGGTTTTATGTTGGGAAATATTTTTAAGAAAAATTAAAAAACTGAAATATCTTGCTTTCATAAGTATTCAACCCCCACACATTAATATTTGGTAGAGCCACCTTTCGCTGCAATAACAGCTTTAAGTCTTTTGGGGTAAGTATGTACCAGCTTTGCACACAGTGTCAGAGTGATTTTGGCCCATTCTTCTTGGCAGATTTGCTCCAGGTTGTTCAGGTTGGTTGGACGGCGGCTTGTGGACCGCAATTTTCAAATAGTGCCACAGATTCTCAATGGGATTGAGATCAGGACTTTGACTGGGCCACTGTAGGACATTCACCTTTTGTTCTTGAGCCACTCCAATGTTGCTTTGGCCTTGTGCTTGGGATTATTGTCCTGCTGAAAGGTGAATTTCCTCCCAAGCTTCAGTTTTTAGCAGACTGAAGCAGGTTCTCTTGCAGTATTTCCCTGTATTTTGCTCCATCCATTCTTCCTTCAATTTTAACAAGATGCCCAGTCCCTGCTGATGAGAAGCATCCCCACAGCATGATGCTGCCACCACCATACTTCACTGTAGGGATGGTGTGTCTTGAGGCATGGGCAGTGTTAGGTTTGCGCCACACATAGCGCTTTGAGTTTTGGCCAAAAAGCTCTATCTTGGTCTCATCTGACCACAAAACCTTTTCCCACATCGCAGCTGGGTCACTCTCATGCTTTCTGGCAAACTCCAGACGTGCTTTCAGATGGTACTTTTTGAGTAACGGCTTCTTTCTTGCCACCCTGCCATACAGGCCAGTGTTATGCTCTTGATATGGCTGACTGGTGCACCGTTACTCCACTTCCAGCCACTGAACTCTGTAGCTCCTTCAAAGTGATTCTTGGCCTCTCTGTGGCTTCTCTCACAAGTCTCCTTCTTGTTTGAGCGCTGAGTTTTGAGGGACGGCCTTTTCCTGGCAGTGCCTGGGTGGTGTGATGCAGCTTCCACTTCCTGATTATTGATCCAACTGTGCTCACTGGGATATCCAAACACTTGGATATTATTTTGTACCCTTTCCTTAATCTATGCATTTGTATTACTTTATCTCTAACTTCTGTAGAATACTCTTTGGTCTTCATTTTCCTTCAGATTCACAACCTGACCAATGATCCTTCAACAGTGGGGTTTTTATCCAGAAAATGTGACAGCAACTTTAATGGTTCACAGGTGGAGGCCAATGGTAAGGTAATTGTGTCCTCGTTAGGGCAATTTCTTTCATCGGTGTAAACTGGGAGCTTCCACAGCACAGGGGTTGAATACTTATGCAAGCAAGATATTTCAGTTTTTTATTTTTCTTAAAAATATTTCCCAACATAAAACCAATGTCACCTTACAATAATTGATTTTGAGTTTCAGTGTTTTAAAATAAAATATCAAACAGAATGAAATTTCAATGTACATTTGTAATTCAGTAATATGAGAGAATTGGTCAGGGGTCTGAATACTTTTGCAAGGCACTATAAATTATATGTACAGTACTGTGCAAAAGATTTAGGCAGGTGTGAAAAAATGCTGTAAAGTAAGAATGCTTTCAAAAATAGATGTTAATAGATTAACACCAAATATGGATTTGATTTAGATTTTTCTTCTGTTCACTCACTTTGCATTTTGTTAATTGATAAATATAATCTATTAACATGTCTATTTTTGAAAGCATTCTTACTTTACAGCATTTTTTCACACCTGCCTAAAACTTTTGCACAGTACTATATATATATATATATATATATATATATATATATATATATATATATATATATATATATATATATATATATATAAAGCCTCTGGTGGCTTTGCATCCCATTTTAAAATGGGGCCCACAGTCCTTAACTGAAACGGTTTTGTTTGGGTGGCAGTTATAGATTAAATAGTGTTCTGCTATTTAATCTATAACTGTTCCTGAAAACCTCATTGTATTTCTTACCATGACCATTCCTTCTTCCAATCTCATCCTTTTTAAACTCAGCTCCTCCACTGGGCACACACTTCAGTGCCCACTCATCCCGTAACTTCAGCTCTGTAATCTGCTCATCTGCCAGTCCTTGCATGTTCGGAGGGAGGGTTACGCCATGTTCTGCCAGCTCCTCCATTTCTAAGCCATTCAAACAGTTGTAATAAAAGAATTTTGTGGCATTACATCACTTTTACATACACACAAATCATTATCATTTTCATGTTTTGTCCCCCCAGATAGTGTATGTGCATTACTTTGCAGAGCAGTAGTACAGCATCAACACACATTTGCTTTTGCTTGTGGTGATGCTGATAAAATCTGCACTGAAACCTAAAAACAATGGCCCTGAATATCAAAAGTATCTTCCGACAGTTCGAAACTCAATGTCTCCGTCTGTTTTAACCCGACTCTTATCCCAAACGTCGTTTGTATCATAAAATGAAAACACTGATGACACTGTTTAGAACACTATAAATACTGGTGTTGAAGCTGCAGGTAGATGGGGTGAACATAATATTTGAAGGTAGTTCCAGGGCCCAAGGCATATGCAAAACGTAACATTGATGAGAGCGCATCAAGTGCTTTTCACCTATTGATTGACATGCATACGCTTCACCTCATAGAACGCTGCACTGAAGCAGAAGTCCATCGACAACTACAAGATGATTCCCAGTCAATGCCCTTGAAGCGTGCATTGATCTAGTATATGCCTGTGGAGCATTTGGTGCTAGAAGCCTGGGTTACTGTCTGTGCCAACAGTTACCCAGGCTTACTGTGCCAAATGTGCAAAGAGTCTGCAGTAAGTGCACTGTATATGCTGAAAAGCAGAATCTGTGTGATTTGTGCCAGCACTTAAGACTTTGTAAACGACTGTAAATGAAGCCCATTCTGTTCAAATGTTTATTCATTCATGTCATTGATTATAATATGTCTGTTTATAATTGCATAGCTTCAGTTGCGTATATGCGCTTTATGTAGGCAATATAAATCCATTTATTTAAAAAAATGTTGTTTCAGTTGTACAGTTTTGCATGTACATACATTCATTTATTTATTTTCAATATTTGTTTATTTAATTTTTTACAGTTTTGAGGTTGCACTTTATTGAGAAGGGTGTGTCTGTTTCTTACTGCAGAGTTTTTCTGTCCTTGGTGTGATGGGTGACAAGCAAACGCGTAAATCATTCTCCACTTTCAGTCGAGACCTGAACTTTGTCTTCATAGCTGCCATAGCAGAGAATGATGCATCACATATATATGTTGTTGGGAAAGGTAGCAACACTTTCATGGCTTCCGTTACTAAAAATGGGTACTCCGCAGCAACAGTTGGCCAAAACTGACAAGGTGCCTGTTCCTGAAACGTAATTGTCAGCGTGCGGTCACAGGACAGTTCGAACAGCTCCTGTTCTGCTTTTCCACTCAACCGACACGATGACGGAGCAAAAGTTGAGAACGGATCCCAAACCCAGTCATATTCCTCCATGTTTACATTTTTTTTAAGTAAACACTTAAGTTCTCTGCCAAAGTTGAAAGGTGAGCAACGATAGTGTCTCTCACACAGTCAATTGTCATGCTGTTAGTACCCAGAAAATCTGTCAGGAGCGGAAACATATCTGAGATTCCACTGCTCAGTCTAGTTTTCCATCTCTCTACTTTCTTCCGAAATTACGAGATAACCAACGCACTTCCGTATGAAACAATAATTTGTCATGTTCTGCACCCATTTCTGAACACAGCTTTTTAAACAGGCGTGAATTCAAAGTTCTGGACAAAATTCACAAGGCCTTCAGTTTCTTCAATGCATCTTCGCTTACCATCACTTTGCACATTTCTACAGCAGCTGGAAGAATCAGTTCTTTTCCAATAGTAAGGGATTTTTACTTTTTACAATCCAAAGAGCTGTTAAGAAGGATGCTTTCAGAGCCTTTTCCTGAACAGACGTTATGTTTGTCACTTGAGTTTTCTGTTTATTGTATTCTTCTTTCTTTCTTTCATTTAAAAAAGTCTCTGGATTTATCTTTATACTCTGGGTGCCTTGTTGTGAGGTGTCGTTTCAACTTTGCAGGTTTCGTTGCTTCGTTAGATAGGTTTTGTAAGAATACAACGCTTTCTGTTCATTTGCTTCTTGCTACTGGACTTGGCACTGTCCGTGGCTTCAGCACAACTAGCAGAACTACTATGAGGACATTTTAAATACATATCCATTTTCAAAGTAGTTTGCTCACACACTGTAACAATATCTTCCCTTTCCACCCGCCAAAGACGTCTCAGAAAAACAAACATCACTTCTGATTTGCTATCACAAAGTAGTTTTTTTTCTTTTTTTTTTATATTTTCACCGTGCTAATGGAGTCATATTGTCATCCTAAATGTGATTATTACGTGGTTGTTCATGCATCATGGAATACTATGTTGCTATGTTGTGTAAAAAGAAACCATAGTTTTGTTCATTTCTCAGACATAGACTATGTAAAATAAAAATAAAAAAAAGTTTAAGAAATATTACAAACTCTTTTGCGGACCCCCGGAGCATTGTCACTTTGAGAACAGCTAGTGTAGGTGCTTTATATGACGTTCCTGAATAAACCTATGACTTATATTAAATTGTTTGTCCTTTCATTATAATATTTATGTAAGGCTGGGGCCTTCACTATCGATATATCATGCTACAAAAAAGTTGATGCATCGATTCATCTATTATGAAAGGGTTAAAAAAAAAAAAAAAAAAGTAATACATGTGGAGCTGCGGATTACTGTGTAACATTGCAAGTTACACTTTAAAAATTATGCAAAATAATAGTAGTATGTTTATAAAACACAGATGTAAGACAACATTTCCCCTTTCATCCCTATCCAATATTACAAAGTAGTTTTATGCAATGCAACGTGTAAAAATGGTTCCACTGCTCCCTGCATTCTCTTTCCAAAAAAGCCAGAGAGGTCTCAGTAACCCATGTAGCACATCTCTCGTCCCTGGTAGCGACTCTGACTCTAGATTCCAGGTCAAGGATTTGTGACTGGAACTCGAATGATAGTGACTCGGACCCGGACCCTGACGACTCAAACTCGACTACAAGTCTGAGAGAGAGAGAGATAGATATATATATATGACGCATTATGAGCATCAACAATTTACTCAAAGCCTCCACTAGTGTTTTCTACAATTATAGCAACTTTGACTGTTATTAATACAGCTTAGTTTGGGTGAGAATAGCTCACATCACTCGATTTTCAAGGTGTGGTATAGGAAGCAAAATCAACAAGTACAGATAAACATCATCTGTAATTGATAAACCCAGGACTGGAAGACCCAAAGAGCTGTCTAACAAGGATGAGCAATACTTGAAGATAATATCTTTAAGGAATACAAAGAAGACAAGCATTGAATTGACAACAGAACTGGCAGAAGGCTCTGGTGTCATCCATCTATCACCAGTACGAAGGTAACGAGCAGTCAAAGTTGTTTTAATTTGTAGAAAACACAAGTGAAGGCTTTGAGTAAATTCTTGATGCTCATAATGCATCAGAGTACAAAAATGCAAAATGTCTGAGACTTTTGCACAGCAGTGTGTGTGTGTCTATATATACACACACACACACATATATATGTATTTCTATATTTGATTATTCATTTATTTTTCATTTTGGGATAGCAGTACATTATCCCTTTCATCCTCTTGAATCGCAGCAATCTCTAGCAGCACATTGGCTCTGTCGGCTGTCAGAGTCACTGCACCCACATCAGACCCTTTTTATTTTAGACAGAGCCTGTTTGAAATAGGTTCCCATCTCCATTATGATTTTTTTAAACAGGTGGAACCACCTAAATTACTTAATTGGACCAATTAAGCTTCTAATAAGCACGTATTTGGTCTGATTAAGTAATGTAGGGTACAGTTGTAACAAAAACGGTCGGAGAGAAGCTTTGATATTCAGGGCCAGAGACTAACTGTTGAAATTGTCATGGCAATACCCTCCAAGTTTGGTCCAGTATATACAATGTCATGGCAATACCCTCCAAGTTTGGTCCAGTATATACAATGTCATGGCAATACCCTCCAAGTTTGGTCCAGTATATACAATGTCATGGCAATAACCTCTAAGTTTGGATCAGTATATAAAATACTGTGATCAGTTTTAATCCTTTTTTAAATTGTTTTTGCAGTGTGTCTTCAGTCTTATACAGAACAAAAAATCATTTTTATTTGTGTGTTTTGTTTTTTGACACAATAGCCCATCAACAGGCACCAACAATACAGTATTAAATAATACATTTGATTCAGATTTTTTTTTTTTTTTTTTTAAACTAACTTACCTGAGCAAATCCTGTCCACCTTTAGCCTCCCATTATAAACAGCTGTAACTTGCTTGGTCAGCTCTTCCACTGGAACATCCACTGTTGTAGTGAAGAGAAACTGGCTCTCATCCCCACGCTTTACATGAAGTTGCACCATAGTTGTACTGGAGCCTAACAAGTCAAAATTCAAACATTTTCTCATTGGATAATACTTTAATATACAAATATGATTCATTTGTCTATCTACTACAACAGTACATTAATATTCCACAGTTCAGAAAAGCAGGCTGCCCAGTTTGTTTAAACTTTCACAGGCAGTTACATTAAATTATCCCCCACTGAATCTAGCTTGTAACTCTCACATTTCTATTTTGTAGAATGTCATTAAGTAAAGAAATTCAGCAATTACTGACCACATTAAAGGTTCCTCTGAAAAGCATTGATTAACAACCCTTTTTAACATAAATAATGTCGGCAATAAAACAAACTTGAACACGTGCAATTAAAAATAGTGTAAATAAGTAATTTATAGAAAGCAAAGTTGGCTGTGTGAGTTTAAGCTACTACGAACTCTCCGGAAAAGTCGGTTGCCATGGTGATATAATACTACATTTCTTAATATATCTGTTAGTAACTTAACTTTAATCAGAATGATGGTAATTTACACATCTAATGTCTTGAAATATAAATAATTAAATTCTCAAAGAACCCAGAATTATTTAATTGTATAGTACCTTTTAAAGTATTCAACAAACGATGCTTTCAACTGCCTTCTAATGTCCAGATAACTAGTGCTGCGTCCGCAAGCACAGAGACTGAACTCCTAAAAACCCGGATGAGATTGTATGTTTCCTGTCCACTGCAACCATCAACAAAGAGAAGAACTTTGCTATTGCAGATTGTATTTCATGACGGCTTTTTTGCACTGCTGCCATCTATGGTGGCTGATCAGAATGGCAGGAACATTGCATTTAAATTATTCCAGAGAAAACCCAAACCCATTGTAAAGCATCAACTATTCCCTCAGGTTAGGACGATTTCGCTTATTATATGAATTCAAGTAATTGTATCTTATAGGAACCAGACCAAACACTCCTTTGGTCATTTAGATTTGAATACCCCATTTGCTATTAAAAAAAAGGTGTTAGTATAAAAGCCAAAAATCTCAAGTGCAAAATTCTGACTTGGATTTTATGAAAATGTAAAAATACGGAAAATTAAAATATATTTGTACGGGTGTAGATCTATGCAGAATAGACTATGGACCTGGACTGGTTTCTAACACATCTGGGATTCAGTAGATTCACAGTAATACCTGCAATGAACACCACATGCTGTAGTAAGTGGTGGACCCAGTAACTATCCTCCTCTCTGGGTCAGAACTCTGGCAATGTCCCAGTATAGTGTTAGGAGGGGCTACATTTCTTTCTGTTTTTTTTTTTTAACTTAGTCGTTGCCAATTATTTTTTTATTATTATTTTCTCTCCAATTTGGAATGGCCAATTATTTTTAGGCTCAGCTCCGCTACCACCTCTACGCTGACTCGGGAGGGCGAAGACAAACACACGCTGTCCTCCGAAGCGTGTGCCGTCAGCTGACCACTTTTTTCACACTGTGGACTCACCATGCAGCCACCCAAGAGATACAGCGTCGGGGGACAACGCAGCTTACAGGCACAGACTACAGGGGTCGCTGGTGAGCGGTGAGCCGAGGACACCCTGGCCGAGCTAACCCTCCCTCCCCCCGGGCGGCTCGGCCAATTGAGCGCCGCCCCCTGGAAGCTCGGGTCCTTGGTCGGCAAACGAATAGCCTGGACTCAAACTCGCGACATCCAGACTATAGGGCACATCCTGCACTCCACGTGGAGCGCCTTTACTGGATGTGCCCTCGAGAGCCCTTCTTTCTGTTTTTTAAATAATATTTTATTGTTTTCACAAACTAACATCAATAGATTATCAGTTCATCTGCTAGAGAAAATAAACAAATCACAAATATCATCAATAGATGCAAGAGAAGCTGTAGTGACATCAAGTGGTCAAAATAAAAGTTTAAATAAATAAATACAGATATTAAACGGGTGAATTCTGATAATTTTATTAAATAATTAATACTAAATGAATTATTTCTAGCACAGAATTTTTTCAAAGTGCTAATATTGTGGGTTCAAGTTACTGCCTTTCAATGCTAGGTTCTGTCTGCTTGGTTCTAGGTTCTGTCTGAGATTCAAGATTGCAGGACTCTGCTTGCAAGAAAGCAACATCCAGTCTAACACAGGTTGATGAATTACCCTACACCCAATTCCATTTCCATTATACTATTCTTTATTTTATTTTTTCACTAGAAATGTGCATCACAGTACATTCAGTGTGCCACTCAGGGATATCTAAACACACTGACATGCGAGGTAAGTCAACCAGCAAGGTGTGCAAGGCACACTAATGCATTTACTGTGTGACTGTTACTTTGTTATGGTGTAAGCATTTAGCTAAATGTTTTTAACCCTCTGTATGGAACATTGTACATGTATTGTAAACTTTTTTTCACAATTTGTTTCAAAAGACATAATTGGGTCTTCCATGTCAAGCTCCAGACAACTAGTGCCCTTTGTTGGTTTGGAGTTGAAACTTAATATGTCGATACCAACATAAATTGTCCATCTGGGTCTTTGGGCATCAAACCTTTTGAAATAATAGTTTCTAATACATACAATACACATTCCTCCTATAAAAATCATTATAAAAAACTTGACACAAACAGTTCCATATTGTTCACGAGTTTATTATTGCATAAAGACAACATCAAATACCTCACATACAATATGTGCAATTTACTATGCACACCAATACAGTTTATAGTGGGATTTTAAACAAATACCATAACATGAATCACGCTTGCGATAGATACAGATAGATATGACAGAACATGGTCCACAACATTACAAGTGTTACTATTTGTTTTCAGTAGTAAAGGGGCACCAATTTCACAAAAGGTAAAAACTGAGGGATTTAACTATAAAAATACTTTTGGTAACATTTGAACCTACGAATCTGTAATCACTGATTAGCTTCTGAATACACTGATTCTACAATCAAGTGGCTCTCTTTATCTTGGCAGCATAAATAATATGTAGAATCAGAGTCAATAAAGCAGACATGCTTTGCTGCTAGTGTTTGTATACCACTGTATTTCAGAAACTATATTGCAAAAAATAAATGTTTTATTATTGAATAACAGACATGGAAACCCAAAATTATGTTTATTATTATTGTTATCATTATATTTATTTGAACACATCTTTGACAGTTGCCTACATTTAGGAATGCCACTCAGGAAACAGTTAAAATGGTGCATTCTGCTTTGAATATCTGAGTTTCATTTCTTGTAGTAATAAACACAGGGAAATTAACTTACCACAGAACAGTACTTTCTACAGCAGCACAGTACATGTCATATGTCAAATGGATACAATCTTAAAATAATCAGAACATTGCATGGTATAAAATTAAAAGTTTAAAGCAAGATTATTTGAACAGCACAGAGAACACCTTCCCGCACAGTTTGCCTTTACCGTCGGTATGCACGCAGAGGATTAGCACTTGACATTCTTAGAATAAGCAGCAGTATTGCACTGCTTTGCTAATAGCTGTTGATTTCACCCAGCTGTACAATAGGCAGATTCACAGGTCAAAATGCCACTTGAAACATCGATTTAAAAAAACGACTGAACTGAATTTTCAATTCTGCTTAAGCACATATTAAGCAGCCTTTCCAATGATTCAAGGTTTCAGTGCAAATATTTATTTTTGGAATATCATACAGAGTACATTTATTATATCCTACACTCATTTAAACACACAGAGTGACTGACAATCTGTGAAAAGCACCCTGGCATTATAACTGGTTATTTTTAATAATGATGAAATGCAGTACAATGCGCTTTTAAAGCACTGACTGCCACCACAATAACAAGAAGCACAAAATAAAAAAATAAAACTTAAACAAACATTCATACTATTTAAACAAATATAAATAAGCTGGCATAACCTCATGAATATTAAGCAGTGATAGAGAAACAGTACAGCCAAGTAAGTAGTATGGTTACAAACAACCAAATATTGCACAAGTTTTTTATTATTATTATTACTTTTTTCTTTTTTAATAATAACGTCTAGTTTTCAGTAGGTAAATAAACAAAATCACTCATTTCTAATTTTCTGTAAAATCCTTTTGGAATGGACAATTAGCTTTATTCATCACCTGTGGGTCTACGTTATTAGGTTGTGGGGGAGACACAAGTGGTCTATGTGCTGGGAGGGTAGCAGTGTAGCTTGTGTTCCAGTCATTGCTATGGCTGAAACCTGTATCAGGGAACAGCTTCTGTGCGTCTATAGGACTTGTATTCAAGCTCCCATGACACTCAGATGCAAAAGTTGTACCTACTCTACTCAAACTGACGCCACAGTCATCATCAAATGTTACCCAGGGCTTTGCTTTTGTTGTCTCGAATGTGACATCCTCTGGAAAAGGATCTATGGAAAATACAGCTTTGTTTTGGTTAAACCCAGACATTGCTGACGTAGTCGTGGTAATAAAGGGGTTGCAGCCCTGGGCAGTAGGAAACTCTTGAGTAGCAGACCTGAAACGGTTAAAAGATGCTTTACCTGTGAAAGGGTTTATGCTTGAGGGCTGGTTATCTGACACAACAGCAAAAGGATTCGGAGAGATTTGCAGGCTTCCCTGGGATTTACTACAAGGAAGGACAGCTGGTAAAAGTGGGGCAGAACATGCAGCTTCCTTGCCACTAACAAAGCCTTGTGTTACTGAAGTGAACTGTTTGGAATTCAGAGTGCATACGTTTGGTAACATTGGCGTTTGAGTAATTGCTGGCTGCAGGAAAGCACTTCTTGCAGAGGAGTGGGTTTTTGACCAGGGACCAGAAAGCAGGTCAATTTTTGATTGTGCTTCGTTTTTGATGCCATTTACTCCATTGGTCATTGCCTGTAAAATGAATTTGGAAGTGTGAAATGAAGAGCAAAAAATGTCCATTGTACTGATTCTTTTGCATTTAAAAAAATAAAATCACATAATAAAAGGGGACTACTAATGTCGCTTACAACATTATCATTGGCGAATCATTAAATGAGACCATTACAAAAATATAAATTTAATCAAGGTTCTAAAGGACATACTGTTTAAGAATATTCAGTACTTGCATTTTAAATATAGGTTACATAGGTTTAAAGATTCAATTAATAATGTACAGTATGATTATGAAACAGTGTGTTAAGACTGAGAGGTGATTTAGAATTCAATATGGACCAACATCTATATGAAAACAGGACACAAATGATTCTACTTTACCTTGTTTCTAGTACTGGTTTACATGTGTTAGTTAATATTTAAGGCAAAGACATGCTTGTAATAAAGAGCTGAACTGTAAAGGCCAAGGTTACCTTATAGATACACAATGACCAGAAGAGGAGTAAAAAGGGCACTTCAATCTAATGCAATGCCAACACACCTCCTATTACTGCACATATTTAAACAAAGCCAAATAAACAAAACAGCCTAAAGGCCATCACAAGTTACAATTTCCCTGCATGTATCATCCTTTTATGTATGTACTGTTTGATGGCAAGCCCATGGTACATTTTTAATTCAGTATATTACACTGTTTCTACCAATGCACATTAAAAATAATATGTATGTGTGTGTAATCTACAGGTTTGAATCAATTAAGAGGTTTATGGAATAATAATGTCATTTTAGAAATTGTGACATGTGTGACATGTACGTGCAAGACTGACGGGCACTCCCTTACACACCCATGTTTTAATTTTTTCAAGAACTAATAATGTCCCAATCAAGCTTGATCACAACTGGATAAGAGATTCTTAAGATGCATGTAGAAATGTAAAGTGCGACATTCATATGGCCCCATGAACTATATCCCCATCTTTCCATTGTACTGTCAGCTCGATAAAATATCAGCTTTTGTCACTGTTTTTGTAGAACCGTTTTCTTTGTGTGTTTTTTTCAACTTAAGTTGACAGCACTTAACAACTTGGTACTGATTCATTAGATTATACTTCAATATTTACCTGTGTTGTTCTCCACATTTGCAATAACTTTGATTACCCAGGCTTTCCAATTATTTTTCTTCTCTCTTATTTGTACTAGTAAAATTAACACTGGCACTCATTTGCTTCTTTGTTTTAATTTAATGCAGATTTATGTGGTTAGCACAGCCAGCAACAGATACTCCACTGGCTTAACAGCAACCAGGTACTCTTAAAGCCCTGCTCTGGCCTCTTTATCAATGTAAATGTAACATACTCCTTGTGGGAGATGATGGACCAATATGATGCTTTTTGTGCAGCAACATCCAGGCTGTGCATCATTATAGCTGATTGATTTTAATTAATTAAACAAATGAAGTATAGGTATTTTTTATATATAAATTTAGTCATTGCCAATTATTTTTTATTATTTTCTCCCAATTTGGAATGGCCAATTATTTTATTATGCTCAGCTCACCGCTACCACCCCTGTGCTGACTCGGGAGGGCAAAGACGAACACACGCTGTCCTCCGAAGCGTGTGCCATCAGCCGACCTCTTTTTTTCACACTGCGGACTTACCATGCAGCCACCCAAGAGCTACAGCGTCAGAGGACAACGCAGCTCTCGGGCATCTTACAGGCAAGCCCGCAGGCGCCCAGCCAGACTACAGGGGTCGCTGGTGCGCGGTGAGCCGAGGGCACCCTGGCCGACCTAACCCTCCCTCCCCCCAGGCGGCGCTCGGCCAATTGAGCGCCGCCACCTGGAGGCTCCCATCCTCGGTCGGCAAAGGAATAGCCTGGACTCGAACTCGCGACGTCCAGACTTCAGGGCACATCCCGCACTACACGTGGAGCGCCTTTACTGGATGCGCCACTCGGGAGCCCTGAAGTATAGGTATTTTGACCTCCATGAAAAGGAATGTGAAAGTAGAATAAAACAGAACATACCTGTAAAGAAAATAAGAACCTTGAGAAGTTTGGAACTATGGTTTACATAGACACGGTATTGCCATGTCTGTAACACTCATTGATACAAAACGTTTTTAAAACAACTACCGTACAGTTTATTGATTTTTAAAAATTAGCACATGCATATTTTGTGGAGTCACTATCATTTAATATTTGAAATGTCTGACAAATATAGTATGCAGAAAATTAAGAGCACTCAAATTTACTGATATCAATAAACACTATGAGCTAATACTCGAACAAACTCAATTCAAGGGCTGGTGTTTTCCTTTACATTTATGTTTACATTGAAAAAAGTGAATTGTTCAAAATGTTGGTCAGCTTGACTATGGGTTGATTTTGGTTGATACACCTCTGGGATTGCCACTGCTGGATTTTATTGGAATATTTTACAGCACCAGGTAATCCAGGGGGATTCCGGAGTGTGATAAAATGCAATAAAATAATAAAATAATAAAACCAACCCTTTGGTTTCTTACAGATTCTAATTTTCATAAGTACAAAAACCACACAGACTGCTCTGTACTGAGCATTTCCAGTTTTAAAATAAGAACTTTTGCATATAAAAAAAGAAAACTGAAGTTTGTGTCATTGAATCCATCATATGTTATTCTGACCATAGCACCAGACAGAACAGCCTTGTTCAACAGTTAAATACATTTCTAAATCAATAATAAAAGTGCAAATTCATATTCAAACTGCCCCTAAAAATCCACACAAAATATTAAATGTTTGCACCCAACTTCAGCAAACTCTTCATAAGATCTTGTTCATCCATCACAAAATGGATTCCTTGTTGAAAAGCAGCACATGTGGGTTTAAAAGATGAAGACAGTCCAGTAGGTATTATTATTAAACAGTGTAATTATATGCTTTTCAAAATACAGATTTTTTCTCTCATAATACATAGTAGTGTAGCTGGTGTTCTCTGAGATAACACTCCAAGACTCGTAGTTACATGGTGTGCTTTTTTTATTTATTTCTCTTCTGTAGTTACCCTAATATAAAAGTATTGCATCTCATGGTGACAGAGCAGAAGCTCTGCACATGCGGGCACGGGTGTGCGTGTGTGTGAGAGTTTGGTGGCTGACGGCCATCTTGGGGAAGAAAGCTGGAACCAGGATGGCTGCTTTTATACAGCCACATGTTAAAATGTTTAATTGTTTAATTTAATAGAAAAGCGTGGAATGTGGTCAGGTGGGAATTGAATGATTGAAGTCAATTACCCCTGGTCACACCCTACAAAAGAAAAGGAAAATGTTTGCTTGGGGAGAGCACATGGAGAGATCAGGGCTGAAAGCAGCAGAGTGAAGAGCACATGGAGAGATCAGGGCTGAGAGCAGCAGGGTGGAGAGCACATGGAGAGATCAGGGCTGAGAGCAGCAGGGTGAAGAGCACATGGAGAGATCAGGGCTAAAAGCAGCAGGATGGAGAGCACATGGTGAGATCAGGGCTAAAAGCAGCAGGATGGAGAGCACATGGTGAGATCAGGGCTGAGAGCAGCAGGGTGGAGAGCACATGGTGAGATCAGGGCTGAGAGCAGCAGGGTGGAAAGCACATGGAGAGATCAGGGCTGAGAGCAGCAGGGTGGAGAGCACATGCTCAGGGCTGAGAGCAGCAGGGTGGAGAGCACATGCAGAGCACATGGTGAGATCAGGGCTGAGAGCAGCAGGGTGGAGTGCACATGATCAGGGCTGAGAGCAGCAGGATGGAGAGCACATGGAGAGATCAGGGCTGAGGGCAGCAGGGTGGAGAACACATGGGGAGATCAGGGCTGAGAGCAGCAGGGTGGAGAGCACATGGAGAGATCAGGGCTAAAAGCAGCAGGATGGAGAGCACATGGAGAGATCAGGGCTGAGAGCAGCAGGGTGCAGAGCACACGGAGAGATCAGGGCTGAGCAGCAGGGTGGAGAGCACATGGAGAGATCAGGGCTGAGAGCAACAGGGTAGAGAGCACATGGAGAGATCAGGGCTGAGAGCAACAGGGTAGAGAGCACATGGAGAGATCAGGGTGGAGAGATCAGGGCTGAGAGCAGCAGGGTGGAGAGCACGTGGGGAGATCAGGGCTGAGAGCAGCAGGGTGGAGAGCACATGGAGAGATCAGGGCTAAAAGCAGCAGGATGGAGAGCACATGGAGAGATCAGGGCTGAGAGCAGCAGGGTGCAGAGCACACTGAGAGATCAGGGCTGAGAGCAGCAGGGTGAAGAGCACATGGAGAGATCAGGGCTAAAAGCAGCAGGATGGAGAGCACATGGTGAGATCAGGGCTGAGAGCAGCAGGGTGGAGAGCACATGGTGAGATCAGGGCTGAGAGCAGCAGGGTGGAAAGCACATGGAGAGATCAGGGCTGAGAGCAGCAGGGTGGAGAGCACATGCTCAGGGCTGAGAGCAGCAGGGTGGAGAGCACATGCAGAGCACATGGTGAGATCAGGGCTGAGAGCAGCAGGGTGGAGTGCACATGATCAGGGCTGAGAGCAGCAGGATGGAGAGCACATGGAGAGATCAGGGCTGAGGGCAGCAGGGTGGAGAACACATGGGGAGATCAGGGCTGAGAGCAGCAGGGTGGAGAGCACATGGAGAGATCAGGGCTAAAAGCAGCAGGATGGAGAGCACATGGAGAGATCAGGGCTGAGAGCAGCAGGGTGCAGAGCACACGGAGAGATCAGGGCTGAGAGCAGCAGGGTGGAGAGCACATGGAGAGATCAGGGCTGAGAGCAACAGGGTAGAGAGCACATGGAGAGATCAGGGCTGAGAGCAACAGGGTAGAGAGCACATGGAGAGATCAGGGTGGAGAGATCAGGGCTGAGAGCAGCAGGGTGGAGAGCACGTGGGGAGATCAGGGCTGAGAGCAGCAGGGTGGAGAGCACATGGAGAGATCAGGGCTAAAAGCAGCAGGATGGAGAGCACATGGAGAGATCAGGGCTGAGAGCAGCAGGGTGCAGAGCACACGGAGAGATCAGGGCTGAGAGCAGCAGGGTGGAGAGCACATGGAGAGATCAGGGCTGAGAGCAACAGGGTAGAGAGCACATGGAGAGATCAGGGCTGAGAGCAACAGGGTAGAGAGCACATGGAGAGATCAGGGTGGAGAGAGCAGGGCTGAGAGCAGCAGGGTGGAGAGCACATGGAGAGATCAGGGCTGAAAGCAGCAGGATGGAGAGCACATGGAGAGATCAGGGCTGAGAGCAGCAGGGTGGAGAGCGCATGGAGAGATCAGGGCTGAGAGCAACAGGGTGTGCTTGTCACCCTACACCGGGATATTTGTAGCTTGGGTGCCGTTTTGTTTATTTTGGCGATAAGAGTTTGTTTGATGTAAGCTTTGTTTAAACCTTTTATTTGTGAATTAATAAGAGTGCACAGAAGTTCTGTGTCTGGGTTTGCTATTCCTGCCACTGACCAGCCTTGACCGCCCACCACAACGCCACACTCAGATATTAAACCAACTACAGCTGTAGGTGTATCAAGATCAAAAGAGTTCAAAACGAGATGCACTACCTTTGATACATGAAAAACAGTACTAAATATCCACTAGAACAGGGGTATTTGTTTAATCATCTTAGCAGTTTTATAAATCACATATCAGAAATCTACCAATCACAGTGAAGTGTTTGCCAAAGTTCCGGTACATTCATCCTGTGTACAGGTGTCATCCCGTGCATAGAACACCTCACCTAATTCCAATATTAATAAATAAATAAATAAATAAATAAATAAATAAATAAATAAATAAAATGGAGTGATTAGAACCAGAAGAAAATCTACTATTTGGGGTTTCCTATTACCAGTACAAATTCTACTGCCAGTAAGAAGCTCCCAAAAGACTGCTGCCAGTAGTTTAACATCAGAACTGAAGAAACAATAGATACTTACATTTAATTGACTAAGTTTAGAGAAAGGGAAATGGGTGGTTATATTTCTAATTTGTTTTGTGCAGCTACTGGCAGCAGCAGAATCAGCTGCCTTAGTGCAAGTAAAAATCATGGTAGTAACAGTTCATTTGGATGCCAGCTAAAGTTAGTTTTTGTTTTGGTCCTTTTCCATTTTTTTCAGGACCGAGTTAGTTTGTGTTCACAATGCAGTTTGCAAGTGCACTCGTCTCGTTAACATGGTCTGTGAACCGGATGTTTACAATATCCTGCAAGATATCTTGAAAGATGGCAGGTATTGAAGTATTGCTTCAGTTTAATAGCATGATTTAGATTCTTTTTTTTTTTTTAAATTTAGTCGTTGTCAGTTATTTTTTATTATTTTCTCCCAATTTAGAATTGCCAATTATTTTTAGGCTCAGCTCACCGCTACTACCCCTGCGCTGACTCGGGAGCGGCGAAGACAAACACACACTGTCCTCCGAAGCATGTGCCGTTAGCCAACCACTTTTTTTCACACTGCGGACTTACCATGCAGCCACCCAAGAGCTACAGCGTCGGAGGACAACGCAGCTCTCGGGCAGCTTACAGGCAAGCCCGCAGGCGCCTGGCCAGACTACAGGGGTCGCTGGTGCGCGGTGAGCCGAGGACACCCTGGTCGGCCTAACCCTCCCTCCCCGGCGTGCTCGGGCCAATTGTCGCCGCCCCTGGGAGCTCCCGTCCACAGTCGGCTGTGGAATAGCCTGGACTCGAACCGGCGACGTCCAGGCTGTAGAGCGCATCCTGCACTCCACGCGGAGCACCTTTACCGGATGCGCCACTCGGGAGCAATATTTAGATTCTTACATATTGCTGTGGAAGAAAGCACGGGGGAGCACTTCACTAATTTAATTAATGCATTTGTTGAATGCCTACAGTAGCAGAATAGTGCAGTATTCAGTTACGCAATACTGCACTGTTTTCCTACTGTAGGCATTAAACAAAGTAATTTGAAAAAAGACCAAATATATTTTACTGACAACATTTCTCGCACTGTCCTTGTAGTTTATGGTTACCAGATTTCCAGAGTGAAAAACTAGGAAGTTTTTGACTCTGTAGCAACTCTGAAGCAATAATAGTTTAAAAAATAAACATTGTGTATTTATTGCAGATCATAACACCTCATTATTTTATTTCTATTGTCATCTAGTCAAAATATGTTAAATGTAGAAAGTCAGATTAAAAAAATAGATCAGCTATTACCATTTAAACATGATATACACAATCAAAATGATTAAACAAATAATCCATACAACTTATAAATAAATAAAAAATACAATAGCAAAACCAGAACGATTTAACAATTGGACTGTTTCCGACCAGGACAAAAAATGAAGTCTGAAAACGGAGACAAACCCAGCTTTCCCGGTTGTCTGGTAATCCTAATGATGTTCCCAGGGACATATTTTGTTTTTTTGCTGTACTTGTTTCCTCAGAATATGAACTAAACTACACGCAAAATGTTTACTTCCGAGTCATTTTGCCCATATAGTTTGTTTCCTACGTGCAAAAGGACTGTCCCGCAGTTGTTCACATTGACGTTTAGCAAGCGAACCAGACTCGTTCGTTTGCCAAACAGACCAAGACCACCTGTTTAGGTGGACTCGGTACGGTTCATTTCCCAAGCGGACTTCGTAGTTCACACTTCACACCAAACGTACCAAACTGTACAGAGTGCAGACCAAACCCTCGAAACAGACCCAGTGTGAACACAATCCTACACTTATTTGTAAATGTTATTTTGAAATGTTTTATTATTGCTATAATAACTGTGTTATTAGAACGCTCGGGTTTGACACTCCCCCCAGAGGGGCGTACTCCCCAGGTTGAGAACCACTGCACTAGAAACAACATTTTATTGTAAGATAGAATGAACACATTCACATTTATTTAAAATGTGTAATTTAATTTAAAACTGATGGAAACAGCAAAAGAACAAAAAGTATGAAAGAGATCATGTCAATGTATGAAGAAAAACATTCATACATCAGATTACTTCCACAGTATACTTAATATGAACATCAAATGAAGACTTATAAATGATCAAATACCTGTCAACCTGAGGGTTGCTGCTGCTTGTGAGAGACAGAAATCAGACAAAGGAAAGAGATCAATAGGAAAGTTAAAAAAGAGACTAAAATCTGCATTATCTCACAAAAAAAAATCTTCAAATACAGTAGAAACATACTAGGTACTTCTAGTAAGTCAAACACATTTGGTAAAGCTCAAAAAAGAACATTGTGTTGCAACAGGAAGCAGTTTGGTTCTATGCATGTTGGGTTACTGTTTAAAATACACTTGTGCAGCTTGTTAGTACAGTGCATCCCTGTTTATTCAAGCACCTTTTACATGCTACTTCAATAATCTGTGCCAGGGGGTATGCCCTATGAATAACGAATAAACAGGGTCATGTTCTGACAAAGGGCCCAATTCAATTAACTTCAAGCTAGGAAGCTACAGTTTAGAAAATATAAATACCTGTATATGGACTAAACAGAGGAAATGTGCATCAATATGGATCCTTGTCCCTTGAAATCCACTTATACACTATGTTGCACTATAATCCTATATTCCCTATCAAAAGTTGAGTAGAATTCTATAAACTTTGCTTTATAATTTCTATAGGACAGTTTCTTGAGTACCAGTCCCTCTACGTTAAGTGTTTTCTAGAATACAATGCCAACAGTTTTAATGGTAACGCTTTATATTGCGTGGCATAAATTAATATTAAATAGATATGCAATTGCATATTAAATTAATGTTAAATTAATATTTAATAAATATGCAATAGCTTGTTTCTTGCTAAATGTTAACCAAATGTTGAAAATGTAACTGCATATCACCTCCATTTATATTACGTTTTGTTACCCTTGAAAATATGTAATAATTTCCCATTGTTCACATGTTTTTAATTGAAAATACAGCTAATCTGACTTAAATGTTAATGGAAAGTAACAAGGAATAATTGAACGTAAATTTAACATCAATTGCATATCTATTAAATATTAATTTAACATTAATTTAATATGCAATTGCATATCTATTTGATATTCATTTATGCCACACAATATAAAGCGTTACCGTTTGAACATAGTTAATCATTCACTCATAGCACTGGTGATGGTCCTCGTTACAATATAGAAACCATGGGCTCAAGTACAATTTGATTGTACTTGTAGTACAATCCATAAGAACAAGAATACTAGAAGCTCTACCAGTATCATTTTTAACAACACTCAAGAACTGTACTTACATCTGGTACAGAGCCAGGGTCTGGGATGGCATGGGCGGACCTGCTGCGAGGAGGAGCCATTGGGGGGGGCTCTAAGATCTGCGCTGGGGCCCCCTGAGCTGCAGGGTGGGACATCACAGGTACCATGGGCTCTGGGAGGGTTCTAGAAGAAGGTGGGGGTTGCATGGGTTGCAGAGGAGAAGCCATTTGAGGCTTCATTGGTTCAGGTAGCAGAGGAGGTCCTAATTAAAAAATATATATATATATTCATGATCATTTTCATAATGTTTTTCTCCAAAAATCAGTTAACTGTTGTATAGGTTATTAGTTTATGAAAATTGATTTATAATGCTTGTGACATTGAAATAATAAATGTATAACTGAATTAAGCCATTAATAGTAGGATCTACTGGTACTGGTTTGGAGTAAGAAAAGCTCATGGTGGTCTGTCATGTTATGGTACAAGGGTTGTTATATTATAAAGGTATTTCTTTTTTAAACTCCAATATAGATTACTAAATAATATCAGGGCAGAAATGGCATTTCACTCCAAAGTTGCCTTTTTTCAGTATTTTGTGAATACTGAAAAGTTATACAACTATTGTACTGGTTTTATTTTGCTAGTTCTAGCTTATTCTTCTCTCTAACTCTAACTAAAACTGAATCTGTTGAATTTCCAACACCTATAGCTTTTACAAAGCAGCTTGCACAGACAGCTTTTGACAATGCGTTGACTTTAATGTACATATATCATACAAACAGAAACAATGAAAGCTCAATGTCATCTACTGTACTATTCACACCTCTCTTTGTAGGTCATAGATAACTGTGACAGAAAGACAATGATTCTTGGTGGTACATCTCCCTCCCGACCTGAGAGGGTGCTAAGCAACAGGAACAAAGTACCCTGGACTACTTGGCCTGACACTTTGTTCCTAGGGTTAAAAGGAAGTCAGTCATTTAGAAAAGGGGCGGAGCTTCGGTACGCTAACTCATCGACCCGGAAGGGAAACTGTGGCAGCCGCGGATTACCAAGGGGTCATGAGTGACGGTATAAACAGGGGTCAAAGCGACCTTATCTGTTCCTTTGTTGTGGTTATGCAAATTAACCGAAAGGACCGGTATTTCTGTCAGTCTGTCTATATCGTCTTGTTTGTCTTGTGTATTAGACTAGATGGCTAAACACGATCCGGAGCTGCCAACACAAAACCCGCACAACACACTGACTGTTCACTAAAATAACCTTGTAAATTCACAACCAGCACTACAGCACTCACTGGGAGAGGTGACCGTGTCTGCGTTTGGGTATTTGCGTTGGGATTATTGTTCTTGTGGGATAATTATTTACTGTAAACGGGACTGCAACCCATCATCATTTACTGTGCAATACACTCCTGGATTAAAATAAACAGAAACCTTTTCACCCGTACTTTGTTTGTCTGTTGTTTCTTGTTGGATTACTGCACTGCACCTGCACGTACCACTTACCATTTTGCCACAATAACAAATTGCTGTTTGGTATAGTACCTGGTTTAACATTATACCACCAACTCCTGAAATAGTTTTATATATACACTGTAGTTCTAATCAAGGATATACTATATATAAATAAAATACAAATAACACGTTTCAGATAAAATGAAAGCAGGCAGGCTTGTTTTACATTAAACAAATTAGAAATTGTAACATTTAACAATCTGTGATCTGTGCAATAAAATGAAAAAAAAGAACACAATGATGTACATCCTGTTCTGTAACACACAGTGCTGGCAGTACAGTTCATCTTGTGTATATGTGTACCTAATGGAAGCTCTGCAGGTTTGCTTTGGATTGCTGGTGTCAGTCTAAGCCCATGTGGTCTGGGATGTGGTGGTAAGCTAATAACACCGGCGCGAGGAGGCAGAGTCTGTAAAAAGAAACAAGATAGTAGAGAAACATTTTGTGCATACTTTAAAGCCAAAAATATTTTCGACCAAAATATTTGGCGACTCACACCTATAAAACCTATTCTGCTCCAGAAATGTTGGTGACCTGTTGCAATATACCAAGTATGTATTGTTAGTGGAATTTGATATTTGTGCCAAAAATGTTTGAGATTTTTTTCATATGCAAAAAACACATAATAAAAGGCGTGCAGATATTTATGGCTTTACAGTACTATAAATAGTGTAATAACGATCAGAATATATTGTCACACAATAATGTATGTCTCGAGTTGGTTTTGGGCAGTAATGCATGAGTGGAACCCATATTTTTTTTATATATATATATACATTCTATGATTCTTAAGGCATAGAAAAGTGAATATGACATTTCTATATTTATTGTCAGTTTTTCATCTCTTTCAAGTCTTACAGATTAACAAGAAATTGTTTTTGTTCTTGTATTTTCATTGTCTTGTTCTTTTAATAATGTCTCTTTAAATTCTTCTGTTATTGGTCTGACCCTCATTGTTTCTGAGTTCTTGTCATTGTTTGGTTGACTGTCCACGTCTTTATTTTAGATGTATCATTTCTTCTCTGTTGTCCTGTGCTTGTGGTGAGAGTGATAATGGTGGTGGTTTGTTAATTGAAGCTGCCGAGCAGGGAGTGTCATGACTAGGAACATGTATATTACAGGAATGTATTTTTTACACAAACATACATATGTACATGAAGATTACAGGAATATCTTTTTTTTCACTATACATGTAGCTTTCTGTTTCTATGGCAACATAGAATATATTTAATTCAATTCAATTCAATTCAATTTAATTTAATTTAATTTAATTTAATTTAATTTAATTTAATTTAAACGTTTATATCCATGGAATTAAAAAAAAGAAGAACCCTGTTACTGCTCATATGCATAACAAAATACTTCTCTCGGGCTGATTTAATTAACCTACACCCCACCGAAATAAGACAGCTGGATTTTTACTATACCATAAGAGTTTTTCCACTATACCCGTCACAAGATACTTACTGGTTTTAGTGCTCCACCGGCTCCATGTCCAGCTAGAGGAAGTGTTTGACCTCGACCTAAAATGTAAAACAATATACTTTTGTATATTTCTTTCTAAAACACTGCCCTGCTTAAACTTACTTTCATTATAAACAAACCACTTTACAAGTGAAATAAATAATGCAAATACATTGTGTAAGTAATGAAAGTAGATGCAATTTGATTCTACATTCAGAAAGTATAGCCTGAAAAGAAGTGTGCTGCAATTAACATTTTTATGAATATATCCTTAAAGCTTTATTTCAAAAGAAATTATAGCAAAAGAAACAAACATGTATTTTTCTTGAGAAATATTGAACCAACTTGACTTACCTCCATCATCCTTTCTTGCTAATCCTGGGCTTTTGGGTGCTTTGCAGCATTAACAGAAGAATTAGGCACAGTTACATTCAATTTATTTTAAAATGCCAAGTGCAATAGTTTCAATAAATGTACCTTGAACTTAAAGAGTAAGTAGCAGGGTTCCGTATAATAGCGTTACACGTCCCCATGTGTTGCTACAACTGTTTAAATAACGTACCTGTAACCCGATACTTACCCTTTAATATAGCAATGAATGCAACCTTTTTTTGTAATACAGTATATAGGTCCTACTTCATGGAGTGTACCATGTTTTAAAAACTTAAATTCAAGTACAATATTCCAATGATTTCTAGTCATAACACTGCTGTTTCACATCATGCATTAAAAGGAGTCATAAGCAATGCTTTACAATCCATTGTCTTGCTTCTTAATCATGTGATAACTGGATTCAATGTGATTACAAATTCTTTTGGTTCTTTGTTTTTTAACTTTAAAATTGGGATACACAGAATTTTCCAGATTTTCACATAATCTGCAAATGCCAAATTGCACACAGTTTTAAAAAAAACCATTTGGCTCTAAGATTATGTACAAACCCATAGTGATGCTGCAAACCCTTCTGTGAGAAATAAGGGTTCAGAAAATAAGGCATGTCATAAGCAGAATTGAAAAACAATTGATTTTCACTAGTGTTTTTTACTACCACAAGATCTAGCACATGTGTATATATCTACTGGGATTAAAGACTTTTGCTATTTGTAAAACAGGATTGGACAGTAAAACCGAGACAGACACAATCCAATCTACTAGCATAAACACGCGCACAGTAATGAGCTGTTACTCTATTGACATGATCAGCCGTCACGTCACTTTGCTATGAACATGTCTTGTTATTACAATCAAATACACCAGTTTTAATAACATTAAATACATTTATATGGGGAAACGTACACTTGACTACCATAGTATGTGTCAAATAGGTTTAAAATATACTGCTTCTGGGCACAAAATGCAAACAAAAATAATGTATTGCCTAACAATTTCAATCAATTACCTACTGTAGTTATTACTTAAAACTGATTAGCAACTTAACTACCCATTAAAAATATGTTGTTATTTGTCCAGCTCCAAGCAACTGCTCAAGTCAATTACTAAACATGTCTGACAGAGATAGAATGATTCTTGGTGTTAGATCTCCCTCCCGACCTGCGAGGGCACTGTGTAAAGGGAACATAGTACCCTGGACTAAATGGCATGACAGTTTATTCCTAGGGTTAGGTGGAAGTTGGCTATCTAGAAACGGCGTGGCATCCGCGGATTGGAGGAGCAGATGCGCTCGTTAACCAAGGGGTCATGAGTGAGGGTATAAAAAGGTGACGTAGAAAACTGATCTGTTCCTTTGTAAATGGTTAGAGAAAACCTAAAAGGAGAACCGGTGAAAACATGGGTGTTGTGTTTGTTTGTACTGTCTTACGTAAAAACTGGTTGTTTGTTATTTAGACTACTAACACGATCCGGAGGTGTAGCCGAAGGCCATTATCAAACCCGGACACCTGCACTTCCCTTGTTTCATGAAGAACTGCACCATGAGCACTAATTCACTCACTAAAGAACCTGTGTATGTGTTTTGTGTTATGTGTGGGTGTATAAAGAACTGGACTATTGGTTACGGGTCAAACCTGGGGATTATAAATAAAGTGATACATGCCACTGTATCACTTTGCGTTATTATTGTTTACTGTTGTTTGTCGTCAGACTCTGGACAAAATACAATGAATAAACACCATTGCACCTGGATATCGTTGTCTGTCTTTTGTTTTTTCTGCACTGCTGTATTACCTTCACCTGCATACACTTACCCACTTTGCCACAACATGTCAGACAGCAAAGAATCAAAACACAAGTCTAGGACCTCACATTCCCCAAAGCACTTGCAAGAAATATCCCAAATATTACCTCTAGCTAATCCAGGACTGGGTGGCGCTCCCAAACCTTAGAGCAAAAAGAAAAGGCATTGTGTTTTGCAAGAAAAGAAAACTGGTAAAGCAAACACCAGAAAGTCAGATTCCTTTTTTTCTCCACAAGATTGATTTAGGAAAGTTGAGAAAAAAAAAAAGATGTAATCTTCATTAATGATTTCCATTACACGAGAGTAGATGTTAAAACTTCATGCTGATTTGAACTCGGCTCTCGCCAAGATAAGCACCAACAAAGACGTAGCTTTACAGTAAACTAATGTGATCCATAGGTGTCTCCATCCATTTGCGCTTCCTTCCATATGATGATGTAGATATCCTTCTGTCAGGTGTTGATGGCTGAAGTGTAATGCTGGCTCCAGGGATCAGCTTATTTTGCCTCCCTAGCACATCAGCACACACAACGGCTGCGATGCTGGCTCCGGGGATCAACCACAGTGCAGTCTCCCCAGCGCATCAGCATGACAACCGTCTGGATTGAGCTAAGTAGGGTACATCTCTGGGGTCTTCAAGTGGGCACCTTCCATCCTCGGTGTTTCGTCGACTAACCCACGACACCTCAAGAGGGCCCGACGGTGATTCTGGCGTCCCAGAATCACCCCCCTCCGTCCCCCACTCAACTCAGCTCAGCTTACTTACCTGTACATCAGCATTTCTTTCTTTCTATTGTGCTTGAGATCCCCAGCCAGAATCTTTCCGTCTCAACCACAGCCACTTGCTGCTCCTCTCTGCTGCTTCAGATAAGTTCTTCACTATGCGACGCAACTCTTGGCCACTGAATCCGACGTCTCTGAGAAACCGGGTTGTAGAGTGTGCCACAAATCCTCGACAACCCACCTCCACTGGGTAAACCCGGACTCTCCATCCTCGCTGTTCCACTTCAGTGGCTAGTTGAGCATACCGCAGTTTCTTCCTCTCATACGCCTCATCTACAGCATCCTCCCATGGCACTGTTAACTCTACCAGGTGAACAAGGCGTGCTGATCCAGACCACAAGACAATATCTGGTCGAAGGTTAGTGGTGGCAATCTCAGGTGGAAAAATAAGCCGTTGACCAACATCTGCCAGCATTTTCCAGTCTCTAGCAGCTTCCAGTTGTCCTGGACGAGGATTGGTTTTAACACCTTTTCTTGGTGGTTGCTCTCCTGGGTGGAGGAATGTTGTCTTTTGTGTGTAATGTTTTGATGGAACAGGTGGCAACTCATTGGTCATGTTACGCTTATCTTCCAATGCTAAGGCCAAACATCGCAGCACCTGGTCATGGCGCCAAGTAAACCGTCCTTGGCTAAGAGCCACCTTACATCCTGTCAAAATGTGCCTTAATGTTGCAGGTGATGAACACAAAGGACATGAGGGATCCTCTCCTACCCAGAGGTTTAGGTTCTGTGGTGATGGGAGAACATCATATGTTGACCTGATGAGGAAACTAATCCTGCTCTGTTCCATTGACCATAGGTCTTGCCAGCCAATCTTTGTTCCACACTCTCCCATCTCATCCATTCTCCCTGCTTGGCCTGGGAAATGGCCTTTATACACCTCATCCTCTCCTCCTGCTTTTGCACCTCGTTGACTACCAGCTTCCTCCGTTGAGCTGGGGCTGCCTTGTGCCATGTAGGAGGAGCTGAACTAGACCAAGACCCCCTCTTCCATGCTGAACTTGCCCCATGATATCACCAATTCGAAGGGCAGCCTTTGCATCCTCCACAGCTTTCTTTGCCACCCACTTTCTTCCAGTTTTCAGCACAGGTGCTGCCTCCCTTACGCATTTGTCGCGTGACTCTACTAATGTCATTTCGAGTCTGACCTTGGCGCACTTAAACTCCTCGGTTAGAGCGGATGCTGGTAGCTGCAGTATTCCTTTACCAAAAAGTCCCACTCTACTGAGGCAGCGTGGAACTCCCAACCATTTCCTGATGTATGAACTGATTAAGGCTTCCAGCTTCTCTACTGTTGTCAAAAAAATCTCATACACAGTCAGTGGCCACAGCAATCTCGGCAGTAGACCAAACTGAAAGCACCAGAGTTTTAGTTTGCCTGGTAAAGCGCTGCTGCCTATGCTCTTCAACCCTTCCACTGCTTGTTGTCTAACTTCTCCCACATGAACTGTGTCCATTAGATCCCCGTCGTACCATCTCCCAAGACTCTTCACTGGCTTCTCAGACACTGTTGGTATTGCCTCACCGTTAATGAAGAACATTTTATCTACTACTTTGCCTTTAATTATAGAGCTGCTCCTTGATTTAGTGGGCTTGAATTGCATTCGTGCCCATTCAATGTTATTGGTTAATTTGCCCAATAACCGATTAGTGCAGACTACTGTTGTAGTCATGGTTGTCATGTCATCCATGTATGCTTGAATTGGTGGTAGACGCATTCCAGAAGCCAAGCGCTCTCCTCCCACTACCCATTTTGATGCCCTAATGATTACTTCCATTGCCATGGCAAAAGCCAGTGGAGAAATGGTGCATCCTGCCATTATTCCAACTTCTAGGCATTGCCATGTAGTGCTGAATTCTGAAGTTGAAAAACTAAATTGCAAATCTCCAAAGTAGGCTTTCACTAAATTTGTTATTGTCATCGGTACACTGAAAAAATCAAATGCTGCCCAAAGAAGTTCATGTGGCACTGGGACCATATGCATTAGCCAAATCCAGGAATGTCACATGGAGCTCCTTCCTCTCCTTTTTAGCTGATTGAATTTGTTGCCAGATCACATTGGTGTGTTCTAAGCATCCTGGGAAACCTGGAATGCCCGCTTTTTGTATTGAAGTGTCAATGAAGCAGTTCTTTAATAGGTAAGTTGACAATCTCTGAGCAATAATGCTGAAGAAAATCTTGCCTTCTACATTTAATAGGGAAATAGTGCGAAACTGACTGATGCTTGTAGAATCTTTTTCTTTAGGTATAAAGACTCCACCTGCTCGGCGCCATGCTCTTGGTACAACCTGCTTTTCCCATGCCACTTTCATCAATTTCCACAGGATTCGTAGAACTCCTGAAGCACTCTTGTACACTCTGTACGGAACTCCATTAGGCCCTGGTGATGATGAAGCCCTTGCTTTTTTCACAGCTTGCTCTACTTCTTTCCACTTAGGTGCACAATCCTCCATTTTGTATTCTGGTGGATTGATAGGTGGGATGTCTGAAGGAATTGACATAGGCTCCTGCCTTTTTGAATCTGTATGTGTTTCCTCCAAATATCTCTCCAGCTCGAACTTAGATGCTTTTAGTGTGCCATTCTTCTCACTGGTGAATAACTTCTTTACAAATTTTAACGGGTCTTTATAAAAGTTAGTTCTCGCACGCTCCTTCTTTTTGTAGCATTTCCGTAGGCGCTCAGCTCTGCGCAATGTTGCAAGCTTATCTTTTATGACCCTTTGTAAATTATATAAACATGATATCAATTTTCACTGTGTAAATCTGTCCCTTGCATGTTAGATAGATAGATAGATAGATAGATAGATAGATAGATAGATAGATAGATAGATAGATAGATAGATAGATAGAAAGATATGCACACTACATAGCATTGACATTTTTATATATTCAAAATGTAAGTAAAGACAAAGATCAACATATTCACTGGGCAACAATGCCACCTAAAGCATGAAGAAAATGTTATTTAAATAAAAAATGAAGCATATACAACCCCACCACCATCACCACTCAACTAGCCCACTGGAGCATTTTAAGCAAACATGGAGAGGACTAGAAATCTTTCTGTTGAAACAAATCTCGTGTCTCGTGTATAGTGGAAATAAAGTTCTATGGGCCAAATATTCAAACTCCTTGCGAGTGTTGCAAGGGGAGTCATTGAGATTTTGTAGAGTCGTAGAAATTTGGGGGAGGTGACATGAATAGTCCTGCAAGTTCACCACCACAAGCTAAATTCAAAAGTTAATTTGTTCGCAAAGCACTACGTTGAGGCTTGTGATGATGCTTTTCAGGTCCTGAAGGCCAGGTTAGTTTCTGCACCTGTATTGGCCTATGCTGATTTTACAAAGCAATTTGTTTTAGAAATTGATGCTAGTCATCGTGGCTTGGGGGCAGTATTGGCTCAGGAGTGTGGTGGCAAATTGCGCCCGATTGCCTATGCCAGTCAGGGTCTGAGGCCCACTGAACAAAACATGGAAAATTATAGTTCCATGAAACTAGAATTTTTAGCACTTAAATGGGCTATTTCAGAATAATTCAGGGAGCACCTGTTGGGGCATCATTGCATTTCATACACCGACAATAACCTTTTAAGTCATTTGCAGACTGCAAAGTTGGGAGCAGTTGAACAGAGGTGGGCACCACAGTTGGCTCCATTTGACTTTGAGGTGCGTTATCAACCTGGCCGAGTATATGGCAATGCAGATGCCTTGTCTCGTCAATACCTGGAGAATGCCATTCCTGGGACCAGTGTACCGATGGCCCTACAAGACCAGAGAATGCAGCACGAGGGGCAGGGGGAGGTAAGGCAGGTAGCCATCACAGCTCTCCCTATCAGACCTTTGCAGGCAGCTGATCCAGTGATTAGATCATTTGTGAAGTTTTGGCAGAGAGGACAGGGCCCAGATCAGAATGAACATGGACAGCTTTGTAAGGACGTGCTTGAGCTGCTGCGACAGTGGGATCGCATTGAGCAACGTGAGGGTGTTTTGTATCGCTGCATCTACACCCCAGACGGGGGTAAGCCCCTTTATCAGCTTGTGTTGCCACAGGTTCTGCGGGAGGAGGTCCTGACTTCTTTGCATGATAACCATGGGACCACGGAGTGGAATGGACAACACGGTTGGTCCAGAGATGATGCTATTGACCAGGAATGTCAGGTGAAATTGAGCGGTGGTGTAAAGTGTGTGAGCGGTGTACCTTTGCTAACGCTGTGCAGCCGAAGGTTCATACTTTTCAGGACAACCTGTTAGCATCCCATCTGCTGGAAGTTCTGGCTATAGACTTTACACTACTGGAGCCATCTAGTGATGGCAGAGAGAATGTCCGGGTGCTGACGGACGTATTCTCCAAGTACACGCAAAAAATACCTATGCGAGACCAGCGTGCCACTACAGTTGCTAAAGTTCTGATTCACGAATGGTTTTATCGATTTGGGGTGCCCGGATGAATACATTCAGACCAGGGATGTAATTTTGAGAGTGATTCAACAACTCTGCCAGCTATATGGCATTCAGTAGAGCCGTACTACTTCATACCACCCTCAGGGGAATGGGCAGTGCGAATGCTTTAACCGTACGTTGCACAATTTACTATGCACCCTTACCACTGAAAACAAACGCAGCTGGGTGGAGCACCTTCCAAAAATGTTATTCGCCTATAACACCTCTGTCCATCAGTCAACAGGTCGAACCCCCTACTTTTTGATGTTTGGACATGAAGCCAAACTGCCAGTAGATTTTCTCCTAGGGTTTGAAGATGAGGAGCCTACCACAGGAGCCATTGAAGACTGGGTTGCAGAGCACCAAGACGGCCTGAGGGCTGTGTATGAAGACACTAGGCAGTGGTTGGAGTATACACAGCAGCACGGCAAGGGAGATTGAATAATGACAAGGTAAAGGATACATTTTTACCAGAAGGGCAATTAGTGGTTGTCAAAAATCAGTGTCAGGGGGCGCAATAAGATACAAGATGTTTGGAGCCCTGTTTTATATAGGGTTGTGCGTATACCAAAGGATCAGGGTGCTGTATACGCCATCCTGTGGAGGGCGAAGGGGGGGGGGGGGTCCGACATGTGCATCATTACGACCTTAGGGAGGTGGCTTAGCCTTAATTAGATTATTGATTAATTATCACCTGATGGCTTTTATCTATAGAAATGCCAAATCTGGCTGTATTCAGGAAAGGCTGCTTAGTTTCTTTAATCCTCTCCTCCTGGTCTGCTGTGTTTTCTGATCGGAGTTCCATCTGCGGCCTGGTAAGTTGGCTGCACCGCTTCACCCAGTGTGATTTCACTTTACACGTTCACTTTTGTGTGTGTGTTAATTTATTTTCTCTATTTTGATGAGCATAACCATACCTTTGTTAGCTAGTAAAGAAGATTCGGTCTGAATCATTCAATTCTTGTTTCACTTGATAATAAAAACTCTGTTTTTACCTGCAATGCTGCCTCTGTTATCCTTCATTCATTTGAGGAGAATCTGAAAGTTTTATGATTACTCCTCCACAGGACATCCGGGATTGAGCTAGGACTATATAAAGAAGGATAGGACAGTCAATCCCGTGATGCAGTTCGGTACTCAATTACAGGCACCATTTGTGGAGCCCACTCAGTACTGAATACATTGTGGTGATGCTCTGTTAAATGTATATTTTGTACAGATTTTTTTTTCTTAAATAAAGAGTTTAACTTTATATTGTTGTCCTTGCTTCTCTGCCCTGTCGTATCCGTACTGAACCCACTTATTGCTTTCTAGTATGACGCTTTTATCCAGTTCACTTTTGTTGTTTGAATTAAAATGTTGTAGTCAGATAATTCCTTTATGTACTTATTTGTCACATAGTTTTTATTATTATTATTATTATTATTATTATTATTATTATTATTATTATTATTATTATTATAGTACTACTGCTAATCTGGGTCTGTACACTATTTCTAATAAAAGGGTCTATTAAAACATCACTATACAAATACATCAGAGATATTTTCATCCGCTAATATTTTGGACATGTCAAAGGCACAAGCTTGATCCAATTCTTCCAGTGACAGCGTGAGACATGCAGCTCTTCCCCATCTCCCTGTATCTGAGTTCCGAGCAGGAGCTTTTATTATTATTATTATTATTATTATTATTATTATTATTATTATTATTATTATTTTTATTATTATTATTAATAAATTGTGCATTCATATCTTTATTTGAGTGAGTTTTCCACCCTCAAGGTCTCAGCGTATATTGCAATTGGCAGATATCCACAGTTGTTTGTCAAAAGTATCCCAATGTATGCTTCTGTTGCACACATTAAATGGTGACTTCTTGTTTCTTTGAAAAGATATTTATTCAGGGCTACAAGAGCACAACACAAACAAAGCAGGATGTAACTGTAACAAGCTGAACTGACAGTTTTTTTGTTTTGGAACTTTATATAAGAAAACAGAAGAATAGGGGGATTTTAGGAATGTACCATCTACCAAGGAGTTTATGTTGACTCAGAAATCTCTTCATCTAGACAATGTGGGGAAGCTATAAAAAAGGCCAACAAAATGCTCGGATATATTGTGAGAAGTGTTGAATTTAAATCAAGGTAAGTAATGTTAAAACTTTACAATGCATTAAGACCGCACCTAGAATATTGTGTTCAGTTCTGGTGACCTCGTTACAAAAAGGATATTGCTGCTCTAGAAAGAGTGCAACCAGAATTATCCCAGGTTTAAAAGGAATGTCATATGCAGACAGGCTAAAAGAATTGAATCTATTCAGTCTTGAACAAAGAAGACTACTACTACTACTACTACTACTAATAATAATAATAATAATAATAATAATAATAATAATAATAATAATAATAAATAATAACTACGCGGCGATCTGATTCAAACATTCAAAGGAGGATATTAAATGTCTAAGAGACACAAATGGCAAAATCATAGGCGAAGAAAAAAAAATAGCAAATATATTAAAAGATTACTTTTCACAGGTTTTTACAAAGGAGGACACGGACAACATGACCCACATGTCGACCTGTTCCTATCCAGTTTTAAATAACTTTAGCATAACAGAGGCAGAAGTGTTAAAGGGACTAGGGGCTCTTAAAATAAACAAATCCCCTGGGCCGGATGAGATCCTCCCAATAGTACTCCAAGAAATGAAAGAAGTTGTTTAAAAGGCATGTTGTATGCAGACAGGCTAAAATAATTGAATCTATTCAGTCTTGAACAAAGAAGACTACACAGTGATCTGATTCAAGCATTCAAAATCCTAAAAGTTAGAGACAATGTCGACCCAGGGGACTTTTTTGACCTGAAAAAAGAAACAAGGACCAGGGGTCACAAATGGAGATTAGATAAAGGGGCATTCAGAACAAAAAATAGGAGGCACTTTTTTACACAGAGAATTGTGAGGGTCTGGAACCAACTCCCCAGTAATGTTGTTGAAGCTGACACCCTGGGATCCTTCAAGAAGCTGCTTGATGAGATTCTGGGATCAATAAGCTACTAACAACCAAACGAGCAAGATGGGCTGAATGGCCTCCTCTCGTTTGTAAACTTTTTTATGTTCTTATATATTTACCATAAATAAATAGGTGTGTTTATAGGAAAGAACTAACATTAATTGTAGGGTAAGTTGCCTTGGATAAAGGCGTCTGCTAAATAAATAAGATAGGGGCGGCTATAAGGAAACAAGCTGCCTGTTACTGAATCAGCGCACAGAGAATATCACAGACATTTGCAGAGCTTTTTTGAGATGTTATAGTAATAAAATAATGACTTGGATCGCATTATTGAGGAGTTTGGTGATAAAACAAGTGATCAGGAGATGATTGGTCGGTATGTACGACTATTATTATTATTATTATTATTATTATTATTATTATTATTATTATTATTATTTATTTCTTAGCATATGTGAAAGCTATAGCGAACAAAAGGGTGGGGCGGGGCTGGAGATGCCTAGTGAGTGCTTTGTTGATATGCAGGGCCCTTTAAACCCATTTGACTGTGGAAAAAAAATACTTTTAAACAGCGCGTCTAAAATTAGCTGCGCGTGTGAAAATAAATTGGACCTGACACGCCTGACACGCACTTAATAAATGGACTGCAAAGGGTTAATATTCAAAACACAACTGGGAAAATTAGTAAAAAGTTAATCTACTGAAAACATAGGCCTTAATATCTTTTCACAAAAAATGTATGCTTAAAAAAACATTACTTTTTTTTTGTTTAGAGTGCCCAATTTTTTTACCCCTGATTTTCTCCCCAGTTTGGAATGTTCTCCTCACCTCAGCAATTCCCCTTACAATTCAGGAGATCAGAAGGTTCAGTGGCCAGCTTCCTCTTTAACACCCAGGAACTCGAGCGTGGATGTCAGCGAGGTATGGGCCTTTGGAAGACAAAGGTCAGCCCTGCAGGTATCCGCTCTAAGCTCACTAGGCAACTGGCCAGCAGGGTTTGCTGTAGAGCAATGAGGGGAAGCAGTCCCTGACGGTTTTGCCTCCATAACCCATGGGAGCGGCAGAGCCAATACAATGCTCCCTTCAGAATCCCTAGCAAAGACAGGCGACTCCGCACAGCCAATGTGCAAACCTGCACTGAATGACTCACCCTGCACACCACACAGCTGCGCTTTTACCAGGTGAGCCACTCGGGGACTCCAAACATTACTGGTTTTATTATGTTTACACAGCATTTACTATGTGTTTCTGCATTTATTTTGTACGACATTCTCATCGTGGTCATAGACCTAACTGCATATAGGCTGTTGCTTTATATACTGTCGGGCCATTTTACCATCTATATGGCTCTACAGATCTACAGATGGTCCACAGTGACAAACAGCAATATTACAGTAGTCTCCACATATAGGAACACCTGCTAAGAGAACACTTCGCCTATGGGAACACCCTTGTTATAAAACACATTTTTCACATTGTAAATGCTCCGCCTAAAGGAACAGGAACATCGCTTCAAAGAACACCTTCTTGGCACCGATACCGATTCGTTCACAATGGATACAGTACTGTTTTGTAACCTGACAACTCATCATCATCAAACTTAAATTAAAATGGTTATTCAGTCTTTTCAAAAGCGACCTGTCATCTGATTGGTTTATTAAATGTTTCCAGAAACGCTGTCATATCATTGCCTCGTTTTGTGTTCTGATTTCTATCTCATTGCTACAAAATGACATGCAAACAAAAAGGCAAAATGTGGCACTGTTTCTCTTGCTGCAAAAAGTTGGAAATTTGTTGAGCTCTTGAAAAAAACCCAGAATCAGACAATTTGCCAAGCAATTTGGTGTTCACCTTTCTGGTGAGTTGCTTCACCATTTTGTTAAATAATGTGCATGTCTTGTATGCTGCTGCTGTATTTTTTAACATGTTTAGGGGTGCTGTATTAATTTAGTTTGACAGTTTGTTTATTAACGTCAGTTTGTTTATTATTTATTATAGCTTATTAACATATACATATTCAGTTCATTTTATATGCTGATGTACGTACGTAATGACAATTAATACATATCTATCTATTGATTCATATTGTGTCTGGTGGCTAACTCTGTCTTAAAGAACACTTTGGTTATAAGAACACTTTGCTTGCTTCCCGAGGGGTGTTCTCTTAGCCAGAGACTACTGTATATCTTAATATTATCAAGCTATGCATTAATTATTATTAATAGGACCATTGATCATCTTACCTGAAGGACAGTGCCTCTTAACACCATGCTGAGCTCAGAGGAAGAGCCACCTACTATACACCATTCATGAAGCAAATGGGTTCATTGAGGTCCCCAAGCTAAGTTCTAATCAGATCTAAACTTACTGTACTTAGATTTGCTGCAGCCAGACATACTGTTACATATTTAAAAGATGTTCAATTTCTAAAATGCGTGACTGATGGGAAACCGATTATTTTTCAGTAATCTCCTACGCCAGATTTAGCTTTTGTGTGCAGAAACAGACTTGGCGTGTCAAATAAAAAAATATGCTTGGAAACAACGACATTAAGTTTTAAAAAGTAATCTGGTCCACACTCAGATTGTTTTCAAATGCTCCAGTGGGGAAATAGCATGAGATAATGCACTAGAGATGAAACAATATCTGGGAAAAAATACAGTATGAGCTTTAATGCTGCAAAACTGCTGCATCTGACACACAGGCACGCCAGCTTGTACAACAGTTAAAACATACCTCCAAATTCTTTTCTAGGTGCTGCAGGACTCCTAGCTCCTTTACACACATACAAGTAGCAAGGAAAGTGAAAGCAAGCAGAATTCAAAGAGTTACACATAGTTTTGCTGAGGCAGATTATTCCATTTTCATAGAGCTGACTCCACTGGTTTCATTAATCAAAAGTGAGGTGGCAGTAAAGATTTTTCACACACATTTTGATTCAGTGAACATGAAAGAACACATAATATGGGGAAATAACCTTTTTGAGTGCATTAAATATATACAGAGAATCAAGAAAATCAAACCCATTCAATTTATTGATATGTTCTCAAACTACAAGGCTACATATATTTTCTTGCTGGGGACTGTTGTAACCCAGTTTCACTGGTAGCTAGATGCAACTGGGAGATGAGCAATCAAGTGGCTTCTCCAATGCCATGCAAACACATTTTCTAAATGATTTTGTGAAGTTCTGATTGCAGTTGTAAAACAGTTTGGTTGTCCTTTCAGATAAGAGGAGCAGGCAGTAAGACATGGAAAAGAAAAGAGACAACAGCTGGACAAAATGATGGGAATGAGGACAAGACATTTGACCTGTTTGCAGTTGCATGTTTTTCTAATGTGAGCTCATTGGAAAAGCACACAGTATGCAGAGAGTTTTCAAAAATAGTTAAAAAATATTTCTCTGCACATATTTCAGCTTCCGACATTGTTTGAATTATTTAATGACTACTCCCCCTTTATTCCTGGCATATAAACAAATAGCATGACCATGACCATGACCATTTGTATTGCTACATACCAAAACATGCTTATATTCATTTGCACCCTTATAAAAGTTTACCACTGTAAATTTGTATGGCATTTTTGCAGTTTGTCATGCTTACCATACTAATATTACTGTATGCATTTCCCAATGTTTTACCATATGTATGTGTGATTTAACTTGCTTGACTGCTTTACCATGATTTCACAGCAAACGTTCATAAGGGTATACTAATACATATTCAGCCAATCAGCTTCCAGCTCTTGCGGGCATTAATACACAGTAGATGCTCGATGGAACATTGTTTAAAATCAATCCGCACGTGTATCGACTTTTTCATTTTGACTTGCTATATTGAAAGCTTAGTTCACATCTATTGGACAGCAAATACAAACAAAGACACAATTGGTCTAAATTTGTTTTATTATCCACCAAAAGCAGGCAATCAATACTTTGCGCTGATGAGACTCGGGCAGTTCAGGAATATTGCTCCATTCAGACTTCAGGCAATGTTCAGATAAACTTGAAGCAGCTCTGGCAAGTAAACAAGTTATTTGTTTAATAATGTGTTTTTCTCCAATTATGTGTGAGATTCTGGCTTTATGAAAATGTTGGGACTATTTTCCTTAAACTCTTCTTAGTGGAAGGGTAGCCGACGATTCAAGTCTTTTTTTTTCTTTAATGAAAATAATGAGAAAAATCGTTTTCTAATAGAGATAGTGCCCTCTCGATGAAAGCTCTACCATGTGGTCGTTGACCTTGACTTTTGTTAGCGGCCTCACCTTCGGCTCGGGACGCATAGCACCAGTCGTGGTCAACTACCACACAGTGGCGCCTTCATCGTCGGGCACCATCGCTTAAATTTACACTAGATGTCCAAAGCTAATATATTCTAGCTGAAGACAGTTGTTTTTGCATCAATAACACCCCTTTCACACAGACAAGATATGACGGCTCAAAACCGGCACTGATGCAGCATTTTGGTATGTGTGAATTGCCTATACCATCACAGAGCCATCCTATTTTATGCCATCTCTGACCCACGTCGCAAGGTGTTTCAGAGACAACATTGAACCGCCTCAACTCCTGTATGAAATGCGGTACTGAAGCATTATAGTGGGTGTGGATTGAAAGTCAACATCCCATGTGACTGTATACCGGACGTGTTGGGTATTTTTGTTGTTGGCGTAACACGCTTTCATTTTTTTCAAATACAAATGGCTGATCAAGAACAAGGTAGTAATTGGAGTCTGGAATAAGTTAAGGAATTGTTAACTTTACGGGATGACGAGGAGGTGAATTCACAAATAGAAGGGAAGGTATGTGATGCTGTAAGTTATGGGTGAATCGCCGTTGCCATGAAAATGATCTGTTGATTGACAGGTTTGAAAGTTGCACTCACATGATCTCTTTGGCTGTGTGAAAGGGTTATGACACAATTATACCAGCATAGGCTGCACAATTTCGTGCTGTGTGAATGGGCATTTTAAAGGATTTTTTGAACGTCTCTGACGGCTCAGTAGCGGCATTTGTGTGTGAAAGGGGCTTAAGTTGCACAATATTAACCCTGCAGAAATAAGTAAGGCCCCCCCTTGCTTGTACATTCTGAACTGTCTAGAACCCTGTATAATATGTTGAAACAGTCAGAAAGTAGCATTTCAAAAGGCAATGCAGTCTTCTTGTCAAGTTCCACACAACTACTGCAGTGCCATTTTCTTATAAATTTAAAACAAAAAACATATAAAATAAAATGTAGAGGTTTCCACAGAAATACTTGATCCAATTTATTATTTCTGGTTTAATTTAATAAAAACAAATATTACAGCTGAGCAAAGAGCAAATGTCACAGAATCCTGGCTGGGAAAATGTTTAGCCCAATATCCAACTTTACAGCAGCAGGTCCACCTAGCAAAGATGTCTAACTGTAATAGATATAACCCTGACTTGGCAAAACCAACATTCATCAACTCTTATTTGCTAGGACAGCACGCTTAGTTGTTTCTTCCAGGATATCACTAGTTTTGATAACATCATCTTTTTGCGATTTTACAATTACGGCAGTAGTTCCACTCAGCGTTGCTGTATTTGGTTATAAAACAAAACATTAGTTTTGTTTTATCTTTACCTGATGGAGGAGGTGGTCTCTGGGGGGGTGCAGGGCGTGCAGGTGGAGCGGTAGGACGTGGGGGAGGAGGGCGTTTGGGCTCAAGTCCTTGAGATGATTCTCGCTGAAATTCCACTGGAGACCCTAACAAAAGAACAACACGAACCATTATAAATATTTAATATCACAAAAATACTTTTTCTAAACAGAAATTAGTATACACTTTGTAGTTATGACATGTGGTACCGGCAACCAGGAAACAAGCAATCGTTCTTTGTATGCTACAATTATGACTCCCAATCCAAACAAGGTGGTTATTATGACCATGCCACTATAAGGAGCAGTGCTGTACCTTCAGGTGGACCGGCAGTCCGTGGAGGGGCACGACTTGGTCTGATAGGGAGGCTGGGGGGAGCCATGTCTGGCATTGTAGGGGAGGGGCAGGGGCTGGTCTGTGGGGAAGAACCCGGTGAGGCACCAGGGCCTGCACTCAAGCCTGGCTGCAGGTGCTGAGGAAGAATCTCTTCTTCTTCAGCATTGTAGTCATCCACGTCTCCTGTAACAAGAAAGGGTTTCATGATGCAACTTTAACATGGCTTATGGCTTTGAAGGGATACTTTGTAGTAAGTTTCAGTTTTGCCTGCTAGCCATTGTTCTTGCAGATTTTAATTTATCTGATAGGCTCACAATAAAAGCCCCCCAGATTCAGCTGGTTGTTTTATACTTTAACATTAGCATTATTGCACAAGCCTCTCAACGGCTCTAAAAGTAGCCATTTCATTATGATGGGGCACTGCTGTGTTCATGATTTTCCATTATTTACAAGCTAAACCATTATTCTGACACCCAGCAGTAACTACAGAAATGTAAAACAGTAGTTCAGAGACAAAGGATATATTTTAACCATTTAAAAAAAAAAAAAACTATAATGTACAGCAGCACAAAAAAACTGAACTACACAAAAATGAGTAGGGAGAGTATACTTTGGACAGGAAAGGCCTAAATGCACCCACGTGTTGCAACTGGAGTATTAAACTGCAAATACACCGAATAAGAAAACTTATACATTGGCTTCAAAACACATATTGTTGAAACATAAGATGGTAATATATTATACTAAACTCTCAGAAGAGTCACTCATAGGCAAACAGAGTAGTGTCAAGAATGCTACAGTAAGTGTATTGTACATGTATTTTAATTGATAAAAAAAGGTGTTTTACTAGGGTGGACAAACCAGGGGTCTGGCGACTCTTATGAAGAGTTCTGCTATGTGCTGCTAATGAAGTTTTTTTGGTGGTCGTCATATAATTGAATACTAAAATCAGTGAAGCACAATCTTTCTGCACTTTAAGTATAAATGATCCTGTAAACATACATAATACTCATACTTTGACATTTCTTGTTTTATTTCCCTTTAAAAACTGCTATTTTTGAAAATATCATCTGAAGCATTTTGGAACTGGTAAAAATTGAATATAAATATTAATTTAGAGTAAAAAAAAATACACATTTAACTATAGTACAGCAATTGAAGAAGACATATATCAAGTTTTTTTTCTTTTTGCTTGTCGTATCTTCCACATTGATCTCAAAACACCGCCTCACAATATGTGTCAGGGATGACAGCACGAAATGGGCGTTTGCCATGGTTCCGTGGCACCGCGTTTTTAGTTGCTACCCTTATTCAAGCTCCATATCTAGCGGTCTTTGTCGACTTTGATTCATGGTTGTATAATAAATAAAAAGCAGACAGTACATCCTTTCTGCCATTGTAGGACCTAATACAAAAAGACATACAGAATGGTGAAAAAAAAGCATTTCCTCTCTTTATCTGATATTCAAAACCTAAAATAATCAGGGCCGACGTAAGAATCACTATTTGCTTTTGAAGGTGTCTATAATGCACTGTCTTTTAAACCAAGAGCCATCTATGCTTGGGTTTGTAGATATTTGGGCGGAAATATGATCCGCGCTTAGAAAATTGGCAAGCGCGTCATTTTACAACAGTGAAGTGGGAGGGCAGAGCGAGCTTCACCCAGCACTGCCTCTATGATACAGGGGCTTTTTAACCTAAAAAATATACTGTGAAAATGACTGCAACACAGGGATAATAATCTTTTCTTAACAGACTAATACATCATACTTTAAACAAGACTTTAATAATTGTGTTTTGACAGGTAGTAAACAAAACCCAGGCCTGTAAAAGTGACACATACGCATTTACCTGCAGTACGGACTTGCAGAACTGGCACTGGCAGAACCGCTGTACCTGTGACATGCCATCCTTGCCTTGCTTGTATCCTTATAGACTTGGCCTTTTAATTTAAAACAACCATCTAGCTTAGATGAATGTTTTTACTGTTAAAGTGTCGATATATATATATATATATATATATATATATATATATATATATATATATATATATATATATATATATATATATATATATATACACACACACACACACACACACATACATACACATATATTTTAATTATGAAGGCTTAAAAATCAGTAGAGGGCATAACTCAAATCCAAGATGGACATCTGGTAGAAAAAGTAGGTGAATTTGGTGTGTTAACTACATTTTACATGATTAAAAACAAATGTTTTTGGCATTTTGATTTCAGATATAAGTAAAAACTAAATGTAATCGTCTATTTTGGATTGTGTTGGTTGAAATAAATTTGGTTTGATCAGCCTAGCTTTACAAGTATGGTAATCGAAAGCTTTAGGTGATAACTGAACAACATAACTAACTCTCTAAAAACAAAAAAGCACAACATACCCTCCATGTCATAGTCTGCAGCAACCTCTGCATCTTCTCCCAGGAGAGTGGAGCTAGCCGAGGGCGGTACTCCTACAGAAATTCTCTCCAGGTGCATCTCTTCTTCTAAACTGGTAGTCCAGTCAGGGCTTTTCAAGGTAATGTTGATGGTTCTCCCAAGTACCTGCGCAAACCAACATCTAAATTAAAAACCTTTGCATATTGTGTTTAGTTTTAATCTGCAGTTAGGGATAAACAACTGTATTTGTTTAATTAATGATGTCTAAAAGTGCTAAATGGTACCATAGCAATAAACACTAGTATCATCAAAAAAACAACATATTCTTGTATCATTCATTTTGACACTGAAATTTTAACTAAACTTGTTATGTTACGATAAAAGTAGTACTTACTTTGGTTCCACTTAAGCTTAGTGCTTCTAGTGCAGAACTGCCTTCTAAAAATGTCAACCACATTTTTTCATCTACAAACCTAAATGAAAACACAAACAAATGTATTTTTTTATGAGAACAAAATATAAATCCTGACTGTGTCCCTAGTATGAGTAAGCTCAATAATTACTCTTACAGTAACTATCCATGAGTTTCTGGGAATCTTTTCCAAAACCTGCTGTATTTTAGAACTTCTAGAAACCAAGAAGAAAAAACACCTTTACACTACTTCGGTTTAAAACAGTTTAATAGGTTAGGTAGTTTGCTGTTGCAACTAAAGGCGCAGTGCTGATGAGATAAAACCCACTATTGGCTGACAGGCTTCTTTTTATTCCTGAAGAAGAAAATCCTTGTTTACTCCAGAGTCAGTCTTTATCACAAAACTAACAGAAAAGGTGCATTATTTATTATACGGTTCCATTACTGAAAACAATAAATCTTAAAAAAAAAAGCCTTTTACCTTATAAGTATTACTTCACCATATGCAGCAAACTGTTGAAGGAGATGGTCAATTAAATTATCATCGAAGTAAACCTCTTCAGGGGTAGAACAGCTCAGTGAAACCAACACAGTGCCATCTGGTGGTCCCTGCACTGCAAAGACCTCTTTGTATACTCTCTGACGAGCCTCCGGGTCAACTTCAAGGACATCTACATCTATAACTGCAACCACTGGCCTGAAATCAAGTCAAAAGTGGTATCAAACACTGGAGTTATCAAAATTATTACCAAGTATATTGTTATACATACTTATCTTTGGGTATGGCTGAAATAAACTTAAAAACACCTTATAGAACAAAAAGCAATACATTCATTGTTCACAGAAAGTTCAATGTTAAATTTTCAAAATCCTGATCTTAATCAAAAACATACAAATAACCTCATATTTCAAACTGTTCGAGGCGAACAAGAAAATTTTCAATATACTGTTGCTTAATGTCATTTCAAGTTATTACCACCTACTTCCGTACACGATTTCAACATTTGTAACTGTTGAAATCTTGATATAGGGATCTACTTTATTGGTGTTGCATTACTAACCCCCCCCCCGGTTTTAAATCATCTGTATCTTAACTGTAATACAACTTTAAATCCCGCTAGCAAGCCTCCATCCTGAGTGTAATCTTGTTTTAAATCTAATAAAGCAGAGTCTCCAATAGAAATGTATCAATGTGCTGTCACTCAGTAGTTGGGGCGGGTTTAAAGTATTCAGAACGAATCAATGATAGATGCAAGTCAGGAAGGCGGGACATTGCCCAGCAGCACTGGGAAATGTGAATAGATTAACCACTTACACAGTTTTTCCGGTGTTTTCCGGTGTTTATTAGCTATCCACCGATTTAAATTTTTTTGTATCGGGGGTGTTTTATCGAGTTTTATCGGTGAAAACCGAAAATCAGAAGCCCTAATTATAATGTGTCAAGATAAAATAAATAAAAATCACTGCTCAACGGTACTCATAACAAGATCTGTGCCATCTTTATACTGTACAAACTGTTGTGCTTTTGATTATCGCTATACTTCAGGACTGTATAATACTTTGAGTCAGAGTAGCGGATTGTTGGAAGTGGAAGTGCTACTGTACAGGTAGTATAAATAAATATTTCTACTCAAAGACACAATAGATCATTTCAGATTTTTGCTGGATTTATAATTTTCTGTGAGTTTAGAAAAAGCGTGTGCTTTGTGGGGTATTTATACTTCAAAGCATTTTGTATACAGCCTGTTATATTGATTTTAGTTCAATAATTATAACTCCTTCTGTTTGAATGAGCATGAACAATCAATTGACATCAGAACATAACTTCAAACCATGTGCAGTTTAGCTGCGCTCTGGCAAAATGCACGATTGCCTTTAAATCTTAGTCTTTAAATCATAGTCTCTAAGTCCACAGCTCTCACTGTTGTTTAGTTTAATGCATTTTCAGTTCTCTTTTGCCACCTGGTGGCAGGACTAATGAAGTGCAGCTGATTCAAAGCTGGTCAGAAAAAACAGGATTGCAACCCTGTGACATTTTTGCGTTGCTGCACTGCGACAGTATCGCAAGTGGTAAATAGCTGGCCGTGGCTACTACGGTACATCTTGCCATACTGTACTTCCATTAGTTACACAGGTCTCACATGTACAGTTCTGAAAGAAACACATGGTATAGCACACATGTACTTTCATCTTTAATACACAATATCTGGTACTAGTTCAGGTTAAAAGAAGCTCTCTCTCAGTTTCTTGGGTTATCTGTTTGCAGATGCACTTCCTGGGTCATTTCACCTCAGAAGTGCCTTCTCGTGCAAGAGAGTGTCAGTGAATAGGGGAAGCAGCTGTTTAGTTCTTGCCAGTGAAGAAGCCAGAGAGCACCAGGGGTAATCTCATAGATTTCTTTAACCTTGTGTTATATCAGATATCATGGTATCAAATGAAAATTCATACTTGCTATAACATCTGTTTCTTTAAAAATAGCACATTTGAGATAATGAATAGATGTGCTTGTTGAAGACATTTTATGGAACAATTTTGTTAGCTACAATTACTTTAAGTCTATACAATCTATAATAAATCCATCAAAGTTTTACACTTTTCAAATGTTTTGGTCACAACATTTATTCTTTATAAACTAACTTCTGTGCTCATTCTTTTTATGTGCAAACAAAATTACCATACCTGTGATCAGATGTTTTTAATTCTGCTCTTCCATAATATAACAGGCTTCCAGGTGTCCATGTATAGCTTAACTTGTCTTCATCAAAACTTGCATTCAGTAGATTCAAGTCCTCAGCTGGTGAGATAGTAAAACAAAAATAGAGGATATACACTTGACAGGAAGAAATATTTACCCACACAAATTGGGATTCTTTATATAAATACTTTTGTATTCAAGTTAAGAATGGATTCCCTAAAGCATATTTACTTTTTGGTCGGTTTCAATTCCAAAAGCTTTTCTTACCAGATTTATCAAAAGGCCATTTTCTTCTTTTCCAAAGAATGCGGTCTGTCCAGGCAGGAGTTCGGCACTTTTCACTTGTGTCGTAGTCATCAGAGAAAAGGTCATATTTGTATGTCGGGGGGAAATCTATTTTGCCTTCCAGAAATCCTTTAAAAATCTGGAGAAAAGTATCAAATTAAGGTTTTAACAATGCTTTCCAAGAACTTTTGGTTTACTTTGTCAAAAAAATTGAAATTATACACATTATCCTGTCAGCAGCAGATGCATTATAAAGAAAGCTACATTTAAAATGATTAACATCAGTACAGAATATGATTTGAAACACTACAAATATGAAATACAGCTCACGTGCTATAACTACCGTTCTGTCTATGGCTCAAGTGTTTCATTTCTACTTCTATTCATTAAAAATACAGTGGCTCCTAAATACAGCGTTTATAATGAGTAAGCATTGTAGCGAAAGTAGTTAGATTTATTCTACAGGGATATACAATGTACAATAGGCTACCTGCCCAGCATTCTTTTGATTAACCAGTTGGTCTCCTGTAGTAAGAGCATCCCAGTTCTGCTGGCGGATGAGCTCCTTCACCTCTTCATTCGGAAGGTCGATACGATAATTAAAATCTCCACACCAAAATATATAATCGTGGGAATACAGCAGCCTCCCCTGAACAGAAACAAATAACAAATAAATACAGGTGGAGGTAGGCCTTTCATACAATATTACATAGTTCATTAATGTGGATATGTACATCATTTCCACACATATTCCTAAGAGACTTTTATTGTAATGCGACTCTCTGCTATGTACAATGAAAATGCTTTGTGTTATTGTCAAAGCAACACAAACCATTGGAAAGCTCAGCTTCCGTGAAATTTCGTTGTAATCCTCATTCCTCTCTTTGACCTGAGACTGTCCAGCAGCAAAGTGTGAACATAGAAAGCAGATGCTGGTTGAATGGAACAACATGCGGATAGCCACAGCTCCCTTATTGCCAGTGGCTCCTCCCATACCTGTCTTTACAGTATCTACTGCAACATCCCTGAAACAAAAGATATATAAATAAACTAATTAAAGTTACCAAGCATCCATCAACTTATTTTTATGTCTGTTTAATGAACATCACCAGTGATATTACATATGGTTTTAAAACGTCCTTCTCGTGCAAGTAGTATAGTAGGAAAGGATTCAGCCTAAATACCTTTGGTGAAATTTAAACAAATTGGACCGCCCACATGTATTTTCAGAGTGCATAGAAGGCTAAGAAAACCGTGGCAGAATGTATTAGTGTAAAACAGAATTTGATTGTCCTGGTGAAATCCCAACACATGACAAAAATATTCATGTTTTCCTGATAAATTGGTGGTTGTTATTATCGCTAGGACAGACCTGCGGATGCACTGACCTGATATATGGAGCGTGCTGGGGTCTGATAAAGACAAACAGACAAACGCCCACAAGCTGCTCGGAGGCCAGCAGCACATACTTGTTGTCCCTGGAAATAGTCTTCTGCAGTTCGGCTGCCCAGAGCTTCTGGTTGGTAGTGCTGAAAAACATTGATTTATTAAATACTGTTTAAAAGAATGAACCACTCAGCGAGAACACCTAACAAACTAAAATATTACAGCAGCTAGTGCCCAACATAACCTGCCTAATTGTCTGTTCACATGAATCTCTTCCTGCTTATAATAAATAATGCAAATCATATACTGTATATACATATATATATATATATATATATATATATATATATATATATATATATATATATATATATACAGTGCCTTATGAAAGTATTCGCCCCTTGAACTTTGCGACCTTTTGCCACATTTCAGGCTTCAAACATAAAGATATGAAACTGTAATTTTTGTGAAGAATCAACAACAAGTGGGACACAATCATGAAGTGGAACGAAATTTATTGGATATTTCAAACTTTTTAACAAATAAAAACTGAAAAATTGGGCGTGCAAAATTATTCAGCCCCTTAAGTTAATACTTTGTAGCGCCACCTTTTGCTGCGATTACAGCTGTAAGTCGCTTGGGGTATGTCTCTATCAGTTTTGCACATCGAGAGACTGAAATTTTTGCCCATTCCTCCTTGCAAAACAGCTCGAGCTCAGTGAGGTTGGATGGAGAGCATTTGTGAACAGCAGTTTTCAGTTCTTTCCACAGATTCTCGATTGGATTCAGGTCTGGACTTTGACTTGGCCATTCTAACACCTGGATATGTTTATTTGTGAACCATTCCATTGTAGATTTTGCTTTATGTTTTGGATCATTGTCTTGTTGGAAGACAAATCTCCGTCCCAGTCTCAGGTCTTTTGCAGACTCCATCAGGTTTTCTTCCAGAATGGTCCTGTATTTGGCTCCATCCATCTTCCCATCAATTTTAACCATCTTCCCTGTCCCTGCTGAAGAAAAGCAGGCCCAAACCATGATGCTGCCACCACCATGTTTGACAGTGGGGATGGTGTGTTCAGGGAGATGAGCTGTGTTGCTTTTACGCCAAACATAACGCTTTTGCATTGTTGCCAAAAGTTCGATTTTGGTTTCATCTGACCAGAGCACCTTCTTCCACATGTTTGGTGTGTCTCCCAGGTGGCTTGTGGCAAACTGTAAACTACACTTTTATGGATATCTTTAAGAAATGGCTTTCTTCTTGCCACTCTTCCATAAAGGCCAGATTTGTGCAGTATACGACTGATTGTTGTCCTATGGACAGAGTCTCCCACCTCAGCTGTAGATCTCTGCAGTTCATCCAGAGTGATCATGGGCCTCTTGGCTGCATCTCTGATCAGTCTTCTCCTTGTATGAGCTGAAAGTTTAGAGGGACGCCAGGTCTTGGTAGATTTGCAGTGGTCTGATACTCCTTCCATTTCAATATTATCGCTTGCACAGTGCTCCTTGGGATGTTTAAAGCTTGGGAAATCTTTTGTATCCAAATCCGCTTTAAACTTCTCCACAACAGTATCTCGGACCTGCCTGGTGTGTTCCTTGTTCTTCATGATGCTCTCTGCGCTTTAAACGGACCTCTGAGACTATCACAGTGCAGGTGCATTTATACGGAGACTTGATTACACACAGGTGGATTCTATTTATCATCATTAGTCATTTAGGTCAACATTGGATCATTCAGAGATCCTCACTGAACTTCTGGAGAGAGTTTGCTGCACTGAAAGTAAAGGGCTGAATAATTTTGCACCCAATTTTTCAGTTTTTATTTGTTAAAAAGTTTGAAATATCCAATAAATTTCGCTCCACTTCATGATTGTGTCCCACTTGTTGTTGATTCTTCACAAAAATTACAGTTTCATATCTTTATGTTTGAAGCCTGAAATGTGGCAAAAGGTCTAAAGTTCAAGGGGCGAATACTTTCAAAAGGCACTGTATATACAGTACTGTGCAAAAGTTTTAGGCAGGTGTGAAAAATGCTGTAAAGTAAGAATGCTTTCAAAAATAGACATGTTAATAGATTATATTTATCAATTAACTAAATGCAAAGTGAGTGAACAGAAGAAAAATCTAAATCAAATCCATATTTGGTGTGACCACCCTTTGCCTTCAAAACAGCATCAAGCATCAATTCTTCTAGGTACACTTGCACACAGTTTTTGAAGGAACTCAGCAGGTAGGGTGGCCCAAACATCTTGGAGAACTAACCACAGTTCTTCTGTGGATTTAGGCAGCCTCAGTTGCTTCTCTCTCTTCATGTAATCCCAGACAGACTCGATGATGTTGAGATCAGGACTCTGTGGGCGCCATACCATCACTTCCAGGACTCCTTGTTCTTCTTTATGCTGAAGATAGTTCTTAATGACTTTCGCTGTATGTTTGGGGTCGTTGTCATGCTGCAGAATAAATTTGGGGCCAATCAGATGCCTCCCTGATGGTATCGCATGATGGATAAGTATCTGCCTGTACTTCTCAGCATTGAGGAGACCATTAATTCTGACCAAATCCCCAACTCCATTTGCAGAAATGCAGCCCCAAACTTGCAAGGAACCTCCACCATGCTTCACTGTTGCCTGCAGACACTCATTCGTGGTACCGCTTCTCCAGCCCTTCGTGAACAAACTGCCTTCTGCTACAGCCAAATATTTCAAATTTTGACTCATCAGTCCAGAGCACCTGCTGCCATTTTTCTGCACCCCAGTTCCTGTGTTTTCGGCATAGTTGAGTTGTTTGGCCTTGTTTCCACGCCGGAGGTATGGCTTTTTGGCCGCAAGTCTTCCATGAAGGCCACTTCTGACCAGACTTCTCCGGACAGTAGATGGGTGTACCAGGGTCCCACTGTTTTCTGCCAGTTCTGAGCTGATGGCACTGCTGGACATCTTCCGATCATGAAGGGAAGTAAGCATGATGTGTCTTTCATCTGCTGCAGTTAGTTTCCTTTGCCGACCACTGCGCTCACGGTCCTCAACGTTGCCCGTTTCTTTGTGCTTCTTCAAAAGAGCTTGGACAGCACATCTGGAAACCCCTGTCTGCCTTGAAATTTCTGCCTGGGAGAGACCTTGCTGATGCAGTATAATGACCTTGTGTCTTGTTGCTGTGCTCAAGTCTTGCCATGGTGTATGACTTTTGACAGTAAACTGTCTTCAGCAACCTCACCTTGTTAGCTGAGTTTGGCTGTTCCTCACCCAGTTTTATTCCTCCTACACAGCTGTTTCTGTTTCAGTTAATGATTGTGTTTCAACCTACATATTGAATTGATGATCATTAGCACCTGTTTGGTATAATTGTTTAATCATACACCTGACTATATGCCTACAAAATCCCTGACTTTGTGCAAGTGTACCTAGAAGAATTGATGCTGTTTTGAAGGCAAAGGGTTGTCACACCAAATATGGATTTGATTTAGATTTTTCTTCTGTTCACTCACTTTGCATTTAGTTAATTGATAAATATAATCTATTAACATGTCTATTTTTGAAAGCATTCTTACTTTACAGCATTTTTTCACACCTGCCTAAAACTTTTGCACAGTACTGTATATATATATATATATATATATATATATATATATAAAGGGCTATAAACATGATCTAAGCAGAGATCTTAACACCTCTGTCTTCAGAATTAACATCCAATTAAAATGATCTAAATAGTTGGTTTTACACCGCTGCTGATGTAAAAGTGTTAACATTGCCCAGTGATTTAAACAAACACAACACAGTGGAGTTATCACTGTCATTGGGCTGAGATAATTTCCCAGATTACAATTCAAATGATCATCTGGGCACAGTGGTGGGCTACATGTATCCCTATTGTTATAAAATGAAGCAAAGTTAAACAACAGTAATAGTCTATTGTTTAACTCTGGTACCTAAATGAGAAAAGTTTGCCATTTTTATAAGACTTCAGTGACAGCTTATAAGAAAGGTTGTTTAAAACATTCAACAATCCTAACAAACAACATTAAAAAGGGGGAACATTTGCTTACCTTGCATTGACAATATTGCCTGCATTCAGCTCCACCATTTCTTCAAAACCAATAGCAAATATGTCAATGGGCTCTTTTTGTGCGTCTTAAAGAACAAAAACAATACGTTAACAACAACATTTATAATATACAATATCTCTTCTCTAGAAATTACAAATCAATTCTCGTTAGCCTGTCAACTTAAATCACAGAACACATAAAACTAAATAAACTTTTTATTGCCTACATGTTTTGGAGGTTTCATCTGCAAATTAGACCTCTCCTATTTAATCACGTGTGAATAGCTTCTGTAGCTCTGGGACTTGTAATATTTTGTAGAGATTATAATATGGATTATAATATACACTCTCCTTTTTACCTTGAAAATCCGGAATGCCTGCTATTTTTGGTGCATCCAGTAACCAGTCAGTGAGGGTCTGGTTCCTAAAAGCAATGCTTCGGAACTGCTTCCCTCCATTCACGTTCCACGTGCCTACACAGACCCGGATGCGCTTGGGCTTTGTGTATTTATTATAATTCTGGCACATACCACGGAGTACTCTTGGTGATGCTGTTGGGAACAATAAGGTGTTTTTTTTTTTTTATGTCAACACCAAAGCTGACTTGTAAAATATAAACTAAACTAAATACCACATGAAACCCAGTATGTGATGTTTTAAACAAAATGTTGCTAAATGATGGATACAAGATGTGTAAACCATGATACAAACCACTTGGTAAAATACAGTCGTACATTTAAAGCATCCTTTTACTATACCTGATTGCAAGGTTAGTTCTGATACTACAGCCGCAGCACAGGGGAAGAAGGACAAGAATAGTTAGTCAAAGAAGATATTATTTTTATAATTGTGAGTTGAAACAATAAAGGAAACAAATTGTTTTTTATTTGCCTTGAAAAACATGAAAAACATATTTTAGTATGTGGGTGGCTGCCTTAGGGTACCAAAATAATGACCCAATGTCTGTCCGATGTAACACACAGATGAAAATATATCATGCACAGTAAGACAACAAACACATACATTGTAGGTTGAATACATGTTCAGAACATTACTTCTGATTACGCATGTGTCACACCATAAGATTTAAACTATATACATTTTTGTATCTGTTTGTTGTAATTGATCTTAATTCTTAAACTTGATTTAAAGGTATTTCTTTAACGGAGCACATGTTAAGACTATGTTTGTATATTACATTGGGCAGACTTTGAGTATTATTATTATTATTATTTATTTCTAGCAGACGCCTTATCCAGGGCTTACTTACAATTGTAAGCAAATACATTTCAAGTGTTACAGTACAAGTAATAATACAATAAGTGCAAGATAAATACAATGACTAGTTCAAGCAAGTACAAGTGTGACAAAATACAATTCAATAATACAGCAGATAAAAGTGACAGTGATAGTTACATCAAGATATGATTAAATACCAAATACTACAGATTTAACACTTGGCAGATTACAGTACTCTGAAGTACAGGATTAAATGCAGTAAAATAGGGGGCAGATAAGAGCAAGTAAAGCACATTTAAGGAAGGGTGAAAGTGTCCCAGGGGAGAAACAGAGGAGTTCTACAGGTGCTGTCTGAAGAGGTGAGTCTTAAGGCGCCGGAATATGGTCAGGGACTGGGCGGTCCTGACATCTGTAGGTAGGTCATTCCACCACTGCGGAGCGAGGGTGGAGAAGGAGCGGGCTCTGGAGGCAGGGGAGCGTAGAGGAGGTAGAGCCAGTCTTCTAGTGCAGGCGGAGCGGAGAGGTCGAGTGGGGGTGTAGGGAGAGATGAGGGTCTGGAGGTAGCTGGGTGCAGTCTGGTCAAGGCATCTGTAGGCTGGTCAAGGCATCTGTAGTACCCCTATAGTATGGAATAACTCATATACAGTACTTTGATACAGTACTATCACGCTTTCAGACTCTAAGCTAATAATTTGATATATCTGCAGTGATGAACTATATAGGCTTGGTAACACTTACTGGGACAATTACGGGTGTATTGTTTGAATTGAGTTTTTCTGTGCTCATTTTAACTGTGTTGTTGCACATATTGCTTATGGGTATACTGTCCTTACAAAAAACAAAACAAACAATATTATGAAGTTTCAAGGTGTTGGTGTGTTTTGACTCATAAATTGGACACTTTTTCTGTGCATGGTTTATAAACTGGCCTACAGAAGTCCAAAAGGAGAGCTAATTGTATATTACTGTAATAATAACATGTTAATCATAACATGTTAAAATATATATTTTAAAAAATGTATTACGTGGGACTGGTGTCCTATTCCAAATTCAGCAACTATCTGTTAAATTCCTTGCAAACATAAAATATAGATGAATGCTTACATTCAATTATGTCTCTTAACTCCAATATCTAAACAAACTAATATATATGAGCTTTGTAAACAAGCACATGGGTAAACTAGTGGGCTAAATAAAAGTTATAGAATGGGACCGTGAAACGAGGTTGCATGGTCTGAAGCATTTGAGTACTAAAATAACTGTGCTCTGTGATGGTACCCACAATCTGAACTATACTGGCTTTGATTAACATCAAACCAACCTGCATGTGTGTCCATTAGTTATCTCCATTAATGTGGATAAGCCCTCTCAGAAGATTGTGACACGTGAATGTTTCACACAATGCCTGGTATTATAGTTCTCTAAACATCCATTTCATTATTTAGAACTGTATTTTCTGTATTATGTAAGATTAATTGAAATCACTAACAGGTATGTACCTAAAAACAGCCAATGAGTTTTAAAGAATGCTATTTTTGTTTCCTTTTAAAAAAAAAAATAATGCGCCAAGAAAATTAAAACCAGAAGTGGTAATCAGAATGGATAACTGCAGGAACATTATCACAAGCTTGTAATCTTTTAAATAAGTTTACAGTAAAAAGATGAAGTAAAGAAACAAGCTCACAGGGCGTAAGGTGCAGGACGGCACATACTGTATTAAAGTTTTCTTTTTTTTATTCCCACATGGCTGAGTTTACTCAACAGCAAGAATACAGCACTTTGAACCCTTTGTGTACATGTTTCTCTATTAAATCCAGCTTATCAAGCTTAGCACAAAAATAAATGACTTAACAATAAACTAAACTGCTGCTAACTGTAGTCCTTTTTATAAGGTTGCCTATTTAGACAATAATAACAACAAAGAACAAGAAAAGACAGAGAACGCTAAGTTTAAAAACCCCTTACTAGAATAACTTTAAAGAATGGTGAAAATGTGACAGACAAAAGTAAAAATAACAGCATAAAAACCAGCCCTATCACTGCACTATACACGGTAAACACAAAACTTAAAATGGAACAAAAACAGTTAATCTGAATTCAGTGATTGTGATGTATTCTCTAAACAGCTGAAATACTTGGCATATAAAAGAGTGGTATCACAGTGGACAGATAACATAGCTGACCAGAGATCACATAGCTGACCAGCGATCGCATAGCTGACCAGCGATCACAGAGCTGACCAGCGATCACAGAGCTGACCAGAGATCACAGAGCTGACCAGCGATCACAGAGGTGACCAGAGATCACAGAGCTGACCAGCGATCACACAGCTGACCAGCGATCACATAGCTGACCAGTGGGCTGTCGATGCCAGTCACTCAAAGAAAGACAATGTTGAGCTGTGTACTACCAGGATACCACAAGCTTGCGCATTTGCTTGTAGCACAGCTGTGAAGATGCCCTTTAGAAGTTGTCATCTAAACATCGAGCAAAAGTGCAAGCTTATTTTGTCTTCCACTAAAATCTTCAGTTGAGATAGTTTATTCTAAAGTTACTGTGATAATACTTCTAAATTGTTCAATTTCTTAAAATCTGTATACAAGAATATAATTTCTTAAGGTTTCTTAGTGTCTTCTTTATAAATTCATATTTGTGTTTTATGTAGTTAATTAGATAAAATGTTGTCTTGCAATTGCGTCTCCGGTGACTTTAATATGCAAGATCTTTCGAATTATGTTAAACTGAAATTCAATTGGGAAAATATCAGCAATGCAAGGCAATATTAATTTCTGTGAAACTGTCAAGTTCAAAAGGGCTCATTGCACCTGTTAGCAGTATCCAGGGGTTCCCGTACACAAAAATAAGTATACGGTTTGGTTCACGAAAAAGAAAAGGTCAGGTTTTATGCAAAAACCTAATCAACAAAAGACTGTCTTGAGGGCATTAAAGTATAAACTATACGTGCTAAAAATAAAGTTAACAGAAAGTCTAACCATTTGGGGAATTTCACTCCACAAACACTTAAAGAGTGAGTAAGCAGCAGGGTTTCGAAAAATATAGCGTTATACATCCCCACGTGTTGCTACAACTGTTTAAATAAGGTACCTGTAATTTATCTTATCATTGTTAACATCCTGAAAACTTTTTTCATTTATTACTTTAGTTATTACAGTGTTTCAAAGCTGTCTGCAGTAGTGCAGGGGTTTGAGATCTGTCCTTTAAATCACTGCAGGAAGAGCAATTAAAAAAAAAAAACACTTAACAAGTGCCCTGGTTTTTCTGTTCTGTACCACATCATGGATCGTTATTGCTGTGTTACCTGATTGACAATGTGAAATTCTAGCACAGACCTTTTGAAAAGAGCTTTGAAATAGACTTTAAAGTTTTAAGTGTAAAATGTTGTCAGGATGTTAACAATGAAAACAAAAAATGACAGGCACATTATTTAAACAGTTAAGAACATAAGAACATAAGGAAGTTTACAAACGAGAGGAGGCCATTCAGTCCATCTTGCTTGTTTGGTTGTTAGTAGCTTATTGATCCCAGAATCTCATCAAGCAGCTTCTTGAAGGATCCCAGGATGTCAGCTTCAACAACATTAGTGGGGAGTTGGTTCCAGACCCTCACAATTCTCTGTGTAAAAAAGTGCCTCCTATTTTCTGTTCTGAATGCCCCTTTATCTAATCTCCATTTGTGACCACTGGTCCTTGTTTCTTTTTTCAGGTCAAAAAAGTCCCCTGGGTCGACATTGTGTATACCTTTTAGGATTTTGAATGCTTGAATCAGATCACAGCGTAGTCTTCTTTGTTCAAGACTGAATAGATTCAATTCTTTTCTTTGTAGCAACACGTGGGGATGTATAACGCTATACTTTCCAGAACCCGCTACTTACTCTTTAAACTCACGCCACACAGGCTTTCACTCCTCAGACTGTCCCACACACTCTCCCCCAAACACTCATTGTTCTTTTATATCATGTGACCAGGGGTTGGTAGACAATTAATTATTCAATAAATCACCACCTGGCCACATTCCACATCTTCTCTCATTCACTAACACAATCACACAATTAAATAAATCGATCAATCACTCCCACATTTGCACAATCAAACAATGCCATCACCATGTTGCTGTGCAAATGGTGGCCATCTTGGTTCCAGACTGTCCCTTCACCAAGATGGCCACCAGCCACCAAACTCTCATTCCCCATGTGTAGAGCCTATGCTCTCACATTAGACATAGATATTTTTATGAACAAAACATCAATTTTTTGTGAGACAATGTCAAACTTGATAAAGAGAATATAGCTGTATATATAAATAGAGAATAATACATTGTGGCAGGTAATGGTTGATGCCTGTAATTAAATTTATACAGCTGTGTATCAAATAAAAAGACAATACTTCAAAGTTAAGAGACTCTGTCACTCATAACCCTTAAAAAACACATGACCCAATGGTCAGAGGTAAATGTCAAGGTCCCTGGCAAATTTAGCAAGGCAAGAGTATTTTTAGACTTTACCTGAGGGGTTTACACAAGACAAAAAATACATACATCAAATAGTTTAGCATGCATCTACTGCACAGTAAAATATACAGTAGAATGTAAAAGAAAAACATTTTTCAGCTTTGACGAAGACAACAGGAAGCAAATGAGAATTCATAGCAATGACTTGTTATTCATCCTTATAAGGGTGTTATTCAGATTAGGGGACCAGTTAGTCAAACCCCTTACAATTAGGTACTTTGCAAAAACTTTCTTTACTTACCATGAAGGCTGCCAGAGGTCAGCAAAGCACGGGCTTTATCTGCCAAGTCACTGTTTAAAGTGCTGCCCAGTCGCAAAATGTCGATCGCTTCCTGTTTGGAGCTGTCAAAGAAATTGTTCTGAATAGTTCTTGTGACAGAACGCGCCCCATCCTTCAGCTTTCCCTGCAGATGAAAGGGTTCTTAATAAGATTCTATGCTAGGTAAAGATTGGAACCCTTTGCAATGGTTTGAAAAATTGTCTGTCTAATAAAATGAATAGTCTAAAAACTGAATATACTGAAAATGAAACAGGAAAGGGTAAAAGGCAAGTTATTCATTGTATTAACATCTATTAACTAAAATGAAAATTAACTTATTTCCTTGCAACATTACTTAGTTCACTTTTATTTCATGATTCTTTCTCAAAATGTCTAATATTGTAATGGACTGATGTTTTGTGCTGCAATTTACATATAGTGCAGTGAGCAAAATGGCCTACTATTACTATAATTAAATTGATTATAGAGTTAGAAATATAAAAATACAGTCATGTACTGCCTCTTAACAGCATTTCTTCCTCAAAGTGTCATCAGGGAGAACACAGATGAAAAAACACCTCCATCAGAAATGATCTGGCAATGGGTTTTGTGTAATGGTATTCAGATGAAACCAATAGCAGCAGTCAAACAATTTGTTATATCTCTGTCAACAAATATATCAACTCACCATGTAAACAGTGCATGTAAAAGGATCCAGAGAAAGCATAAGAAAAGAAGTGTCAGTAAGTTGTTAGTAAGCATTAACTACAACAAAGAATGCATGAATCTACTGTAACAACAGTCTCTGAATGCAATACAGTGTGGATAAAACAGTAATGTATATTCAAACATTTCCCGGACGCAAACTCAGCCGGCTGCCAGGGTGCTAAAGCAGTGTAACAGGTAGTGAGCCAATAAGGCAAACGTTTGCTGTATTCATTTTTAAGTGATAAAAATATGTATAGTTACACTATTCTTTCAGGATTGGGGATTTTCACAGAGAACTACATATTACACGGCAATGGGTACATTTCACGGAAATCATGAAATTGTGATAACCGTGAAAAAAATAAAAATAAATACAGCCTTAAGCATGACTCCACAACATGTATCAGCTGCACAGTAGGCAAAATACCTTCTTGTATCAAATGCATTAAGTTTCTTGAAATTCAGGCAAAAGGTTCTCAAGATATAGCCTTCAAAAGCATAGACAAGTCTATCCTATAAAAAAGTAGGCCTACCTTTACAATAACAAAAGCTTACAGGAGTACGCTAAAGAGAGCCAATCAGTTCTGCTCTGTTAGTAACCATACAATTCAATTAATATTTAATTTACTTCAGTACCTTAGCTTTCCCTTCAAGGGCTCCTGTGCCAGCATAGATTTTACTTATTGAGTCTCCATTCATTGACCACATGGAACGGAAAACTTCTTGAAAGCGAGTGACCAGCTGTGGTTTCTCAGTCAAGCCCATGACCTCCAGCTGCTTCAACAGCATCTTTAGAGAAAGCACATGCCACATGGTTTGAATTCATTTTAATCAAATCCATTTCAATTTTTTCTTACTGACTTTAGTACCTTTCTGCAATACTTATTGTTGTCCAGATTCCCTTTTAAGTTTTTATGTTTCTTTTGTGTCTGATGCTGTTTACCTTATTATAATAAACCCCACTGCATGAAGAGACACCATCCCTCCCAGTTATCAGTATTGGAGGTAAAATAAGATCAACATGGAAAAAACCACAGAACCCGCGGACTGATTGAATTCACACCCATGCACCTTTTTAAAAAAGTAGCTTCAAATTACATTTTCATAGATTACTGTCCCAATAACTTTCCATTCGAAATTGTTCTTATTGCAATTACTGAAACATCTTTTTTTTAACATGTTGATTGTGTTTAAGGTGCTTTGAGATTCGAAGTTGCTCTTTAGTTCCAGTTCTAGTGAATGCCTGCTTCATCCATTAAAAGGTGCCAACGCTTACTAAAATACTCCCGGCTTATCTAGCCTATGTAAACTAGAACTGAAAAACAGCTTCGGACCTCAGGCCAAGCACCTGAAACACACACACAGATTTTAAAGCTTTGGTTATCGCTTCTTTAAATGAATTTAGTTTGGTGGCTTAAATATTATAAAAGATTTGACACGTGTTAAAACTTATTTTCAAAAAGGAATATGGATGGTAATGAACAGATTGTCTTGTAATTGCATTCTTTAAAAAAAATAATTTTGCAGTTAGATTGTATTTGCACTTTCATAGCTGAATATTTATAAAGGCTTATACACAGTGGAGTATAAATCTACTTAAATGATTACATTCCTTGTAATGGGAATTGCTGTTCAACTGATCTGAAACATTCCCTCAGAAAGCCTCAAACACAATAATTGCCTTTATAATTCATACCAGATATGAGCCAACCAAATGTAATTATTTTGCTGTCTGAGAACTAATCTTACTCTGATGGGTGATTCAAACTAACCAACAGGGATCTGCCTGCACTAAATTAAAAGACCCATTAGCTTAAAAAGTTAACAGTAGCTTCACATGGCATTTTAATTGTTTGAATTGAATTATTAAAGATGAACCTTCTTGATTATTTATTGTAATTGTGCTTCTGACAGTCACTTAAAGCATAAAGGAGAAGCGTCACTGCTTTTGAGAGGTATCGTCTTCCTTCCTGTAGACAACGGCTCATAAAGATACTGTGGGAAGGGTGTTAAGTGCCACCAAATTAAACTGAAAATAACTTCAATTAGGTTCAGCCTCTTTTTGGTACAATAAATGATATTACTTTATTTTAATCAAGCCAGAAAGACCAAAAAAGAAAAAGAAAAAAGTGTGAGCGAGAGGAAGAACTATTAACTAGAGAGAAGGTCGCAGATAATGGAGTCAAATTTTGATTTAAGAGCCTGATTATTTTAAGGCCGATAATGAACAATTTCTTTATCCTCTAACCCTGGCTAAAAACATTGTTCAAATTTTGACTACCGATTGCAATTTTGCAATTTCTATACTTTGAATAAAGTTTGTTGGGGGTCGGTTCAGATCTTACTCACTACTCCTTTGCACCAGGGTACTGTATTTACAAACTTTACAGCATGGGATTACAAAAGAGCAGTCCCAGCAAGGCAAACAAGATACATCTGCCACTGTTTCACATTATTACACCTGTAAACACTATTATTCAACAGGAATACACATTATTTTTAAAATATGTCATTTATGTTACAGCACACATGGGAAGGACAGTCACCTACAGTATGAACCTCACCAAAAATGATGATCTTAAACTTCCATACCTCAAGTCCAATATAAGCCTGGACACTGTTGGTTCTATCCAGGCAGTCAAGGCAATTCACTCTGACAGTACCAGACTGACACCTGTAAAAATCAAAAGAATTGTACTATTTTTTTAATCCCTAATAGGTTTCATGTTGTCTCCTCAGAACAAACTCCATTTAACATCTCTGAGAGGGTACCTGCCTTAATAACATAGTATAAAGCATAAACATTAAAATGTTAATTTTACAAATATTTGGACTATATTTATAGAAGTAGGCATGTGATGATTGCACAGCAAGCAAATTAATCAAAAAAGGCTAATTCTTGGTTAATAAATCTTATTTTGGATGACCCATAGATGCAAAAGTTTAGCACATAAAAACACATGTTAATAATATGCAACTACAGGCAAAAATGGCATGGGGAGAAGATAAAGATACACACAGTGATCATAGTCCTGATTATAGTGATTACCTATTCTGTGCACCATCAGCAACTGGGTGATAGTTCAGATAATGTCTAGTAGTACAGCTATGGCCAATAGTTTTGCATCACCTAGAATTTTAGGATTGAGACATAATACAAAATAAAACTATATGAACATAAATGTAGATATTTTACTTATGTTATCAAAGAAACTACAAAATGATATCGCAAAAGTCTACCGGAAGCCATAATAGTAGTAGAGTATTTCATGTTAGATTTCAAAATGTCAGTTTGTATGTAATTCAATACATAACATTATTTAGTAGGTTTCATTAGTTAATCAATAGGATGATTAAAACTGTTGGACACAGCTGTACATATGAAAGAGTCTTATGGACTAAAAGGTGTGGCAAGTCAGACTTCCAAACAAACATCACAATAAATATTGAACTCACGCGACAAATATGCTATTGTACTGTTCTCTAAAAAAACAGAGAGAACTTCTATGCAGTATATAAGTATGTAAAAAATTACTAAAAGTAAATAATGAGTTGACAAATGATTTGTTTTAGGCTGACAATAATTCCCTCTGTTCATGGTCACAATACTAATGGTTCTAGTGGTTCAAAACTAATGTATATGTTAAGGGCGAAACCCAGTGGTCTGGCTAATCTAGTTTTTCCCGGGCCAATTTGATTTCACTAAGGGCTTCTGGGCGAATCCCGAAGTCAGCACATTTTTTTGGCACTCGCCCGCATCCAATCGGCCGAGAACTTGAACAAGATGACTGGGCGAAACCCATTTTTGCAAGTCTAGTTTCGTCCAACGCTTCAACATCAATGCTGGGCTAATCTGGTTCGCCCATGCCATTAATTTGGGCTAGTCTAGCTTCGTCCAATGCTTCAAAATCAATGCTGGGTGAGTCTAGTCTAGCTTCCAAGTGCGTGTCGGGGTACCTGCATCCACTTCTGACAACAAAGTAGCGACGGCGTGCTGTGTGGTTTCCAGCGGCGGCGTGGAAATGGCAAGACACCAGGGCTGGTTTTAATAGCGCTTAAAACCACTGTTTTTATTATCTCTCTGTCCCAAAAAGTCCAGTCAAAATGTCTCACTCCTCCATACGCGCGTGCAAACTTGCCAACCACACGAGAGAGAGAGAAACAGTAACGAGCAGGCAAACTTGCCACACACACACACACGAGAGAGAAACAGTAACGCGCAGGCAAACTCGCCACACTCACACACACAAGAGAAAGAGAAACAGTAACGTGCAGGCAAACTCGCCAAATAGAGCAAACATTTTATTATCAGTCAGTCACTTTGTAAGTCGCTTTGCATAAAAGCGTCTGCTGAGACTAGGTGGTGTACTATGCATCACACCTGCTGCTGCAGAGTCACTTACAGTAGGACCTTGGTTTTACATCTCATCCGAAGGATGTTAATGTGTGTAGTTGTTTGTTGTTTGTTACTTTATGAGCACAACACTGCAATGTAATGTCAAGTTTCCAGGTTTGTTTTGAGACATACACTGTGTTGCTACAGTACTAATTGCATTCTCTTTACAGTTTTTATTCAAGCATATGGGTATAACTGTTCCCTCATGTTACAGGAAAATGCAGTGCAACAAAACAAAAATGTTTCTTTACCTCTCAATGCCATTTTCCCCCAGGTAAAAGAAACTGCACTCATCTAAGAATTTCAGAATCTGGGGTCTGAGCACACTGTTAAGTTTTTCTGCCTTCCCACCCTTAACCATTTGATGATAGTCAAAGTTAACCATTTTGACTGAAGTAACATGTTCAGAGGCCTTCAAATGACTCTACAAAACAAAAACAGAAATTGTGGTTAAAAAATATCAAATAGTGATAGATTTATAAAAGGCAGACACACTACCTTTGAGAAGCAGTAACAAAACGAATCATCTTGCTGTGCAAAGATATATGCACACACACAGAGGTTACAATATTTCTTAAGTTATTACATCTATACTCGGATAGAAATGTTGAAACATGAATGATTAGCCACTCACCATGAACGCTTTACTAAGCATGTTTTCTCCTTCTTTAGCTCCAAGAAGGTTAATGATTACTTGTTTGCCATACAGTCTTCCAAGAGTGCTAAAATGCCTGTAAAAATAACACAGTATTTAACAAAAACAGTTTGTAATTCCATTGTGGGGTGAATAATCTATCCTTATCTAGCCTATTAGTGCCTTGATATTAACTGGGCACTTCACAGCATGTGCACCTGAGATTTTCTGCAAAAATGGAATCCAGTTATCATTATCTTTTCTTCCAGCATCAGATTGCACATTAAAACTCCCTCCGTCCATTCCTGATGTTAGAATTGTTGGTTATTTCAAGCATTTAAAATCGTTATCATAATCACTTTGTTTAATCAATTGAAATGTTTCCATCAGGCAAAGAGAATTATTATATTACTAGCTGAAGTACCCAGCATTGCCCATGGAAATTCAATATTTCAATATTTCATGCATGACAAATTGGGGAACGGTAGCCTTATGGTTTCCTATAAGTTATCGATCTTGGGTGTCGCACAATGCGCTCGGACCCCTTTCCCTTTTTTAACTTTTTTATTTTTGCCATTTTTACATTTTTTTCCATTTTTATTTCTTTTTATTTATTTATTGGTTTCTTTAATTTGAGATACATGGCTACTGTAGTGATCCAGCAATGGGGTTGCTAAATAAAGTATCCCGGGAGTCAAAATTCTGGATCCAAACATAGCCCTCGACCTTCCCCTGGATGAAAGAGGAGGTCATGCAAAGTTTGGTTGCACTGGCTCCTGCGGGGTCCGAATGCATAAAGGAACAGACAGACAGACAAACTTTCTTCTTTACATATTAAGATTTGGGGGGTAACAAGAAACTAAATTCACAACAGCCAATATCATGTTATGGAGGATTCAACAGTCATGATGATGGACTAACATTTAATAATTATTTAATGAGACATGGAGAAACATGTTTTCATACCAACAATAAATTACAAATGTATATTTTAAGAAACATTTGGCACACTGCTTTTGGTTCTGTGTCGTGTATGGAAGTATTACAATTAATCAAAAACCAATAGTGTCACCAATGTACCTCACACATACTGTACTTATTGAGCATTTTTTAAATACCTGTCAAAAGCTGGTGCATTTGCTTCAAATCCCCTGGACATTCTCACACGATGTGATCCAACCTAACAGAATTAAAAATATAAAAATGTAACACAAACACAACTTCTGAAAATTTACTATATATATACTGTATGTATATATATATATATATATATATATATATATATATATATATATACATTTTTTTTTTCTTTAAAGCCACACACAACTAGATACAACATTGAAATAATAACAGCAGTATTTTATATTTTTAGGACAAGTCTTGCATTTCTTACGTTGTTATACAGGCAATATTCGTCTTTATTAAATCAAACACTACTAGAATAAGTAAATTGTAAAGTGTTTAGAATGTTCCTTATACCAATACAATCTGTTGTGGAACACTATATTTTTCTATTTCTCAGTTCCTATTTTCTTACTCTCTCGTTCCACCTCTGAACACCCAACCCTGAACACAGAAAACCACAAGCTTACATATATGTGCACCTCACACTAATTACAAACCCCTTAAACAATAATTCAATTTAACACTCCCATTAAATGCACCCCGGTGTTTCCCATTCATCCTTAAAGGCTTCTAGGATGTGTCTTTTTTAGGCCTTTGGTCATGACACTACTACAAAATCCCAACCCACACCCGTTTTTAAATAATCCCAAACAATACATTTTAAATCATAACCAATGCATTTAAATAATAATAATACCTCTCAGCAGGGATTTTCTGCTCACATTTTGCTTTGTGTGTCATCTGAGTCAATGACTCACAGTCCTATTGCCATTTCTTACAGTGAAACAGAAAATATTTTATCTTCATGTTTTACGCAGAATAACTCCCAATGGGTATATACACTGTTTACAGCAGAACTGGTATGGCAGTATTCTATGCACATTACTCCTTGTTATGGTTACTGTACTTCATTTTTTATTATTTGTTTATTTCAACTTATTTAAACAATTGTGAGTTATAAATAACAATTCTTATTACCTGAATACCTGGTTGTTCCCAGAACAATGGAACTGACCCACGGACTTGTATGAAAGAGGACACACAGTCATCCAGGAAAATCACCTGTGAAGAAACAGAGATGCTTTGTGTATGAAAGCCTTCAGTAAGCAGATACATAAAAATCAACAGTCTGTGAAAAGTAATTCAACAGATAGACCATGAAACAGATTCAAACTGTTATTTGATTGTTTTCCTATTTTTCAGTCTTAACACAATAATGCAGTTAGACAAGAAGGTGCTTTATTTAGTGTAAAATGTAAAAATGAGCTGACTGCTTTTTAATTTTCCCCCAAACAGTATCTAACAGATACTGTAATAAAGCATGCGTGTCCTTGTAACACTGTAGGTGTGGCTTGTCAAAAGCACATGTATTATGTAGATAACACTATCCTGATTCAGGCATTTTACTCTGAAGTAAGCATCATGTAATAAGGAAACATGTAAATTAGTCATAATAAGCTAATAGAACAACAATCAGGAAGGGGAAATACTGTAATGATGTCTTTGTTATTTACACACAGCACAGCTCTTTAGTGTTGTGGTTCCTTAGTTGTAGATTGTTGATACAGTTGTGTGCATAGCCTTATAGTTGTATTATCCTCTTCAAGTACTGTATTGTGAAGATATTGTTTACATAACTTTGATGTTGAATGAGTCCAGTTTTACTTGTTCTTTTGAAATTTGAATATTACATCCAGTCATAACCCTAATTCTTCTAATGAGAATGGTCTTTTCACCTTTGCCTCGGTTGGTGTTGTTCTACATCACATAAGGTTGAATTGGCCTACACTTAACATCATAAAGTCACAGTGAAAATAATGGAATACTGTACCTGCTCTGTTTCTACAAAATTAGCAACTTGGCCATCATCATTGGTCCCACGCACATTAAACCTGGTCCCCGCTCTTTCACAGCTCAGACGGGAGATCACACAGGCTTTGGCCTGTTTGTGCCCTGCATAGACTGTTCTGACCTCCACTCCCCCACACATGAGGCGCAGCAACCAGTCATCGCACTTCACCCCATAGTGCTTCAGATGCAAGTGCAGGGACTGGGTCCTGTCAAACACAGACAAATACCACTCATATTTGTGACTGTTTATGACAGTACACTAGTATATACAATCTCTTTAAACAAGCAAAGATGAAGGTTTGCACACACCTGTGCTACCGAGCACAAATAATAAAGTGCAACTGTCTTTCTATGTTCAATCTCTTTACTCAAATTAATTAAACACAGTTAAGCTTAATTAACTATAAAGGTTGCTATTTTCTTACACCATAATCCGTTTTTACCATCAGCACATTACGATTCAGATTTGAATTACTATCACAAATCAGGCAGATGATAGTTTGCTTGGACTGAAACAAGTTAATTTGTATTTCTCTCTCTTACATCCAAATCTTCAGAATGCACTGCAATGAATATATACAGGGTGAGTGAGTCATAATTTACACAACATTGCTATTTTGCATTGTTTTCAGTTCTACTTAAATGTTGACATTATTGAACAACCATCTGGTGGCTAAAAGGTGCATCACAGTCTCTGTCACAGACATTTTTCTTTTGCACCCTCCACATATCCTCCAGTTTTCATGATGCTCCAAAAATGGTGTGTGAATTATGAATGGCCTTTTATAAAAAAAAAAAAATTAATGTTTTTTGGTACCCAGCAAAGTGAAAAACAATGTGCCACTGTATCGATGCAAGCTTGCTTGACTAAAATGTATTTGCCTGTATTTTCTTTTTGAAATTTAAAAGGCTGTTCATCAAAACTGAGGGCCTGAGACAATACAACCATAGCCATGCCAAAAACATGATTATTGAATATTTCCTTTATTGAATCATAATAAAGACATTAGCAGTTGTATAGCAGCCATGCCTTGTGGCAGACAGATTACTTATTTAAAAACACACAGTAACAGTGTACATGTCAATACCTTGTCAATGCTTGCAAGACCCACTTTTGATTACCGGAATGGAGCGACATTTGAATTTCTTAAATAAACCTCTCTATACAGTAAATGCATCCTAATCAGAACACTTTAACATGCCTATGTTCTTCTTCCAGCTCTCCACCTAATGAAGTGCTCTTTATCTACAATGGATTAAGCCACTCTAAACACAGTCACAGTTTAAAACTACACACTGCATACATTCATGAACAGGATAATCCTGGGTACTGTGTACAGTTATTACATCTGTGAAGATGAATGTCACAGACAAACACTGTCTTTTCTTGGAATCTGTATTTTCTTTGGGTTTACTGCAACATTTTAAAAGGCAAGCCTTCTACAACCTACAAGAAATAATCAACTACTTAAAAATAAAAACATTTGAAACACAGATGGAGCTCATTGGATTTAAAGTTACTGTGAAGGCAATTAAGTACAAAACTGCTCACGACTTCAGCTTAGCCGACACGTTTGAACAGGTAGGTACTAATAAAATGACACTCCTGGCATGCCTTCATTCCTGCGCTCATTCATATTGTATGCAGGCTACATAATCAATGTATTGTGCAGTATGATTTGAGAATATCTGGCCTTTCCAAATGCAGAGGGGCCACATACAGATAACTAATGGCATTGGGGATTGTTCTATCTGATACATTGCATCCACTCCTGTCTATGACACTCCTTTTAATTTTTCATGATGATGTGATTATCAATACAGTGACCTCTGTATCGGTACACTGCGATACTTTATTTTTTTTTTTTTATGTGAGACTGCATGGGAAAAAAAACCTGGTAGTCTAAAAACACTAATGTTCATGCTTGATTTAGATTTAGTGTCTGTATTGACAATCCAAGAATAAAATTTATTAGTATGTACTCTAGCAGCCTCTTCCCAGCTTTTTAATCCCTGTGTGTAAAGAATGTTTTTGTCAAGCCCGCCGTAAGCAAACCAGAGACCTAAGCGGTAGCAGGTTACATTACTGATCATCGATCTGTGGACAAGCATGTATAAAATGAACAGTGCAGCCTTACTGGATATATTTACTCTTGCTAAGAGTAATGTTTGTCTAAACTATGTGGCAAGAATCAAGTACTGGTGCTCAAGAAATACAACAAATCAGACCGATGGTACATTAGTTTAGGATCATCACCATCGTCATCATGGCTGAAGATGGCATCAGATCTGTCAGCCAATGTATGTATGATAATGTCTACTGATTTACTCGCTATGTATAACCTACACTGGAAACAAATTGTTCAAAACTATCTTAAGCATCTGTGAGCGCTAAAAAACATTACCAGGCCCTAGTGCATTTCATTTGTGTCGTTACAGTATTGTGGTAAACTACTGCATACATACTTTGGAGCCAAGGTACACATTTCTTACAAGTCCTTATATTACTGAAACAGCTGTACTGGTATTCTTCAATTATATCAGCATGTAAAACAAGACATGCAAGAGCCAGTGAGGGTAGCAGATGTTTGAAAAAAATGTGTCTTCCAGGGCAATGCAGAGTAATACCACGTAGTAATAATAAATAAACAATAATCTCTTAGAAATAATACATTTTCAGAATACCAATTAATACCATACGGTACAAATAGTGACTGGAATCTTTTAACAGTTTTATGCCATAAAATGTGGCATAAAACTGAACACTCCAGGTAGTAACCTCTATGAAAATAGGAGATTCTTGTCACTGTAAATTTTAGTGGCTAGATTTTCATTACCTGCATCTGTCAAACTTCTGAGGCAGGTTCACTTTGATTCCATGTCACATGTGGCTGACAATTGGCTGCTCTTTTTATTTATATGTTACAGTAAAAGTTAGAATCTGGTAAATCTTAGGTTTTACCGGTAACTGTCAACATTTACCAAGTAAGGTAGTAAACATCCGGAATTATCCGGCTTTTAGGACATTTACCGAAAGCTTATTGGTAAAAGCACTTGGTTATTCTTGAGATTTACTGGTAAATATCCGAAGTAAAGCGTTATCATGTTTATTTCGGACACTGACAACTTTACTTGGTAAATGTCGTCATTTACCAGTAAATCTTCAGATTTGCCAATATTCCAATTTTTACCATAACATATACATTGATTCTAGAATTGGTTTGTCAATGCTGTAGGAAATGTGTGAGGTGTAGGAGGCTGAAATATGGGGATTCATTTCATGGGAAAGAATACTGCATCACTGGATAGAGATGTTGGGGAAACAGGAAAGGCCATTGTCCCATTGTGGCTCATCCCCTTGTTACTGCAGCACCCCATTTGTCTAATGCAAGGGTTTGTGATAGTGGGCCTCCCTTGGGTAACTGAAAAACAATGGAATATGTAAAAGATGCTGCAGTTCTGCATATACAACACACTGACCATTATAAAAGTTTCCCATAGTAAATGCGTAGGAAAGTGTATTAAAAGCACAGTGAAAGCATGGGAAAGCACAGTAAGAATAACAAGGTATGGCAAAACATATTATTAATAGACATGGTAAGCTATTGTAAATGCATAGCCATGGGAAAACTGCTAAATATAGTGTAAAGATACGTGGTAAGCTTTTGTATATGGAGGCTGTGGATCATCACTGAAACAGCTGTACACCTGATTTAAAAATACCTGATCACATTTTCTGCAGGTGCGTTTTATTGAAGCACCCGCTTCATGATGAGTGGGGCTGCAGCGTTTTTTTCCTCTCACCAGAAAATGATCCTCCATATGAAATCCCCAAGTTAAATATTTCTCTGCACTGTACCCTACAGAGCTGTGCCAGGGCCACTTCCAACTAATTTGACGATTCCACCCAGTTTGTGAAATGCGGAAAACGGGTCATAAGTATACTAAAATATTACATAATCTCTGTTGACATATTACCAGAACTAACATAAGGAAATAGTAATAACAGACCACCTATATTAATTTTGATAATACAATATTCCATTTTTAAATGCTTAAGTGTTTTTAATAATTAGTTTCTGGCTTGTTTTTTGGTAGAGAGGAGATAAAAGCATGGTGCACATATTGAAGCAGGTACTTAAGGAAGGTGTAAGCATAGAAAATAGTATTTGTATTGTTTTATTGTTTTCTGAGACTACATGTCTATGATATATGTTGTATTGTAAATTAATACTATATGTGAATGCATTATACATCTGTATAACTTCAAACACAATACCAATGAAACTAAATAAAGTTTAACATATGTTTAGACAAAACCGAAGACTTATGTATTACTGGGTTTTTTTTGTTTGTTTTATTTGTTTTACATTTAGAATAGCCAATTGTTTACCCCATTTTCTCCCCAATTTTAAGCCTGGCTGTAACCCCCGCGCTGACTCAGGAGAGACGAAGAAACACCGAAACGTGCGCCGTCAGCCATCCTCTTCTTTTCACGATGCAGACCCGCCATGCAGCTACCTTCAGAGCTACAGCATCACAGGACCACGCAGCTCTGGGCCACTTGCAGGCAGGCCCGCAGGCACCCGGACAGTCTACAAGGGTCACTGGTGCGTGATGAGCCGGCCGACCTAAGCCCTCAACACCCAGGACGGCGCTCGGCCAATTGTGCGCCGCCCCCTGGGAACTCCCGTCCACCGCCGGCAGTGTAATAGCCTGGACTTGAACCGGCAACCTCCAGGCTATAGGGCGCATCCTGCACTCCATGCGGAGTGCCTTATACTGGATGCGCCACTCAGGAGCCCCCTTATGTATTACTGTTTTGATTCCCTGGAAAATCCTATGTGTATTTCATGTTATATTCACGCATTACAATATCATTTTACGACAAGGGAATACAATTTTACACTCTGCTTCTAAGGGTGGCGTTTGTTTTGGGTAGTGAGTTTTTCGAGGATTAGCGCTTATGTTTCTGTGCCACTTGGCATTAAATGTTGCACAACAGATTCAGCCCAGCTGGTGACGTATTAGCCTCTGGTACCTGCTTATTATCTGAATAGCTCTAAATGAAAAGCCTGTACGTTGCAGTGGCAGAGAGCTGCAACTTTAACAAAAGAAACAAGGTGGCAGGGACAGGCACAGCGTCTCCCCCTAGGGAGGCGTGCCTCACAGTTTGAGAACACATGGTCAAATACAATCTAATTGTTTTTATTACTTAAATGTTCTTGGTGTTTTAGATGTTACAACTTCACCTGGTAAAGTATTCCATTCAATTATATCTAAAAAACAAAGTGTTCCAATCTGTACCTTTCATCCTGAAGAAACTTCCATTTGTTCCTTTTCATCAAATTCAGTGCCAAATATGATGTAACTTGACTTTGCTGTATATCTATTTAGGATTTTATAAACTGAAATGTATTAAATCCCCTATTTAAGGACGTGTCCAGGCACACAGAGCTAAGACTGTAACACATTCAGACACGAGGAGCAGAGATTATTAGCCTTTGTTCTCCTGTTTTATGAGAATACACGTATGCAGAGTCTGTTCTGAGGGTATACTGATACAACAACAACAGCCTATGTCAAGTGTAGGCCTTGAGCTCTTACTTCAACAAACAGTGTGCCATGTTTTCAAAGTGTTTATACCAGTCTTTAATTACTCCTATTTTTTTAAACTTTTTTTAAAGGAGAAAAAAAGGGGAGAGTTTTGCCATTTCAGTCCTTCAGATTGAAATACTATTCCCGAAGGTGTCCATCTCCAGTCTCTCAGACCTTTTCCCGCAACACTGGCCAATATTGGCCAAGCAACATTTTTACTCACCAAAAAAATCTGTTGTCAGTGGTGTCTTCCTTGATCCTGCGATGAGCGTTAAGGCTTAGATCCAGACTGACTCCAGAAGAAGACCATGCAAAGTAGAAGTTTCCAGAATTCAAAACCTCACGGATCGTCAGAGATTCGATCTTCGTCTGAAGGATCGTTTCTTAGAGAGACAAAGTCAGTAGAAGTGACCCGAAACACTTCTGAGTCTTGGAGCTTTCCTACAGACATGCACCCTGTAACCAGTACTAGACAGTGTATCATTGTGTCTCCTGTAAAAGAAAATAATACAATATTAGGTTTTAAAGTATTTACACACACAAACAGAATAGAACAGAACAGAACAGAAGGACAGTGTTCTTTGAAAGCCCAACTTGATTAATTACTGGCATATCAAAAGTGAATTGTTGCAGATGAAAAGCACTACGCTGTGCAGTGAACTCAGCTCGGTTAAATGTCTCTACAGTGACTCAGCACACCGCAGTCAAAACCAAGACACCATTTTTTCAAGGGGCACGTGAGTGAATCTCAAAAGCAATCATCTGGTAGCACTGGAAATCCTAGTCGGGGAAACCTACAGCCTGGTTCCCAGAGGCTCAGATGTCGCATTAACTAGAATAGGTGACACGTCTTGAGTGAAAATAAAAATGAATTATTTAAAAATAAAAAATTGTGGTTTCACCCCTTGACATTTTCAAGCAAATCAAATAATTTGTTGACTGGTGTAATTTTATTTCTGTGTCGAAATGTTGGTGACATTTTGGAGCACAACTGAGTGTGCGTTTCTCTCTTTCGCTATATTGATTTTGGTGTAGTGCTGAAAACACAAATGTATTGGTGAGAAACATGAGGGACAGCATGTTACTCATCTGAGAGAAATGTGTTGCTCATCTGGTCAAGATAAATGAGACAATACAAGGCTTATCCTTGACCAAAGTATACAGCTTTCATTCTATCAAATGAGAACAGGGCTGCTTTACAAGATGAATACTTTGGTGAGGTTGTGACTTAGAGCGGCTGCTTTACAAGATGAATACTTTGGTGAGGTTGTGACTTAGAGCGGCAAGGTCTGCTGCAGAGAAATCCAATATGAAATAGAGAAATGTGTGTGAGTGTGAGTGTGTTCAACAGATATTATGCTGTGCTAAGTGTATAGACAAAAATAACTTCCCTTATTTAGAAAAAAGGTTACATGTACCTTAGGATGCTGGCCAAAAATGTCTGTGAAGATATAATGCATTGTTATCCAAAACAGCTGATGCATCGATGTCCTTAAAAGAAATCCCCAAAACTAACAGAAGTAATATATTTAGAGCTACTGACAATACAACAGAACCTGTCATATCTGATTTCATTGGTTCCAGATATGTAAAAATATTGTATCTCAGGAGGTAGTTGTTATACTACATTGTAGTTGCTGCATTAATATCAGGGAATTATAACTTCATTACAATACTGTACATATAGTTGTGGTGGAGTGTCCCGCCCCTATGTATATATATATATATATTATATTAATAATAATAATAATAATAATAATAATAATAATAATAATAATAATAATAATAATAATAATAATAATAATAATAATGTTATTATTATTTATATAATATATATGACGGCGAAAAGCCAATATTATTTGTATTTTTATTATGTATTGGTTTGGTCGGACGAGCAAGCTGCCGTCTGCCATGGTATTGTTTTGGATTATTTATTGTTTGTTTTAAATTCCTCGTGAGGATGCGTGACTGATCAGCAACTGATTATTTAACTAGCTGACAGTCACGCATCCTTATTAAACATGTGCAGACTACAGCCGAGGGGTAAGAAGATCATTACTAACTAGTTAACCCCTCTGCCATAATATAAAAGCTTGCAGCTTTCCTTGTTCATAGAAAGCATGTTCGCAGTGGAGAACAAGAGTGGAGACAGGAGTTAACAGAAACAGAGTGTGACAGAGAAAGAATGAATCTTGGTTATAAAACCCGTATGGATTGTGAACTTTGTTGTCTGTCTTCTGTTTCCTAATCACATCACCACTACACATGCAAGCCACTTTGCCACAGTAGGCTACACATTACATTATGTAAAAATATAAATCTGTACAGTAGGCCTACACTACAGTAGTAAAATCAAATGAATACCTTGTGCATTTTTTTTGTACTTTAGCCTCCTGGTAACACAAAATAAATCATGCTGCTGCACTGTACACATTGGTGTACAATGCAAATAAAAGATTATTTTAAAATTGAAACGAAATGATTTTAGGGTTTTTTATTTTATTTTAATTATTATTTTTAACTTGGTCTACTTAGTAGCCTAGACAATTAGCACACAATAGATCATGGTCCTATACAGATGCTCAGAATGAGCTGGAGGGGTTAGCAGCATGTGTGCAGTCTATTGCTCCCAACATGCTGGGAAAAACAGAAATGTCATAGAAATTTGTTTTCAAGGCTTTAAGTACACTCTTTCAAATTCGAAGGAAGTTACAGCTCACCACAGTGCTATCAATCAATAATATAAACAAACTTACCATTTTACTTTAAACACTACAAATATATCTGTGTACTAATAATAATAATAAAAAAATAGTATTTATATTACTTTAGTTAGTCTCGAGTTAGTCTTTGTCACCTGGATGGCTATTGCCAAACTCATTGACCCGATATTTAGGGGTGATTTTTATCGTTTTCGGCATCTTTAAACAGCTTGTTGAGTAGTAAAAATGTTCATCAGAAGTATGTTTACTATATTTAAAACAAAATTGACTGTGTTGATGACTACATATAATAAGTGTATTGATTTGGTTATAAACAACCAAAAAAAGCTTTGCATGTTTTTTCTCCAATAGAATGAAAATCCGTGTTTTTCCACAGCAAACAGATTCCTAGGTTCCCTGATGATGAAGCAGAATCTGTGCAAATCGAGGCCACATTTTCCCAATTTACCTGGTACTTTGTGAATGTTTCGGCAATCGCTGTGCTGACAGACCTAGTATCTGACATCAGCACAAAACAAGCCAGGTTTATTCGCCGTGAAATCATAAAAACAAAATAATTGACAGAACTGGATGGTCCAAGGCATCAGGAGACACGTCAAAAATCACACTGGACATTTCCATCAATGCATTCCATAAGTTTACTAAGTACCAACTAAAGCATCAAAATTCTCTGTGAAATGTTTACGATTAGATTGTCTGCGTTAGGCAGTGTTTAGCTGACGGACAGTACTGTCGCACAAAGTCACCAATACATACCCCCTCCTGCTCCAACCCCTACACCCACTGCATCCCCTACTAACTCACCCTCCTTCTCCACCTTCTCGCCCCTCTCAGACTCTGACCTCTCCTCCTGCTCCAGGGTCACAAACCCACCACTTGTGCCCTGGACCCTCCCCACTCACCTCTTTCAAGCTGCTGCTCCTGCTCTACTTCCTTCACCTCCTCCCTTCTCAACACCTCTCCTTTCTAGTCTCTTTCCTCTACCTTCAAACAAGCCAATATCACTCCCTCCTCAAAAACCCTAACCTCGACCCCACCTCCCTCCACAGCTACCGTCCTGTCTCCCTCCTACCCTTCCTCTCCAAAACCCTTGAGCGGACTGTACACGGCCAGCTCTATGCCTTCCTGTCCAACCACTCTCTGCTCGACCCTCTCCAATCTGGCTTCCGCTCTGCTCACTCCACTGAAACCGCCCTCCTGTCTGTCACCAACTCACTAAACTCTGCCCGAGCTGCCTCTCTCTCCTGTGTCCTAATTCTCCTCGACCTCTCTGCTGCCTCTGACACTGTCAATCACTCTATTCTACTATCCTCTCTCGCTGACCTGGGAATCTCTGGCACTGCTCTGGCCTGGTTCTCCTCCTTCCTCTCCAACCGCACTTACCAGGTAACCTGGCGTGGAGCAATCTCCACACCTCGCCCTCTCTCAGCAGGAGTCCCCCAAGGGTCAGTCTTCGGTCCTCTCCTGTTCTCTCTACACCCGCCTCCCTGGGCCCCTCATCGCATCCTATGGTTTCTCATACCATTTCTATGCTGATGATGCTCAGATTTTCCTCTCCTTCCCACCTCTGACTCCACCATCCCTCCAGTATCTCTACCTGTCTGTCTGCTATCTCCTCCTGGATGCACTCGCATCACCTCAAACTCAACCTCTCTAAATCTGACCTCCTTTACTTTCCCTCCTCCTCCTCCCCCTCCTCTGAACTCTCTATCTCTGTTCCTCTGGAATCTACCACACTCTCTCCCTCTTCCTCCGCTAAGAACCTCGGAGTCACCCTGGACCCCTGCCTCTCGTATTCCCAGCACATCTCCACTCTGGCACGCACTTGCCGAATCTTCCTGAGCAACATCCGAAAAATCCGACCCTTCCCCACCAACTACGCCACCCAGCTCCTGGTCCAGGCCTTGGTACTCTCCCGCCTAGACCACTGCAACTCCCTCCTGGCTGGCCTCCCTGCGTCCGCCACCCGTCCGCTCCAGCTCACCCAGAACTCCGCTGCTCGCCTGGTGTTCTCTCTGCCTCACTTCTCCCATGCAACTCCACTACTTCGCTCACTCCACTGGCTCCCGATCACTGCTCGCATCCAGTTCAAGACTCTTGTACTAGCCTACAAATGCCTTGATCAGACTGCACCCAGCTACCTCTAGACCCTCATCTCTCCCTACACCCCCATTCGACCTCTCCGCTCTGCCTGCACTAGAAGACTGGCTCTACCTCCTCTTTGCTTCCCTTGCCTCCAGAGCCCGCTCCTTCTCCACCCTCGCCCCACAGTGGTGGAATGACCTTCCTACAGATGTCAGGACTGCCCAGTCCCTGACCACATTCCGGAGCCTCCTCAAGACTCACCTCTTCAGAAAGCACCTGTAGAACTCCCTGGGTCACTTATCACCCTTCCTTAAATGCGCTTTACTTGCTCTTATCTGCCCCCTATTTTACTGCATTTAATCCTGTACTTCAGAGCACTGTAATCTGCCAAGTGTTTAATCTGTAGTATTTTGTATTTAATTATATCCTGATGTAACTATCATTAACACTGTTATCTGCTGTATTATTGAATCGCATTTTGTCACACTTGTATTTGCTTGAACCAAAGTCATTGTATTTATCTTGCTCTTAATTGCATTATTACTTGTACTGTGATTCTTGAAATGTATTTGTTTACGACTGGATAAGGGCGTCTGCTGAGAAATAAATAATAATAATAATAATAATAATAGTAGTGGTTGTCAGGCAAAGCACAGAGCTCTGACAAACTCATTAACAGTCATTCTGCCCTCTCTTTTATTAAAGCGCATGTAAAAGCTGCAGAAATGGATTGCTTGTCTCTCGGATCACTTTCTTGTTTTAGTTAAATGTATCACATACTTCCAGTATGTTCTTTTATTCTGTCAGCGCAAACATGTACCTCAATGCAACAGTTTCTGCAACGCAATGCATCCTCAGCCTTATCTGGCCTACTTCTGCTATTTGTAAGGTGACCAGATGTCCCGTTTTTGACGGGACAGTCCCACTTTTTGATCACTGGTCCCAGTGTCCCCAGAACCTTTCTTGGGATGCTCATTTCGTCCTGTTTTTTTCCCCCACAGCATTGTCACATCGGTAACAGAATATTGTATTTTCATGCCGGCTGCTGTGTTACTACACTATGTAACTTATTACAGTACAATGACACTTTATGTGACTAAAGCAAAGGTTGAACGACCAGTAGCATTAAAAAGCTGCTGTACAGCGCCGTGCAAATCTAGAGATTTACTGAACAGTCAACATTCATAATTGCAACCAATCACAGAGAATTGCGGCTGGGTTTATCAACTGACTATTGCTGAAACTAACTGGCGGCTATCCTCGTCTGAATCATCACTCTCGCTGCCTGAAGAGGTCAGACTACTGTATTCTAACAGTAACGGCTCATACAGGTACCATTGTATGGTGTTGGAATTATTCTCTTCATCCATAATATTTGTATATCTGTTTGCAAACGCTTTGCTTCCTGTGTAGGGATAGGCGACATTTGAGGAAATCACTGTCATGTCACATCACCTGCCATGTTTACAACGCAGTGCACTGAAGCTTGTCCTGGTTTGAACACTTTGTGCATCAAAATAGGAGGGGCTGTAAAATATGACAAAAGTATATGGAAACATATTTTCTATTAAAATAAGTCTATATTCACTTTCAGTTCACCACAGGTACCCTCTAAGAAACGTATGTTAGTGAATAATACAAAATAATATATGAACTATTTTTTTCACAATTGTGAAATTCATGTTGTAAAAATATATAACAGTTTCAGAACATTTTCTATTTCTTTTTTTTTATTCAGTTGTTGCCAGTTATTTTTATTATTTTCTCCCAATTTAGAATGGCCAATTATTTTTTAATCTCAGCTCACCGCTACCACCCCTGCGCTGACTCGGGAGGGCGAAGACGAACACACACTGTCCTCCAAAGCGTGTGCTGTCAGCCGTCCGCTTTTTTTCACACTGCGGACTCACCATGCAGCCACCCAAGAGCTACAGCGTCGGAGGACAACACAGCTCTCGGGCAGCTTACATGGCAAGCCCGCAGGCGCCCGGCCAGACTACAGGGGTCGCTGGTGCGCGGTGAGCCAAGGACACCCTGGCTGACCTAACCCTCCCTCCCCCCGGGCGGCGCTCCGCCAATTGGGAGCTCCCGTCCACGGTCGGCTGTGGAATAGCCTGGACTCGAACGCGTGACATCCAGACTATAGAGTGCATCCTGCACGCCACGTGGAGCGCCTTTACTGGATGCACCACTCAGGAGCCCTCTTCTATTTCTTTAAGTGTACATTTTATGTTGTTTTTAGCAATAATGAAATACAATAGTTTCAGGTCTCCATTTAATGTCTTTAAAAAAAAAAAAACATTGATAGTTCAGTACTGTATATGATACAAATAGTTTTAAACAATTACAAAAAAAAGAATCACGTCCTCATTTCATTTTAACTTCTTAAAAAAAAAAAAAATCTAAATAAGCTGCCTTAGAGGCAGGATAAATCTCTTTTTAATTTGGTGACCCCTTGTTTTATTTCTGTGTTAAATGTATCCCAGAAGAAGTTCTCTAATTTAGACCGTCAGAAGACGCTTTCTCATGCTCATTGATTGGTACCGAAAAATTGAATGGGCAGGAAATGTCATCATGCAATTGACATGTTTTTAACAGGTTCCTCTCCATTTTAAGTGATGCCTGTCAGCTTACAGCATGTTAAAGGGGGATTCGGAAATACAGTAGTCTCCATGTATAAGAACACCTCCTAAGAGAACACTTCGCCTAAGGGAACAAACACCCTTGTGGTGAAACTGATTTTTAAACTCCGTCTTAGAGAATACTTCAGCTACAAGAACACTTTGCTTGCTTCCCGAGGGGTATTCTCTTAGCCAGAGACTACTGTACAACTATTCAGAGAAACTTAAAGGGTTGGACTACGTGGATTACTATTACTTAATATCTACTTCAGAAGGAAATTTCTGTTTCTGCAATCAGGGCAGCTTCTAAACAAAACTCAGAAAAGCTGATTAGTGAGCTTCATTTATTGCACACCGTCGAAAGATAGGATATTTAACACATTTCATCACCTTTATCTATTAATCATGGCACACTAATGATCCAAGCAGAAACTGCAATAGGAAAAAATATACAGAACAAATACCATGTCATATTAAATGGTAAGAAATTAAATAGTTTGAAAAAAATTGATTTTTTTAACATGTAAACCTTTTGTGTACATCCAAAAAAAAGCTTTTAATTTTTGTTTTCATTTTTATTATTATCCCAAACTGAGATATGACCCCATCAGGATTGGGTCAACCCCACTGCCTTGAGGACCGTTCATTGACATTTTTAGAGCAATTTCTAGAAATTATACATTTCCACTGGGGTATGTACATTTTTGACTACAACTGTATGCCTTTAAATAAAAATCAAACCATCCGATTTATTTATTTATATATTTCAGAAGTACTAAAGTGGGCTGAGTAATGTTTAATTTTTAAGCCAACATTGGAATAAGCATAATATCAAAACATTCCAAAATCATAAATATTTACTAAAAAAATGGAACAGTGCTAAAACAAAATGGTACAGCAAGTAGCGCATATGAATCGAAAATGAACACTGCATTGCAAAACTGAAGACGGTCCCTGGAGAGAAATGAAAGCTAACTTACTTTAAGGAATGTATTGGATTTATTGTATGTTCATCCACAAGTTTAAAACACTCAATTATAAATCCTACTTAAAACTAACTGTGTGCAATTCTACTCAAATACCATGTGTATATTAGGTGAATGGTTTGGTCATTTTATTAATGATTCTTAGATCATTACATATTCCGCCAAAAGAAACTGTCAGACTAACTAATAAACCAAACTAGCAGATAGAGTCCCACTGTGTTTTCCACAGCTTTAGAAAATACTGAAATCAGTGAAAAGAAAAAACAGAAGTGCAGAAAAAAAAACGGTCAAAACAAAGCGACCCTCCAGCTGATCTCCTTCGAAAATAACCCCCTATGAGTTTAGCAAGAAGCAACAAACCTGACCTTGTTAGCTTGAATGTGTGGATACTCTACTGTGGGATGCAATTGTAAATGGCCTCCCTGTGTACACAACCTTCATTAAATAAACACCTTTTCTAGTGGTGAAGCTTCAGCAAAATTAAAACACATGGGACAAAAATTACAAAAAAAAAACACAACTCACCTAGATTAAGTCTTAAAACTCCCAGGATCCCGTAGGCGTCCAGCATTTTTGAGTATGCGTTTTTAATAGCCTCCTTCTCTGCTGTAGCTGTTAAATAAAAGTGAGCGAGCATATTAGAAAGATGGATTTAAAATAGTTCCATAAAAACGCACCTTCAAAAGCTTCTCTGGGAGTTTGTATGGCAGAATGGAAGGTTGTAACAGTGTTGTGCTTTCTGCTGCTGGGGGTTGGGCAACAGAATGTGCACACATACATTTAACATTTTTGGATCCAGGGCCCGAATGGAATTTCGAGAATGTCTTAAGTTACCACACAATTGTATACTGCAAGCAGTTCCCTAGAGACTGTATACTGTATTCCAAATATTATGTGTGACATCTCTACATTGGATACAAATGTAGTATACTAAAAAAAATGTAATTCTATGACAAACATTTCAACTAAAAGTATTTCCAAACGTCCTCAATTGGATACAAACCTTAAGTTACAAGAAACCTTGTAGACCGTGAAGACTAAAGCGGTATATATATTGAGCTAAAATATACAGTATATATATATATATATATATATATATATACCCACACACATACAGTATATCAGATCGAAAGAAAGAAAGAGAAATAGGATATGTGATGAAAAAAAAACATGGTATTTCTGTCATGGCTGGACCTGGCGATAACACATGAGCCTTGGTTGAGTTTGTTATCCTTGCGCCATTTTCCACCCATGACATAAATAACTTAATTCATGGCCAGACATGGCAAAGAAGGGCTGCATGATTTAAAGGCAGACTCATTTGAGGATCACAAGAAGCATAATGTTCGTTTACTCCTCCCTAGCTATCCTTTCTGTCCCGTACGAAGTTTGAAAAAGTACATTTGTAAAATCCCTAAAGGTGTCTCGAGTTTTTATTTACATCCTAGATGTCAGGAACTAAGTTACCTGGATTCTGAAACAGTGTGGTATACAAGGCATCCAGTTAAAATGCTGCCGCTGGGAGCGCAGGACGAGTCACACAGCTTGGAGAGCGCCAGTTAACGTCCAGCTGTGCAAAGAGGCCGAACTTTGCTGGGGACTCCGAAGGGGGCGTCACATTGGCTCTGACAGACACAGAGCACATTCAGAGTGGATAAAAAGCAGAACAGGTGATCTCTGTTCTCCAGGATCAGTAGCCCACCCACCACTGCTCTTGATTGCTCAGCATAAAAGCAACTCGCCATGTGAGGAGAAAACTTTTTTCCCCAAATTGGGGAAAAATCAATAAAAAATAATAATTGGTCACTCCAAAAGTGAAAAGTCTAAGTAATAGAAAACAATGGAGCCACATCCTTTCTAGCACTTCCTCAGACAAGAAAAGCAACACCAGGCTGCTCCAATTTGCTTGCTGCAGCTCAACCTGCTGCTCAGATTGACAATCTAGATAAAATGCCTATACATCTTCAAAACTGAACTTTCAATGGCAATGTTCAATTCAACAGCTAGACAAAGCTCTTCTTGTGTTTAATTAATCACTTCAATGTCTATAAAATGTGTTTTGCTTTTAATTACCTTTTTTAATGCACTTTGTTTTAAAAAGGGAGTCTTGGTAGTCTTGGCATAAGGATATTTAATAAAAATGAATTTTGTGGTAATCAACAACAGTTTTTAGTTAATTTAGTTAATTAACCCATTTTATAATGCAATAAGGCACTCCACACCCTGGACTGCCTTATTGCTTACTTATGATGTCACTGTACTGAAGATCGTCATTTTGTCAATACACAGCAGAGGAACCTGATGGGGATTTACAACTACCAGTAGCCTATCAATGTTTTAATTACTAGTGATTGTATAGGCTTACTAGTCATCAATTAATAAATACATTTAAACCGAATACATTGGTTATTTTATCTAGGTATTTATCCTATTTTATTTGAATGCTGTATGTCATGGTTTTTCATAACTTACTGGTATCTTGTTTATGCCACGGATGTTTGCATTTTCTATATCAGTGACAATACTCAACTAATTTGAAGGTACTGTATCTATCACTTTTTACACAAGGCAGTAGTACAGCGCAGGCAGTACGGAGCTCATGCCTTCCGACAGGTGTGCTGGGTGTAGAGAAGTGCATTCCTCACACACAGAAGCTTCAGTAAAATAATTACATTTAGTTCAGTTGGGTGGCTTTTAAATAAAGTGTGAGCTCCTAATGGAGCCACAGACACAGTATTCCCCTGCTCTTAAAATGCATTTCTAACCATATGCAGAACCATGTTTCTTGCCACATACACAGTTTTACACATGGACATTCAACAACCTTGAATGAGATATTTACTGGAAAAATCCATGATACAAGCAGATAGAATACAGTATGTGCATCGGTATTGATTGGTTTCTCTGAAGTACTTGTTCCTCAGATCGGTACCAACGGCCCGATTTTGAAACAAGTGAAAATGGAAAGAGAAATAAAACACCTGTAAGGTGTACCAAAAAAACATTAAAAGAGAAATGTTAGTTGCAGGAAGGATCAGTTGAATTGTTGTTCTTCGTAGTTTCTTGCTAGTTTATATTATTAAAAACAAGTTCTGTCGGAAACTGGCCTTTTACATTTCAAAATATGGCTCTGTGGTATAGCCCCCCAGATCAAGGCTGGTCGAAGACTGTGAAGTAGTCAACCCACTCAGATACTGCAATTAAAGCACTCCTCAGCACTTTTATTTAACAAACCAAAATAAACAAAACACTGGAACAAAACAAAGGTTTAAACAAGAACACTACAAACTCCAAACTATTTTTCAAAATAAACCCACCCACACTATGGCTATCACCAGGGCCGGTGCTCTGCAACTTGCTGCCCTACGCAAAGCCTAGCACGGCACCCTTAGATTTATTTATTTGTTTTATTATATCAGTCAAGTAATGATTTTTTTTTTTATTGATTTTTTAAATCAACAGGTTTTTGATTCAGCTTGTATTGTGCAATCGCTCTATGTGTTCGTATATAACCTGGTTTCTTATTTGAAAAATTGGACGGATCATGTACAGATTTTAAATTGGGTTTTCCACTTCAGGGCTTGAATTTCAGCGCGGGATCATGGGAATTGCACGTTTTCCAAGATGCTCCCGCATATCTGCAATTTTCAGTGCGGGAAAATCCTGCAGAGATATTTTAAGACACCAAGCTACTGTATTTTCCACCCAATTTAGAATGCCTGAAACGCTACAACAATCTCTAAGGAAGTGGGTGACAGCGACGAAAGCACTATGAGCCGCATTCTGAGTAGTTCTGGATAAAATAAATACATAAATAAAAGTAGTGCTGGATATTTTAAGTGCCGCGAGACTTTATTCTCTCGTAAGTGATTCTCGGCCACTATCTTTAAGCATTATAGAAACTCAGTACACTGCAGTATAAGTAAACAGTTTTGGAAAAAAAAAATATGATATTAAGTCTATCTAGGTGTTGTTTTGCAAGCGGTGACTTTCGCTTTAACTCTTAAAACTCAGCCCCATTCATTATGAGGCGCCAGCGCACTGAAGGTTACGCACATATTACTCAGGCACTGTAAAAGCCACCTACGACTGCCTGAAGTTAAGCCTCTCATCATGTGACAGAGTTCACAGCTTAGGTTTCGTTTTGAGCTTGGACTATATAAAAAACGATAGGACACTGCTGCTATACCCTTGAGCAAGGTGCTTTACCTAGATTGCTCCAGTAAAAACCCAACTGTATAAATGGGTAACTGTATGTAAAAATAATGTGATATCTTGTAACAATTATAAGTCGCTCCGGATAAGGGCATCTGCTAATAAATAAATAATAATAATAATAATAATAATAATAATAATAATAATAATAATAATAATAATAATAATAATAATGTTGTTCTGCAACACTAATTCCATTTACATTCCTCTCTCTTCACCTTTTGACTAAAATCAATTCAGGAGTATTTGAACACCTAATGCAGGGAACAAAAACAACCGCATTTTGAAGAGCATTCAAACATGACAATTTTCTGTGCCGATCCCAGCACTACTGTATATTACAGCTGCTATTTATATTGTTAAAATAGACCTTATTGGTCTGTGACGCAATCATTAGTAAGATAAGACCTGTAGCACAATGTGTAAGGCAAACTACAGTAACTGTTATTTTGGTGTGATAGTCTAATGGTACAATGGTCATAAACAAAAATTGGGTAAAAAAATATATAAGTTTACCACATCAACGCACCATATCATTGATACTTACTTTCTTATCACCCTGTATATACAAGAAGTATACTATACAAGAGGGACAAAATAAACATTTAGCCTCATTTTCACACATTTTTCTTTTATTGTCATAAATGATTACTTTGCATGTAGTATTTCTATGTTATCTCTAGGCCAAGATTGATATGGAATGTTTTTTAGCCCAAGCTAGCCAAGGGTAATTACAGTAAGCAATTGGCCCATGTGAGCAGTTGTTTCCCAGTAGATAATGCCATCTGCTCTGTCAGTTAATAGCAAGAGGTTAAGTTGATAACCATACATTCACTGTGACTGAAGGGGCAATACGTATTGGGAAGAACCAATTCACAGAGGATTATTGCAATTATAAAGCGACAATCACATTTATGGAGCGCTGGCATTTCAATTTCAATTGTTTTTTTTCATAAATGCTAAGCATAATAACTTAGTATGCAGCTAAACAGCAGCTGTATGATAACAGAGGCAAGCTGATTTATATGACCTATATTAGTACAGTAACTGATTTTCATATTAGAGTAATTGTAGCTGAAATAATTCCATACATCTTACCCTTTTGCACTTCCACTTGCTATACAGGTTTCAAAAGGTGTCATTTTTAAAGAAACAAATGTTAGAGCAAACATGTGCTTTCACTTTAAATATTGATATCTGGACAACTCCAGGTTAAATAAATCTCTGTCTGCAGCCATGTCTTCCAGGAAGTCTGTGTCAATTCACCCCAGCAGTGTCAAAAGGGTATTATCCATCTTAATAGCTTGCAACAGTTATGCCTCCCTATTGACCCCTTTCAAGCCAGGCGCTTCTTTTACATTTGTCACTTAATATGTCTTCCACCATAAACCGACACGTAAAGTTGGGTGCTGCTGAGACGACTGCCTCCGGTAGTGCAGCTATACCCTACTCAGCAGTGTCTTCTGGGTCAAAGCATGTTACTGACTGAAAGCATGGGTAACAGGGGAAGCAGCTGACTGGTCTTTGACAGGAAAGAAGCCAGTGAAGGGGTGCAGACAATTTCACCTCCACATGAAATAACCCAAGAAACGCAAGAGAGTGTAAAAGCATGGCTAGCAAAGTGACATTTCTTTAACCTAGAGTAGTACCAGATATCATGTTTTCAAATTAAAATACTGTAAATGTTTGCCAAAACATGCTTCAAAACTGCACAATTGAGATCTTTATAATGAATGGATGTGCATGGCAGAGAAAATGTATAGAACAATTTTGTGAGCTACAATTACTTTAAGTTCAGAACAGTGGAGCACAAAACCTACCCAAGCATTCCATTAGGATAATAAGTGTTCAGACAGCTTGTACAGATGATTTTTTTTTTTTTTATAAAACCAAAATGATTATATTGGATTTAATGTTGGGCACAGTCGATTTCAGCTAATCATTTATTAACTACATTTACATGTTACTTGGAATCTTGGAATACCAGCAAGAAAGTACCCTGCGGAGAGGATGGCGATGAAGAAGACTGCACAAGTTACTCAGCCACTCTTGCGTGGTCCGACTGTCCAGGCTTTTGGTGGCAGTGTCACAGTGTTCTCCTGGCATACTCTGGCTCCCTTGATTACTCTTGAACTGTGCTTTTCAACCCTTTCATCTCAAGTGTTTAAAGCAGGGACCACCAGCTGAACCGGTAACTATGTGCAATCTTAAAAGGCTGTTATAAAACCGAGACCCCACTGCAACCAGGTTTGTTGTGTCTGTACTCACTGTTTGTTGCCTCATTCTGCTGAATGGTTAATCAATGCAGCTGAAGACTGCAATTAACTCAGCATGTTTATATTTTAAATATTTTGTAAGTGTTGTGTAGGGAAATGATGACCACACCTTTAATTCTGTACAAATGTAACATGGGAAACAGCATGCTACAGCGCCCATGCTCAGCGTTAGTGAAGTCCTGATCTGACAGCATGTTACAGTTTATTTCAGTAAAAACAAGTTTAAATTGAGTTCGTTCTGCTATATTTATTATATCAAATACACCACAGCAAGCACATTGTCATATATTTTACATATTTTCATTAGCACAATCTGAGAGCTAAATTTAGTGAATGGTGTTTTTTTTTTACTGCACTCAAATGAAAAAGATAACGTTGGTTTATTGGAGTTCACTTGGTACGGTAACCTTTTCACTTCCTTTTTTGTTTAAGTGTTGTGCTTTTTGCTGCATTACAGCCCTTCATTAATTATTTTCTTTATTTTAAGTTTCCAGGGCACTGTGTTAATGGCATGTGTGCAACTGTTCATTTTAATCTAAATTTTTACACAACAGTAATCACACACGTTTGGTCACCATCATAACTGTTGCAAGAAACTGGGGTTCCCTTATTATTCTGCTGGTGTTAATACAGCACCTCTGCACTTACAAGCATTTGTATTCGATCAAATTGTTACCGTCCTTCTCGCACTTCAGTTTATTAAAATGCAATATTTTTGTTTTTTTATAGACAGTCCGACGTCATGTCGCATTCCTAAATATTGACACATGCTTTTAAAGAGAAAGGCAGCTTTTTTGTGCTTTACCCCAAAAAAACAGTGAGGAATCATATCGTCATAAAGAACCACTGCCTGTGCCTGACAGCAAGCCTGTCACGTACTGGGATACATACCACAGGTTAAAAACCACTGCTCTAGAAGGCCAGACGAATGTCACAGTTTACTCAAGCATCAATTCAGATCTAGTCCATCCAAGAATGCTGCACTGAGGGTGACTATTTCAAGACGATGTGTGTGAATGGTTTGAAGAGCATGACAGAGACTTCAAGCATCTTCCACACACACAATGCAACTGAGGATGTATGTATTCATTTAAACAAAGCAGTCATTATCACGGTCCTCTGTCTACCTCTCTGCACAAGTTGCATGAAATATTAATGGCTGAATGGATCCCTCAGGACATTTTTAGAACCTTGTAGAGCCTATGCCACAGTGTCGAGGCTGTAATCAGTGCAAATGGTGGCCGAACATTAGCTATATGTCTATAGGCAGGGCTTCCAAAAACTGGTCCGCCAGACCAAAATGTAAAAATGTGGACTTAATCCTTTCACATGAAAGTGCTTTTGCAGACCTCAATTTATTTGTGAAAAATAGTAATGAAAGCAGCTGCCTATCAGAAAGGCGCCACTGTGACAGCATTTTATTAATTTGAAAGCAACTGCCATAAATGTATGTTTTGTAAAACAAACAAAGAAAATGACCATGTACAGCATTGTGGCAAAGTGTTTAATAGTGTGCAGGAGCAGGTGATCAAAGAACAGACAGACAATTGTAATCCAGGTGCAAAGGTTTGTTTTTATTTCTTTTATGTTCTAGTGCCGGCAAAACAAACAGTGCTAATAATGCTGGTAAGTAATACAGTGGCGTGTATTACTTACATTATAATCCCCTGGTTGGTCCTGAAATAATAGTTCTGTTATTGTATCTCCACATTAAACACAAAACACATACACAAGTCCGTTTAGTGCATGAATTTGTGATTGTGGTACAAATGCAGTTTATTGTGATACGAGTGAAGTGCAGTTCCGGGTTTGTGCTGGCATCTGGCGACAGATCCGGAACATGTTAGCTGTCTAGTGATTATTATTATTATTTATTTATTAGCAGACGCCCTTATCCAGGGCGACTTACAATTGCTACAAGATATCACATTATTTTTACATACAATTATCCATTTATACAGTTGGGTTTTTACTGGAGCAATCTAGGTAAAGTACCTTGCTCAAGGGTACAGCAGCAGTGTCCCCCACCTTGGATTGAACCCAAGAAACTCTGGTTAAGAGTCCAGAACCCTAACCACTACTCCACAAGCAACAAATAGACAAAACAAAACAAACACTCACAATACTGATTCACAAAAACACAGGTCCTTCTGGGTCACTTTTCTTTAACCAAAACGAAGGACCAGATTACGTCGCTTCGACCCCTATTTATAGTCCCCTAAGTAGTCCAGGGTACTCTGTTCCTGTTACTTAGCACTCTCTCAGGTCGGGAGGGAGATTTACCACCAAGAATCATTGTCTTTCTGTCACAAGCATTTACATGGATAAATAATTTTTTGCTAAAGAATATTGAACATCGTACACAAATTACATGAAATGGTAACAAATGTTTCAGCAGTCTTCTATAGCAGTGGTTCTCAAACTTTGTCATAGTGAGCCTCCCGGAGCTATGAAAAAAATAACTGTGCCTCCCCAGTTTACTAAAACAATATAACAAACTGAAAATCCTATATGTTGCAAAAAAATGAATAAAAAAGTAGAAGGGATTTGATCAATATAGAGCAGTATCCGTTTCAGAAGTATTAATTCAAAAACAGTTCAAATGGAAGCAGATAAAATCTTTCTTTTATTTGTCCTGATAGTGGTTTTAATGTAACTTTAAAATCGCTGCTTTTGTATTATTATGTGTATACTGTTATTTAAATGGTCTGACTGTGGCAGTTGTATGTGTGACATGCTGTACAAATGTATTGTGGTTTGTTCTTTTTTTTTTGCTATGTACTGTACAGTGCTTTGCGATACTTTTGTATAAAAACCGCTATATAAATGCAAAAAATAAAGAAAGAAATAAACTCATTGCGCTTCCTGTGAAAAAACTTTACGGGTTTAGATCCTAAGGTAGGGTTGTCGTGTTTCGAGATGCCGGCGTAGCTTGCAGGGCCGCGTGCTGTTGTTTGCCAGTATTTCGCTGCACATTTGAGGCCTCAGTGCACTGTTGGACCCGCTCCATGTAAAGCCCAGTTTTAAATGTGCTTCGTCATATTTTCGGCTTCTGCGTTTTGCTGTAATGTCCGCTGCTGCCCTCACTTCGGCTTGTGTTGTACGTTTTTCTCCCTTTGTCACAAAACGATCCATTTCTCATTAAAGCTGTTTCTCACTGTAAGCGTGCTGCTGATACTGTTTTTAAGTTTACTTGTGGGGGGTGGGAAGGGGGGAACCATGCAACATATTTGTGACGTATCACAGTTGCTAAGGAACATTATCATGTTAAACAAAGGCTTTTTGCGTTATTTTATTTTAGTTATTTTTAAATATAATACATTTAAAATATATAATAATTTGTAACTTTTTTCAAATCATCCAACCTCTCCAAAAAAAAAAAAAAGGACACACAGCTTGCACCTCCCTTGACACCTTGCCACGCCTCACTTGGGAGGCACGCCCCATAGTTTGCGAACCGCTGTTCTGTAGTGTTACAAGACGACAAATGTAGAAACATTTGCTATCAGATACAAAGTCAGCTTCTTTGCGCTCACTCTTTGCTATAAACATGTCCATATTTTTTTCCAGCATTCACTGTGTTAGTTCTGTCCTTGTATACTGGGCGGAATACGGTGTGATCACGTTATGACCTATGAGGACAACAGTGTGTGTAAAATAAATATATTTTTTAATAACTTTTTGTCCACTACACAATATTTAAGTATGTTTGAGTGGTTTTATGTTTACAGCGCTCTAAAGTCACTAGATACCGCAAAAGACAATGAAACTTGTGAATCATAATATAATTTCTCAAAATATTATATACTGTACATCTCACAAAATATAATTATTTGTATTGTACAGTTCACCTATATTACATTCAGCACAAAAAAATCATATTTTTCTAAGTGGATTTTGTTGTATAACAGTTTGTTTTTAAGACAAGCGGACATTGAATTTCCAGACTTAGCCGCAGCGCCATGTCTGTGACACCCTGAGTTTCGATTGTGGTTTACCTATTTTTGGCAAAACAATGAAATAAGCAATTTTTACAGGGAAAAAAATACAGCCCTAATTATAACACACACACACAAGTATATTTCAGAACTACAAGCAATGGGTACAGAGGTACAGTCTCTCAAAATGTAAAGTCTGGGTTGTTTGTTAACAGGCTCTATGCACTGCTACTGAACCACACAACAATGATGTTGAATAAGAAATATTTACATCATGGGTTTCGCTGTCACTCGTCACTCTCGTAATTTGTGAATGTTTTTTGAAAGTGACGACAAAAAAGTGGAATCGTCACTTGTGACAATCGTTTCTGTTTGTACTATAAAAAAATCCCTTTTGTTAAAGTCACACACAACGTCTCTTTCTTCAAAAGAAGGGATCGCTAAACCAAAGAGTCACTGCAGCTGATCAGATCAGCGCCTCAGCCTCTCGATTCATTGACTCTGCAACATTCTCATGGCGTGGTAGGCGACATAAATGCAGTCAGCCATTCAACGCACCAGTTTCATGTTGCTTGTCAATTACCATGGTAATTGAAAAAACAGGAGCACGCTAGAAGAGCAATGTTCTTTATTGACGGTGTGCTATAGACTCAAGTAAATATACAACATGTCGTGAACAGTCAGGCACTCACCAAGTATCTGCTGTTAAGCTTATATATTTATTATTAGAACATCATAATCATAAAAAAAAAACAATGAAGCGAATTCATACAGACGCGTTGCAGCCACTTGCCTTCCTCAGTGCAGTAACAATTTAAATCAAGCACATACAGGTGAGACATTTATATGTCTAAAGCATTAATTATTCAATTATCTTTCAATAAAGACATAACAATCAATACTTTTAGTGCCCAAAACAAACGATGTAAATACAAAACAAAAATATAAAACATACAGACCAACACCAAAATATGTATATCCAAGTATAGTCTATTGTAAAATTACAAACTAGCACACAAAATCATAACGGACCACTAGATGCAACAACAATAGATAAGATTATAAAAAAAGGTGTAAACAACAGCTCCTCGTTCATGCCACCAGGAGATTCAGTTTGCAAAGTATGTCTACAAGAGGCTTCCCTTTGTAGTAACAGTTTATTACGATCTCCACCTCGACGTGGGGTATTAACCACTTCAATCCCCATAAATCCCCATGTTGTTGTTCATTAAAATGTCTTGATACACGTGATCGGATGTCATTATTCCTAATAGAGCTTTTATGTTCACTTATACGTGTTTTCAATTCCCTAATGGTCTTACCCACATAGCACAGACCACAAGGGCACTTCAACAAATAGACTACAAACTTGGTAACACAAGTAATCCTACCTCTTACTTTAAACTGCTTATTAGTTTTAGGATGGGTAATTGTATCACTTTTTATCATTGCATTGCAACAAGCGCAATTGTGACAATTAAAGTTACCTTGTGGTATCTGTGTTAAAAAGTGAGACGATGGAATAAAAGTGTCTGCTTTAACAAATACATTTCTCAGATTTCTTTGTCTTGTTTCAATGTAAAACGTGGAGGATACTGTAAAACAGATCTTAATTTGGGATCGGTTGACAATATATGCCAATGAGTCTGTATTATGTTTTTCATTGTATTTGAAATAGGTGAGTAGGTAGAAACAAAAGTAGCAGAGTGTTTAGTTTTAGCTGTCTTAAATTGATGTGTAAGTAACTGGTCTCTATTAAGAGACATGCATTTAGATAAAGCTTTGTCCACCCAGATATGTTTATATCTTTTTGTCAAAAATCTGTTTTTCATTTCATTAGCTTGTAATACAAAATCATCCTCAGAATCACAGATACGTCTTAATCTAAGGCATTGACTATATGGCAAATTGCGTTTCAAAGAAGGAGGATGATAACTAGAAGCATTTTAAAAACTGTTACGATCCGTGGGTTTCCTGTATAAAGTGGTTATCAGGCGATGCCCCACCTTCACAACTTGAACATCTAGAAAAGTAACCATACTCGAGCTAATCTCTGAAGTAAACTTGAGTGTAGGTTTAATGTTATTGACATATTTTTCAAACTTACTCAACATATCTTTAGGTCCAGTCCATATAAAAAAATATACCATCAATGTAACGTAACCACAACTTTAGATAAGATTTAAAAGGATTATTGTTGTAAATGTAATCGTGTTCAAATTTGCCCATATATAGATTGGCATAGTTAGGCGCCATTACTGAACCCATTGCTACAGCCTGAATTTGGAGTTAATAAATATTCTCAAATCTGAAATAATTTTAATTTAAAATCAAAGAAAACATTTCTATCAAATATGAACTAGGGGGCATCACCTGAGAACCACGGTACCATGTTACCACAGTTCCCATGGTAACCTAGACCGCTTTGTGAGGCTGTACTAGGTGCTGCTGTAGCTTTCAGCCTCACATTATTCTTTGCAATCCGACAGCTTCTGCTGCTGCGCTTTCACGACTACAGAGCGTTCTGCTCAAACCTTTGCATCTGCAGTGAAAGCGGTAAGCTTGTGCGCTCGAATTAAAAACAAAACTATTAGCCAATGCTGTAAAATGTTGCAGAAGAAAATCCACTTGTTTTTTCAGCGCGGCCACAGCAAGAGTGAAATAGAACAAACAGAACAACAAGTTGTAGAAGACTTGGATTCGGAACACCAGACAAAAAAGATAAAACAAAGCTCACAAGCGTCAGATAAAAGGAAAAGAAAACAAGCAGCAAAGTTTCAGCCTTATTGGAAAACTCTGTTTCCATGGGTTGTGTATAATATTCTAACAATGTTTTTTTTTTTCTTTTTATTGTAAGACATATGTACACAAACTCAGTAAACAATTACATTTTTAATGTTATTGTATACCATAGACTGGTAGATTTTAGCTGAAGCGTTAACAAAATTCTGAAATATTGTCCTTTCATTTAGGAAACCTGAAATGAATATAGAAATAAGTTTGTTGGTTATGAAATGTTGACTTATTTGTGTACCATTGCCAAATGAAATGTTGCAAAATAATTGCAAAAAATAAATAAATAAATCCTGGTATAAGAACTTCATAATGCATTCTGTGTCTATATGTAGCTTTTCAGGGCAAATAAATCTGGTTCTTGAGTTTTAAAGTTCAGCTGTAAATGATCAATTTATTTAAACTGTAGAGCATTATTAAAATGGTTTAATTATATCTTTGTTTTGGTCAATACAGTGATTTAAGGTATAAAATAAAAACAGGATTCATAACACTCTTGAAGAGCTGTGCACCAGTAGTCACTACTGAATATCTGGAGTGACTAATGTTTTTAGAAAGGATTAGCTACTAGTGACTACCAAAATCTCGAACCCAGAGGAAACCCTGCCTACAATAATACATTTGTGTGGGGTGATAAAAAGTACTCCTGGCTTGTTTAAAAGTACAGACTCTGGGCTTTCCAAAGACGTATTCAATGTGTGTATGCGGTACTCCTTGCCAGAACTACAATCACCTGAAGTTAAGCCTCTCATCATGTGACAGAGTTCATAGCTTAGGTTTAGTTTTGAGCCTATTGCTCCGTAGCAGCTATACAGAAAGGGGCGGTATCGTTGGAAAGCTTAGCTCAGCTTCCCACCCCCCACCTCCCCATGTACATTTCATATTGAGGTTCAATGGTGAAGTGTTTTTGTTTTTTTTCATCTATGATTACAATATATATAGCAGTGACCAAACATGATTATTTTGGAAACATAATCTCATCTCTACCACATATAGTATGCCTGATCCTGTTGCAACTTACATAAGTCACATGCATGCAGTACAAACTATCCAGTAGTTAAACATACATAAATGAAAACAGTGAAAAACTGGCGGAAATAGTGTAAAGAGTTAAAAAAAAAAAAGAAATGGAGCGCTGGTTAAAAAGAAAAGCACCTTTTTTCTTATGCATACAAAAACTTCACGTCAGGCAATGGCAAAAGCAATGGAGAGTGCTCTGTCACAGTGATGAACAGCTGTTAGGTCTCTTGAAAGCAGCTTATTTTAAAGCAACACCAGTGTGAATGATGATGCAGTAAAATATAGTTTCTTATATGCAAAAGTGCCTTTTCTTTTGCCATTCTCTAAAACTTATGAATTCCCCCCCCACCCCAATGGCTGCAGCACACAGAGGAAATCCCCCCAGCACACAAAAATGAAATTCAAGCCCTGGGACATCAGTTTGCCACCCCCAAACTGATGGAATGGTGAAGCGTTTTAATAAAACCCTAAAATGTATGTTGCGCCGACTTATTGATAGTGACATGCGCAACTGGGACGAGCGGATTCCTCCCCTTCTCTTTGCTATCAGAGGTCCCCCAGGCTTTTCACTATTTTAGCTGCTGTATGGACGCAGGCCCCGGGGTTTGCTCAATCTGGGAGAAACTGCAGGATAATTCGACCAATAGAGTCCGGTATGTGTTGGACCTGCGCAAATGTGTGGAGTCTATTGGTTGATGGGCACACAATTTGCAGCAAGCACAACACAGGCAGGAGATCCAGTATAGCAAAGGGACTGGATTACACAAGTTTCATCCGTGGCATAAAGTGCTTTTATTGTTACCCAGCAATGAGTCTAAACTCCTGGCAAAGTGGCAAGGACCCTTTGAGGTTACACGCCAGGTTGGGACAATGGATTATAGGATCATGTAAACCTCCTGAAGCCCTGGTTCAAACAGCAGGCTTTGTTCGGGGCGCAGTCCGATGACATCAGACTTGGGACCTAATCTTTTTGTTTTGGCGAGAACAGGGTCGGTGCAGATTGGAGACAATCTGACACCAAAACAGAAACGTCAGGCTCAAGATTTGGTGGCAGACATGTTCTCTCCTGTCCCAGGGCAGACTCAAGTAGCCCAGCATCACACTGAGATTGAGCTGGGGATGTGAGTTTGCCAGAGGCCGTACTGTATACCTGGACGTAAAAGACAGGCAGTGAAAACAGAGACTGACAAAATGTAATAGAAGAGTCCCGTAGTGGGGCTCTCAAGTGGCACATCCAGTAGGTGCTCCGCGTGGAGTGCAGGATGCGCCCTATAGCCTGGAGATCGCAGGTTCGAATCTAGGCTGTCATTCCCGGCCGTGACCAGGGGTTCCTAGGGGGTGGCGCACAATTGGCCCGAGAGGGATTGTAGGGAGGGATTAGGTGGGCAGGGGAATTCACGGTTCACCACACACCAGCGACCCCTGTGGCTGATAGGGTGCCTGCGGGTCTGCAGTGGAGCCATTCAGATCTGTGTTGTCCTCCGGCACTATAGGTCTGGTGGCTTAACTGTGGATCCGCAGTGCGAAAAATGAAGGATTGGCAGGAAAACGTTTCGGTGGACGCGTGTTTTTAGCGGTGAACCGGGATACAAACAATAATTGGGCATTCCAAACTGGGGAGAAAACCGGGGTAAAAACCATTGGCGACGACTAAATTTATATATTAAAAAAAGAAAGAAAAAAAAAAAGAAGTGTCACATAGTGACTGGAATAGTCCAATTGTTTTAATGGATAAGCCGGATGGATCGACTTGGTTTTGTATTGACTTTAGGAGAGTCAATGAAAAAAATTGAAGTTTGATGCTTATCCCATGCCCCGGTGAATTGATGAATTGCTGGATTTTTTAGGCACAACTTACTGTGTTTATAATATTTATGTTGTGTTTAATACGCCGGTCAAATTGACCGCTCATGGTTGTTCTAGGTATGCGTATGAACCCGGTCGTTCCAGTGTTAAAAGCTTAAATAAAAAAATTTAAAAAAATAAAAATGCGATACTTCGATATTTTTATTTTACCCCGATATTAGGTATCGTAGGATTTTGGTATCATGATATACCGTAGGTATCGATATACCGCGGAACACTACTTTAAAGGGCCGGGCGTAGTCTAGAGGCACGCTCATTCACTCTTGTTAGTGACAGTCAATGTTTTTAGCTGCCTATCACAGACATTTTGCTGCCAGTCAAACTGACAGGCAGCTTGAGTCTCTGCCCGTCAACTATCTTTTAAAACCGTCTGTAACCAGTTAATGGAAACGCTGGTACTGTTTTCCTAGAAAAATGAGAACATTTCAGGGCAGCATACTATTTGTGAGGTGTCCTTAAAAACGTTTGCATATTTTGGAAGCTTTCTAGTAAGGAAGGGGTCTGAGTGAAGAAAAATGGGCAATAAAATCCCTGCCCGCAGCTGTTCCGTAAATCATTTGTTTCGATATTTTTCTTCCAATACTGTATGCTATTAGACCTAACCAATAGTGTAGGTTACCAATTTGTTTTGCGTAAATTGTGTTGAGTAAGATATCATGGCACTTTAGAATAAAAAATGGTAATGCTATCATTTGTTGTTTTGCTTTAATTACTTTCTGATATTAAAACAAGCCCAACATTCTGTAGGAGCCTTCTGTGAATGACTGTCATGACAGATGGAGTTGGATTTTAATTCTAATTGATCCTGATGGTTGCTGGCTAGCCCTGGAGTTAACTGGAATACTAAACAAATGATCAATGGAATCAGAAACCATTATTTACATATTACGTATTTAAATGTGTTTAGAAAGAATATATAGGCTGCATTGTATGTGTCATATTTGTGTTTCAAATAGGTGTACAATATAGCCCATACATAATGTACATTGAGCTTAATGAAAAAAGGGCATGCGAGTTAACGTCCTCATCAAGATCCACGCAATGCTTCCTCAATTTTCAAATTCATTCTCATTTCACTAGAAATATTTACATATTTTCTGTCCCTGGGTTTTTGTTCAGTACCCCATTTGGCTTTAAATATTAAGACTGTAACAGGCCCACATTGAAAATATTAGCTTTCAGGTGTGTCTTGTAAAAATGTCAGTATACATACAAAACATTTTAACAAAGAACAAAAAGGGCATCTCCTTGTTTGTTTTGCTTCCCTGGGCTGAACCAGAGCTAACATTTGCCATTCAGCTCACAGACTGGGCAGAATGTGGAAGGAAGCCTGTGGGTCTACAGCTAAATCTATACTGCCAATGTTAACAAACTGGTAAGCAAACAATGTGTGGTTTTTGTTGAAGCAGAGTTCGCAGAAAGCTACACTATTGAAGAATTTCTTAAACATTGCCCCAGGAATCATATTTTAGTGTTAAAAAAGAACATGGATTGCGAAACACTGTAGCTTTTCTCCTTCACCTGATAAAATAAAATTATATTTCCTATCATTAGTGCTTATACTTACAATAAATAAACCATACAGTGTAATAGTCTAGTTGCAGCTAGTCAGGTCTAATGATAGCAAATAAATAGACAAAACTCCAATGGAAACAAAACCTTGAACCCCAGTTAGGCTATCCGTGTTAAATAACTTTTTTTTTTTTGTTTAATATAAGATAGACCATTCTTTACAAGAAATCATCACGTCAGCAGTTGCAATCTGTTAATCTGGCACAGATGTCACATGAAGACAGCGACAACCCTAGGAATTTGGCAATTTACAACCTTAAAAAAATTATTATTGTATTTAATGAGATGTTTGGAACACTTTGATTTCATCAATTGCAACCACAATCACAACCACAACCATCCTCCTGAAAAAAGCAATACTACTTTCTTTCACCATCTTTAAAATCTTCACCATTTATTTGGCCACCTTTAATGACGTAAGAATAAATAGGGTTTTTTTGTTATTGTTGTTTTTCACCACGAGTATGGGTTATTAATAATAAATACATACGGAGACAACCTGCCCCAATGGACATTAGTCTACAAATATTAAACACTGAATAACATGGAACAGTTCTGCACCATTGGCTGTCGGCTTCAGAGACACACAGGACTGAATGGCAGGATTGTTCAAGTCAGGACTGTCAGGAATCTCTCCTGCCTCCTGCTGACACCACGCCTGAATGTACTGTAGCTAATGACAGCATGCCTGAATGTACTGTAGCTAATGACAGCATGCATGACTATGATAAATGTGTTTTTCTACAAAAAAAACACCACAGTGCTGGTCAATTAATCACAAACTGTCAAGTGATCACCAATAATTAAAAACAGTACTTACAGAGAACAGCCACTGCTCCAGATTCAAACATCAGGCATTCCTCTATATTTCTGGTCTCCACCATCACGCTGTAAGGAGGGTCCAGTTTATGATATATCCGATATCCCTTACTGAAGGCCATTCCAGCGGTTCTGTTTAGTTTATTCTGTCAGAGCTGAAATAAGAAAAGGAAGATTTAACATTTCATATTTCAACAATTTGAGACTGTAAAATCGAAAGAAAAAAAAAAACATTGCGTTTTTTAATACATTTAGATTACGTACTCTTTGTCTGAATAAAGCTCGTAATAATAATAATAATAATAATAATAATAATAATAATAATAATAATAATAAAAAAAAGAAGAAGGCATATAACATAAATATTATTTGTTGCAAGCAATTCTATTGTATACTTTGCCTTACAACATTTCGGGGAAATGTTAACGTAACATAATGTAGCAAGGAAGATAATTGTAACGGTTACACTAAAATGAGTTCGCTAATGATTAGTAGCCTACAGTATGAACTACTGTATTTACAATAAAAAATAATAATAACGTCCATATTTTACAATGCTATGAAATGCAGTATGGCATAACCTAGATTATGGTTCGGTAGACTATATCAAGTATTGCAAGAATATATTTACAAACGATTAATTTACTCATTCATTTGTAAATATTGTCATGTCTTCCGGCTTCATAAGGTAGTCGCTGCTGCTGGCGAGCTGCCTCTGCACCTTGACTCCTTCCTTCGCTGTCATCGATTTGAATAAATGACATCTGCCAGCTTAGATGTATCTGAAGCCATTTGACAATCAGAGACATCAATTGTTATTGTTCATACGCTTTTGTCATTTCCAATCAATTTAGCTTAGCCCTCTGCCTTACCTTTTTATTTTTTTCTCCACCAGTTTTATCCGTCAGAGATCACACCGACCCCAAAATGTTCCGCTCCCACTGGTACGTGACGCAACGTCCGTATTGAGTGTTCCTTTCCGTGTTATTAAGTCAGTGACGTTTCAGTGGTAGTTCCATCTTCCGCAAGAGGGCAGCAAATCATAAAATACTGTACAGGTGACAGCTAATAAGTGCACGACTTCAGACTTCTGCATTAGTGCAAAGCTACAACCTAAAATAATTAGCAAGAATACAGATGAGTTTAACCTGCATATATCAAAACGTCTCTAAAAAAACCCCACTGAAATCAAACAATAGGCCAAATGTATCATATCTCTATGTTTGCCACCACTCCGAAGTGCAATTTAGGCTGTTCTTATTACAAAATGAATAAAGGTTAAGTTAAGCACTTCAAATTATGCTTAAATTGTTTGTAGTAGTGCTTTGGAATAAAAGAGATACAAAAGGTATTGAAATCGATTTTCTTATCTAATTAACACCAGAAACATTATCTTGAGTTGAAGATCTTTTACAATGCTAATGTAGATGAAAAGACTTGCTGTTGCTTCTTGATTATCACTTGTTGTAGTTCAACCTTACAAATGACCGTCAGACTAAAGGGATCAGGATGCAGCAGTGTACCTACAGTGTAGCATCTGGAGTATTTGTATAACCTGCATTCCATACGAAAACATGTGAATAACCAGATAATTATCATCACAATAAATGTTAAATGTTAATAAAGCTATTAAGAGGTAAGAAATGGATTTCAAACAATTGGTTAGCACTTCTGGACCTTTAAAAAGCAGGTCTAACCCATATAAACGTTTAGTATAGTAAAACCTCAGAAAAGTGTAATAAAGACTATAGAAAGCATGACAGTATAGATAATCATCGTAAAGCACAAAGAGTTATAAGCAAATTTAGAATCATGCCAACCCTTAATAAACTATGGTAAAAGCAAAGCATAATAATGGGGAAAGCATGGGGAAAGTGCAAAATGACACTAGTAAACTTGTGTAAGGGAATGCATTTCAATTTAGACAGAATAGATTAGAGTTGTATTGTCCTCTACTGGGTTTTAATGTCCACAGAGAATAGGAGACATTGGATAAAAATAAACTCCTTAAGGCTGATTGTGAGGAAGTGAGTTAGGGAAGCTAATAATAACTTATGGGCAGTAGTGTGGAGTCGTGGTTTGGACTCTGGACTCTTGACCGGAGGGTCGTGGGGTCAATCCCAGGTGGGGGACACTGCTGCTGTACCTTTGAGCAAGGTACTTTACCTAGATTGCTCCAGTAAAAACCCAACTGTATAAATGGGTAATTGTATTTTTTTTTTTAAAGTGATATCTGTATAATGTGGTATCTTGTAAAAATTGTAAGTCACCCTGGATAAGGGCATCTGCTAAGAAATAAGTAATAATAATAATAAAGCATCATTGCTCTGTGCCCTGAAGCTTATTGTTGAAGCAAAGATCAACTTTGGTTGAATTCCTTCAGCCTGTGAAACACAGATATGCTCCCCCACAATTGAGACATCTTTTCAGAAGCAATGAATTACTGCATAGAGCACTTAAAAAGGACGATTCGTCAACGTTATTACTGTTTTGCACTTAATATTGTGTTTCTATTTTGATAATGGTATATCAGGAGGCTGTGTGGTCCAGTGGTTAAAGAAAAGGTCCCCAGTTCAAATCCCACCTCAGCCACTGACTCATTGTGTGGCCCTGAGCAAGTCACTTAACCTCCTTGTGCTCCGTCTCTCGGGTGAGACGCAGTTGATGCATAGTTCACACACCCTAGTCTCTGTAAGTTGCATTGGATAAAGGCGTCTGCTAAATAAACAGATAATAATATCAACACAACAACCCTCCAAAAAAAAATCTGCCAGTCTGTTTCCAGGGTAACTCCCTCCACTTATTTTGCAAATAAATTATGTTCATAAGTTTACAAAGGGATATCTAAATATTTTTTATATAAAGAAAAAAGTCAGTAAAGGGTTTTAAGTAATCATGGCAACATTTATATTGCAATTTTAATTACTGGTAATTGATATTGAGCTTTTCCAGAACTTTCAAACATACTTGTTTCCCTGCCTCCCACCCTACAGCTGGCATCTAGCTGCTGCTTAAAAAGGATAAGGACCTGTGGCTGTGAGGGCTGCAGTGGTGACGTCAGACCAGGACATGAAACACAAACACAAAAACGTACGGGGCTAAACTGAGCCGCAATGGCGCTCCGCTTTTTATTTATTAATTAAACAAACAAAGCAGTTAAACAAAACACACCAAAACAAATGGGTACATTGGCCAAAGTAAAATAACACAAACAATAATAATTATTTTGTAAAACGAGTACCCTAGTTCGCTGTCTGGTAGCATTCGCTCTCGCTCTCAACTGCTCTCTATTCTCTACTGCTTTGAGACCAGAGTGGGTCTTTTATACTGTGGTTGGAGGTTTAATTACCTATTAAACAATTAAGGCTCCAGCCACATTCCCACAGGCTTTATTGGGATGGGGATTTAACCCCATCCACGCCAGCTGCACTTTATGAGACCGCCTTTTCGCCATCCCATGGCAGTGGAGGTGGGAGCTGCAGACATCATCCCTTTGGTGGTGGAAGTGGGAGCTGCAGGCAGTGTGTTGCTGCTGGTGGATGTAGAAACAGCAAGTAGTCTTCCTCTGCTGGTGGAGGTGGGAACAGCAGACAATCATCCTCTGCTGGTGGAGGTAGGAACAGCTCTCTCTTGCGCTCGTGCTCCCCCCGTCCTGGCGCTGAACGCCGTGCTGTCCCCGACTGGGCGCTGAACTCGTGCTCCCCCATCGGAGCGCTGGTCGCCGCACTCCCCGCTTGGCGTTGAACGCCGCGCTCCCCGTCTGGGTGCTGGACACTTGTGCTCTCCCCATCTGGGCACTGATTGCTCGTGCTCCCCCCATCTGGGCGCTGAAAGCTCGTGCTCCCCCCGTCTAGGCGCTGAACGCTCGTGCTCTCCCTGTCTGGGCGCTGAACGCTCGTGCTCTCCTTGTCTGGGTGCTGAACACTCGTGCTCTCCCTGTCTGGGCGCTGAACGCTTGTGCTCTGCCTGTCTGGGCGCTGATTGCTCGTGCTCCCTGTCTGGGCGCTGATCGCTCGTGCTCCCCCCATCTGGGCGCTGATCGCTCGTGCTCTCCCCGTCTGGGTGCTGGATACTTGTGCTCTCTCCGTCTGGGCGCTGATCGCTCATGCTCCCCCCGTCTGGGTGCTGGACACTCGTGCTCCCCATCTGGGCGCTGATTGCTCGTGCTCCCCCCGTCTGGGCGCTGAAAGCTTGTGCTCTCCCCGTCTGGGCGCTGATCACTTGTGCTCTCCCCATCTGGGCGCTGATCGCTCGTGCTCCCCCCGTCTGGGCACTGATCGCTCGTGCTCCCCATCTGGACGCTGACGGAGGGTCTGGAGCTAGGAGGAGAGGAGCTTCCACTAGATAAGGGAACAGGACGTGATGCTGACATTCCTCAGCAGCCACTGTATAGACTGCTGAGGGGAGCGTGGCGGAGACCAGCCCGGCCGCAGCTGCTGTGAGGAGGGCCAGCCCCGCCGTAGCCATGGCTAGAGTGGCCAACTCCAACCCCTGCACCACGCCTGTTCCTGATTCCTTCATCAGGGGGAGAAGTGGAGCTCCCGCTGCCGCCTTACCGGCCAGGGGCTCCCATCCTACCGTCGCCTCCCGAGGGTCCGCACCTGCCGTCGCCTTATGAGGGTTGTTGCTGACGTCACCTACAGAGGGACTGCTCCTGCCCTATTCTGCTTCACCTGGGGTTGCCAGAACTGCTTCACCTGGGGTCGCCTGCTCGCCGTCGCCTGGGGTCACCTGCTCGCCGTCGCCTGGGGCCGAGGTTGCCAGTATGCCATGGCCCGAGTTGCCACTGGGAGTATATTTATGTATTATTTTGTGTGTATATATATATACCATATTACTTCAATTTGGTGTTGCAGTGTTTATTTTAAATTGATTATTGCAGTGTTGCAGTGTTTATTTTAAAATGACTGCGGCCCTTAAACGAGGGCGGCGATTATACGAGGGTGGCCTTTATTAATAATACTATGCTTTACAAATGCTGCAATATTTATTAAATGAGTTAAGGCATTTTAGAAAAGGCACCATGAGAGGCTCCAATCTGCAGCACTATACTCTTGTGTGTTTTGGGGGCTTGAATACAGTACATTTACTGACAGGAGTACTGTACCAGCGAATCAGGAGTGTGTATTGGTTGCTATGGGCCGGGAGAAGAAGAGAGAGATGCAGTTGTTTTTCTTAAAGAAAAATATTACCTCTGAATATCGGTTTGATTTCTATTAAAACTAAAATAGATCCTTGTGGCAATGTGCCCCCCCCCTGTGTGTATTTGTGTGTTATATGTTGCATGTAGTGTGTTAATGTTGGTGTATTGTAGTTGCTACACAGGATATAATGTGGGTAATGAGCACGTGTGTTTAAAATGTATAATTGTATTTAGGCACAGGGATTGCACTTCACGTGCATTTAAAGTATTTAATATGTGATAACGGGGTTGCACAGAATTAGTTCACGTGCTGGGATTCAAGTGAATAATTAATTAGTAATTGAATCCTGGCACAACAGTATAAATAGATGCACAAAGCACTCACTTGGGGTTGTGTGTTCAGTGAGTGGAGAACGGGTGTGGAGAGGAGAGAATTTAAAAAACAAAGGAAAAACAAAGTATTTTTTACTCACCATGTTTGTTTGTCTGTTAGTCCACTGTTTGTTTTAGTGTTAATCCGTTTTGTTTGTCTGTTTATTTTGGCCACAAGTGCTGTGTCCTGTTTTCTGTTCAGCATTTTATTTTCTGTCTGTTTGATAATAAACCGTGCAGCAGCACATTCAATTCATCACATCACCCTGGGTCTAACTTCACCACTCAGCCGGACTGTCACAATCCTACTTGGTTATTTAGTTATTTATTTTTTTCTCACTGTAATTTACCTGCTTGTTTGTAATTTTTCTGTAAGAGAAACCGAAACTAAATCGTCTCATTGATAGTAAGCAAGTTTTTTTTTTTTTTTTTAAATATATAATTGTACAGGACTGAGTAAAATTCCAATGAATAAAAAACAAAACAACTAAACCCCCTACAAGAAGATATCTTCATTTTTTTTTACTTTGGCCAGTGAGCCCTTTATTTTGTGTTTTGTTAAAGTGTTTGTTTATTTTTGTTATTTAATAAATATTCTGCTGCTTCTGAACCTGACGTCACCACCCACACGCACCACTCTAGCCATCCATGACAAGGACATATTGTTCATCCATGAGAAGAACATATTGTTCTTTTTAAAGGGGATCAGTTGATGGCCACCCTCTCTCTCACACCTCTCACACTTACTAGTACTGCCCTCTGATTAGGAGGTGTGGGCTGTCCCTGGGAGGACTGGGTGACTGTGACAAGCTGGCTTTAGTGGTTATGTCAGACCAGAAAGGAGTACACAGACAGACAGTACCGGTGAGTGAATCTGAGACGCTGTTGCGCTCAGTGTTTTAATAACACACAGAAAATAAAAAGGTTGAACAAAACAGAAAACAGGACACGGCACTTGCGGCCAAAATAAACAGACAAACAAAACGAACACTAAACACAAAACAAGTACGGTGCTGGTGCTTCCAGCACTTGTCGCAGTTGTTTACTTTTAATATTATTATTATTACCACGTTTACCTTCTCTCTCTCTCTCTCTCTGCATGCTGGGAGGTTGTGGGGAGGCGGGTGTGTGAGTGCGGTGAGAAAAGTGAATGTTTATTTATTTATTTATGTATTTATTTATTTATTGGCTTTTCACTGTTAGTTGTTTTTGTTTACTTGTTTTGTTGTGAATTATTGGCCATTATGGCCCCTTTAGGGGGAAGACCCCCTCTGGTTTTTAATTTTGAAACTTTAACTCGGAGGCATGGTTTAAAAATAGTGAGCCAGGAAGATGTATCTGTGGAGGACTGTGTGTTAGCTCTAGGAAGCCGTATTGGATACAATAATATTGTATCTGCTTCTAAAATGAATAAGGCAATTGTTATTTTTTAAAAAACAGAAGAATTAGTAAACAGCGTAGTAGAGGAGGGGGTGACGGTGAGTGTTGTTTTTTTTTGCCCGTGCTCCCGTTGTCTTCCCCGGTAGTGAAGGTGACGATTTCGAACGTACCCCCGTTTCTCATGAACGAGCTGCTGGTTACTGAGTTGAGCAGTCACGGAAAGCTCACGCACGGGGTCAGGAGGGTGTCGCTGGGATCCAGAGCTCCGGAGCTGGGACACGGCATGCCATTCCGAAGACAGGTATTTATGATTTTAAAAGATGCAGAACAGGACCTTAATCTTGTACTGAAATACAAGATTGAAGGGACTGAATATATTATTTTTGTAACTTCGGATGTTATGACGTGCTACAGCTGCGGAGCGCGAAGGCATACTCGGCGCACATGTCCGAGGAAAGAGCCTGCTGCCGGGCAGGGAGAACAGCGGGAGGAGGGTGAGCGAAATGAACAGACGGAAACTGCTGATGGTGATCAGCCGCGGGGTGAGGAATTGTGTAAAGGGAGTTAATAAATGAGGGTGACGCCGGGGAAGGAACGTCAGAAGTAGAAATAATAATTACTAATGACGGAGAGGGAGTAATTATTATTATTATTATTTATTTCTTAGCAGACGCCCTTATCCAGGACGACTTACAATTGCAAGCAAATACATTTCAAGTGTTACAGTACAGGTAATACAATAAGAGCAAGATAAATACAATGACAAGTTCAAGCAAGTACAAGTGTGACAAAATACAATTCAATTCAGCAGTTACATCAAGATATGATTAAATACCAAATACTACAGTTTAAACATATGGCAGATTACAGTACTCTGAAGTACAGGATTAAATGCAGTAAAATAGGGGGCAGGTAAGAGTAAGTAAAGCAAATTTAAGGAAGGGTGAAAGTGTCCCAGGGGGGAAACAGAGGAGTTCTACAGGTGCTGTCTGAAGAGGTAAGTCTTAAGGAGGCGCCGGAATGTGGTCAAGGACTGGGCGGTCCTGACATCTGTAGGTAGGTCATTCCACCACTCATGGAGCGAGGGTGGAGAAGGAGCGGGCTCTGGAGGCAGGGGAGCGTAGAGGAGGTAGAGCCAGTCTTCTAGTGCAGGCGGAGCGGAGAGGTCGAGTGGGGGTGTAGGGAGAGATGAGGGTCTGGAGGTAGCTGGGTGCAGTCTGGTCAAGGCATCTGTAGGCTAGTACAAGAGTCTTGAACTGGATGCGGGCGGTGATCGGTAGCCAGTGGAGTGAGCGGAGTAGTGGAGTTGCGTGGGAGAAGCGAGGCAGAGAGAACACCAGGCGGGCAGCAGAGTTCTGGATGAGCTGGAGCGGACGGGTGGCGGCCGCAGGGAGGCCAGCCAGGAGGGAGTTGCAGTAGTCTAGGCGGGAGAGTACCAAGGCCTGGACCAGGAGCTGGGTGGCGTGGTTGGTGAGGAAGGGTCGGATTCTTCGGATGTTGCTCAGGAAGAATCGGCAAGTGCGTGCCAGAGTGGAGATGTGCTGGGAATAAGAGAGGCAGGGGTCCAGGGTGACTCCGAGGTTCTTAAGCGGAGGAAGAGGGAGAGAGTGTGGTAGATTCCAGAGGAACAGAGATAGAGAGATCAGAGGAGGGGAGGAGGAGGGAAAGAAAAGGAGGTCAGATTTAGAGAGGTTAAGTTTGAGGTGATGCGAGTGCATCCAGGAGGAAATAGCAGACAGACAGGTAGAGATACGGGAGGAGATGGTGGAGTCAGAGGTGGGGAAGGAGAGGAAAATCTGAGCATCATCAGCATAGAAATGGTATGAGAAACCATAGGATGCGATGAGGGGCCCAGGGAGCGGGTGTAGAGAGAGAACAGGAGAGGACCCAAGACTGACCCTTGGGGACTCCTGTTAAGAGAGGGTGAGGTGTGGAGGTTGCTCCACGCCAGGTTACCTGGTAAGTGCGGTTGGAGAGGTAGGAGGAGAACCAGGCCAGAGCAGTGCCAGAGACTCCCAGGTCAGCGAGAGAGGACAGTAGAATAGAGTGATCAACAGTGTCAAAGGCAGCAGAGAGGTCGAGGAGAATTAGGACAGAGGAGAGAGAGGCAGCTCGGGCAGACTTAAGTGAGTTGGTGACAGACAGGAGGCGGTTTCAGTGGAGTGAGCAGAGCGGAAGCCAGATTGGAGAGGGTCGAGCAGAGAGTGGTTGGACAGGAAAGCAGAGAGCTGGCGGTGTACAGTCCGCTCAAGGGTTTTGGAGAGGAAGGGCAGGAGGGAGACAGGACGGTAGCTCTGGAGGGAGGTGGGGTCAAGGGTAGGTTTTTGAGGATGGGAGTGATAGAGGCTTTTTGAAGGCAGAGGAAAGAGACCAGAAAGTAGAGAGGTGTTGAGAAGGGAGGAGATGAAGGGAAGTAGAGCAGGAGCAGCAGCTTGAAAGAGGTGAGTGGGGAGGGGGTCCAGGGCACACGTGTTGGGTTTGTGACCCTGGAGCAGGGAGGAGAGGTCAGAGTCTGAGAGGGCGAGAAGGTGGAGAAGGAGGGTGAGTTAGTAGGGGATGCAGTGGGTGTAGGGGTTGGGGCAGGAGGGGTGCGGGGAGGGAGAGGTGTTAAAGAGTTTGCGGATATCTGAGATTTTAGAAGAGAAGAAGGAGGCAAAGTCATCAGGGGAGATAGAGGAGGGAGGAGGAGGGGGAGGGTTTAGGAGGGAGGAGAAGGTAGAGAATAGTTTACGTGGGTTGTTAGTGGAAGCTTGGATTACAGATTGGAAATAAGTACATTTAGCAGAGGAGAGAGTAGAGGAGAAGGAGGAGAGGAGAGTGCGGTAAAGGTCTAGGGCAGCAGGGAGTTTGGTTCTCTTCCATTTCTTTTCAGCAGATCGCAGTGTGATTCTTGCCGAGCGGAGTGCAGAAGAGAGCCAGGGATGGGGAGGGAGGGGCGAGCAGGTCGGGAGGTGAGGGACAGAGGGAGTCGAGAGGGAGGTGAGGGAGGAGAAGAGGGTGGAGGTAGCAGAGTCTACGGAGAGTTGTGAAAAGGAGTCGATAGGAGGGAGGTGAGAGAGAGCAGTGGAGGCAAGGACAGAGGGGAGAGAGCGGAGGTTCGGGAGAGGTGACAGTGGGAGTAGGAGGAGCAGGGAGAGGGGGAGAGACAGAGAAAAGAGATGAAATAGTGATCGGAGAGGTCCAGGGGTGACAGAGAGGGTGGAGGGGCAGCAGGCCCTGGAGAAGATGAGGTCCAGTTGACGGCCAGCTTTGTGGGTAGGAGGGGATGGAGAGAGACAGAAGTCGAAGGAGTGAAGGAGAGGGAGGAATCCAGCAGAGTGGCTGGGGTTGGAGAGATGGATGTTGAAGTCACCTAGCAGGACAGTTGGGGTAGACAGAGAGGGAGGGAGGAGAGTAGATAGTCAAGTTCATCCAGAAAGTGAGCGAGAGGCCCAGGGGGGCGGTACAGTACAATGAGCAGGAGTTGACAGGGAGAGGTTAGTTGGACTGCGTGAAATTCAAAGGTATTGACAGAGAGTGAGGAGAGATCGGAGGGGACAGAAAAGAGTAAGGAGGGAGAGGGGAGAAGACCAGTCCCACCTCCCCATCCAGTGAGACGCGGGGCATGGGACAGGACATAGAGAGAGGACAGGGCAGCAGGAGTTACAGTGTTATCAGGGGACAGCCAGGTTTCAGTGAGAGCAAGGAAATCGAGAGAGAGGTGGGAGGCAAAAGCAGAGATGAAATCAGCTTTGTTAGCAGAAGAGTGACAGTTCCAGAGTGCACCAGAGAGTGTGCAGGAGGGGGGGAGAGGCAGAGGGATGAGGTTAGAGGGGTTGGAGGAGCAGCAGCGGAGAGAGGGCAGAGGACGGGGACGAGAGGACAGAACAATGCCTGCAGTAAGCGCTGATGGTGAAAAAATAAACGAAGTAGAAACGGTAGACAGACATGGAATGAGGATACGGTAGTTCAGGTTTCTTGTGTAACAAATGAGAGAGATAATGGACTTTTTAAAATGCCAAAAGAAAAACCATTAAAAAGACTGTATACATCTTCAAAGGTGCCGGTCTCTGCAAAAAAAAAAAGAACCGTGGTTGTAAGTGAAAGCCACACCGGTCAGCAGATAGAAGCAGGAGTCTGTCTGGGGGCCCGTGGGAGTGCAGGCGTCCAGCAGGGACTCGCTACGGAGCTCTACGGGAAGCGCGGCCTCAGAGAGTGGAGACGGGCTGACAGGTGACTGTCAATCATATGATTTTGCCGGCAGTCAGGGGGTAGACGGGTACAGTGCCAAAGATGTGAAAACGTTTTTATATCAAACTAAAGGACAGCGGGGAGTAAATGTAAAAGATTTTTTCCCAGATTCAGAAATGTTTCTGAGCACTGGACAAATTATATTGCAGAATGCTGTTGTAGCTGACTTTAGCAAGAGTGCTACAGACTTAAAAAAATGATGAGTAATATACGTAACTTAAATAAAAAGTAAAATGGATAATAGGATTAAATTAATCATTTTAGTTTTTTTTCTGTTTTTCTTTTACTGTGTTTTTTTTGTTTACCTTTATCTTTCAATATGGGTGCTTTTAAGATTGCTAGTTTGAATGTTAATGGATTTAGGAATCCTCAAAAAAGTGGCGGTTTTTGAATTTTTAATGCGAAAAAAATGAAATGTAATCTTTTTACAAGAAACGCATTCAGACGATAACAATGATGCTGACTGGTTGAAGGGCTGGAAGGGGGAATTGTTTTTAAGCCACAGCACTAATGGCAGTGCAGGGGTAGCAATTTTATTTTCAAATAATTTTAAACCTGATTTTATAAAAATAACTGAGGTGGTAAAAGGCAGAGTGTTGATGGTGCAAGTTAAGGTGGGAAACTCACGGTTTGCTTTTGTAAATATATATGCTCCCAATAACAGCCAAGATAGGATTGAAGTATTTTCTGCTCTGGGTGATGTACTGGCAGGCTGTGACATAGAGGAGGCCCTGATCGTTGGGTGGGATTGGAACTGTACAGTGGACAGTGATCTTGATAGGAACCATTTGGAACCAAGTCCACAGTCAGTTATGCAGCAGTGGAGAACGCAGCAGTGTAGATTTGTTTCTCTCAGGCAGTGGTGGGACATTGGGAAGACCCAGGTCAGACTCCTCTGTCAGCAATACACTGAAGGCACCACAGGCAGTCTGAATGAGGCTATGAGGAGGCTGGAGGGGGAGATCTCAGGGCTGTACTCGGCTCCTCAGATAGATCACGAGGGCAGATTGATTGAAGATCTGAAACTCAAGAAGCAGAAGTTAGCCAGTCTGCTGGATACTAAAGTACAGGGGGCGCTGGTATGGTCGCGGTTCCAGAGTATTACAGAGGTTGACGCACCAACACAGTTCTTTGGGCTGGAGAGGAAGACACAGCAGAACAGGGTGATACACTGTCTTAAGACGCCCGAAGGGCGAGTACTGAAAAACAGGGAGGAGATCTGTGGATTTGCTGCGGGTTTCTACAGAGGTCTGTACTCGGCGGAGGCCGGGGCCAGGCCAGAGGCCAGGCAACTGTTTCTAAAAGATCTTCCCAGGATTAAAGAGGAGAAAGCCAGGGGGCTAGAGTTCCAGCTGACCATTGAAGAGCTGACCACTGCCCTGCAGGGGCTGAACAACGGGAGGGCGCCAGGGCTTCATGGACTAACTGCTGAGTTTTATAGTGAGTTCTGGGCTCTGTTGGGGCTGGATTTGCTCTTGGTGTTGCAGGAGAGCTTGCAGGAAGGTCTGTTGCCTCTGAGCTGCCGGCGGGCGGTCATCACCCTGCTGCCTAAAAAAGGAGACCTGATTTCTATAAAGAACTGGAGACCTGTGTCGCTCTTGTCGGATTATAAAATCCTGTCCAAGGTCTTCTCAAGTAAGCTGAGCGCGGTGATGACAGAGGCAGTGCACCCTGACCAGACGTACTGTGTGCCCGGCAGGTCCATATTTGACAATATTTTTTTAATTAGGGATATTGTGACTGCTTCAAAGTTTTTTGGGTTAGATTGTGGTCTGATCTCCCTCGATCAGGAGAAGGCTTTTGACCGGGTCAATCATGATTATTTATTCAAGGTCTTAGAGGCCTTGGGGAATGGCCTAGGTTTCCGGGCCTACATTCGGCTCCTGTACTGTCATCTTTTCAGTGTGCTGAAGATCAATAGTGGCTTGAGTGAACTGTTTCTCGTCCAGAGAGGCATCAGACAGGGATGCCCCCTTTCTGGAATGCTCTACTCTCTCTCCATAGAGCCCCTGCTACATAGGCTGAGGCAGCTGCTTATTGGCTTTCCTATTCCCACCCATCCCTTGCAGGTAGGCAGGGTCGCGGCATATGCTGATGATTTGTTCCAGCCAGCAAGATGTAGATGCTCTGTCAGTGTCAAGAGCAGTTTGAGAGGGTGTCCTCAGCTAAAGTAAACTGGGCAAAGAGCAGCGCACATCTGGTGGGAGCTTGGGAGGGTGCGCACCCCCCTGCTCTCCAGGCCGGGTTGCAGTGGACTCGCTCTGGACCTAAGGTTTTAGGGGTGTTTTTGGGTGAGATTGATGAGACCCAGAAAAACTGGAATGGGCTTTTAGAGAAAGTCCGGAGTAGGCTGAGGGCGCATGCTGGTTGCTGCCCCAGCTTTCTTTTAGGGGTAGGAATTTTAGGGAGCATTGATTATGAATAACTTTGCAGCCTCTATGCTTTGGCATAGTTTCACCTGCTTGGACCCCCTACCAGGAGCTCGTTACACTGATACAGAGAGTATTTTTGGATTTTTTATGGGATGGGCTGCATTGAGTCAGGAAGGGCGTGCTGTACCTGCCCCTCCAGGAGGGTGGGCAGGGACTTATTGATATCAGCAGCAGGCTTGCAGCTTTCCGGTTACAGGCAGCTCAGAGGCTGCTGTGCCCCCGGACCCTACTCACCCCCTACCTTGGATAATATTGGCTACAGCCATTATGCAGTGTGTTGGGGGGTTGCAATATGATAGGCATTTGTTTGTGATGCATAGTCTTGCTTTAGATGTGTCCCTCCTCCCAGAGTTTTATAGGAGCAATTACAGGCATGAGTCTATTTGGATAAGTCTCTACCAGCTTTGCACATCTGGACACTGCAATTTTTGCCCATTCTTCTTTGCAAAATTGCTCAAGCTCCATCAAGTTGGATGGGGACCTTTGGTGAACAGCAATTTTCAACTCTTTCCACATATTCTCAATTGGATTGAGGTCCGGGCTTTGACTGGGCCACTCCAGGACATTGACCTTTTTGTTTTTAAGGCACTCCAGTGTGGCTTTGGCTGCATGTTTTGGGTCATTGTCCTGCTGGAAGAGAAATCTTCTCCCAAGTCCCAGGTCTCTTGCAGACTTCAGCAGGTTTTCCTCCAGGATTTCTCTGTACTTTGCTGCATCCATTTTGCCCTCTATCTTCACAAGCTTTCCAGGCCCTGATGCAGAGAAGCATCTCCATAGCATGATGCTGCCACCACCATGCTTCACGGTAGGGATGGTGTTCTCAGGATGATGTGCGGTGTTAGGCTTGCGCCAGATATAGCGCTTAGCGTTGAGGCCAAAAAGCTCTATTTTGGTCTCATCAGACCATAGAATCTTCTTCCACTTGGTCTCAGAATCTCCCACATGCCTTCTGGCAAACTCTAGCCGAGATATGATGTGAGTTTTTTTCAACAATGGCTTTCTTTTTGCCACTCTCCCATAAAGGCCAGTTTTGTGAAGCACCCGGGCTATTGTTGCCGTATGCCCAGTGTCTCCCAGCTCAGCCATGGAAGACTGTAACTCCTTTAGAGTTGCCATAGGCCTCTTGGTGGCCTCCCTGACTAGTGCCCTTCTCGCCCGGATACTCCGTTTTTGAGGATGGCCTGTTCTAGACAGATTCACAGTTGTGCCATATTCTCTCCATTTCTTAATAATGGACTTTACTGTGCTCCGGGGGATATTCAATGCCTTAGAAATGTTCTTATATTCTACCCCTGATTGGTGCTTTTGAAGAACCTTATTCCGGATTTGCTTTGAATGTTCCTTCATCTTCATGATGTAGTTTTTGTTAGGAAATGTGCTAACCAACTGTAGGACCTTCCAGAGACAGGTGTATTTAACCTGAAATTATGTGAAACACCTTAATTACACACAGGTGGACTCCATTCAACTAATTATGTGACTTCTAAAGACAATTGGTTGCACCAGAGCTTATTTAGGTGTGTCATAGCAAAGGGGGTGAATACTTATGCAATCAATTATTTTCTGTTTTATATTTGTAATTAATTTAGAACAATTTGTAGATTTTATTTTTCACTTTGACATTATGGACCTTTTTTGTGTTGATCAGTGGCAAAAACTCCTAATTAAATCCATTTTGATTCCATGTTGTAACACAATAAAATGTGGAAAAGTCCAAGGTGGGTGAATACTTTTGAGAGCCACTGTATTTATTATGTATGTGGCAGGGTACACCCTGCCCCTGTGCATATTTTGTATTTATGTTATTATTAGTTCAAATGTATGTATGTATTGATGCACAGGGTGTGGTGTTATTAGTGTTTAAAATGTAGGTATTTGTGCATGGATGTTTTAGGTCTGCAGGGAAGGATTGACTTCCTTCCCTGCTAAAGCAGTTCACATGCAGGCTGTGCCTGGACTCGATTGAATAATTAACAAATTGTAAACATATAAAAACAATTGCTACCCATGCTGGTTTTACACCAGCACGATACTTGTTTGTTTTGTATGTCTGTTTGTTTTGGCCATCGGGCTATTTATTAACTGTTTTGTTTCTGTTTTGTTTAAACCTTTTACTTATTAAATACATGCACCATGTGCTTGCACCTGCAGCATTGTTGTCTGTATTTCCTGGTCTGACGTCACCCACAAGCCATCCATGTGACAATGTAAAAAATTATTTCTAACAGAAGACTACAACTGGTCTTTTTAATCTTCTGATGTCTGGTCTACTTCTGCTTCCAGTCTTTATACTGTACTGTTACTTGACTTGACCATTTATGCTGGTGAAAAAGTATGCGTCATAGAGTAAAGAAAACTGGTAAGTGTCAACAATAGAAGACTATGGGGGAGGGAACATCATTATACAGGGTCAGGTACTGCTTAGACCCCCAATCTTCCAATTTGAAGCCTGAAAGTCAGATAACCTCACACCCTGGACTGGAATAGTGGCATGTTGAGCCATGTCCAACGCATTGGAAAGGGAAACATAATTAAATGCTTAATTTTAGATCTATAGAGTTCACTCGAAGTACAATTCCTTATTTATTCTAATCCCTACGTACAGTACATGCATGGTTTCCTTAAAATGTTCCTTCACTTACTGCTGTGATTCTCAACAAGTTAAAAAACAAGAATAACTTTAGTTTGGTGTGGTTTGTGGCACAACGCAAGATAATTTATATGCTGCAGATTAGCATCTAAACACAGTTTGTACTACTGGAAAGTAGACTTTTTGCACTGGGGCAGGGGTTCTTAAACTGTGTGCAACTGTTCCAAGGGAGGCACTGCCTATTTCTACCACCATTTGTTTAATTAAAGATGCAGTTCTCTTTCATTTAGAGCCCTGGTGTTTGAGGGCATGCTGATGTATACTGCCAAATATGTGTTTTAAAACAATAATTTCTATAATTGTGTAATCACCTGGATACACTGTGTTAAGTGTACAAAACATGTGATCCAGTGTAAAGATTTGATCACTGTTAACTAATGACTTTTTCGTTTCCTTTTTATGAAGCACTATTACAAAGCAAAGGAGGTGTAAACGTTAAACCGGACCAACAATAAAGAACGCTTATATCCTGTAAATACTCCACATAAAAAAAGAAATACCTTATTTTTGTGAAGAAATCCTTGGTTTGTTGATCTGCTTGTAATGTGGTTGAATGGATGTGGCGATCCTGATACAGTGCTCCAATCTGTCATATCCCAGGCGATTCCGCAGCTTGTTTTTAATAACATTCATCATGGAAAACGTAGCTTCACATTGCTTGAGAACATACAAAGTATTTTTAGGCTTGAAGATGCCAAACACGGGTATTTATCTCTTGGTACCTGCAGCCAAAAGTCAGCCCTCTTGTTGCTGGATTTGTAGCACTGTGCAAAGAAAGATCAGTTTCAAACTCTAACTGCACAGCTACCTTGTTGGAATAAAACGGTTTAAGACTGGAAACCATTCTCTCACATTGTGTTCGAAGGAGCATCCAAAAAATGTGAAAGCTGACTAACAGCAAAATGTCTGTGAAGCAACTGTCAAATGTATCTAACAGCTTGGCACGCAACAAATGGGGAAAATGCATAAAGTCTTTGTTGTTTACATCATCTTTAAAAAATTGCAATTTTGCTTTGAATGCTTTTTCAGCAGAAAGCATTTCCATTGGGGTTTTGTCCTTTCCCTACAGAGTAAGGTTGAAGGCATTGAAGTGAGCAGTTACACCAGTAATGAAAACTAGCTAACTAAGATGAACACAGCTTTTGGGCGAGCAAGCTGGGACCCTGCCTGATCGGGGAGGCTCAGGCAGCGACCTCAACGCCGCCAGTTACGACCTTGTCAAGCTGGCCATTCTCTGCCGCCTCAACATTACGGCAGAGACCCACCGGGTACGGTTCAGGGAGTACCGAAGATCCCCGGAGACACACCCCAGGGTGGTTGCAGAGCGGTTGTCTGACCACATGGTACACTGGCTGACCCCCGAGAAGAAAACCAACCTGCAAATGGAGGAAGCAGTGGTTGTGGAGCAATTCTGCCATGTGGTCGGCGCCGATACCCAGGCCTGAATATGGCGCCACAATCCCGACACCCTGGAAGCCGCCGTGAAACTGGACAAGGATTTTATGGACTCCCTAGTCTCTGCCCGGACCGAGATCGGACCGGACCGGTCTGTTTATTTTGGCCGCAAGTGCCGTGTCCTGTGTTTTGTTTTGTACAAACCTTTTATTTTACAATAAACCGGCGCAAGCAAGAGCATTTACCATTTCATCCACTGTCTGTCTGTGTACTCCTTTCTGGTCTGACGTAACCACTAGAGCCTGCTTGTCACACGTGGTGTCAGAAGTGGGATAACAGCGCCCCCAAGACTCATGCCAGAAAGGGTACTGTACAAAAAAAAAATGAGCCGGCAACAGCAGAGCAAAGGGGAAAAGGAGGAAGCAGGGCTGTGGTGTTTCGCCTGTGGCAAAACCTGTCACACCACCATGCACTGCTCTGTCCATGTGGCTCTTCGGGCATGAGGGAAGACACTGAGGAGTGGTTCCGCCAGAAGGCTAGGAAGCCAGGACCCGACCGGCAGTCATTGCCATTGTGCCCCCTCTGCGAGGGTAAGCATTACTTTGCCGTCTGTCCCTTCCGCAGTTATGAGGAGGAACTAGCACCTGTGGGAGGAGCCCATGCATCCAGCGCCCGGACGGGGGGGCTGCGAGCGTCCAGCGCCCGGACGGGGGGACCGCGAGCGTCCAGCACCCAGACGGGGGACCGCGGCGTCCAGCACCCAGACGGGGATCGCGGCGTCCAGCACCCGGACGGGGGACCGCGAGCGTCCAGTGCTCGAGAGGCAATTGTTCCCATCTCCACCAGCAGGATAATGCCTGCTGTCCCCATCTCCACCAGCAGAGGAAAAATGCCTGCTGTCCCCGTCTCCACCAGCAGAGGAAAAATGCCTGCTGTCCCCATCTCCACCAGCAGAGGAAAAATGCCTGCTGTCCCAATCTCCACCAGTAGAGGGAAAATGCCTGCTGTCTCCACTTCCACCAGCAGAGGGTGAATGCCTGCTGGGTCCACTTCCACCAGCAGAGGGTGAATGCCTGCTGGTATCACTTCCCCCACCGTCACCATCACGAGGAGAGGAGCCGGAGCTGCCTCTGCCACCACCAGCAGAGGGAGCATGCCTACTGTCCCCATCACAACCAGCAGAGGAAGAATGCCTGCTGGTTTCCCCATCACAACCAGCAGAGGAAGAATGCCTGCTGGTTTCCCCATCACAACCAGCAGAGGAAGAATGCCTGCTGGTTTCCCCTTCCGAGACAGAGGGAGAACCGCACCAGCAAGTGATGTAGAGCTACACCAGTCCCCTGCAAGTGAGGTAGAACCGCACCAGTCCCCTGCAAGTGAGGTAGAGCCGCACCAATCCCCTGCAAGTGAGGTAGAACCGCACCAGTCCCCTGCAAGAGAGCGAGAGTCGCACCAGTCCCCTCCATCTCCAGGAGTAGAGCTGCCTCTGCCTCCACCTCCTTCACCGCCTCGAGCAGAGCAGCAGGAGCTGCCTCTGCCTCCACCACCTCAACCACTTCCACCAGGAGGAGAGCAGCAGGAGCTGCCTCTGCCACCGGCAGGAGCAGAACAGCAGGAGCTGCCTCTACCTCCACCAGCAGGAACAGAGCAGCAGGAGCTGCCTCTGCTTCCACCATCTTCACCGGCAGGAGCAGAGCAGCAGGAACTGCCTCTGCCTCCTCCACAAGCAGAGGGTGAATATCTGCTGGTTCCGCCGTCACTGTCGTGGGAGGACTGCTTGCTCCTCCCACCTCCACCAGCAGAGGGTGAATACCTGCTGGTTCCACCTTCACCGCTGTGGGAAGATTGCTTGCCGCTCCCACTTCCACCACAAGAGGAGCTGCAGCTGAGTTTCGCACCACCCAAGGATGCCTGTCCCAGTTTTGGGAAATGCCTGCTGTCCCCATCTCCACCAGCAGAGGGAAAATGCCTGCTGTCCCCATCTCCACCAGCAGAGGGAAATGCCTGCTGTCCCCATCTCCAGCAGCAGAGGAAAAATGCCTGCTGTCCCCATCTCCACCAGCAGAAGAAAAATTCCTGCTGTCCTCATCTCCACCAGCAGAGGAAGAATGCCTGCTGTCCCCATCTCCACCAGCAGAGAAAAAGTGCCTGCTGGTTGCGCCTTCAGAGCCGCATCCGTCCCCTGCAACAGAAGGAGACCAGCACCAGTCCCCTGCAAGAGAGGGAGACCCGCACCAGTCCCCTGCAAGAGAGGGAGATCTGCACCAGTCCCCTGCAAGAGAGGGTGAGCTGCACCAGTCCCCTGCAAATGAGGCAGAACCACACCTGTCCCCTGCAAGAGAGGGAGAGCCGCACCAGTCCCCTGCAATCGGGGGAGACTACACGCTGCTCCCACCTCCGTCGCCAGGAGACTTCACGCTGCTCCCTCCTCCGTCGCCAGGAGACTACACGCTGCTCCCACCTCCGTCGCCAGGAGACTACACGCTGCTCCCACCTCCGTCGCCAGAAGACTACACGCTGCTCCCACCTCCGTCGCAAGGAGACTACACGCTGCTCCCACCTCCGTCGTCAGGAGACTACACGCTGCTCCCACCTCCGTCGCCAGGAGACTACACGCTGCTCCCACCTCCGTCGCCAGGAGACTACACGCTGCTCCCATCTCCGTCGCCAGGAGACTACACGTTGCCCCCACCTCCACCACTTCCGCCACTAGGAGCAGAGCTGCCTCTGCCTCCACCACCTCCACCAGGTGGAGAGCAGCAGGACCTGCTTCTGTCTCCGCCACCTTCACCACCAGGAGCAGAGCAGCAGGAGCTGCCTCTGCCTCCACCACCTCAACCGCTTCCACCACCAGGAGGAGATCAGCAGGAGCTGCCTCTGCTTCCACCACCTTCGCCACCAGGTGGAGAGCAGCAGGAGCTGCCTCTGCTTCCACCACCTCCATCGGCAGGAGCAGAGCAGCAGGAGCTGCCTCTGCCTCCACCACCTTCAACGGCAGGAGCAGAGGAGCAGGAGCTGCCTCTGCCTCCACCACCTTCAACGGCAGGAGTAGGGCAGCAGGAGCTGCGTCTGCCTCCACCACCTTCAATGGCAGGAGCAGAGCAGCAGGAGCTGCCTCTGCCTCCGCCACCTCCACCAGCAGATGGTGAATACCTGCTGAGTTTGCCATCGCCTGGGGATGCCTTCACGTCACTGCCCAGGGATGCCTTCACGTCACCGCCCAAGGATGCCAGCCTCGCACCGCCCAAGGATGCCAGCCTCGCACCACCCAAGAATGCCAGCCTCGCACCGCCCAAGGATGCCAGCCGCGCTTCGCCCAAGGATGCCAGCCTCACATCGCCTGGGGCTGCCTATTGCTCCGCATTGCCTGGGGCTGCCTGTTGCTCCGCATCGCTTGGGGCTGCCTGTTGCTCCACATTGCAGCAGGAAGTACTGTGGCCGGAACCCCACCAAGGGGAGCTGCCAGCCACAAAGACGGGGGGGGAGATCCGGAGACCACCAAACCCAGCAGTAGTTTTGCTGCCGGAGATCGTGGGGGAGGTTAGGAGACCTGCTCCCACTGCAGCAATTTCGCTGCCGGAAGTACTGTGGCCGGAACCCACTCAAAAGGGGGACCACCCCCCAAGCAGCCTTTCCGCTGCCAAGACTACCCCGGCTGGAGGAGCCAGACTGGGAGCCAGTAATGTCTCTGCTGACAGCATTTCCACTGTCAGCTGGGAAGCTGCCAGCATTGCCACCAGCAGCAGAAGAGTGGCAGGAGTGTGCCACCCCGCTGTCAGCATTGCTGCTGACAGCCTTACGACCTGTGGGCCCCTTGAAGCCTCTGGTTCTGGCCCAGGACTTTGTGCTGGACTTTTGGGCTTTTAAGGGAGGAGGTGGCCGTTGAGGCCATGTGTGCTGCGCACAAGGGGGGGTATATGTGGCAATGTGCCCCGCCCCTGTGTGTATTTTTGTGTTTTATGTTGTATGTTGCATATGTTAATGTTGGTGTATTGTAGTTGGTACACAGGATATAATGTGGGTAATGCTTGCAGTGTTTAAAATGTATAATTGTATTTAGGCACGGGGATTGCACTTCACATGCATTTAAAGTATTTAATATGTGATAACGGGGTTTTCACAGATTAGTTCACGTGCTGGGATTCAAGTGAATAATTAATTAGAAATTGAATCCCAGCACAATTGTATATATAGATGCACATTTCATTCACTCGGGGTTGTGTGTTCAGGGCGAAGGAACGGGAGAGAGTGAGGAGATAAATTATAAAAAGCAATTGCTACGTGGACGTGTTTGTTTAGTATTCCTTTCTGTTTGTTAGCGTCTGTTCATTTTGTTTGTCTGTTTATTTTGGCTAAAGTGCCGTGTCCTGTGTTTTGTTCAAACCTTTTTATTTATAATAAACCGGTGCAAGCAAGCGCCTTCATCATTTCATTTCATCCGTCCTGTCTGTGTTATTCATTTCCTGGTTCTGACCCCTCATCCAGCCGTGTCACATATCCCCACCAAACTCACCAACAGACTCCAACTGGTCCAGAACTCTGCTGCCAGAATCCTCACCCGCACTAGATCAACTGAACACTTTACACCAATTCTCCTACACTGGCTCCCTGTGCAATACCGTATTGACTTTAAGACACTCCTCCTCACCTATAAAGCCCTCCATAACCTGGCACCCACCTACCTTTGTGACCTTCTCCCAGTTTATGCCCCCTCCTGCTCCCTCTGCTCCTCCTTTTCTGGTGTTCTTTTTACCCCTCCATTCCGCCTCTCCACCATGGGTGCCCGGTCCTTTAGCTGCTCAGCACCCAGGCTCTGGAATGCACTCCCCCCACACATACGACATGCAGACACAGTCATCTCATTCAAAAAATCTCCTGAAAACACACCTCTTCCAGGAAGCCTATGACCTTTTGTCTATGGTCTATGTTTGACTCTGGCCTACCCCCCTCCCCCCCCCTTCTGTGCCTTCCCAGTATTCCTGTGTATTCCTATGTGGCCCCCAACCTAAATCCTTACTCTAAACCAGGTCCGCATCCTATTCCCAACCCTACCCCCATAAACCTAAACCCTTACCCTAAACGGGGTTCATATCTTCTACCTAACTCCTCCCTCCTCTTTTTATCTGTCCTGTTTTGTCTGGTCTTTTGATTTTAGATTTTTAGATTTTAAATTGCACTGTTGATTGATGTACTTGATTTTACGACTTTATGGATTGCGCTTGATTTTATGTAGGCCTACTTTTGATGTAAGATGTCCTTGAGTGTCCTGAAAGGCGTCCGCCAAATAAAATGTATTATTATTATTATTATTATTATTATTGGGTAGGGAGGGAGGTCTTATTTATAGCCCCAGGAAATATAGAGGATGATTTAGGCCAATGTCCAGAGACTCCTAAAGGGCTGTTTCACTTTAAAACCATGCCGTTTGGGCTACACGGTGTGCCCGCTGCTTTTCAGAGACTGATGGACCAGGTTTTACGCCCACATCATGAATATGCAGCAGTGTATATTGATGACGTGGTTATTTACAGCTCCACCTGGCGAGAGCATTTGGCTAGGATTGCAGCCTTCCTTCAGTCTCTAAGGGTAGCCCGGCTGACAGCTAACTTGAGAAGACTCACCAAAATCCAGGCTTTGGTCGACGCAGCAATCCCCAAAACCAAGACTCAGGTGAGGTCACTACTGGGATTAGCCGGTTATTACCGCCGCTTTTCCCCCGAGTATGCCACAGTGGTTAATCCTTTAGTTGACCTCGCCAAGAAGAGTGCTCCAAATTTAGTTAAATGGTCAGCTGAGTGCCAGGGTGCATTTGATACTATTAAGCGTAAACTTTGCCAGGCCCCCACTTTTATCACACCGGATTTCACCAAGAGATTCATCCTCCACACCGATGCGTCGGATGTGGGTTTGGGTGCTGTCTTGTCTCAAAAGGTAGATAGAGTAGAACACCTGATACTGTATCTCAGTAAAAAGATGATGAGACATCAGCTGAGTTGTTAACTATAAACACACGTAAGGGACTTTTTCGTGCACTGCAGTTGCAGTTTGGAGTTTCAACTGCATTAGCCATATTTCAGTGTTTCATGGACACTCTGCTGGCTGGGATTCCAGGTGTAAAACCTTATCTAGACATACTTGTCTCTGGCAGAACACGCTGGACTGTGCCTGCAGAAGGAGAAATGCTATTTTGCAGTCAAACAAGTGGAATTTCTAGGATTTTGTGTCGATCAGCACGGAATCCACCCAACCAATGAAAAGTTGAGGGCTATTCAGGACGCTGCAATACCTAGAAACAAGACAGAACTCCAAGCATTTCTGGGACTTTTGAATTTTTATAATTACTTTTTGTGTAACAAGGCTACCATTCTGGAACCATTGCATCGGCTCCTTGACCTGTCTGCTAAATGGGAATGGAAAGCTAAACATGAAGAGGCTTATGCCAAGGCAAAGCAATTGCTACAGGCTGATGACGCCTTGGCCCACTACGACAAGAAGAAGCCTCTGGTGCTTGTGTGCAGCGCTTCACCATACGGAGTTGGGGCATTGTTGAGTCATATGTTCCCGCATGGGAAGGAAGCATCAATTAGCTTTGCACTAAGCTCCACTGAAAGAAATTATGCCCAAATTGACAAGGAGGCACTTGCATGGTTTTTGCAGTTAAAAAATTCCCCCAATACCTGTTTGGCCGTCATTTCGTGATCTACACAGATCATAAGCCACTACTTGGACTATTGCACCACACAAAGCCTGTACCACAGGTTATGTCACCACACATGCTAAGATGGAGTCTGATAGTGGGAGCTTATGACTATGAATTATGTTACAGGCCAGGACAGCAATTGGCCAACGCTGATGCACTTAGCTGCCTACCATTGCACACTGCAGTGTCGGAAGTCCCACCTCCACTGGAAGTGTTATTGTTGGAGATGGTTCCTGAGGGACCATTGCATGCTGCACAAATTGCTGTATTAACAGTGCAGGACCCTGTCTTGTTCAGAGTGTTGCATTGGATCTTGCATGGTTGGCCCGAGATTGTCAAGACAATAACTTTACGCCTTTCATTCAATGCAGAAATGAATTGTCAGTCTAGAAGAACTGTGTCCTGTAGGGGAGTCACATGGTAATTCCTGAGCTAGCCAAGGAGGAGGTTCTCACTATGCTGCATGTTGCGCATCCAGGAATCGTGCACACAAAGGCAATAGCAAGAAGCTACGTGTGGTGGCCAGGATTGGATGCCCAGGTGGAGGATGTGGTGGAAAGTTGTGCAACATGTCAAGAGACACGTCATGCCCCACCAAAAGCTCCATTGCATCCATGGGAATGGACCCCTAATCCATGGTGATGACTGCATATTGATTTTGCTGAACCATTTCATGGGAAGACATTCCTGATTGTGGTGGACTCCCATTCTAAATGGTTAGAAGTCAGAATTATGAGCTTCATGTCATCAAGTGCTCTAATTTGCAGTTTGAGACAACTATTTGCAACACATGGCCTGCCTGATATACTAGTGTCTAACAATGACACTGCCTTTACTTCAGCTGAATTCAAGGAATTGTCTAACGCAACTCAATCCGACACATGACGGTGGCACCATATCACTCCTCATCAAATGGGCAAGCTGAGTGTATGATACAGACAACGAAAGAACAACTGAAGAGAATCTCAGTGGGGGATTGGCCAACACACTTAGCCAGATTCTTACTGGCCCAACACACCACACCTCACTCAACAACTGGGAAGAGTCCTGCTAAGTTGCTGATGAATAAGAAGCTGAAAACTGCCCTAGATCGGGCAGTTTTCACCCCTACACCCTGATTTGTGTATCGATATGCAACACAAGCAAGATGGAGCTGCACGGCAGAGCCTGGACCGTTTTCGCTCATGTCACCCTCAGGACAGTGTTCACATGAGGAATTATACTGCTGGTCCAAATTGGATCCCTGCAATTATTGTGGGGGTTACCAGACTTGTGTCCTACAAGGCTCAGACACGAAATGGCCAGATTCATCGCCGCCATGTGGACCAGCTGATAGACTGGACACCTGTCGCCGTTGGTTCATCACTGCAAACCCAGGCAGTTCCGGAGTCGTGTAAGCCAGGAATCTTAGGCGATGCAAGAACCCTTGCCAGTTACTGGTTTAAACCCAATAATGCCATCTCTGACCGAGGATGTCAGTAGCCCTCCAATTTCACTACGCACTAGGCCATTGCAAATAGATGTTCCAGAGAGTTAGTCAGAGATGAGTTGAGAGAATGTGTTCTTGTTTCCTTAATAAGTGTGATTTATGGACAAGTTTAATTCAATACTGGATTTGTGTCAAGTTATTCAAGGACAAACTACATACACTGGAGGGATCTAATAATTGAGCAAGATTTAATGTAGAGTGGCACAGAAACATAAGCGTTGTCCCTCTAAAAACTCACTACTGGAAACAAATACCAGCCTCAGAAGCCACACATACACATGCATTCATGCCATAGGGTAAAACTGTATTCCCTTGATGTAAAATTGATATTGTAATGTGTGAATGTATCAGGAAATACACAAAGGAGCACCCAGGGAACCAAAACAGTAATACATAAGTCTTCAGTTTTGTAAACGTATATCAAACATTATTTAGTTTCTTTACTACCTTATTACTGCAGGCAGTTACTTAATTTTCTCTGCATTTCTTATAGTTTTTCTATCTACCAAATTTGTGTTTTACTGCCTTGTATTAAGAAACAAATCAATTCCCATTTTATATATATATATGTATATATAACCAATGAATGTACTTACCTGTCACATGCGATTTCCAACTCCGTCACCAGTTTTCTGAGACAAAGCTTGTCTCTTCAATGTTACAATTTATTTATTTATTTATTTATTTATTTATTTATTCTCGCATGCCAAATCAGTCTATTTTTATTGTGCAGTTACACAGCTTTTTCCAGTTTCACCTGAGAAAAAATGCAGCCAAAACAAAGCAAACAAGACAAGCTACGGTAATGTAAAACAGTTAATCATTAAGTTTTAGATACTGTGATGTTTTGTTTTATTTAATCTGTGATCTTCAGTTGATTTGTGACAATAGGGCAATTCTGAATACTGACTTTGGATACTGTTTTAATTCTGCAAACTGTTGTATTTTTTAACCTTTAACCTTTTGCTAAATTGCATTACCTTTTACTTTGTACGCAGTTCTGTGCATGGGTAACTGTGGCAAAGTGGTTTGCAGTGCGCAGGTGTGGAGGTGATGCAGTGCTCAAGAGAATGACAACAACAATGTTACTTGTGAAATGATGGTTTATTTTGTAATCCAAATTCACTTGACAACAGTAAATAATAAAGTTAACTGGCAATACACAATGATGCATATTGCTCAGTGAAACCATGGTGTTCAGTCCTGAAATAATAAACACAGTCCTTAATACACACACAATATGCAAACACGATCACAAGTCCACAGTGAGTGCTGTAGTGCTTGTGGTGCAAATACAATTAATCGTGAAACAAGTGCAGTGACGTCCGGGTTTAGTGCTGGCCTGTAGCGACAGCTCCGGATCGTGTTAGCCATCTAATAGCAACAAACAAGTATATATTTAGACACGACAAAACACTCACGATATATAACATGGTTCTCCTTCCGGGTTAGCGTTAACCATAAAGAAAAAGGTCACTTCGCTACGTCCCCTTATATAGCATCAATCATGCTCCCTTGGTTAACGATTGCAACCGCACCTCCAGTCCGCGGCTGCCACATCGTTTCCCTTCTGGGTCGATGATTTAGTGTACCATAGCTCCACCCCCTTTCTAGATGGCCATCCAGTCCAGGGCACTCTGTTCCCTCTCTGTCACAGTAACATTTTGATTTAATTTTGCTATTAGGTCGATAACAGGGAATTTTACATACTGCTACAATACGTACCAGATTTAAAAGTATATACTGTATTAAAGTCCACGTGTCGTCTCTTTTGGCAAGTGATTTTTTCAGAATCATATCGTTCTGAATTTAAATACTTCTGTTGAAAATATAGTACTGTACCAACAAAACCGATTACAGTACATCGAAATGGAAGCCTACTTATTTTAAAACACAGTCCTTTCTGCGATGTATTTTTGACATTGTATCTTTTTTGTGTTCTCTTAAAAGTGGACAAGGGATTGAATGGGCCAAAATTAAATAATCAGGTATGGGTCACACGCGTTTAATGTCACAATTTTATCGGGTCGGATATGTGAGTGCTGACTGTATACTTTTTTTTTTTTAACAGTGTACATTTTACAGCTATTTTTCCTTATCTAACATCTTGTCCCATGATGGCTAACTGGAACACTGCTGCAGCAGGGTGATCCTGGTTTCATACCTTGATGACTTTTTTTTTGGAGGGCAACATTCTTTCCCTGCAATGCTCTCACTGAAAAATAAATACATGAAGGAATTAATACATAAACACATTGCCATGTGAGTTACAGTCTGTGTTTTATTTTAAAATAATAATAAAATATTGTACAGGTAATCTCATATATAAGCATTTCATTTCTATCATTATAAACATATTTGTCAATTTTCATGTTTTAATAGTTTCACAAATCGATGGATTGGGCATGTCCAGTAAATAACTAATATCGCTTCTCTTCAAATCTTGTAAAATAAATAAATAAATAAATAAGTATATTTTTTTAAAATATAGCGTTTAAATCTAAAAAAAAATATGTAAATACTGTAAATGGCAAATTAGGTTAGCAACAGTAAAATCAAAATAAAACAATTCTTTTTTTTGGCCAGGGAAAGTTTGTCTTGAAATGCTGATACAGTAAACTTCACGTTTATGCCAACAAGTACATGCTTGACCACAAAGTAGACTCAGAAATAATTTTATAAATTACACAACATGATTTTCTCTAATCCGCTAATACCTTAGTGACTACGGTGTTTTTTTTGTTTTTTTTTGTAACTTCACTAGATTGCTGCATTTAAATGTCAGGTTCATGTTAAGAAAGCAATATAACTTATTGGCTAATTTACAAACCACATGAATAATACCTTAAATTTAAAAGATTAATCTGTGCCTTGCCAGAGTCTCTCTGGCAGCCATTTTAGGGTTTCTTTGTAACCAATAGAAGATCAGCTTTTTCCACAGCTAGCCAATCAGAATTGATAGGGGTATATGTAAAGACTTTTAAAAATGTTTGTGTGTAGGTGCTAGACTTTAGCAATTCAGTTTTCAGAAACGTGCGCGGTTTAGAAATATATCCGGAGTGTTTTTAGCAAAAGAACAAACAGGAAAAATAAATAAATGAAAACTATTTGTCCAATGGGAGAAGAAGTATAACGGCAAAAATTCTTGTCCCTCACACAAAACTTGTTGTCCCGGGCGTCGGACTCGAACGATATGAATTGCACACACATACATACATTTTCTTCTACACAGCAGAAGGGTGTTTGTCCAAAACGTGCTGAAATATATTTTTCAATCATTTAAATGTTTTATGTACATGTGAAAACCCCTTTCCATGTGGATGCATTTCCTTGAATCCCTACTGCGTTCAGTTTGAGAATTAATCTTTTATGTGGGACTTTGTCAAAAGCTTTCTGGAAATCTAAATAAACCATGTCGTATGCTTTGCAATTATCCATTGTCGATGTTGCATCCTCAAAAAAATCAAGCAGGTTAGTTAGACACGATCTCCCTTTCCTAAAACCATGCTGACTGTCTCCCAGGATATTGTTCCCATATACGTAATTTTCCATTTTGGATCTTATTATAGTTTCCATAAGTTTACATATAATAGAAGTCAGGCTTATTGGTTTGTAGTTACCTGGTTCGGGTTTGTCTCCCTTTTTGTGGATCGGTATTACATTTGCAATTTTCCAGTCTGTCGGCACAACCCGTGTCAAGAGACTGTTGCATGGTTAGCGGTTTGTAAATAACTTCTTTCATTTCTTTGAGTACTATTGGGAAGATCTCATCCGGGCCAGGGGATTTGTTTATTTTAAGAGCTCCTAGTCCCTTTAACACTTCTGCCTCTGTTATACTAAAGGTATTTAAAACTGGATTTATTGTTTCAAAAAACAATAAAACATAACGTTCAAAATGTTGTAATACATTTATAAAATAAAAAAAATCTGAGCTTACGCCTTTCGTAAGTACCTGCTTCATTATGTGTACCGATGCGTTCGTTTATCTCATCTCTACCAGAAAACAATCCATAATTATTAAATGACTATTGGAAATGTAATTACAGTATTATCAGAATTAATATAGGTGATTTGTTATTACCATTTGCTTATATTCATAGTCAACAGAGTTTATGTAACATTTTATTACACTTATCCGTTTACCGGACTTTTACATTTCACAAACTGGTTGGGAAATGTCAAATCACTTGGTCGTGGTTTTGACAAAGGTCTGTAGTGGGGGATTGATTACTCTAGTCTTCCTGATCAGCTGGTATAATAGCAACTACAACTCCCAAAAGCCTCTGCTTCATCCTGGTATTTTTGTCCCTCTTTATATGGCTGATGTTTTTCTCTGTGTTGTACATAGACCTAAATATAAGGGGTTTTGACTTTGCACCAACATTGTATTAATTATTGAACTTGAACAATGTTTAAAAAAGCGAAGAGGGTACACTTCAGGCGTAGAAATGAATCCGACGAGGAGGAAAAAGAAGAGGAAAAACAGTCTTCGCCGCAGCCTCAGTTGCTGCAAGAACAACCACAGCCATGCGGGGCCGACGATGAGCCTTCAGTCCGATGTGCTGTAATCAACAACCCTGAGATTATCGCACATTTTAATGTCAGCACGGATATGAACCATGGAAATGGATTTCAGACTAACACAACGAGGATGAACTTGAAGGAAAAGAAGAAAAGTAAAGAAAACAAAGATGTGCCAAAAGCGAGTTTGCTTAGCTTTCACGACGAAGAAGGTAGGCTGTAATCAAGTCTCTTTTATTAATTCATGTGTGGGTGGGTACATTTAAAATAGACTGCGCTAGTTACAGTAGTAGAAATTTAATTATTAAGTGTTTTGTTTTTTTTAAGCCGCCACTAAAATAAATACCGGTGTAAGGTCAGAAAGTAACAGTACGTCTTCAGAATGTGGTTTTTAACGAGTATTGTAGGTGTGACACATGTGTGACATAAAAGGCGATGGTTACAAAGTACTGTACATAGTTACTGTTATATGCCTACAGTGCGTGGTGCAGTTTTATGTTGTCGCAGTGTTTCGGCCAACAAGACCATGGGTTTTTTTTTGTTGTTGTTTTTGTTTTCTTGTAATTGTGGCTTAAGGAAATAAGGGTTGCTTTAAGACATACATTGCCACGGTTTGCAAATTCTACATGTATTGGCCAATACTTGCTGCCAAAAAATATTATGCACTCCATGCAAAGCAGAAAGAGTTGCAAGGTACAGTAGTATTTTACACGTTGATGATTTTTGATCCACTGATTGTGAAAGAATGGAGCTGCATGGTACCAACAAAAGTGCAAATGGCAGGTTGTCCAGGGCATATCTCTGGGTACAACACCAAGAAAACACAGCCAGTCATGTGGGATAATGTCTTAAAGGTAGAAGTGAAAAATGTAGCCAAAAACATTCTGGTCATTCAGTCTTCATACATGTGGGTGCAGTGCAATCACAATAGGCTGTGTGGTCCAGTGGTTAAAGAAAAGGGCTTGTAACCAGGAGGTCCCTGGTTCAAATCCCACCTCAGCCACTGACTCACTGTGTTACCCTGAGCAAGTTGCTTGACCTCCTTGTCCTCCATCTGTTGGGTGAGATGCACTTTTAAGTGACTCTGCAGCTGATGCACAGTTCTCACACCCTAGTCTCTGTAAGTCGCCTTGGATAAAGGTGTCTAAATAAAATAATAGTATCAGATCATGCCTGGCATAAGCAGAATAGGAGTCTCATTCATCCTTCGAGACATCTTATATCAGATCTTGTTTCCACAGGTTGACAGTAAGACTAATTCAGAAACCCAACAAATGTGTGCATTATTATTATTATTATTATTATTATTATTATTATTATTATTATTAGTATTATTATTTTAAATCAGGATTTATGGTATTAGACCTTAAATTTAGTATTCCCAGTTACTGCAGTCTGCTGTATGTGAAATATGTATTCACATGATATGGAATATGCCATTCCTGTGGCATTTCCTGTTACATGCAACTTTGTTAGTATGCTGAATTCTGAGCCTGGGTCGTTTATATATTCCGTCCAATTGTTGAAACGAAAAAATTAAAACGGGAAATTGACTTTTTATTTTGAGCAGAGAAATAAAGTTTTTTTTTTCATTTTCTGATTTGAAATCTGAAATAAAAACAGACTTGAGCTTGTTTAACCATTTCAGATATTGCTTGTTGCAATCAAGTATTTGAAAAAACCCCAATGAAACAAATAATACTCCATTTATCAATTGATACATGGAGTATTATTTGTTTAATTCTTTTTTTTTTAAATGTCTCATTCTCCTGGGTTCTCAGCTTAGATTTATTTAAAATCAAAGAAAACAAATCTATCAAATATGAACTAGGGGGCATCACCTGAGAACCACGGTACCATATTAGCACAGTTCCCATGGTAACCTAGACCGCTTTGTGAGGCTGTACTAGGTGCTGCTGTAGCTTTCAGCCTCACATTATTCTTTGCAATCCGACAGCTTCTGCTGCTGCGCTTTCACGACTACAGAGTGTTCTGCTCAAACCTTTGCATCTGCAGTGAAAGCGGTAAGCTTGTGCGCTCGAATTAAAAAAACAAAACTGTTAGCCAATACTGTAAAATGTCGCAGAACAAAATCCACTCGTTTTTTCAGCGCGGCCACAGCAAGAGTGAAATAGAACAAACAGAACAACAAGTTGTAGAAGACTTGGATTCGGAACACCAGACAAAAAATATAAAACAAAGCTCACAAGCGTCAGATAAAAGGAAAAGAAAACAAGCAGCAAAGTTTCAGCCTTATTGGAAAACTCTGTTTCCATGGGTTGTGTATAATATTCTAACAATGTTTTTTTTTTCTTTTTATTGTAAGACTTATGTACACAAACTCAGTAAACAATTACATTTTTAATGTTATTGTATACCATAGACTGGTAGATTTTAGCTGAAGCGTTAACAAAATTCTGAAATATTGTCTTTTCATTTAGGAAACCTGAAATGAATATAGAAATAAGTTTGTTGGTTATGAAATGTTGACTTATTTGTGTACCATTGCCATATGAAATGTTGCAAAATAATTGCAAAAAATAAATAAATAAATCCTGGTATAAGAACTTCATAATGCATTCTGTGTCTATATGTAGCTTTTCAGGGCAAATAAACCTGGTTCTTGAGTTTAAGTTCTAAAAGTTTACAGCTGTAAATGGTTAATTTATTTAAACTGTAGAGCATTATTAAAACGGTTTAATTAAATAATTGTTTTGGTCAATACAGTGATTTAAGATATAAAATAAAAACAGGATTCATAACACCCTTGAAGACTTGCGCCAGTAGTGACTACTGAATATCTAGAGTGACTAATGTTTTTAGAAAGGATTAGTTACTAGTGACTACAAAAATCTTGAACCCAGGGGAAACCCTGGTCAGGTGCTCCCTTCTGTGGCTGGTACAGTGTAGGCAGTTGGTCAGTAGGTGGCAAGAGTCCTGCTAGAGCAGTCAAAGATGGTGGAGCTGTAGCTGCTGAAGACAGTGTTCCGTGATCCATAGGAGGAGCAAGATAAGGATTCAGGTGGTTGTTATGGAGCACGTTTTTCATGTGATCAAAAAGACAGGGGTGAACCTTTAGTTAATCCTCAGTTTTAATCACATATTAAACTGTTACAATTACTACATCCATTGAATTTAAATTTGTTTTATTACTGATGCTATTGTTTTTACTATCCTTAACTGTAAATAAAAATGTTTAAAATGTATTTATTTAACCAGGAAATTTACCCATTGAGATCACCACCAAAATGTACTAGGGGCAATAATTTAGGAATTACAAATACAACCAACACAATAAAATGTACGGTTCAAGCTTGATCAGCAGCATACAGAGATCAGAAAACATACTACATAGGATATCTATTTTTAAATGTGATTGTGAACTGAAATAAATTATTATTTTTTAAATAAAATTATAAATATGTAGCTATAGTAAGCACTTCTAGGAAATGAACTGCTAATTGTGAAGAGAACATAAAAATAAAAAAAAAACTGTCATATCCAAAAACGGCAAACTAACAATTGTTAGGCTTTACATACTACGCGCAAAAAAATAAAAATAAAAAAAGGAGCAACGCAGCCTAACTCATTTATTATCATGATCATACTTAGCTTGATATGGGCTTGCAGCGATCCTGCATTTCTGTCGAAACTGGTGGGTTTAATTTGTTGTTGTTATTGTCTGTAGCGGAAGAGCTGCTAGTGTATTTTGAGAGATGAAGGTGTGTTCAGCACGCAGCAGACTAGATGTACTCGTGTTTGATACTGGAACTCACTTTGACAGTAGACAAGTAAGCGTCTTTGTGTCCAGTGAGACCGTCAAAAAAAAAAAAAAATCCCAGGGCTCCCAAGTGGCTCATCCAGTAAAGGCACTCCACGTGGAGTACAGGATGTGCCCTATAGTCTGGACGTCACGAGTTTGAGTCCAGGCTATTCCTTTGCCGTTCGAGGACGGGAGCTTCCAGGGGGTGACGCTCAATTGGCCGAGCCGCCCGGGGAGGGAGGGCTATGTCGGCCAGGGTGTCCTCGGCTCACCGCGCACCAGCGACCCCTGTAGTCTGTGCCTGTAAGCTGCGTTGTCCTCTGACGCTGTAGCTCTTGGGTGGGTGCATGATGAGTCTGTAGCGTGAAAAAAAGCGGTCGGCTGACGGCACAATGATAAAAAAAAGTGATAAAAATAATTTAAATTAAAATAATTAATCTGTAAAAACATATACGCATTAATCACAGAAATTAACTGTGATTAATTGACAGCCCTATATATATATATATATATATATATATATATATATATATATATATATATATACAGTGCCTTGCAAAAGTATTCAGACCCCTGACCAATTCTCTCATATTACTGAATTACAAATGGTACATTGAAATTTCGTTCTGTTTGATATTTTATTTTAAAACACTGAAACTCAAAATCAATTACTGTAAGGTGACATTGGTTTTATGTTGGGAAATATTTTTAAGAAAAATAAAAAAACTGAAATATCTTGCTTGCATAAGTATTCAACCCCTGTGCTGTGGAAGCTCCCAGTTTACACCGATGAAAGAAATTGCCCTAACGAGGACACAATTACCTTACCATTGGCCTCTACCTGTGAACCATTAAAGTTGCTGTCACATTTTCTTTATAAAAACCCCACTGTTGAAGGATCCTTGGTCAGGCTGTGAATCTGAAGGAAAATGAAGACCAAAGAGCATTCTACAGAAGTTAGAGATAAAGTAATACAAATGCATAGATTAGGGAAAGGGTACAAAATAATATCCAAGTGTTTGGATATCCCAGTGAGCACAGTTGGATCAATAATCAGGAAGTGGAAGCTGCATCACACCACCCAGGCACTGCCAAGAAAAGGCCGTCCCTCAAACTCAGCGCTCAAACAAGAAGGAGACTTGTGAGAGAAGCCACAGAGAGGCCAAGAATCACTTTGAAGGAGCTACAGAGTTCAGTGGCTGGAAGTGGAGTAATGTTGCACCAGTCAACCATATCAAGAGCTCTGCATAACACTGGCCTGTATGGGAGGGTGGCAAGAAAGAAGCCGTTACTCAAAAAGTACCATCTGAAAGCACGTCTGGAGTTTGCCAGAAAGCATGAGAGTGACCCAGCTGCGATGTGGGAAAAGGTTTTGTGGTCAGATGAGACCAAGATAGAGCTTTTTGGCCAAAACTCAAAGCGCTATTTGTGGCGCAAACCTAACACTGCCCATGCCTCAAGACACACCATCCCTACAGTGAAGTATGGTGGTGGCAGCATCATGCTGTGGGGATGCTTCTCATCAGCAGGGACTGGGCATCTTGTTAAAATTGAAGGAAGAATGGATGGAGCAAAATACAGGGAAATACTGCAAGAGAACCTGCTTCAGTCCGCTAAAAGACTGAAGCTTGGGTGGAAATTCACCTTTCAGCAGGATAATGATCCCAAGCACAAGGCCAAAGCAACATTGGAGTGGCTCTAGAACAAAAAGGTGAACGTCCTACAGTGGCCCAGTCAAAGTCCTGATCTCAATCCCATTGAGAATCTGTGGCACTATTTGAAAATTGCGGTCCACAAGCGTCATCCAACCAACCTGAACAACCTGGAGCAAATCTGCCAAGAAGAATGGGCCAGAATCACTCCGACACTGTGTGCAAAGCTGGTACATACTTACCCCAAAAGACTTAAAGCTGTTATTGCAGGGAAAGGTGGCTCTACCAAATATTAATGTGTGGGGGTTGAATACTTATGCAAGCAAGATATTTCAGTTTTTTATTTTTCTTAAATATTTCCCAACATGAAACCAGTGTCACCTTACAATAATTGATTTTGAGTTTCAGTGTTTTAAAATAAAATAACAAACAGAACAGAATTTCAATGTACCATTTGTAATTCAGTAATATGAGAGAATTAGTCAGGGGTCTGAATACTTTTTTTGCAAGGCACTGTGTGTGTGTGTGTGTATATATATATATATATGAAAACAAGTTCCACTGTATTTTAAAGTAAATAAAAGTGGTAAGAAAGCACAACACTGTGTAAAAGACACAATTTTCTTTATTTCTTATATAAAAGGTTAACTTCAAATACTCATTATTATTATTATTATTATTATTATTATTATTATTATTATTATTATTATTATTATTATTATTATTTACAGAGTTACAGGCGACTTACAGAGACTAGGGTGTGTGAACTATGCATCAGCTGCAGAGTCACTTACAATTACATCTCACCCGAAAGACGGAGCACAAGGAGGTTAAGTGACTTGCTCAGGGTCACACAATGAGTCAGTGGCTGAGGGACCTCCTGTCTTTTTATTTTACCCCGATATTAAGTATCATAGGAGTTTGGTATCCTGATAGTCCTGCGCGGGTCCGATTCCGACCTGGACCCGCTACTACAGGACCCAACACGAACGCAACCCGCTGCAGCACCGTCTTCTTACCCGCGACCCGACCCACTTTAATAAGACCTGCAACCCGACCCAAACCCGCAACTGTTTGTCCTTTACCTACTGCCTACGTCAACTGACTCTCACGCTCTCACATTCACACACAGATATCTCTACCATTCTCCACAGATTGAGTTCATACAATTGGATATACAGCATGGTAGCTTTCTCTAGTGGTCTGCATATATTTTAACATTGTAACATATTAACTATCTCTGCTTACTTTACTATAAAATACCTGTCTATTCCTTTTGTGCCTCCAGTTGAAATGGAGCTACACCTGTGCTTTCGCAGAGATGTACCAGTTTTGTGGCTGTCGTACACAAAAACATAATGACACGTTTTACAAGCAACAAATCCAGTCACGTTCATTTTTCTCATTAGCCATGATTCCAAAAGAATTCCACACTTCTGATTTACCTCTTGAACTATTATCAACTACATGATATAAACCCGCACTATCTTGTTTGTTTCACCTCGTTCGCAAACATTTTTTATATCATCAAGCAGACGTGATGAAAGGCTCTAGCGATGTATCAAACAAGCAAGAACAACACTTCTTAGTCAGCTGTCCTCCATAATCGCCTCCTGCTTTAGTGCACGAAATACCAGTACATTTACCTTCTAATACGTTATTTGGTAAAGGGTTACAGACAAGTATGCTGAAAGGACAGAAAACATTTTTGGTGATTCAGATTCAGACCTGAAAATTACTTTTTTTTTTTTTTACCTGAACCACAAACCACGAAAAAGTTCACATTCCAACCCGAACCCGACCCGCTTTTGCGGGTCATCCACGGGCACCCGTGAGTACCCGACCCGATGCAGGACTCTACCATAGGTATCGATGTACTGCGGAACACTACTGTAGGGGGTATGGTCAAGTGCGAAGTTTAGTGATGGCGTGAAACTGACACAGATCTGTGATTAAGTCAGACTAAAATGGGCGCCCCTTGGTCACAATGTAAGGCTTCCAGTATTCCATGTGCATAAATGCAGCAAGACACAGATGTAGCAGACTGGTTCTGCAAGTTTGACAAATTTCATGTAATGGTCCATGACCACTAAAACATAGTGATTGTCTTTCTTGGAGATAGGAAGTTCCGTTGGGCCTTGGTGCCGCGGTACTGGGGCTCGTGATTGGCAAGCCAAACACTTGGCAATAGGCAGAAATGTCAGAAGACATAAATGCCAGCAGCACAACTGTGTAGCTTGATCCAGTGTTCTTAGCAAATGCATGCCGTCCTGATCCAGTGATGTTGAATGGCCATGAACAAACTGTAACACTTCGAACTAAAGCTTTTGGTATGACAACCTGTAACAGATCAGATTTGGACAGAGTGATGGGTTCAGCGACATCACAGTGCATCTTTCATCGAGATGGCTGAACTGTGTCCACATTTTCCTGAGGAAAGGATGAAGCCTCCAAAATGTGTGCTTCCTCCCTTGTTCAGTACAATGAAAAATGAACTGCAAATCTGGGTCAGTGTTGGGCATCAGTGATGTCCATGCCTGCACCAGAGATAACAGTAGGAATGGGTGTCTGTGTAGATTTTGATTCCCTGACTTTAGTTTAAAGAAGAACAGTTGTGAATTACTTCACAGCTTTTGTTTTACATGTGAATCCTAAGAATAATAGGTGAAAAACAAAACATATCGCATATGCGCACACACTTAGCCCGACATGCGTAAAATGGCTTGATATCCCCAACCATTTTTTTTTTCACAAAAAAATTACAAAAAATATTATTAGGATTCACATGTAAAACAGAAGCTGTGAAACAATTCACAACTGGTCTTCTTTAAACTAAAGTTGTTTTGAAAATGCTAGCTGCTGTGGTTGGGGATATCAAGCACTTTTAATTGACGCTGGGACAGTGGTGTGTATATGCGATATGTTATTGTATTCATAAATTATTTTTAGGCTTCACATGTAAAACAGAAGCTGTGAAACAATTCACATTTGGCATCCTTTAAATTAAAGTTGGTTTGAGCGTTGTAGCTGCTGTGTTTGAGGAGATAAAGCCATTGTACGCGTGTCAGGTAGGCTGTGTGCGTATATGCGGTATGTTAGTTTTTCACAATTTATTTTTTTGATTCACATGTAAAGGAGAGCTTGTGAAACAATTCACAATTGGTCTTCTTCACATTAAAGTTGGTTTGGACGCTCTAGCTACTGTGGTTGGGGAGATAAAGCCCTTTTACGCGTGCCAGGTAGGCTGTGTGCATATGTCCGGTATGTTATTATTTTCCAGAAATTATTCTTAGGATTCACATGTAAAACAGAGACTGTGAAACAATTCACAATTGGTCTCCTTTAAATTAAAGTTAGTTTGATCACTCTAGCTTCTGTGGTTGGCGAGATACAGCCATTTTCATTCATGTCGGGTTAGCTTGAATTGACTATCAAACGAATATCAAACGTAAAGCTAACTTTACCGCGGTAGCATATTTTAGTTTAGAAAAGTAAATGATGGCTGGCGCAATTACCATATTGTATTGATGGGGCTGGTATTTCACAGGACGTCTGGGAGGATGAGGATTCCAGCAAATGGTCCGATGCCACTGCCACTGCCACTGGCCGGTCACCCATTAACCGGTGCATTTCCTCCCAGAAACGAAATTGGGACCTCGAGCTTTGACCGCAGGACTGCAGGCGTTTTCTCTCCTGTAGGTACAGATATTTCAGTTTCTTGAATTTATCTTGTACCTGCAGGAGCGTTGTATTTATACCAAGTTCAGCCAGATCACCGGTAATACTGGTGAAAATGGTGGCATTTCTTTGGCGAGGTCGATCCAGTTCATCCATAACCCCCAGGTCCGCAATAATTTGGAGGAGGAACGAGTTTCCTCATCCGTCCAGCGGACCTGGTGTTGCGTGCTGTCAGAAGGGGTGGAAGCTTGAAACATCCTGCGGGGGAAAAAAAGCTACATTATTCGTAGTATTATTATGATAATAATGCTGGTCATAATGATTTAGTAGTTCTCATGCATCGTTCATAATACACTGAAATGAATAAATACTGGTATAAATCAACATCTCTGTATGCAATTTATATATAATTTAGCCACGACCCTCATCAGGAGAAGTGGATTGATAATAATGGATGGATGGATATTTAACTGATTTGTATTAGTAAGACTGGGATAAGGAAAATCTTACTTACGTTACAGAGGAGGACAGAAAGACCGTATCCCAGAGAAGAGCGTTCTTTTACATAGTGGAGGAGGTATCGTGATATTTCATGAAAGTCTATTGAGTATTTTGCACGACTGTGGAGTTTGTTGCTATGGGACTAATTAGGCCAATTAGCGCGCACTTTACCGTGCTTTAGTGTAATGACACTTAAGTCTCACACTTTGTTTGCCGTGCACTTTGGAACGAGCACAATCATGCGTCATTTTGCGCCAGAATACGTCATGAATGCACTATAGTAGCGCGATTTAAAACATGCATGTAAACACCACCACTGTGAGACAGAGCACTCTCCATTGCTTTTGCCATTGCCTGAAATGAAGTTTTTGCATGCAGCAGAAGAAAAAGGTATTTTTCTTTTTAACCAGTGCTCTATTTCTTTTTTTTAACTCTTTACCCTATTTCTGCCTGTTTTTCACTTTCATTTATGTATATATCAAATGAAAGGCCACAAAATGTCCTTTCAAATTACGTAAGTTGCAACAGGATCAGGCATACTATATGTGGTAGAGATGAGAATATATTTTTCCCAAAATAATCATGTTTGGTCACTGCTATGTTATTGTAATCATAGATGGCTAAAAAAAACAATAAAAAAAAACAACAACACTGCAACAATGAACCTCAATATGGGATGGGAAGCTGAGCTTCTGAGCTTTCCAACAATACCGCCCCTTTCTGTCTAGCTGCTACGGAGCAATAGGCTCAAAATGAAACCCAAGCTGTGAACTCTGTCACTCTGAACTCTGATGAGAGGCGTAACTTCAGGCGATCGTAGTTCCGGCTAGGAGTACCGCATACACACGCTGGCTGTGTCCCAAACCATTCCATTGCACCCTATACCCTTTGACAAGTGTACACTTCGCATGACGTTTTACTGACGTCACAGAGTGTGCACTTGGTGAGCGAGGGAGTAGGGTGTAGGGTGGAGCTAAAAGCGTTAAATGGGACGCACTTCAGCATCATCATTCAGCACCTTTACCTTTGACTGAGCAAGAAGCTATGCAATCTTTTGTCGTCAGATTGTAGTTTGGAAGAATGGCTGCAGCATTTGCACTATTCCTGTTCCAAAGAACTGTAGCAAGGATTACAGCAAGTAGGAGACGTCTTCGCCACCCTATTGTCTCAGCTTACGAACATGTACTTCATAATGTAGCCTAATATTTGCGGGTTTTTTTGTTTGTTTTAAATAAGATATCTATTTTACTTTAAATCCAATAGGTAATATAGTTGCTTTATATTCAGTATCACTACGAAATGGCTAAAGGTGCTAAACTAATTTATTAATCACTGCAAAAACATATAACGGAATTGATAAAAGTGTGCAGGCGTTTCTTTTCCCCGTGAAGAGGACATTGCTTGCCACATGCAGCTGGATCAGTTTTAGGGTCTCTTCTTCGGTCATTTGTATTTCGTAAAAAATAATAATAATAATATTGAAATATATTGCTCGTTTATATCTGCTAGTTTATATCTACTAGTTTTGAAGCTGCTTATCTTGTTCATTCATTAATTAATTGATAGATAGTTAATTCCAGCAATCTATGTGCTGTACTTTCTAATCATATATTTAAATCATGATCATTATTATTATTATTATTATTATTATTATTATTATTATTATTTATTTCTTAGCAGACGCCCTTATCCAGGGCGACTTACAGTCGTAAACAAATACATTTCAAGGACATAGAAATTAAATTTATTAACTAAGCGACTCATTAAAACATACATTTCACAAATAATTTGCTTGTTAAATAACTTAACAATATCTACAATTTCCTAGCTAATTACATTTATGTGCAGCCGTGTCTGCCATATTTGTGAATTGTTCCCACTTGTCTCCGCCTTTAACGCAAAGAGTTCTGGGACTTGAGCACAAAAACACTTCTGCAGGAATTGGGACAACACTTAAGATGGCGAACATAGTACTTCTACCCCTCAAGGGAAGGTAACAAGTGAGCAACGGTGCGGTTTGGGACGCAGCCACTGAATACGTCTTTGGAAAGTCCTGTACTTTTAAACAAGCCAGGTTTAAAAGTACGCAGAAGAACCAAAAGAAGATGGCTTTTAACATTACAAGAAGGTTCTTCGGTGACGGCACAGCCCCCTTATGAGGGATCTATTGCCATTTGAAAAGGCATTTACATTTTACTGTGTAGTGTGTGGGATTTTTTTGGGGGGGGATTTTGTGCAGCACTAGTTTTAGTTGCAAAAGAACACAAATGTTTTCCTCAATATTCCATGAGTAATGCAGTTTGCTCCAAATTCCATGTGTGGTCTGATGGCCTTCATGCTTTGTTATCCCAGTTGAAACGGTTAATTCTGAGGCCTTTTCAATATTAATATTTTTCTCTACATATTTTTTTCGACATTGTTAATCTCTAGGTCACGTGCTGTATCAAGCTTTAAATTACCAGCGGGGGATTTCCCAATACAGTATATGCAGTGTGAAGGTAATAGGATTCCCACTCGCACATTTATGCTCCAGTTCAAAATAAAGTAACTCATCTTGATTTTTGCTTAATTACAGAAAGAAACTTATTTTGAAAGACTACGAGTTTAGCATAAGAATGCATGTTTCAATTCAATTGATCTTTGTTATTTTCACACATTTTAAAGGGTTGTTCGCTTGTTTTCAATTAATTATTTAGTAGATCTATTTTCCGTGACACATTTACGACTTTCTTGAATCAGCAATAATATGCATGTTATTATATACACAGATGTGTAGTGGTAAAAAAGAAACTGAGGTGTCTAAAATCAATAATGTTAGTAACCTTATAAGCCATTAACATTTGTTTTTTAATACATGAAAATACATACGGTATAACTAAATTATATACCATACAGTTCAGGCACTTTGTACACAAAGGCAAACCTGTTTTGTCATCTGTTTATATATACTTCTTAAATGTAAAAGAATATGGGCCTAACAATTAAAAAAAAGTTATTACAATTTGAGTGCAGGTTCATGTTATTTGTGTAAGTTTCAGTATTTAAAGTACTGGGGTTCCGAAAAATATAGCGTTGCATGTCCCCACGTGTTGCTACAACTGTTTAAATAACAAACTTGTAATTTCTTTTCATTAACATCCTGACAGTGTTTTACACTTACAACTTTAAGGTCTGTTTCAAAACTCTTTTCAAAAGGCCCGCTCTAGTGCACTGATAGTGCAAGGATTATTGCCCACATTGTCAAACAGGTAACACAGCAATAACGATCCATGATGTGGTAAAACTTTGCTACATGTTTCTACTTTTGACATTCACAGGAATGTGATGTTTGTTTAGCAGTTTATGTTCATTGGTTTATATTTTATACAGTGTAATTCTTTACTCAAGGTTGTATGTATCAAATCGTATGAGATGTACTCGGTACCAAAACATTTTGGTATCAGCGGATTTTGGATTTTTGGCAGATTTTTTAAGTTGCATTTGTCATGCATTCAGACATTGCATATGGCCACTTTGGTGATGCTAAAGTACCACATAGTCCTAACCGAACTGGCATTTTTAATTTTTGCATTGTCTGGGATTAGATCTAGAGTAAAAAGTGACAGGGTGTGCTTCCATTGCCACTAGCTTGGAGCTGAGGGGTTATGAACTTGCGTGTGGAACTTAGATTTCTTTGTTACAGTGACACATTTGAAACTACCAAAACCTATAAAACTGATTTGCATTTCTGAACTCCTCAGGCCCGAAAACCCCGAGGTGAATTTTTCTAGCAAAATCTGAGACGGTCGGGCAACGGCTCTGGTTAAGTTGGTATGGAATGACCCGCATTCAAAATGTCCCTCAGGGTTCGAAAATTAAAATTCGCCCACCTGCCAAACACGGGTTAATTTGGTCTGTGGCAGGTAAATTTCACGTACTTGCACGCCACAGTGGGTGGATACGTTTTTGTACACAACACTTTGAATGCCAGTGGCTCTGTTCCAGTAGTGCGAATTTGCGACAGACTGCTGTACCTTTTAATAAACAGAAGCTGTTGGCTAAAACAAGAAGAAACTTGAAAAAATGATGTCGCCACAATAAGCACCACAACTTCTGCTTTCAATTTGGTCTAATTTAATATATGCTGTCATTCAAGTGTTTTTAGCAAATCACATATAAAACAAAGCCGAGAAGGAGGCAGTGCTTGCGCTGTGAAGTGAAAGGACTGGTTCTCCGTACAGTCCGTCAGCATCTCTCTCTCTTGTTTTAAGAATTGAGGTTAGTTTCTGAAATTTATTTAATTAAATTTAAAAGGATTTTTATAAATAGCTTCTGTTAATAAGATAGTATAAATATCATCATATGTCATTCTTTTTAGATGTAAATCGCTGTTAATGAGAACTTGTAAATGCTTACTGCTAAAAAAAGTTTACTGCAAAATGAATTAAATTAATGTTTACATGTTTTTTTCTGATTGATTTACAATAGTCAAATTATTTAAATGTGTGGAAAATGTTTTGCTGGGTAACCGATCAAGAAAATAACTTACTAAGTTTTCAGTGTCTGTGTGTGAAGAGCATAGCAAGCTTGTCACTGCTTTTCTCTCTGTGATTACGTTTTACAAATAAAAATGCTGCCACAGAACAGCAAAAACAGTTCAGAAAGTCGGTGAAAATGCTGAATTATTTCTGCTGATGAAAATAAGATCGCCCTGGCAGTGCTGTCTATTTATAGTGTCTTGAATTCCTCCTCTTGTTTATTCTTTTTATTTTTAGAATGGCAAAAAAATGCCCTGCACTGCAGGCTGCTGGTCTTCTATTTGCCGACCAAATAGTGAGCACGTAAAGTTGTGATCCTCAGGACAGTTTAGCTAGCGAGACGGAAAGAGATGAGGTAGGAGAGAGGAGAAAAAAAAAGAAACAAACAAAAAAACTGTATTGTGCACAAGTGTAATCATATTTGTTCTACTGATCTACCAAATGAGGACATAAACAAACTTTTCTTATATTGTTGCATTATATTTGTATGGCTTACACGCATCTATGTACATATCTTTTTAGGTACAGTATTCTTATTCTTTATGGCCACAGTTTCTGTTCGAAGCTTTCCCATCTGTAATTTACACTCCATTCTATTTTATTATATTTTATTAAAAAAAAAGAAAAATAATAATAATAATAAAGTTTAGCAAGCAATTGACTCACCGTTTCCACGTTGTACATTTCTTTGGGTAACTGCAGAAAATAATTCAGACTTGTGAATGAATATTAGACTACTGACAAGCTCATACTGTCCAGATTATATTTAGGGGTCTCTACAGCATTTTGTTTTTGGGTTGTACAGTGTAAACCTTATTGTATTTATTGAATGTATTGTATATAGTTAATTTAATTCTACATGTAAATTATTATTTTTGTTTTACTTTTAAATATGCATCTATGGTCTCCCTATATATTCATTTGAACAACTTGCATTGTTGAAATATTTATTGTTGATGTTTTGTTTCTAATGTTTTGTGAATTAAAAAAAACCCCAAAGATTAATTTTTAAAAAAATACAGTATATTACTTAGTTTTCAAACACTATCTTCTCCTGAAGACATAAAAGAATATTTAATTTTTTTTTTTTTAATAAAGTAGCCTGCGCAAATAAAGTATTAGGTGACTTTTTGTCAAATGACGCCCCTGGGTCTTAAATTTAATAGCGAAAGAAAGTTTTAGTAATTTTATCAGCCTACAGGTGTTAATGACTGTGCTCTTTTCAGTAACTTGGTTATAAAATGTATTCAAAGCCTCCTGGCTTTGTTAGAGAAGAGAGCACAGTGCCTGTGTTCTTACGATGTGCTAAAATAAAGTTACGGAAAGTACTTGCATATTTACGTGTTTTCTAGTGGATTGATTGGGAACAAAGCTTAAACATGCTTTTGAACGATAACATTCAAGGTTCTTTACCAGAGATTAGGAACCTCAATTTGACCAATAAGCTTAAAGGAAATCTCCAATCCATGTTCTTATCTTATATAATGATACAATTGGAACACTGTGTGTTTATTTTTTGTTCTTCTCAAATAAGTTCCAACATTATTGTATGAGTTGGCATGACATAATCTCCAAGTCTGTTTTGGTAACAGTAAGCTTTACTCTCCTGGTTTACCCGATAATCCACTGTATGAAGTGCGCTTATTTGTTGTTAACCCTTTTCCTTTCTGGTTCTGTTTTTTAGATGATATTGAGGTTTTCAAGGTGAAGAAATCAAACTACAATAAAAAGATAGTGAAGCAACTAAAGAAAGAATACAAGGAAGACCTGGAAAAAGCAGGCGGCTCAAAGCAGGATCCAAGTACTGGAGGTGATGGTAAGCCCTAAATGTTGCATTATATAACCTAGTCACACTAACTAAATAGTCAAGTGAAGGGCAATCACATGGTTTCAATGCATAGTGATCACTAAGGATACAATTTTGTCACAGAGGTCACAGAAAACATGAAAATTGTGAATCTGAACAAAAGTCAGTGAAATCTTGGAAACTAATGTAAAACACATTTGGTTAGGCACTTCCTTTATTTTCTTTTTAAAATGCAGTATGTAATGCACTGAAAATACAAATATGCGAGTATCTGTAAATTGGTTGTGTATGCATGCAGCATTTACAGTGCCTTGCATAAGTATTCACCTCCCTTGGACTTTTCCACATTTTGTAGTGTTACAACCTGGAATTAAAATGGGATTTTTATCATTTGATTTACACAACATACTTAACACTTTGAAGGTGCAAAATAGTTTTTATTGGAGGTGATGGTAAAGAAAAGGGCTTGTAACCAGGAAGTCCCTTGTTCAAATCCCACCTCAGCCACTGACTTATGGGTCATGGGGAGCCACGTCCTGCCCAGATTCTAGTTCCGGTCCAGGCTAGCGTGAGCACCCTCAGTTTAGAGTAAGTGTATTAGAGTAAAGGAGGCTGTGTGGTCCAGTGGTTAAAGAAAAGGGCTTGTAACCAGGAGACCCCCGGTTCAAATCCCACCTCAGCCACTGACTCATTGTGTGACCCTGAGCAAGTCACTTAACCTCCTTGTGCTCCGTCTTTCGGGTGAGACGTAGTTGTAAGTGACTCTGCAGCTGATGCATAGTTCACACACCCGAGTCTCTGTAAGTCGCCTTGGATAAAGGCGTCTGCTAAATAAACAAATAATAATAATAATATTGTGACACAAAAGTTAATTAAACAAAAAAAAAGACATTTATTGGTTGCATAAGTATTCACCGCCCTGAGTCAATACTTGGTAGAAGAACCTTTGGCAGCAATTACAGCTGTGAGTCTTTTTGGGTAAGTCTCTACCAGCTTTCCACATCTGGATCCTGCAATTTTTGCCCATTCTTCTTGGCAAAATTGCTCAAGCTGTGTCAAGTTGGATGGGGACCATTGGTGAACAGCAATTTTCAAGTCTTGCCACAGATTCTCAATCGGATTGAGGTCTGGGCTTTGACTGGGCCATTCTAAGACATTCAGGTTCTTGTTTTTAAACCACTCCAGTGTAGCTTTGGCTGTGTGTTTAGGGTCATTGTCCTGCTGGAAGGTGAACCTCCGCCCCAGTCCCAGGTCTCTTGCAGACTGAAACAGGTTTTCCTCTAGAATTTCCCTGTATTTGGCTCCATCCATCTTGCCCTCAATCCTGACCAGTTTCCAAGTTCCTACTGATGAAAAGCATCCCCATAACATGAGGCTGCCACCACCATGCTTCACCGTGGGGATGGTGTTCTCAGGGTGATGAGCAGTGTTGGCTTTGCGCCACACATAGCGTTCTGCGCTAAGGCCAAAAAGTTCAATTTTGGTCTCATCAGACCAGAGAACCTTTTTCCACATGTTTGCTGTGTCTCCCACATGCCTTTTGGCAAAATCCAAACGGGATTTGATATGGGTTTTTTCAGCAATGGCTTTCTTCTCGCCACTCTTCCATAAAGCCCAGCTTTGTGGAGCGTCCGGGTTATAGTTGTCCCATGGACGGTTTTTCCCATCTCAGCTGTGGATCTCTCCAGCTCCTTCAGAGTTACCATTGGCCTCTTGGTTGCTTCTCTGACTAATGCCCTCCTTACCTGGTCACTGAGTTTTGGTGGACGGCCTTCTCTAGGCAGAGTCGGTTGTGCCATATTCTTTCCATTTTTAATAATGGATTTAACGGTGCTCCGGGGAATGTTCAAAGTTTGGGATATTTTTTTATAACCCAACCCTGATTGGTGCTTCTCCAGAACTTTATCCTGGACTTGTTTTGATAGCTCCTTGGTCTTCATGATGCTGTTTGTTTAAATATGCTCTCTAACAAACTCTGGGGCCTTCCAGAAACAGGTGTATTTAATCTGAGGTCATGTGACACTTTAATTGCACACAGGTGGACTCCATTCAACTAATTATGTGACTTCTGAAGGCAATTGGTTGCACCAGAGCTTATTTAGGGGTGTCACAGCAAAGGGGGGGAATACTTATGCTATCAAGACTTTTCAGTTTTCTATTTGTAAATAATTTTGAAAAATATGTAGATTTCTTTCCCCACTTCGACATTATGGGCTATTTTGTGTAGATCAGTGACAAAAAATCCTAATTAAATCCATTTTAATTCCAGGTTGTAACACTACAAAATGTGGAAAAGTCCAGCTGTACGTGTAGCTATGTAGGTCAGCAAATGAGATTTGTATTTTGTAGCTGAGCGAGCATGTAAATGTAAACTCTCGGTTGTGATCTTAATATACAGTGCTTGTTAGTTAATTTTGTTTAAACAAAAAAGTGGGCTTGCATCTTTAAAAAAAAATCAATTAATACTTACATTTTATTTCGTAAGTTTTTCAAACAATGTAGTGTACCCAAGTAGTCTGTTGAAAATAAATACTCGCTTTCTCTAAAACTAAACATTGCTAAACAAAATACTTCGGACTGCCTGTAGCAGGGCGGTAGAAAGCCCATCTGTTTAAATGAATTGTTTATTTATTTTTAGAACGGGGTACCCCTCCACCCCTGTGCAGTGTATTTTTTTGCATTTGTTTTGTTTTAGTTGTTGTATTGTTGTTGTTGTATTTGTTTGTATTATGATTTATTAGGTGTAAATATGACGGCAAAAGCTGTGTTATTGTTTATTTGTATTTATCTAAAAATGTATTGACAGCGTAGCCGATTTGTTTGTTTTATTTTTGTATTGTTTAATAGCGTGGATGGGAAGCCCCATCCACAGTAATTAAAAACCTTGTGCAGAAGGTGGCCATCTCCCGAATTAAGTGATTCATTTGTTGCTAATCGGGAGATGGTCACCTGTATATAAATCTGCAGCTCTCTACCCTCGGGGTGGGGTGTTCAGAGGAGGAACGAGAGTCAGAGTCAGGAGAGAGAGCGAGTGCATTTAAAAACGAAACCTAAAAGAAAGGAACTGTGAAGGCTACTGCCCAGCCGGACCTTAAAGGACCTGGGTTTTGTTATCATTTTTGTGTTCGAGATTTGTTTTGTTTACCCTTTTTATTTTGCTCTGTGAGTGTAGTAATTTGTTAAAATATTTTATTTTACTTTTGTATTTAAATAAACGGCGCACACTGCATTATTTTTTTTTGAAACTGCTGTACTACATATTGCCTCCTCCACCAACCACAATATGTCCTGTCAATTGGAAATTATTACACAATAACAAAGTAAATAGCCATAAAAAGAGGTCATTTATTCCAACATCTGTTGAAGAACGTTTTGGCAACACAGCAGATTATGGTCAAGACAAAGGAGTTGGATTCACATTTGAGAAAAGCACTCGTAGCAAACTACAACAAAGGAAATGGCTACAGAACAGTATCAAAAGAAATATGGAACACCAAAATCCACAATCAGAGCAATAATAAAGTACCACAGAAGAAATGTAACTGAAATGCTTGAAAGAAGTGAACGTCCAAGGAAAATGACGTGTACAGCACATCGGAGAATCATCAGAACAGCTAAAAAATCCAAGGTTAACAAAGAACTTAAAGAAAGATCTAGAAGCATCAGGCATAATAGTGCAGGAAAGTACTGAACACAGGCACCTGAACACAGAGAAGAGCTGAATGCATGTAGACCTCACTGCAAGCCACTTCTAAAGAAAATTCATAAAACAAACCGTCTTACATAAACCAAGAAATATGAACAGGAATCAAAGCATTCTTCAACAAAATTCTCTGTTCCAGTGAGAATAATAGAACTTTTCCTCCAAAAATGGACCACAGTATGTTTGGAGGAAAAAGGGGGAAATGATTTCATCATGAAGAAAACCTTGTACCTACAGTTAAATGTGGAGATGGTTTGATCATGATATGGTAGTGTTTTAGCAGTTTAGGGACTGGAGACATTCATATGTGATTGAAGATCTAATTAATGCATCTATGTATCAAAACATTCTACAAAGTACAATGATGCCATCTGCTTGTAGGCTGATTGGCAGACACATCTCAATCCAACAGAAATGCTTTGGACTGATCTGAAAAAAGCTGTAGCCAAGCATGGTGTATCCAATCTGTCTGAGCTAACGGAACATGCAAGACAAAATGGGCCCAAATTTCACTGGTCTGAAAGATGTACTAAAAGCAAAAGAAAGGCATGAAATACTAATGCAGTAATGCAAACTCTTTTAACACTAGAAGCCTCACGGTGGTCATTTTGCCGGTTTTTGGTTTTAAGATGTAATTTTCTCCAGTCATGTAAAGCCCGCCTCACACAGCCCGACTCAAGCCATCCCGACTCATTTCATCAGAGTTTGCACAGATTCTGCGATCAGTTGTGCTCCGTTTTGGTTTGATGTCACAATTGAGTTTTTCCCAACTGGGTGTTGCACACTCTTAAGACTGAATTAGATAGACGGACCACAACTAGATCCTGGTGATTACTATGTATGTAAATGTAATTAATACTGCCCTGTACACATTTTTGTATTAACTTAGCCCAACATAGCGACCCTCATATTATGCATGGCATCGTTTGCTGATTAGTCGGTGTAGACAGCGCTGCGAGGCAACCAAAAGAAGCGCTTAGCCTATTAATTATTATTATTATTATTATTATTATTATTATTATTATTATTATTATTATTATTATTATTATTATTATTATTATTTGTTTATTTAGCAGACGCCTTACAGAGATCAGGGTGTGTGAACTATGCATCAGCTGCAGAGTCACTTACAACTACGTCTCACCCGAAAGACGGAGCACAAGGAGGTTAAGTGACTTGCTCAGGGTCACACAATGAGTCAGTGGCTGAGGTGGGATTTGTAATTGACCATTTACACCGTGCAAACGATTCAGGCAGTGTTTGACTATTTGTATAGCTTGTCTACTACACTTTAGCCTGGGGTAAATAAAATCCAACCTGTTGATTTTTTTATTTGACTTGGTGTGTTGTTTTTTTTCTCGGCGTGTGGATCTAGGGGCTTGTGATTTGTGACCTATTGTTGGAGATCGACACACTGGTTACTTAGTGCAGTAAGAAAATATAGGCTGCCAGTAGATTGATAATAAAAAGGTAAATTGATAATTAACCTTTGATTAGTGAATGCCTAAAAAAACCTATTCAAATGTGCACATCTGGAATTTTTGAATTCGGGACAGTCAGACCAATTCAAGACTAATGTATTTTTACCTGTGGAACTAAAGCTGTCAATATTCGGCCATCTTGTATGACAAGTCACATGACAAGCTACATCACTTAAACCTGCTTCACCATTGGTTGACACCCTTATGACTAATCGGTCCGCACACACAGACTGATCACATCTGAACGGAACTGTGTCTGAAAAAGATACAACATGTTCAATCTTCAAATCTGAAAACATTAAGGACACGCACACTAATACGATTCATCTAAACTCTGTATGGCCAGTTGAGATGAGTCGGGACGGCTTGAGTCGGGCTGTGTGCGGCGCACTTAACACATATTGGGCTGTGCGTTCGTGTACCTTTCTGTCCGTATGTATTAAATATTCTCACAAAGCATGAAACACGGGAGTGCAGAAATAAAGGAGATATATTACATTATACCTAAAAGCCCCCGGAGCAGTCACATTGACGGCCACACAGAAAACAATTGTATTTTCATTATACAGAACGGTATTCTACTTTATTATTTTTATTTACCAGTCCGCAGTGTGTTTAGCTCTTATTCGATTAGTTTCTACTCTCTGCCTGAGTGAATGACTGACAGTCTATTGTTTTCAATCAGCCTTTTGAAGGCTGGCGCCTGCATGCCAGCTGCGCTGCTTTGGTCAGTCAATTAGCATCAGGACTAGTGAAAATAAATACCAGAGACCATGGAGTTTTACAACAAAACAGAATATGAAATTGATGTTTGGATCAGATGGCACGGAAGTATTCTGTGAAAGCTGGCTCCCGACGGTGGCCTGTTTGGGTGTTTTACAATGTATTGGGTACTTTACAAAGAATGCACGGAGCAGAATTTACCAAGGAGAGAATATATTTTACAGTTAGCACAGGAACTTCACAAGAAGCATTTGGAACAGAGAGAAACTGCCAAGCGTGTACCCACAGCTGAAGCTGGCAACCTCGCTGAGAGCCGCAAGAGGCACTAATGCAAGGTTGGGAAGTGCAATAAAAATATTATTATTTATTTATTATTATTTATTTCTTAGCAGACGTCCTTATCCAGGGCGACTTACGATTGTTACAAGATATCACATTATTTTTACATACAATTACCCATTTATACAGTTGGGTTTATACTGGAGCAATCTAGGTAAAGTACCTTGCTCAAGGGTACAGCAGCAGCGTCCCCCACCTGGGATTGAACCCACAACCCTCCGGTCAAGAGTCCAGAGCCCTAACCACTACTCCACACTGCTGTCCTATAATATAAAACTTTGAACAGCTGTGCCCTGTGCAGAAAGGCAGCGTGGAGAAGCACATTATCTTATTCAAGGTAAAAGAATACCATTTTGTCGAAAAACAAGAAAAAAAAGATAAAGAAATTAGACACTTTTTTTTATAACTTGTGCTGTGCGCTTCTGTAAAACGTTTTCTTCTAAGTTTATCTATGTTGTTCAGTTGATTTTGCGCATCTGATAATAAACCGATTGCTGTTGAAAAGTTAATGTTTTGCTATCGTTTCAGTTTTATAAATATGTATGTTGTAAACCGATGTCTGTTCAGATGTTTATTTACTTAGTTTCTTGTTTTGATTTGTAAAATGAATGTGGGTGTGTGTGGGTGTGGGGGTGTGTGTGTCAGTGTGTGTGGGTGGGTGGGTGTGTCAGTGTCATTGTGTGTGTGTGGGTGGGTGGGTGTGTGTGGGTGGGTGGGTGTGTGTGTTTGTGTACATTCATACGGTTTTTCAGATGTTTATGTAATGTACTCAATAATAAAAAATAAAAAAAAAACTTACATCCGACTCTTTCTCCGTTCGTTATACTATTTACAGTGTTTTGAATACAGCCGTCAGACTGCTGCGGGGCTTCTAGGTATGAGTGTCTCTGGTCTTTCTAGTGTTAAATACTTTAAATAGTTTAAATAAACAAAAATAAATGTTTTTAAATAAAAATAACATATATAAGGATTATTTAAATTACTGGAAATTGTATTTTGCTTTTTTAATTAAGTGATTTAAAGTTTACTAAATGCTTGTCCTTAATCTGTTCCTTTTGAATTATGGTAGAATAAGCATAGGGTGCCAATACTTTTGTATGTGTGTGTTATGGAAGGGTATAAATTTCACTCCCTGATTTAGCGTTTTTTTTTTTGTTTTTTTCTCTCACTGAGAGAGACATTTAATTTTTAAAGAACGGAGACCATTTACAGCAGCACAAAACATCACAGGAACCTATTTAGAGATTAAAAAAAAGAAACATTATAAAATCTGATGTATTTCACTTGTATTAACCCTTTGCGGTCCATTGTCGGACTGGGTCCGACATTGCAATTATTCCTATTAGGTCCTTTGTCGGACCCTGTCCGACATCATCCAAAAAACGCGAAAAACGCAAAAGTCGTTTTTTCTACGGAAAAAGCCGAGAGAACCATTCAATGGCCGAGTGGGAGCGAAAGGAGCCGAGACAAGCCGATAAAAATAAATAAATAAATAAAAAGGCGTATCTCAGGCCCCTGGCATCAGATGGGGACGGTCATAAGGAAACAAGCTGGGTGTTACTGTATCAGCGCACAGAGACTATCACGGACATTTGTAGAGCTTTTTCGAGATGTTATAGCAATAAAATAATGACTTGGATTGCATTATTGAGGAGTTTGGTGATAAAACGAGTCATCAGGAGATGATTGATCGGTATGTACGACTATTATTATTATTATTATTATTATTATTATTATTATTTATTTGTTAGCATATGTGAAAGCGATAGCGAACGAAAGGGTGGGGCGGGGCTGGAGATGCCTAGTGAGTGCTTTGTTGATATGCAGGGCCATTTAAACCCGTTTGACTGTGGAAAAAAATACTTTTAAACAGCACGTCTAAAATTAACTGCGTGTGTGAAAATAAATTAGACCTGGCATTATTATGCTCAGCTCACCGCTACCACCCCTGCGCTGACTCGGGAGGGCGAAGACGAACACACACTGTCCTCCGAAGCGTGTGCCGTCAGCCGACCGCTTTTTTTAACACTGTGGACTCACCATGCAGCCACCCAAGAGCTACAGCGTCGGAGGACAACGCAGCTCTCAGGCAGCTTACAGGCAAGCCTGCCGCGCCCGGCCAGATTACAGGGGTCGCTGGTGCGCGGTGAGCCGAGGACACCCTGGCCGACCTAACCCTCCCTCCCCGGCGGCCTTCCGGCCAATTGAGCCGCCCTGGGAGCTCCCATCCTCGGTCAGCAAAGGAATAGCCTGGACTCAAACTCGCGACGTCCAGACTATAGGGCGCATTTTGCATTATATGCAAGAGTTTTACTGGATGCGCCAATCGGGAGCCCCTGTTAAAACAAGTATTTTGCCATGTGTTTTCATATATGTGGTTTTATAACATTAAATATAAGTAGGGCTTCTGTTTTTCGGGTTTTATTAATTGTATTTTTCGGTGCTTATTTTTAGCTATTTTAGAATTTTATGTAAAAAAAAAAAATTTCAGGGCTTTCGTTTTTTATATACTGTATGAAATTTGTGTTTTCGGTTACTTTCCAAAATGCTTGAGCGTTTTTTTGTGTGTGTGTGTGTGTGTGTCAAAATATGTATAGTACCTCGACAGTACTTGCACACTTAAGTTGCACCTTCTTTCCTTTGCTGTCTTCTATAACGAAATCCTTATGGTCATGAGATTCTGGGTTTTTTGTGTGTACGCATTTTTGTACATTTCGTCACAATTCTGTTTTAAATCTTCCCTGTCTCAACTGTAATACAGCTTTAAATCCTGCTAACAAGCCTCCATCTTGATTGTAATCTCTTTTTAAATCTCGCAAGTGGAGTCTCCAATAGAAATGTAAGAATGTGCTGTCACTCAGTAGTTGGGGCTGGTTTAAAGTACTCAGAACTAATCAATGATAGATACAAGTCAGGGACAATGCCCAGCAGCACAAGGAAATGTATTATTATTATTTTTGTAGTTTTTATTTTTTTAAATGTGAAAAGGGTAAAGTCAACGTGAATAGATTAACCATTTCCACAGTTTTTACGGTGTTTTCTGGTGTTTATTGGCTAGCCAACGATTTAATTTTTATTTTTATCGGGTGTTTTATCAGTTAAAACCAAAAATCAGAAGCCCTAAATATAAAGAAACGAGTGAATATAAGCAGATAATGTTTTTTTTTTTGTTTTTTTTTTGAGAAAATAAGTGTCCATTTTTTTGCTTATAAACATTTATTATGGCATTGCAGTATTACTATGTTTGCATATAATTAGTGTTTTGAATTTAGCTCTATTCTGTTCTTGTTTATAAAATACTGCTTTGATAATAGGGTATTCAGTGTATTATTATTATTTGTTTATTTAGCAGACGCCTTTACCCAAGGCGACTTACAGAGACTAGGGTGTGTGAACTATGCATCAGCTGCAGAGTCATTTACAATTACGTCTCACCCGAAAGACGGAGCACAAGGAGGTTATGTGACTTGCTCAGGGTCACACAATGAGTCAGTGGCTGAGGTGGGATTTGAACCGGGGACCTCCTGGTTACAAGCCCGTTTCTTTAACCACTGGACCACACAGCCTCGTACAGACATTGATGTGCACACAATAATATAAACATTTCCACTCTACAGAAGTGGAAATGTTTATATTACTCACACTTAAATTTTTTTATTTATGTATTTATTTTAAGAACTTACCACGGTAATGATGTCAATGAAGGAAGAGCCAATGACAGAAGAGAGTGTTGCAAACAGTGACAAAGGAGAAGAAGAGATGGAAGTTGATAGCAACAATGAATCAGATGTGGATCAGAAGTCAAATCCTGCAGGGGCTTTCTCAAATGCTTTGTCCTCTCTAAACACGCTACGTCCAGGTATGTTTCCTATTATGTCAATGTAAAATGGAAATAGAGTTGGGATACATTTGTTACCTATACGTTTTTATATTCTACTTAGCAGCTTAAATAAGGAATACTATCTTTTAATTTTTTGTTTTATTTGTAGGTGAAATTCCAGATGCTGCATTTATTCATGCTGCCAGAAAAAGAAGACAACTAGCTCGTGAGCTTGGGGACAATGTTCCTCCTGAGACCGAACCTAGTGGCAACCGGCTTGTACGGGAAGATGAAAACGATGCCAGTGATGATGAAGACGACGATGAGAAACGAAGAATAATCTTCTCTGTGAAAGAAAAGACACAGAGACAGAAAATAGCAGAAGAAATAGGTGAGGGTTTAAAGCATTCATGAAAGACATCTCAATGGTACATATTGATCTCCTTTGTAAAGTCATAATGCCCTTTGCTAATTTATTTTTCTTCAGTGTTTTTATTGTAGAAGTTAGTGCTGTTACTATTTCAGATTTGCGATGATCATTTTGTATTTGTTTTTATACAGGAATAGAAGGGAGTGATGATGAAGCACTTGATGCAGGGGACCAGGATGAAGAACTGAATCGATGGGAACAGGAGCAGATCAGGAAAGGAATCAGCATTCCACAGGTAAGACTGCTGGTTTATCTGACAAGAAGAATTTTTTTCTAAAGATTGAGATCTGAGTTTAATTAACCTTGGTCTTTCTTTGTGAATCCCTCCTGTCTGTCTTTTTGGGGTATTTTTTTATTGACATTATACTCCTACATCTCTGGGATGTTGCAAATTCAGTATTTAAACCATATGCCTTTATAAAGGAGGCCAACATTGTATTCTTATATCGATCTAATAGATAGCAATTTTCTGTCTTGAGTTAGCTGGATATACAATATCATCTATGGCTGTATCTGGAGCTATAGCTGCTACAATTGTGTATGATGCCAAGCCAGTCAGTCAGAACTGAGAAATACGTTCTTCCTGAACTAATATGTGTTTTTAGAATACAGCAGACATTTTCTGTTTTGTCACTGGCACCGGCTCATTATCCCTTCAAAGTTTATGCTATGTAGCAAGCATCTGTTTTGCAGTGTAATTTGAGCATTTAAAGCCTTGTGTCTTACATTTGTCATGTTTTTTTTTCTTCACTTGTTTATTCAAGGTTCAAGCCAGTCAGCAGGCAGACGTGAATATGTACTATCAAAGTACCTATGAAACTGCATCCTACGTGTCATCCTATGGCCTTCCTTACTCCTACAGTTCCTATGGATCAGATGTCTCCAAGCCAGTGAAATCAGAAAATTCAGTAACATATACAGCTCCCAGTAATGGCATGATGCCTATAACTACTGATTTGGTAAAGAAACGACTTAAAGACAGGTAGGGTAGACCTACTTTCTCAAAGGTTGGCAAAACCTGTCCCTCAAGAATGTTTATTCATGAAACAAATGACACATTTATCTAACAGACAAGTGAGGGATGCTGGGTTGGTAGGAAGCCTCCTTTGCCATGGGATGCACACACAAGTTCAGAACCTGGGACAAGAGATGATGATCACGATCAGTGGGTCTTATTCCTAAAACCCTGGTGTACAATTAAAGGCATTGCAAAAATAACGTTACTCATCGGTATGATTTGTCTTTTCAGAAGTGGAATAGTTACAGCTTATTTCCGAGCTTAGAATAATACGTTTTACAAAACCAACACAAGACATTCAGATTCCATGGGTAGAATTCTTAAGGGCTTTCTGAATGTATGTAACTCTTGCCTTGAATTTTGTAAGCACTTTTTCTTATTTTTTACCCAAGGCATTGGGCGTTTCACTGACCTAAAGAACACATTTAGTATTTCTGATTGCAGTAGAATTCTAATATTCTAACATACAACATAGAAACAAATAGTCAAATATTCAATTTATGGTACATAAAAATACAAAACTGGATGCAGGTACAGTATTGTAGAGCTGGTTGTGGTGCTGTTTGTTTTTACCGGTTGTGCAAGCCACAGTTTCTGCTTATGTTGTGAAATGGTGCCATGTCACCAAAAAGGGTAGTATTCTGTTTGTTCATTACAATGAGGATGGTCTGTCTGTGAAACAGTTTTCTCTACCTCCAGTTTGTTATTGTGCATCTGTCTGTTTGGCAAGGAGAATAATCTTTGTATCATAAGTCTGACCTTTAGCGGTTATGCACAAAATTAAGAAAAAAATGCATATGTATAAAAAATGCATATACAAATATACTTACTCTCATTTGTTCTTCGTCATGCATTGGTCCAATTAAACTTACAGATTCTATTTGTAATATCTCTCTGTTCTTATTTATCAGGTTAGATTCAATGAAAGGAATACACAGTGGCAATCAGAAACGCTATGAACAAATTCAACAGGAGCTAGAGTCATCCACCAGCATGATAGCGAGACTAGAAGGTTCCTCCGATGGTGGGGCTGATCAGTATAAATTCTTGCAAGAAATGCGAGGGTATGTCCGAGACTTGCTTGAGTGTTTCGGTGAAAAGGTAAGGGAGAAACAGTTTTGGCACTTATTTTCCTATAAAGCAGTACTGAGGAAAATTGACAAAAGAAATCTCAGATGCCTTACATGCCTCTCTGCGTTTGCACCACCTCTTAACTTGGTGCTTTCCAATAAAACCTTTTTTTGTTTGTTTTTAAATAGAAACAAATGTAGTTTAATATTTTTAAAAAGGTCTTGGTTACTGTATTTTAATAGATTCTTCTAGTAATGTACTAATTTGGTTATATACACTACCGTTCAAAAGTTTGGGGTCACTTAGAAATTTCCTTGTTTTCGAAAGAAAAGCAAATTTTTTGTCCATTAAAATAACATCAAATTGATCAGAAATACAGTGTAGACATTGTTAATGTTGTAAATGACTATTGTAGCTGGAAATGGCTGATTTGTAATGGAATATCTACATAGGCCTACAGAGGCCCATTATCAGCAACCATCAGTCCTGTGTTCCAATGGCACGTTGTGTTTGCTAATCCAAGTTTATCATTTTAAAAGGCTAATTGATCATTAGAAAACCCTTTTGCAATTGTTAGCACAGCTGAAAACTGTTGTGCTGATTAAAGAAGCAATAAAACTGACCTTCTTTAGACTAGATGAGTATCTGGAGCATCAGCAATTGTGGGTTCGATTACATGCTCAAAATGGCCAGAAACAAAGAACTTTCTTCTGAAACTTGTCAGTCTATTCTTGTTCTGAGAAATGAAGGCTATTCCATGCGAGAAATTGCCAAGAAACTGAAGATCTCGTACAACGCTGTGTACTACTGTACTACTGGCTCTAACCAGAATAGAAAGAGGAATGGGAGGCCCCGGTGCACAACTGAGCAAGAGGACAAATACATTAGAGTGTCTAGTTTGAGAAACAGACGCCTCACAGGTCCTCAACTGGCAGCTTCATTAAATAGTACCCGCAAAACACCAGTCTCAACGTCAACAGTGAAGAGGCGACTCCGGGATGCTGGGCTTCTAGGCAGAGTTGCAAAGAAAAAGCCATATCTCAGAATGGCCAATAAAAAGAAAAGATTAAGATGGGCAAAAGAACACAGACACTGGACAGAGGAAGATTGGAAAAAGTGTTATGGACAGACGAATCTAAGTTTGAGGTGTTCGGATCACAAAGAAGAACATTCGTGAGACGCAGACCAAATGAAAAGATGCTGGAGGAGTGCTTGACACCATCTGTCAAGCATGGTGGAGGCAATGTGATGGTCTGGGGGTGCTTTGGTGGTGGTAAAGTGGGAGATTTGTACAGGGTAAAAGGGATCTTGAAGAAGGAAGGCTATCACTCTATTTTGCAACGCCATGCCATACCCTGTGGACGGCGCTTGATTGGAGCCAGTTTCCTCCTACAACAGGACAATGACCCAAAGCACAGCTCCAAACTATGCAAGAACTATTTAGGGAAGAAGCAGTCAGCTGGTATTCTGTCTATAATGGAGTGGCCAGCACAGTCACCGGATCTCAACCCTATTGAGCTGTTGTGGGAGGAGCTTGACCGTATGGTACGTAAGAAGTGCCCATCAAGCCAATCCAACTTGTGGGAGGTGCTTCAGGAAGCATGGGGTGAAATCTTTTCAGATTACCTCAACAAATTGACAACTAGAATGCCAAAGGTCTGCAAGGCTGTAATTGCTGCAAAAGGAGGATTCTTTGACGAAAGCAAAGTTTGAAGAACACAATTATTATTTCAATTAAAAATCATTATTTCTAACCTTGTCAATGACTATATTTCATATTCATTTTGCTATATTTCCTATTCAGACTCATTTCATGTATGTTTTCATGGAAAACAAGGACATTTCTAAGTGACCCCAAACTTTTGAACGGTAGTGTATATTTTCATATAGATACATTTTTCTTTCTTTTAATTTGGCATAAGTAAGAAACCGTCTTGGTGCTTTTTTAATGATTCATAACATTCTCTGTGTAATCTGTATGATACTCAGTTAGAAAACAGCCGTCCGTTTACCGATGGAATGAGTGTGCAATCTTAATTAAAGTAATAATTTAATAAAAAATACTAGGTTTGAAAAATACACACTTATACATTTTATATGGTAAACCTTTAACCATTATTTCTGATTGTCAAAGTTGGAAGAACAATACTGAAAAGATTGGTGCCCAATGAAGTAGACCACCTATAAGGTTTCTGTATCACATTATGTATCATATTTTTCAGGTACCCCTGATTCATGATCTTGAATCTGCAATGCAGCAGTTACTTAGACAGAGAGCATCCCGGCTTGTCCAAAGACGACAGGATGATATTAAAGATGAATCATCGGAATTTGCAAGCCATTCAAGTCAGTCCATCTTGAAGGTTTTTATTTTTTATTGAACAGCCTTGTTTGTTTGTAACTTTTATTAAACAAAGTGCAGTTTAAGTTTGTGCCAAATGTTTCACTGTTATTTCTGATACATGCACATGGTAAGTGAAATCTGGGCTCGAACCCAGTTGGAACTTGACCAACTGCCTTTTATTTTCTTTCTCTTTTTTTTTTTTAAATGAATATTTAATAATTACCTATTTTACTATGGTGGTATATTTGTATTGTAAAACATAAAACATAAAACATATATTGTTGTATCCTGCCTAGAGCTTTTTGCTTTGGTAAGTTATTTTAGATCATACATTGCTGAACTGAGACAGTAATTATTATTACTGGCTTAGAATGGTCCTGCATGCTTTTATTTCATTTATTAGGTGCTTCATAAGGTTGTTCAATCCCCATATCTGCTGGCATATTGTGCTGCATAAGATATAGTTCTACCTATTGGACCTGAATGATGTTTTTAAATAAAATACTGCTTCACAATGTTAAAGAATGGTCGTGCAAAATGTGCATGTAATATTGTCTAGAATAGTTTTGGTTGTAATTTCTCTTTCTTTTTTTCCCCTGGAGTAATTTGATTATATCTGTTTCAGGCAAGGCTTTAATGGCACCAAATCTTGATTCGTTTGGTCGTGACCGTGGTGTTTATCAGGAACAAGCAAAACAACGAAGAATTGCAGAAAGAGAAGCTAGAAGGTATAAACATGAATTATTCAGAATCTTATATCAAAAGCCATTCAAACATTATTTAGGGACCCAAGACTGGACTGGTTTAACTGGTCTTGTGTTATTTTTCCAAGGCTGCACTAGCAGTCTGCCACTTGAGCTTGGAAGTGTTTAAATAGTTTGGGTTCTTTCATTTATGCACACCAAAACCAACTTGGGAACAGTGTGTATGTGATTGTGAAAAGTGGATTTTATTTATTTTTGTGTGTGACTTAGGACTCGACGCAGACAGGCAAGAGAACAAAATGGCAAGAGAGCAGAGCATCACGAAGGCCTATCCAGTGATGACGAGGAAACGTCTACAGATATCACAAGCTTCAAGCTGGAAAAAGGTAAACTGCTGTTTTAACCCTTTGTGGTCAATTTTATTCAGTGCCTGTCATGCGAGTCAGGTCCAATTAATTTTCACATTTGCTGTTTATTTTACACGCGCTGTTTTAAAAGCAATTTTATTCATAGTAAAACAGGTTTAAGACACTGCATATCAAGAGGACACTCATTTTATCACCAAACTCCTGAATAATGCTATCCAAGTCATTATTTTATTACTATAACATCTCAAAAAGCTTGACAAATGTCTGTTATTCTTTGAGCGTTGGTTGCGGAAGCAGCTATCTTGTTTGTTTATGTCCGTGTTATGTCTGTGGTGAAGGGACTACGTGTATTGCTCAGATGCGCCAGTCAGTTTTTTTTCAGCTTCTATCGGCCTCTCTCGGCCATTGAAAGCTTTTCTCAGCTTTTTCCGGAGAAAAACTGACTAGGGAGCTGTGTATGACGCCTTTTTTGTCCGACATCAGACTGGAAAGGAAAAATTGTAATGTTGGACCAGGTCTGACATAGGACCACAAAGGGTTAACATTTAGAAACAACCTGATTTGAATAGAACATAAGGAACTAAACATCCGTGTAAGAGAAGTGTCTGTTTGTAAATCTGACATTTCTTTAACTGTACATGTCTCCTAAAACGTTTGACGTGCTCATTTCAAATGTTACTGAAACTCCTCTGGCAAAATGTAACAGTACCATTGCTGTTAACTTTGACCTGTTACCTAATGTGGTTCCAATATTGTGCTGAAGTGTTAATTTTTCTATACTATATAAAACATAACCCATTTTGATCAGTTACAGATAATGTTAAATTAGATTTTTTCCCCCTGATGTCTACCATTCATCACTGAATTTGATGTTTCAGATCGAATTTTGAAAGAATCAAAAAAAGTTTTTGAGGATGTGTTGGAGGATTTTTGTTCCATTGACAGCATTAAATCCCGGTTTGAAGTGTGGAGGAAGATGTATTTAAAATGTTACCAGGATGCTTACATTGGTCTGTGCCTCCCCAAACTATTCAACCCTCTGGTACTATTGCAGCTCATCCCTTGGAATCCTTTAATGGTAAGCAAAATGTTTGTTTGTTGTTTTTTTGTAACTATTTAGTCTTTGGTTACCATATATCAATTATAAATCAATTTGCTTTATCAAACTGCCCAATTTTCCAAAATGTCTTTTAAAAAATGAAAAATAAATAATTACAAGCAGAAGAGGAACTTAAACTCCATTTATTCCCAATAGGCAGAATGCCCTGACTTTGAGTACATGCTATGGTTTGAGTCCTTGCTTTTCTATGGCTGTGAAGAGGAAAGAGAGACACAAAAAGGCGATGTAGACATTCTTCTTCTACCAGCTATAGTTGAAAGGGTAATTGTACCCAAACTTGCAGGTGAGCTTTTAAGCTTTTGTATGTAATTTAAACATTCCTGTAAGGGGAGCTTGTCGAGTTTTGACCTGTGATTTAAGATGTGACTTTGGTTTCTAGATGATAAAGACCTAATGTTTGGAGATATTGGCTGCGTTCTGGATCTCTTTTGTGGATGCACTGCCTGCGTAGATCTGCGGCACACATGACTTGCCTTGCAGTGGCATCTCAAACGCTTTTTCGGGGTGCTTTTGTAATTTAGTTTATCAGTTGGTTTATTATTGTAATTTATTAACATATGCTTGCCTGTTGCTTTTTCTTCTGTTAATTTTAATATGTTGATGCACGTGTGTCATGACATAAGTAATAAATACATTTGTATTTGATTCGTCTCGGGATTGGCCTTGGCATATTGTGTTCAGTGGTGAACTCTGTCTTCGGCTAAGAGAACACGTCACTTGTTTCCCTGAGGAATATTCTCTTAACCAGAGCCAATTGTATGTTAAATACACATAAAAATAAACAGATCTGTGCAGCCGAACGTTCAACATGGCTAGCTGCATGATCTCAAACAGTGAGCAGGCTGCACAGATCTTGCAGCTGATCCCGCAGCTTTTAAAAGTAGCTGCGAGAGCTGGGCTGCAGCTGCAAATTAAAGAGATTATCTTAAAGTAACCTAACACTGGTTCTCTACTTCTTGCAATAATGAACGATGGTACAATGTTAACTTTGCATCACAATGGTAATAAACGCATGCAAATTATTTATATAAAAGTGATTGACATTAAAAAATGTACTTCCATAGGTATTTTACAAAAATGTCAAAATAACAAAAATGACTTACTGGTGAAAAAAAAAAATATATAAAATAAAATAAAAACCTGTCAAACTTACAAAATAGCCTAAAGGGTATTTATCGCATTTGTCTTATCTGTGATCTGCAAAAGCAACTCTGTTAATGTTTACTACAATAGCACACGTGAACAATTCAAGGGTTGTATAGGAAGTACAGCAAGCTAGTTCTGCTGACTGCTCTAATGACGTTAGGCAGATTAAAATATCACCAGTATACTCTGAGTCGTTGTCTTAATGTTTGGTACACAGCTGCAGTCTTTGATTTTCTTACCTACATTCCTTTACCAGTGTTGTCCAGTAAAAAGGGAACCCCTTCACTGCTGCATTGCTTTAAACTCGCGCCATATCAGTGAATCAAACCACATGCTTTGACACTGAGTCTTTTATAGTTGGTATATTGTACAGTTTTCTGTGATTTCTGTAATTGAATTCCATTCCAGGGAGTGTACAGTGAACTCTAACTGTTTCATTGTCACATTGTTGAACTTCTAGATATATCAATGATACAATCTTTTTTCACACATCCATTTTACTTCCTGTTTAATACACATTTCATTTGAGTGTGCTACCTTTTGATAACTCCCATTTCTAGTTTTTAAATGACTGGTAACAACTGTTAACTTTTTTGCAGTTTTTATTTATTTACCTACTTGGCTAAATGTTGTATTGTTTTTAAACTGACACATGCTTGACTGGCCCTTCATGCAGATGCACTGTAGGCTACTTGTTGGTTTCTATATCTCTGTCAGGTCTATTTTTCCCACTTCTCCCCAGGTGTTTTTTATTTTGTTATTTTTACCCACTATACAGTATATCAATATTAGCACTTGTCAGATGCAATAGATGCACTAAGAAAACAAGATAAAGTAGGATAACAACTATACCCCATAAAGTCTTACATCATCATAATTAGAGCCCTGTGTTTTTCACAAATACGAAATTGCACAAAATAAAATGAAATGCAACATATAAAACAAAATAACTAAATGCAAATATAAAACGAAAAATCATTATAAAGCTGCTAATAAAATAATAATAATAATAATAATAATAATAATAATACTTTTTTTTTATATAGCGCCTTTCATAGTGGACCACCATCACAAAGCACTTTACAAGATACGAGACTGTATGTAGAATGACATTTTTAAATTGGGAGGTTTATACAAAAAAATACTTTTAAATGAATGCTTGCAATCATAGTTGTCAAGGCTCAGCCATTACCATAGACATGGTCTGAAGGGAAATGGAAGCTCTGACTAGCACTTGCGCAGATGTTTAATTTTGAAGTGAGTTGTTTGGGAATTAAAATTGTGATGGAAGAGAAGACATTTGTTTCTAAAATGCGCATAACAATTAAACAACGCTGCAAAAAATATGAGCATGAGGGGATGTTTGCAGCTGACGGTGACAAAATAATAATGTGCAGATTTTGCAACTGTTGGCTGGAATGGGAGTCAAAGATACCGTCGTTAAGCATTAGCTGTTTATTCCTTTTAGCGAAAATATGGCTGTTTGCTTATGTTTTGTGTTGGTATGCTAATTCTTTGTTTTATTTCAAGTGGTTCATACTTTGCACTGGAGCAAATGCTGTTTTGATTTTGAATGAATTTGAATGAATGAATCTGCTTTGCTTAGTGTTTAAATACTGAGAAACCCCTAGCTTCTTGTATACTGGAGCCCTGCTTCAGTGCAATGCGATTGAAATGCAGTTTCTGTTGTGTTTTTTTAATGGGTAGATTGCTATATATGCAATTATTATGACAGACCCACAGTAGTAGGACACTGTAAATATATATGTGCTTATTTTATCTTTATAAAAAGAATGGGGGACTGTAAGTTACCGTTACTGCCGCTAATGAGAAATTATGGTAACTAAATTATTTTTGTCAAAATGTTAAAGTGGATAATGTTTTAATTAAAAATATGTATGTTGATAAAACATGCATACTATACGATCATTGATATACATCTATTTAGTTTTATTAATGTGTATCTGAAATAAAACAACATTTGTGAAAAATAAAATGAAGACTTTGAAAAAATAAAAATGTCACGGGGCTCTAATTATAATGCTAGTTATTCTTGGAATAGGTAATTATTCCACCAAAGCAAGATTAAAATTGACTACAATTGTTTGTTCAGTGCCGTCATTTCCTTATACTAGTCCACAAATTGAGTCGTCTTTTTTTTTATTTTTTTTTTTATATATATACTAGTATTGGCAGACCAGGTATGGGATCCTTTATCTTCCAGTCAGACTACACAGCTGGTGTCCTTTATGCAGAGACTGATCAGAGGATACCCCTCCGTTCTGAACGGGGAAAACAGAAACACACAGGTACTGTTGTGTGTGTGTTTTTTTTAAGTTTTTTAAGTTGTTTTTTTTTTTGCAGCAGCAGCAGCACAGTTTCAAAAGGGAAATGCAGCTGTGCCTAAACTTAATTGTATTGTGACACCTAAAATAACATAGTGGTGTTTAAACAATCGTCACCTTTATTCCATAGTTGTGGATGTGCATAGATTCTCTCAAATATCAACACACTAACTGATGATTCTAGGAGCTCTTTTTTTAAAGAAATCCAGATATTATTCCCATTGTACTGGTACTGTAGTGTAATAAGAGGTGTCATCACAGTTCTAAGTTTTGTTTTTAAGATAATTCCATAATGTCCCTCTCTGACTCCTCCTAGCTCCTGCACACTAAATGGTTACATAATGAAAACATTGTTTTACTAGATGATATATAATATGTGAATAATCGCCTATGCTTCACCTGTTTTATGCACTATATTGTTCAGTATGTAAACCTTTATTGTTTAATGCTAAAATGCTTAAAACTTTGTTCCTATATTTAATGTGAATGATATGCATAGTAATGACCATTAACATAAAAATATCCTTTTGAGTTTGAAAATTTCTTTGAGGACTAATCTGCTATTCAAATGAAGCAGTATTAGCCAAAGCAAATCTAAAGTATTACCTCAATTATTTAAACACAGCAGACCTATAAAGAGGTTAAGAAAAATAACTCCACTCAGCACAACACACCAGCGTACTGGTCATAAGTCATATAAAATGAATGAGAGACACTGAAACTATATAGCTATAGTGGGGTTGTCTTTGCAAGTTAGTACTGGAAGAGTTAATATTTCCCAGTGAAATTGTGGATCATTTTTTTCAGGAGCTGTTGAAAGCAATAGTAATGCGGACGAGAAGGACATTGGATAATGATGTTTTCATGCCGCTCTATCCCAAAAAGTAAGTTTTAAGTAATTGTAAAAAAAAAAAAAAAATGGAACTATTTAGATGCAATTTTACAGTATGTAGGATTTATATTGGATTATGTAACTCTGAGTGAGATATCTGGACTCTTGTGCAATTCTGACTTGTATATTAAAGAATGTTTTCTAGAATTGCATCTGCTTTAGTATTCTGTTTTAAGATTCCAACAATTCTTTTTTTCCTCTTTACTTTCAGTGTCTTGGAAAACAAGAATTCTGGACCATATTTATTTTTCCAAAGGCAATTTTGGTCCTCTATTAAGGTGAGTACAGTGGGTTCCATGGAAAATTTCCCCAGTATCGCGGTAGACGCGGTACCTGATACCACAGTGCACTGCGGTTTACCAGTTGATTGCCTTGCCCTAATTTACCATGAGTTTGGATGTTCTGTAATAAATAACTTTGTACATTGTGGAATCTTAACCAACAACAGGACAGCTGATTGCAAGTTGTGTGCAGCTACAATTTCACGTGGAGGTACCACTACAACAATGCACAAATTTAATACATCAACTCAGAGTCTCAGACAAAGCAGCTGATTTAGCCCAAGCACTAAACCGTTCAAAGCACTTTGATCATGAAGATCCCAGGGCAAAAGAGATAACTAAACTCTTAATAGAATTTATAGCTTTGGATGATCAGCCGTTTTCAATTGTAGAAGGCACTGGATTTTGCCGTCTCATTGACTATCTGGAGCCTCGTTTCAAGGTGCCCAGCAGAAAGTAGTCTAGATATCCGAGACTGTGCTGCCAGAACTGTACAATGCTCCTTGAAAGTGATGTATCAGCTTTAAACTTTGACAGATGTTTGTAGCGCCGATGTTTTGCCATGTCAATGCTAAGCTTCATTGGCCAGAGGACTGATAAGAATTACAATTTACAGAAGGCAGTACTCCAGGCCCAGGAGTTTAGTGGCTCCCACACGGCGGAGGCCATTTCAGGGGCCATTGACAAGATAATTGAAGATTCAGTGGACAACAATTCATGTGATTTGTCAGAGATAAAGGAAGCAACATTGCAAAGGCAATGCTAGACTCTGGTTTGCCAGGTTCACCTTGTGTAGCACATACCAGATGACATAACTTTAGCAATACCCAGCAGAACCCTGATCTTGATGTTTGAAGAAGTACTGGAGGAATGCACCTGCAATGTACAAATTATATAGCGATGGAATGAACAGCAGTGTTCTGCCACAGATGGCGGCTTACCTGAGTGAGCCTCCAAGAAAATCTGAAAAACTGCATTCTTGGAATAATAGCGAATGCTGTTTTCCAAATTTGTCTGAAGCTGCAAGAATCATGTTTTGTTGAGTTCTGTATAGCTGTGAATGTAAGTTTGGCTGAATTTTAATTACAAATTGTGGATTAAATAAATTAAATGCCGTGACACACTAAAATGTCAGAAGAATATGCCTGTGGCCGTAAGGATTTCGTTGCTAGACAGCAAAGGCAAGAACACTAGTGTACTGTTGAGTTACTATACATATTGTGCCAGGACAAAACGTCTAAGAAAGTTGGAAAGTAACCAAAATAATTATCTCATACAGGACATAAAAAGCGAAAGACCCCAAAAAACTTTCAGGGTATCTACATTGAAAAACGAAATTAATAAACATTGAAAAACAGAAGCCCTCTGTAAATATAATAGAAAAAGCCAATTAGTTTAGCATTGTATAAACTTATCTATTGACTTACTACTTTACATTGCAAGTATTAAATTATGCAGTTTGACAACTTCCAAATATAAGTGACTATGTGATAAATGAGAATTTATCACGTAGCTTGGATAAACCCAGAGTGTGTAGCATCCCACCCTGAGGGTGGGCATTACATTCTCATACCACACACTACTTCATTTATTATTATTATTATTATTATTATTATTATTATTATTATTATTATTATTATTATTATTATACAAATATTCCATGAAAAATATTTAAATAGCATTTGTTTGGGCAGATATAGTTTTTTTCACATAGAATTAGATAGTATTTTGCTTTTGCAAATAATTGTCAATGAAATGTATTTCATAAAAAGTGTTTGTTAATACAGTGCTCACACCATACTCCTACAGGGAGAAACTAATCTACAGCAGAAATCATCCTGTTAAGGAACAACAGTAAACAAATATATCACATTGGTAGTAAAAAAAATAAATAAATAAATAACTCTCTGGTGCACTCTGCTGGAAAGTACTGGTTTTACACTTCAAGCTGCACCTCCCAAAAACTGTGGTATGTTTGACGTGCCTCGAGGTACCGCAAGTTTACCGTGGTACCTGGGACCTTTTCCATGGAACCCACTGTATGTTTAACTCGAGTAACATTTACTTTCAACCAAAGCTGGAGTCTTCTACAGAAATCGTCAGGTTTAAGATAATATTTGCAAGGACAGGGTAACTTTAGCTAAGCTGCATCATTTATAACCAGTATTTCAATGTAGCCATTTATGTGGAAGAAAACACCTGAAAAAGCATGGAACCTCCTAAACCAAAGGAAATGGTATTCCTTGTGAAGCACAACTCAAGTTCCTAGAGCACATGAGTTTGATCGGCTCTCTCCGAAGGTTAAGTTCTGCTTAGCTTTTCTTGAAGAGGATCAGAAAGAATGACAGTGATACTGTATTTATTTCTTAAACTCTGTGGACTGCACAGAACAAGTATTTTCCTTTTTGGTATTTAAACTAAACTGCAGTAATGAAATCTATTGCATATAACTATTACATTCTCTGTACTTTTTTTAAATAAATAAGTACATAAATAAAAAACAAAGTGATCCTAATCATGAATGTTACCTTGGTGGTGAGTGAATGCACTTTGTAAATAAGATTATTTTTTGGCAATTCTTTATTGTTTTACATTTGTTATTACATTGATCTGCTTTGCCCTATATATTTTGTTCTGTGATCTTGCTAAATGTTGAAAGGGGGAATTGATTGTTTTGGTTTATTTTATTGTAGCTTCTTGGAAACATTCTTCAGTGGCATGGAATACTGTCAAATACATGTCTACGAGAGCTGGCAGTGGACAGTCTGTTGAATCGTTACATTCTTTCAGCGCTGCAAAACTCAGATCCTGGGGAAGATAGCATAATAAAAAGCCAAAGTGTAAGCTATCTGTTGTGCAAAGATACTTTGTGTTGAAATTATGAAAATGTTGGGGTTGTTGAGAAGCCTGCATGTTTTTCTGTATTATTGAAACACTTGTGCTGAAGGAAACTTCTGTTTGTTTTGGTAATCTTATAAATCTGTGGTCTTGTGTGTTTAGTAGCTATTCAGAAAAACAGGGTAAGTCCCATGATCCTAGCAGTTTTCAGTTCCTGTGTCATATTTACAGTACTTGAGTTACTGTATCTTGAGTTACACTAGTTCTCCCAGCCAACAAATAATTGGAAACAAAATGAGCATAACATGGAGAAAAACTATTGTACATTACCAGAAATGATGTGGATTTGATATTGCTATTACAATTCCAATTGTTGGAATTCCCTTCTCATATTTCTTTACATATTTACAGGACATTGTTAGGTGCCATCTATATCCAGTGTTTCTATGGGGGGACCTTTTTGTAGCTTTATTCATCCCACCTCAGCCACTGACTCATTGTGTGACCCTGACCAAATTACTTAACCTCCTTGTGCTCCGTCTTTTGGGTGAGATGTAGTTGTAAGTGACTCTGCAGCTGATGCATAGTTCACACACCCTAGTCTCTGTAAGTCGCCTTGGATAAAGGCTTCTGCTAAATAAACAAATAATAATAATCACACAGAACAGGAATATATGGCACTTTTGGTCATGAGGATAAATCTTGTGTACTTTTGCAGGTCATCGATTGTTTTCCAAAACAGTGGTTTACAAATATCAAAGGACAACAAACCATCCCCCAGTTAGAAAACTTTTGCCGGTATCTTAAGCATTTGGCCAGTACGATCTACAGGGTCAGCATTGGGGTTTCAGATGTGGAAAAACGAAATGCAAGGCAAGTATCTACATACAAGGAGAACAGTTTTGAGTCAGTGTATTGATTTATATTCTTTTCTGCATTTTGTTTTCTGCTTTTTAACTATTACATTGTATGTTCCTTTTTCGATCATCTGTAATTTATTCACACAGGCATATAATCCAAGTTAAAACATGCTTTTATTTTTTGTAGAATATATTTTGAAAGGGTGGGCTGTTGCAAGATATTTTTTTTTAATTAAGGACTTGGTGTGCAAAGCCAGCTCTCGGCTAAATTCTTTAGCTCACAGCTTTTTAAATAAATGAAAAAAAACACATTATAAATGTGTGTATTATAAATGCAGATATGTTCTTATATTTTTTCCAATATGCATGAAATGTGGTTTTTGAAGCAAATCATAACATGCATTCTCGTTCTCTCGTAGGGAGCACATAAAACAGGTGGTTAGACTTCTGGGAAGTGTTTGTGCTCTGGATCATGTGGTGGCTGTTGCAAGTGAACACGGCATAAAGGATGTGAAGGCTTTACTTGAAGGCAAATAACTCAGAATGGACCCTTAAGCCTTATATCTATACTGTGTATAAATATGTGTATATATGTATAATGGATTTTTTCAAGCCCTGTTGTATTGTTACATCTAGGAATCAATCAATTGGTGCACTGTTGTGTATAACAAACAGGATTTTTGTAAACTACTGAATTCCAGTTTTCTAAATTCTTTAGGCATGCAGTAATATTCATCCTATCTGTGGAATTACATTTGTATCAACAAGCAAAGAAATATAAACCAAGTTATAAATTCACAGCTTTTTGGGGGAAAAAAGTAAAGCTTCTATTTTAATTTGCTGGTGGTGTAAAGGTTTTATCAGCCTGTTTTAATAAATGTTGCTGTTTGGAAAGATTCTGTTCTCCTAGAGTTATAAATCATGTACCATAGCATATTTTGGTATTTTAAGAGTTTGGTACAGTGGATCATTTAATAGTCAAAACTCTCTTAAACATCCCCTGTATGGAAGACCACCTCACAACATAGGGATCACTTGTGAATGGCCTTACTGTTTCCCATGCTAAATTACCTGTATACTGTATTAGGAATGCGATGGTTATGATTTTCCCAAACCGAACTGAAACCTACATTTACATAAACTCCCTAACCGAACAATGCTGACAAAACCACATGTTTTATACAGTGGAAAAGTTTCATCACTAAGCTGGCTGCAGTTTTGGGAGCTCATTACACACCTTTGCTGCATATAGATGGTTCATATTGCCATCCATTCATTTTAATATGGTAAGATAAATCAAATGTTAAGACCAGACTTTGATTAATAGATTTGATTCTGACAGCCCTCAGTAAGGGATAACCTCAGCTTCATACTTTAGTGTTCAGATGTTTAGAGCTGTTTTCGTACGCAAATGCTTGTGTGCCCTAGCATCAACCTTTTGTTAAGAAAATGCATCCTAAGAAGTGGAAGTGAGTGGGTGGTTAGGGGGGTCTGTTGCATTTGATAAATTACTCTTGTGTAGACCTAATAAAAATAAATAAGGCTGCTAAAATGACCAAACATGTTTTTAAAGTTCATACTGCAAGTTTTTTCTTTCTTTTGTAGTATGTTTTGTAATTCATTTTCTGCCGTTCAGCAGTTTTCATTCAGCCATTTTTAGGAGTGGAGGGCATTACTTTAAAAAGGGGCAGGACTGATAGTGATGTGAACGAATCACATGACACAGACTATTGCCCAGTGGTGTAAGGATGTGAGGGCAATAGTTAAATATATTTTTGCTCCTATGATGTCATTTTAACCAGTCACAGGCCAGAATTTCCAAGCATTGATCTTTATGTGTGTATGTATGAAAACACACTGGAAATCTGAAAAAATGCCAAGTTATCAAAAGTGCCCAGCCATTAAAGTGGAGATATCAAAAACACAAGCCAAGTTTCAAGAAACCATTAGGGCAACCTTGCCCAGCACAACTGTAAAACCGATGGGGGCCGAGGTTGCCCCAAATATTTCTTCTAACGTATAAAAAACACAAGCTAAGTTAGAAGAAACAATTGGGGCAACCTTTGCCAGCACCAAGCAAATATAGTCTTGGGGCCCAAGTCTTTGCCCCTGAGAACAATAAAATTTTACCTGTGTAAGCCTGATGGAGGGACTCCTGTAGTTAAAAATGAGGTCAGGTGTCAGTCTCAGATCAGTGTACTTCCTACATTTCCCCAGAATTCACCTCATTTAAATAGAGTGAGGAGGACAATCTAAACGAGTGGTCTGTGAATATTACTTGTCAGAAATACATCAATTGTGTATTATTTTGTTCATAATTATATTCTGTTTTTATTTTAAAAGTGAGCCACATAGTTATAAAAGTGGTCAAAAAGTGAATTTACATCATATATTGTGAACAAACATAATTGTTTTATTCATAGTGCAAGTAACGCACATTGTATTTCATTTATTTGTTTTTGTTTTGTTTTACTGCTATGAGGAATAACATTTTACCTGTCAGCCTGACAATTTGGTCGGGTGTCCGTCTCCGATCAGTGGCAGGGCTGAGCTATGACCCTTTTTATAGAAGCAGGTACTTCCAACATTTCCCCAAAATTCCGCTCATTTAATAGAGTGAGGAGAACAATCTAAACCAGTTCTCTTTTGTTAATACATTTATTGCAATTTCTGTTTTCTATATTTTTAAAATAGGCGGTCATTTTTAATTAAAATGAATTGTCAATTTATTGAATAGATTTCAGGGCCGAAGTGTATATTCAGTGCCCTCCATAAGTATTGGGACAGAAGTCACAATTGCTATTTTTGCTGTACACTCAAGCAATATGAAAATACAAGTAAAAGATTAATATGAGGCAAAAGTACAGAATGTCACCTTTTATTTCTGGTGGTTTCAAGACATACATGTTTTACCAACTAAGAATAACAGCACTTTCAGAGTTCCATCCCCCCATTTTATGTGAGCATAAGTATTGGGACAATTCAACTTAAAGCAAATATAAGAAGTGTAAAAGCTAGTATTTAGTCGCAAATCCCTTGCATGCAATAACAGCAGTGAGTCTGCGACCCATTGACATCACCAAACTCTTGGTATCGTCCTTTGAGATGCTTTGCCAAACCTTTACTGCAGCCATTTTCAGCTTTTGCTTGTTTTGGGGAGTTTCTGACTTCAGTCTCCTCTTCAGCAAGTGAAATGCATGTTCAAATCAGATTTAAATCAGGAGATTGACTTGGCCAGTCTTAAAACTTTCCACTTTTTTCCCCTGATGAACTCCTTGGTTGTGTTGGCAGTGTGTTTTGGGTCATTGTCCTGTTGCATTGTGAAGCGCTGCCCAATGAGTCTGGTGGCATTTTCTTGTACATTGGTAGCCAAGATGCTTCTGTACACTTCTGAAGTCATTCTGCTGCTGCCATCATTCGTTACATCATCAATAAAGATGAGTGAGCCCGTTCCAGAGGCAGCCATGCATGCCCATGACATGACACTACCTGCACCATGCTTCACAGATGAGGTGGTATGCTTTGGATCATCTGCAGTTCCTTTTTTTTCTCCACACTTTTGCCTTCCCTTCACTTTGATAAAGGTTCATCTTTGTCTCATTTGTCCATAAAACTCTGTTCCGAAACTCTTCTGGCTCATCTCTGTAATTTTTAGCAAATTCTAATCTGACCTTTCTGTATTTGGTGTTGATCAGAGGTTTGCATCTTGCAGTGTAGCCTTTGTAATTCTGCTGCCAAAGTCTTCTGCAAACAATAGATTGTGACACTTTCACCCCAGCATTCTGGAGGTTGTTGGTGTTTTCACTGACACTTATTTTAGGGTTGTTTTTCACAGCTCTAGTCATTTTTCTGTCATCAACTACTGTTGTTTTCCTTGGCCGACCTGGTCATTGCCGATTGGTGAAGGTACCAGTGGTTTCTTTCTTTTTCAAGACATTCCAAATTGTTGATTTGGCTATGCCCAACTTTTGTGCTGTGGTTCTAATTGAATTCCTCTTTTCTTTTAGCACCCAAATCGCTTGCTTTTCTTTCATAGACAGCTCCCTAGTCTTCATGTTAGATTATGCCTACTGACACCAAACGCAGACTCCAAAGGCAAAAGCAAAGGATAGAACTGAGACTACACATTCACAGCTCTTATGTGTGAACAATCAATGCAACAGGAAACACCTGATCAATTAGAAACACCTGTGAGCCAAATGTCCCAATACTTATGCTCACATAAAATGGAGGGATGGAACTCTGAAAGTGCTGTTATTCTTAGTTGGTAAAACATATATGTGTTGAAACAGCCAGGAATAAAAGGTGACATTCTGTACTTTTGCCTCATATTAATCTTTTACTTGTATATTTACATATTGCTTGAGTGTACAGCAAAAATAGCAGTTTTGACTTCACTGTCCCAATACTTATGGAGTGCACTGTACATCAGTTACTGATCAGAGTTGGAATCTTTCTCTTCATCAGATTCTGAGTCATTGACAAAAAATTTAACTTTAAGGATTTTAGCAGTAATTTTCATTCATGCATTCACAGGATTCAGTGCATGCTAGTCTGTTCCTAGTGCAACTGCAGTTACTTTTGCACTCAGATTTCTTGCACCCACATGCAACTAATTGTAAAAGTGTATTGGAAGCTGCATGCTGTGTCATTAATGTTGGCACCATTATACAAGTGACATCCCTGTGCCAGCCACGACCAGTGACTTATGGTATATCTGGCGTATTGCCTTGGTGGTTGGGCCACCAAAGCATTAGGCCAGATGTATGTCTGATAGTTTGCCCTCATTGCATGCTGTTGTAGACTGTCTAGTGTTGAGGGTAGAAGTTCATTTGTATTTTGTTTTTTGCAGAACTTCTTGTAGCACAACAGATTTACACCACCAACAGGCTCGTTCCCATACAGAGTTGTTATGAGACTCTCCAGAGCATTGAAAGCGTCCAGTGATAACTCAATAGTTTGGCCCAAGCTTTTTATTTCAACAAAATGAGAAAGATTTTGAGAAACAGTTTTGAGTGGCTTTATTTTCCCAATTCCTGCCAGCGCACTTACAGAATCACACCTTGTGATAGCATGCAGTGCAGGGAGCATATCACACAGGTCTGGACCACATGTTTTTGAAATGGTATGTGTGGGAATCAAGCGCTGATTGTCCTTTACACCAGTCCTTAGCCAAAGTTCCTTACTAGCCAGTTGTGATGCAAACTACACACAAATAATTCCTACATCTGAATGTGGAGACCACAAGACAAGTCGAGGGCAGCGGAGTGCCACATGGCCTGAATTTAAGAAGAGACGTGTATCTGCTTCCTCGTATACAATAAAGGCCTGTAACACTGTCTCTTAACAGACTTTGCTATTAGTTTATTTTTAAAACCAGCTGCGATAATGAACTCCCTTCCCAGGTTCCAGTGTTGTATTTGCTACATGACACCACAGGTCTGATAGAAAAGCTGCAAAGTTCTCTTTGTTGCATGGATTGCTGTAGAACTTGTGTAGGGTCATAGGTATGTTGGTGCACAGACTTTGGATTTTTATTAAACTGCTGTATTCTGAACCTTCTATTTTGTTCCCCTGCTTTTATTGAGTCCTCATGATCGTGTCGATCAAAAACTACATCCAGTCGAACACAGCTTGGATCTTGCAACTTGGCAAGTAGGCTCTCTAGAAGTTTCTTTGCAAGCTCACCAAATGTAATTCCGGTGGTTCCCTTCACCATCTGCAACAGTCCCATGCCATCTGCCAACCAGCATGTACTGTAGGTGTATCAGTTTGAGGAAGCTTTGTCATACACTTCGCCGTCTTTTCTAGTTACTTCATCAGATTTGCTTTGTTTACACATTTTTTTTTAAGGTGCCATCTAAATGAGCTAGTGACAGAGGGACGCTTGTGAGCTCATACTTAAAACTTCAGGTCAATCACTTGACTGTGCTACAATCATAAGTCTGCTAAATGACTCACGGTCTGCTTTGTAACACTTGTTTTCTCTACCCCGCAAGGTATTTTAACAATTTAACAGTCATAGATAAGAACGTCTTTAGTTTAAGTTTGGGTAGTGTCTCAAATAAACCCACTGTGCAAGTTTCCAGCCTTTAACAAATTTGTCTCTTTGTAATATTTCTAAATTATTTGCATTAGAAGCTCAGTGAAAACCTCTTCTGGTGCAATAGCACCTGTTACAATATTTAACAAAGCTCCTTCATCATTTGGAAGGGATTGGTAGACAGATTATACAACACTGTCAAGATTTTCTGAACATCCAGTTCATCTCGTTTGATACGCTTTGGACCTGCTGCTTTGTGTCCATGAGTAGCAGCATCTTCCTTTAGGACACACAGTGCTTTCAGGGCTATTGTGATGGCTGAGCGTTCATGCACTGTGACGATCCATCGCTTTACAGCTTCTGGCTTCAAGCTTAATCCAATTATTCAACCTCTTGTTTTACTGTTCCTGTTCAGAGTTTGTTCTAGAGCCATATCAGTCCATATTTGATTACATTTCTGCTTAGAACGGCAAACAGGGTGGTTGCCCACTAAAAGCTGATGATAAACTTCAGGCGCAGTATTTTGAAGTAGATTCATGTCTGCAACATAAACTGTTGCCCAGCGGGCATAATGTGTGCGATCATAAGCAAAAAAGTAGTGATCTGTCTAACTGCTAATCAGTTTCTACACATGCCATGTATTGTAGGTCAGCAAGAATGGCATTTTCATGAAATTCGAGGCACAGTCCACTTTGCTGCTTGACCCACTTCCCAAAGTCTTTCCAACGCAGACATTGCATTGCTTCAGAAGCAAGCTTGTGAGCTCTAACTCCTCTATTATAAACTGTGCCCCTAAGTAGAACTGCAGCTCTGCTACTTCCATAAACTGAATCTACAAACAAGTCCTCCAATCCACTCTCTTCTACATATCAACCAATACAGGCAAGGAATATCATGGCAGTGTGTGTATTCCTGGAGTCACAAAACCATATCAGCAAACTCTTCTGGGCGACGCTATTGAATTTCCTTAGCTTTGCAGTAGATTGCCTCATCAAAAGTGATGACTGTATTCTTTTGGTCCAACTGCTTTGTCATCTTATGAACATTTGTCATAACAGTGTATACTGTACTATATTCCATTGGGGATGCAGACAACGACGCAGTAACCTATCAGTTATCGAAGACGTGACTGGATATTTTGGCATTAAAGCTGCTCCATCCATGAATGGCTTGTGCTGTTGTGGTAATGTTTGGCAAAATGTCAACTTCAAATGACTTCACTGGACAAAGACGTGCAAGCATCCAGCTTAAATCGACAATTACAGCATGTTCACTCCAGGAAGATCCTCCTAAGAACCATTTTTTGTGAATTTGACCTTTTAATTGGTAGAGTGGGTGCTTTCCATAAGCAGAAAAATCTGCCACTTCACAGACAGCTGGGTTTACACTGAGATTCCCGATGCCATTGCACAGAACCAGAATTCCCAGGAACCAGGTGGGTGACAGAACTTAAACTGGAGACACTTTCTCCCTTGCGCTGGTACAGCACTATGCTGGTGGCATGAGTTGTATGCTTGCCGTCTAATGTCTCTTCATTAAGGTCAATATTGTCAGCTGCAGCTTGTAAAAGAAATACCTGGCTTAATGTTGGATAGAATGATAATTTCTCCCTGGTTGTTGCATTCAGTCAGGCACACTGATTCTACCCTCTTCCATGTACTATAGGAAACAGTGTGATCAAGACGATGTAACAAGGAAAGAAGAGTTTTTGAGCCTGTCATGCTGTGTACAGCTCCAGCAAGCCCTATGTGCTTTGGTGTTTGTGCCTCAGATGAATTGAAGATGATGTCCTGGCCAACAGAAAGAATGACGTGATGTGTAGATTCACTAGTGGCATTAATATGAGCTGAAGTTATTGCTTCTTTTCCACTATCTTTTTCAAACAGCCACTTCAGGAACATACACATACTGTCAGATAACATGTCTGCAGCTTGTTACCTGGCTTGAAGGAACATGGGAAGGCTTAAGTCCTTTAACTCTTTGCAGATCAGCCCTTATAATCTGAGCCATGTGATACAGTGTACAACTGGGTCCCACATCTTCAAAATCCATGTGCAGGTTATGCATTCAATTTTTGTTTCAAATTATCAGCTACGTTTATGGCATGATTTATAGTAATGGCACTGCTAACAATTAGCATATTATTGGTGCTGTGAGCTTGCAGAAATAAAATATGGTCACCATAATAATTTTCAAGCCACTGTCATTCTACAGGCCAGGAGGCCTGCCGGGTCAAAAAAAGGCAGCCGCCGGGCCTACAAAAGTGGAAAAAAAAATCATAATTGCACGTGTGAAGTTTTTTAGGTTTGTTTTAGCGAACAGACTCTGCAAAGCTCCTGCGCCGCCGCCTTCTCTCCCCACCCCTACGTAACGTGGACGTATTTGCTGTTTACGTCATGTGAATAACCCTGTTGTTGTACGAAACATGATTGGATGTGAAATTACGGCCAATGCAAGAAGTGGCCAATTATCGTATCGAAATATGATTGGATGAGGAATGATACACAATGCAAGAAGCGGATTATCGTTTACAGGCACTCGGGTAAATTTCAGCTAGCGCCAGTAGCCTAAATTAGTTTGATTCCAGATCAAGCAATTACATTACAAAATATAATTTGTTGCTTATTAATATTTTAACATTTGCATCATCTACAGTGTAACTTCAATGATGACAAATATCGTGAGCGAATCAGTACAAAATGTTGGTTGGATCATGTTATTACTAGATCACCAATAGGTAGCTAGCTAGCTAAGTTACTAATATTTGGGGAAATTTTGAAGCTACATCACATATACTGAGATAAATGATTAAATTTTTCAAAATTATTACATACTGACATTTAATTAGAATTAGGCCAGACGGTCTGAAAGTAATTAATGCTCGTCTTGCTCACATACCCTTCGCATTCAGGGCTGGTTACATTTAACTAGTATAATATATCGATAACAAAAACATGGTCAACGTAAAAAAACAAGTTAGAAAAATGCAACAGCTGTTCAAAGTGGTGATATCAAACACAAAAGCCCAAGTTAGGAGAAGGAATTGGGGCAACCTTGTCAAGCTTCAAGCAAATAGGCACAATTGGAAAGGTGCTGGGGCCCAATATTCACACAATTGTTGCTTCTAATTTGGCTTCTTTTTTTGATCGCTCCACTTTACATTGAAATGCTCATTCCCTTATCAACTGGGTTGTAACCAGAATAAAGATGCTAAGACATGTGTGCCAAGGAAAGTGCTCAACACAGACTGAAGTGTTCTTGGTTATCCTTACAAGCACTACTACAGAGAGAAAGGGAATGGGCGAGGCTTCATCACAGGCGTAGACAAGTATGCTTTGGGAAGACACAATGACAACATGCAGGTAAGGCACAGGTAGATGAGGGCACACATGGACAGACATTTAGCCCATACATACAAGAATACCTCAAAGAGCACGAAGCAGTATATTTCCAACAATGAAGATGATGAACAAGACCAATAATGGCAACGAGTGCAAGGGATAATGAGAATGCAAGGTAAGTGTATGGGAAGTGACAGTTGATGGGGCAGGCATTGCAGATCCAGGGCTGGGGTGTTGGAGCCTTTTTTTTGGTTGTGCATTGTCAATGTTTTTTGTTGCCGATGTGACTTTTGAGTTGATAATGGAATGGTCACAATGCCCTTGAAGTTGTACAAAGAGCATTTCAATGTAAAGTGGAGCGATGAAAAAAAGAAGCCAAGTTAGAAGCAAAAATTGTGTGAAAGTTGGGCCCCAGCACCTTTCCAATTCTGCCTATTTGCTTGATGCTTGACAAGGTTGCCCCAATTGTTTCTCCTAACTTGGGCTTTTGTGTTTGATATCACCACTTTAAACGGTTGTTGCATTTTTCTAACTTGTTTTTTTACATTGACAATGTTTTTGTTATAGATATCACTTCTTTTTTTACTTCATGAAATAATGAATAAAGCGAGGGAAAGATATTCGAGAATGTGTATGGTAAATAGACAGATAAGACAAGAGAGTAATAAGTAGAGTAATATAAGAGAAATGAGAAAAGATTTGAAAGTAAAATAATGGTAGTAGAAGGGACTTTTGGACAGTATTGAAAGTGTAAACATTGTATTATTTTATTTCTTAGCAGATGCCCTTATCCAGGGCGACTTACAATTGTTACAAGATGTCACATTATTTCACATTATAAAAATACATTATTTCACATATATCACATACAATTACCCATTTATACAGTTGGGTTTTTACTGGAGCAATCTAGGTAAAGTACCTTGCTCAAGGGTACAGCAGCAGTGTCCCCCACCTGGGATTGAACCCACAACCCTCTGGTCAAGAGACCAGAGCCGTAACCACTACTCCACACTGCTGCCCCTAGTTGCCCCTGCTATTCTAGTTGCATCAGTGGTGAAAACAATATGTCTATTTTGGTAGGTATTGATATATTGCTATTTACGTAGGTACAAAGCTACAATATTATGAATGGTTAGAAAGGTACATATGCATGTCAGTGCTAAAGGGTAGTATACTAACACATTTTAATGCTGGAAAAAAACATGATTCTCCTTGATATAGTGGTGTTATAAACTTCGGCTAATGTAAGGCATTTGTAAAGCATTAGATCTCTTCATAAAAGGCCATATACATGTCCTTTGCATTTCTTGGCCGTGGTTTGACTTCAATAAGTGCATCATTTGCATGCACCCATTTTTCAGTAGCACCCACAGCAAGAACAGACACATAGTGTCCTAAAGTCGCACCCTGTCCTTGGTGTATGATAATGGAAGCTAATTGGTAATTCCTGTTGTCCACAGTAATTTTGCTCTTCTGCACAACAGTAAACTTAGCATTGTGTCACTTTGTAACGGTCCCATCTGGTTTGGTTTCCCGAAGCATAAGTTGGACAGCAATCATTCTTTCTGCTGATTGAATAAGTTCACGTTTCACGATTGGAGAAGTTTTGCATTGCCTACATTTGCTACCAGGAATCATTGCCCATTTGTCATTTCTATAAATTAGTTCTTGCAAACACATGGAATCTGTACCAGCAAGTACATGTAGAGGATAAACATGTAACACCTCTCGGTTTGATGAGCAGTAGTTACATGTAGTACATAGAATGTCATAATTTATTGTGACTGAAACCATGCGAGATACTTCAGGACAAATTTCAGACAATTTGGTGAGAAACTCTGCAACATGTTGCTGCTCACCTCTATTGAAAGGTTCTCCTAAGAAGTGACAAATATCCACAGCAGTTAGAGACGCAGTGGATGGCAAGTGATCATACTTGTGAACAAAGCTCCTGATAGCCTCTTGTTGACTGTGTTTTACTGAATCCTTCAGAGGTTGCAAGTGAAGAAGGCACTGCAATGCTGCATTTGCATAGCATGAGGTGAAATTGGGGTTGCTCAAGCCTCTGAATGGATGTGTAAGTGCAATGTTATCTTAGAAAACTGAGGCTTTTGCTGTTCCTGAACATTAATAATGGCCCGGTGAATGAAATGCACATCATCTTTTACCTTGTATCCCTTGTGCATGTTGGTCTCCTTCAAGCTTATCAACTTCAGACAATAAATCCCTCTGAGCCGATGGTACTCTTCAACTGCAGTTTGACATGCGTAAATGCAGGTGGGGTCAAAGTTGATAAGGTAGATACCACATAGGAAGTAACTCTGGAAAGTGCAACGAAACTTTGTCCATAGGAGAAAATGGAGTTACCAAGATCCATCATAACTGTTTTTAGAGTCATACCCTGGCATTTGTGAATGGTGATTGCATGAGCACCAATGACTGGGAACTGCTCTTGAACAATGTAGACTGTATCCATGATTTCAAACTTTGAGCGTAAATGTTGAAAGGTATGGGGGACTCGATTGTTAAATTTGATGGTTATAGTTTTGACCATACTTGTGTTTTCCAGATAGTAGGAAACAGCTTGAAGCTTCCCTACTGTCCCATTGATGTGACCAGTGGCAATGTCAATGTTCTTGTGAATTTGCTTTATACAAATGCAAATGTGATACTGTAACAGGGCGAGCAGCCCTGTACATTGTTTTGTTTATTTTATTTTAGAGCGCAGTCCCCCTCCGCCCCTGTGTTTATTTTGTATTGTTTATTTATTTTTATTGTATTATATTTATGACGGCGAAGCGCCGGTTGTTTTGTTTATATGACGGCGAGCGCCGCACATTTGTTATTGTTTAGTAACGTGGATGGGCAGCCCCATCCACGTAGTAATAATAAACTCGTGCAGATTGTGGCCGAGGGGTAATAGAATAATTACTTGCAAGCTAGTTAAACCCCTCGGCCACGATATAAAAAGGCTGCAGCTCTCTAGCTCGGTGTGGTTGTTGTGGGAGTTCAGAGAAGGAGGCGGCGAGAGCGAGAGCAACGTGATTTAAAAGAACATAGGAACAGTGAAGGCAATCTGCCCAGCCTGACCTTTGTTTGTATTTTTGTGTTCGAGATTTGTTTTCGTTTACTCTTTTATTTTGCTCTGTGAGCACAGTGTTTTTGTTCAAATATTTTATTTCTTTTTGTTATTTAAAAATAAAAACGGCGCGAGCGCCTTTAAACTGCAGTACTTGCCTGGTGTCAGTATCCTCCTGCTTCTGCCGTGACGTCACCGTTCAGTCACCCTTTCACAGATACATTTACTACCAAACTAAATACAAATGTAAATATGTGACAAATGCTAAATGGACTTCAAATACTTTCCCATACAACAAATGTTAATTTATTATGAATTAGGCAGAGGTCTTTATCCAACGTGACATACAAGGAAAACAGTCTATATAATAACAACATAAACACAGCAATCACATAGTTCATAATAATTAACAAGTATGTACCAATATAGGAAGCAAGTCACATAAAACAGTGTTTCCCAATCTTGGTCCTGAGGACCCAGTGTTTGCTGATTTTTGTTCCAAATGAGCTTTAAATTACTGAATTGAACCCTGATTTCCATTACACGAGAGTAGATGTTAAAACTTCATGCTGATTTGAACTCGGCTCTCGTCAACATATGCACCAACTAAGACGTAGCTTTACAGTAAACTAATGTGATCCATAGGTGTCTCCATCCATTTGCACTTCCTTCCATATGATGATGTAGATATCCTTCTGTCAGGTGTTGATGGCTGAAGTGTAATGCTGGCTCCAGGGATCAGCTTATTTTGCCTCCCTAGCACATCAGCACACACAACGGCTGCAATGCTGGCTCCGGGGATCAACCACAGTGCGCTCCCCAGCGCATCAGCATGACAACCGTCTGGATTGAGCTAAGTAGGGTACATCTCTGGGGTCTTCAAGTGGGCACCTTCCATCCTCGGTGTTTCGTCGACTAGCCCACGACACCTCAAGAGGTCTCGACTGTGATTCTGGCGTCCCAGAATCACCCCCCTCCGTCCCCCACTCAACTCAGCCCAGCTTACTTACCTGTACATCAGCATTTCTTTCTTTCTATTGTGCTTGAGATCCCTAGCCAGAATCTTTCCGTCTCAACCACAGCCAATTGCTGCTCCTCTCTGCTGCTTCAGATAAGTTCTTCACTGTGCGACGTAACTCTTGGCCACTGAATCTGATGTCTCTGAGAAATCGGGTTGTAGAGTGTGCCACAAATCCTCGACAACCCACCTCCACTGGGTAAACCCGGATCCTCGCTGTTCTGCTTCAGTGGCTAGTTGAGCATAACGCTGTTTTTTCCTCTCATACGCCGAATCTACAGCATCCTCCCATGGCACTGTTAACTCTACCAGGTGAACAAGGCGTGCTGATCCATACCACAAGACAATATCTGGTCGAAGGTTAGTGGTGGCAATCTCAGGTGGAAAAATAAGCCGTTGACCAACATCTGCCAGCATTTTCCAGTCTCTAGCAGCTTCCAGTTGTCCTGGGTGAGGATTGGCTTTAACACCTTTTCTTGGTGGTTGCTCTCCTGGACGGAGGAATGTTGTCTTTTGTGTGTAATGTTTTGATGGAACAGGTGGCAACTTATTGGTCATGTTACGCTTGTCTTCCAATGCTAAGGCCAAACATCGCAGCACCTGGTCATGGCGCCAAGTAAACCGTCCTTGGCTAAGAGCCACCTTACATCCTGTCAAAATGTGCCTTAATGTTGCAGGTGATGAACACAAAGGACATGAGGGATCCTCTCCTACCCAGAGGTTTAGGTTCTGTGGTGATGGGAGAACATCATATGTTGACCTGATGAGGAAACTGATCCTGCTCTGTTCCACTGACCATAGGTCTTGCCAGTCAATCGTTGTTCCACACTCTCCCATCTCATCCATTCTCCCTGCTTGGCCTGGGAAATGGCCTTTATACACCTCATCCTCTCCTCCTGCTTTTGCACCTCGTTGACTACCAGCTTCCTCCGTTGAGCTGGGGCTGCCTTGTGCCATGTAGGAGGAGCTGAACTGATACCTAGACCCCCTCTTCCATGCTGAACTTGCCCCATGATATCACCAATTCGAAGGGCAGCCTTTGCATCCTCCACAGCTTTCTTTGCCACCCACTTTCTTCCAGTTTTCAGCACAGGTGCTGCCTCCCTTACGCATTTGTCGCGTGACTCTACTAATGTCATTTCCAGTCTGACCTTGGCGCACTTAAACTCCTCGGTTAGAGCGGATGCTGGTAGCTGCAGTATTCCTTTACCATAAAGTCCCACTCTGCTGAGGCAGCGTGGAACTCCCAACCATTTCCTGATGTATGAACTGATTAAGGCTTCCAGCTTCTCTACTGTTGTCAAAGAAACCTCATACACAGTCAGTGGCCACAGCAACCTCGGCAGTAGACCAAACTGAAAGCACCACAGTTTTAGTTTTACTGGTAAAGCACTGCTGTCTATGCTCTTCAACCCTTCCACTGCTTGTTGTCTAACTTCTCCCACATGAACTGTGTTCTTTAAATCCCCGTCGTACCATCTCCCAAGACTCTTCACTGGCTTCTCAGACACTGTTGGTATTGCCTCACCGTTAATGAAGAACATTTTATCTATTACTTTACCTTAAATTATAGAGATGCTCCTTGATTTAGTGGGCTTGAATTGCATTCGTGCCCATTCAATGTTTTTGGTTAATTTGCCCAATAACCGATTAGTGCAGGCTACTGTTGTAGTCATGGTTGTCATGTCATCCATGTATGCTCGAATTGGTGGTAGTCGCATTCCAGAAGCCAAGCGCTCTCCTCCCACTACCCATTTTGATGCCCTAATGATTACTTCCATTGCCATGGTAAAAGCCAGTGGAGAAATGGTGCATCCTGCCATTAGTCCAACTTCTAGCCATTGCCATGTAGTGCTGAATTCTGAAGTTGAAAAACTAAATTGCAAATCTCCAAAGTAGGCTTTCACCAAATTTGTTATTGTCATCGGTACACCGAAAAAATTAAATGCTGCCTAAAGAAGTTCATGTGGCACTGAACCATATGCATTAGCCAAATCCAGGAATGTCACATGGAGCTCCTTCCTCTCCTTTTTAGCTGATTGAATTTGTTGCTTAGAACACATTGATGTGTTCTAAGCATCCTGGGAAACCTGGAATTCCTGCTTTTTGTATTGAAGTGTCAATAAAGCAGTTCTTTAAGGTAAGTTGACAATCTCTGAGCAATAATGCTGAAGAAAATCTTGCCTTCTACGTTTAATAGGGAAATAGGGCGAAACTGACTGATGCTTGTAGAATCTTTTTCTTTAGGTATAAAGACTCCACCTGCTCAGCACCATGCTCTTGGTACAACCTGTTTTTCCCATGCCACTTTCATCAATTTCCACAGGATTCGTAGAACTCCTGAAGCACTCTTGTACACTCTGTACGGAACTCCATTAGGCCCTGGTGATGATGAAGCCCTTGCTTTTTTCACAGCTTGCTCTACTTCTTTCCACTTAGGTGCACAGTCCTCCATTTGGTATTCTGGTGTATTGATTGGTGGGATGTCTGAAGGAATTGATATAGGCTCCTGCCTTTTTAAATCTGTATGTGTTTCCTGCAAATATCTCTCCAGCTCAAACTTAGATGCTTTTAGTGTGCCATTCTTCACACTGGTGAATAACTTCTTTACAAATTTGAATGGGTCTTTATAAAAGTTAGTTCTCGCACGCTCCTTCTTTTTGTAGCGTTTCCGTAGGCGCTCAGCTCTGCACAATGTTGCAAGCTTATCTTTTATGACCCTTTGTAAAAGATTGAGTCCCTCCTTCTGACTTTGTTCTGCTCTTCTCCATTGCTTCCTCAGTTGTCTCCTTTCTCTAACTAAGCATTCAATCTCCTGTTGCCATCTAGACTTTCCAGGAATAGTTTGTACTTTTTCCTTCCTTTTTTCAACTCCAAACCTCTCGCTTCCATATGCGTAGATGATGTCCCCAAATTTATCCAGCTTCTTTTCAACTGTTCCACTTAACATTTCCAATGCAAAGCAGAGATCTGTGTTTACTGTGTCCCATACAGTTTTCTCACAAGCTCTTGGCCATTTAACTCCAGGTTTGTGCCCGTTGAGGTTCTTTTCTCTCTTATGTTGGTTTGTCTGACCGGGTTCACAAGGATCATTAGGTTCATCACTAACTTTGTCCATGCAAGTCCTCCTCACGTCTATGACAGGAGAGCTGATATCCTGCAAACTGTGGTTTGCTTCCTGTCGCTGGATTTCATTCGACTGACTTGACTGACTTCTTAAGAAGTACTGATCAATGCAAGGCCCTTGTCCCTTCTCCCTGAAGCATTTCATTCTCCCTTGATGAATCTTCAAACCCCTAACCGTTGTAGCCTTGCTCCAGCCGCAGACACAAACCTGGAGTTCCATGTATTTGCTAACTGCAGATCTTGAACTAGTCTTTTGTGAAGTACTCTCCATACTCATATCCGTTTCCGTTCCTAAGTCGTTAACCCTTTGCAGTCCATTTATTAAGTGCGTGTCAGGCGCGTCAGGTCCAATTTATTTTGACACGCGCAGTTAGTTTTAGACGCGCTGTTTAAAAGTATTTTTTTTCCAGTCAAACGGGTTTAAAAGGCCCTGCATATCAACAAAGCACTCACTAGGCATCTCCAGCCCTGCCCCACTTTCATTCGCTATAGCTTTCACCTATGCAAAGAAATAAATAATAATAATAATAATAGTCGTACATACCGATCAATCATTTCCTGATCAATCATTTTATCACCAAACTCCTCAATAATGCGATCCAAGTCATTATTTTATTACTATAACATCTCAAAAAAGCTCTGCATATGTCTGTGATATTCTCTGAGCGCTGATACAGTAACAGCCAGCTTGTTTCCTTATGACCGCCCCTATCCGATGCCAGGGGCAAGTATGACTATTCATGAGATACGCCGGATAGGAATAATTGCAATGTCGGACCAGGTCCGACATAGGACCGCAAAGGGTTAACCATGTTGTCCAACGTTGACTCATCTTCCACCCCCGCTCTCGCAGACTCTAGGGGTATTTTTCTCTTTAATTTCTTAGAAGCATTGGGTGGGTGTCTCCAGCATCCTGTAAACACAGAACTGGATACTGCCGACAAGGGTAGCTAACCCTTGCCAGCCCCAATGGGGTCTCTTTCCTCCTGTCAGCTGTCTCTCCAGGCTGTCACAAGGTCTTTCCCTTGTTGCCAGCTGCACTATTCACAGCAGTCACTGGACGTATCCAGATCTTCATGATTTCCATCTCACGAGAGTAGATGTTAAAACTTCATGCTGATTTGAACTCGGCTCTCACCAAGATAAGCATCAACTAAGACGTATCTTTACGGTAAACTAATGTGATCCATAGGTGTCTCCATCCATTTGCGCTTCCTTCCATATGATGATGTAGATATCCTTCTGTCAGGTGTTGATGGCTGAAGTGTAATGCTGGCTCCAGGGATCAGCTTATTTTGCCTCCCTAGCGCATCAGCACACACAACGGCTGCAGTGCTGGCTCTGGGGATCAACCACAGTGTGGTCTCCCCAGCGCATCAGCATGACAACCGTCTGGATTGAGCTAAGTAGGGTACATCTCTGGGGTTTTCAAGTGGGCACCTTCCATCCTTGGTGTTTTGTCGACTAGCCCACGACACCTCAAGAGGGCTCGACGGTGATTCTGGCGTCCCAGAATCACCCCCCTCTGTCCGTCTCAGTTGAATGAATAATTTGTCTAATCAAATCATTTGAATTATTTGTAGCTCTTAAATGGCTGGCTGCACAGGCCTCAATTAGCACTAATCTAGGACTACCTAATGTTAACTCAGGTAAGGTAGTAGATTAGGTAGATTAGTGCTGATCAGGGTTTGTGAAAGCAGCCAAAAGAGTTGGATATTTCAAGTTATTTCTGACATTGCATTAAGTCACTAATTGTTAGTTCAATTGGGGGATCAATTTAATAATTGAGAACTCAGTTGGAACACAAACAGCAGACACAGTGGGTCCACAGGACCAGGTTTGTGAAAAACTGACAACAATGATGAGATATATGTATATATTTATATATGTGTGCATTGCACAATTATTATTTTTATTTGTTTTGATTGTTATGTTTAATAAACATGAAGTTCTAAAAAGTGTCCTTTAGTTTGCATCTTTCAGGTTGATCAACTTTACCAGCAATACTGAAAAGTCTATCTACCATATTATGAGCATTATTATTGAAAAGTATTTAAATGCATTTGAAATATTTTTGAAGCTTTCCCATGATTTGAAATTCAAATGCAAATTCTTATATTTCATCCATCCATTATCCACTTACTCCTTTACAGGGTCGCAGTGAGCCGGAGCCTAACCCGGCATACACAGGGCGCAAGACAAGACTACACACCGGACAGGACGCCAGTTCACCACACCACACACACACACACATGCACGCACGCACGCGCACGCACACACACACTCACAGACGGCAATTTAGAGTGACCAATCAACCTGGACAGCTTGTCTCTGTACTGTGGGAGGAAACACATGTGAACACAGGGAGAACATGCAAACTCCACACAGACAGTACCCTAGGTACCCCAGTACCTTAGACCCTGGCGCTGTGAGGCAGCAGTGCTAACCACTAAGCCACCGTGCCAGCCCCTCTTATATTTCAGAATATACAAATACCAAGTCAAATGCAAATAGTTCATTAGATTGCATTTAAATTATGTATTTTTTAGCAGACACCCTTATCCAGGGCAACTTACAATTGTCACAATTATATCACATTATGTTTACATACAATTACCCATTTATCCAGTTGTTTATACTGAATCTAGGTAAAATACCTTGCTCAAGGTATTTTAATCTACTATTTGTTATTGTAAACAAGTAAAACTTCAAAGTACTTGGGATTGCCAGGCAGTCTCCCATCCAAGTTCCAACCAGACATGCATATTATTATTATTTAGCAGACACACTTATCTAGGCCAACTTACAATTGTGACATACAATTACCCATTTATACAGTCAGGTTTTTAACTGGACGAATCTAGTTAAAGCAGCAAAGGTGCAGCGGGCTAAGGCGGTGTACCCTTCAAGGATGTTCTGTTGCAAGTTCAAACAATGGTATTTTTTTTTTTTTTGTGCGATATACACAGTTTTAAAGCATAAATACATTGTTTAATATAAGTGGTGTGGATATCAAACTGGTTTATTTTGACGTTGACCAACATGTGGAATGTGGTAGATGTCCAGTTATTTAGCTTTTCTCTTTGAAAAGTCGCTGAAAATTAATTTACAAACCATTTTTTTAAAACATAACTACGAACTAATCCTAACTTTCCCGCCGCACATCATATTTGTTGTACAGTCAGAATCTGAGACTACATAATAAAGTGCTGTGTTGGTGGTACTTGTTCCCGCGAAATGGCAAATCTTTTACAAAATCGGGTTTTCTACAACAAAGCAACCAATAAGCCAAAAGGAAAGCGCTGAAATCAATAAACCATAAAGAAAGTAATTATGGAAAAAAAATGAAGACGAACATCTGGCTTCATTATGACACAGTGAAAAAAAAGTAACGTTCTGCTTTGTTTGGCGTCAGTTTCTCAGACTTGCAGGTAAAGCAGCTTTTATTTGTTGTGAATTCAACATTTCATTTACATCATATCCAGTCTCACAGTAAGATGTCCCGATGGATACCCAGATATGCGATCGAATTGTCTAACTTTTTGATTTGGGATCCGATGTGTTCAGGTCAAAAATGTCATTCACAATCTTTCCAGGACTCGTTGGTGTCACGAAGCAAGATTGGCGCTGATTTGGCAGAGGCTACACAAGCGACAACGCTCTGAGAAGGATTGTTATTATTTTTTTTACTATGCATATTGTTTTAATAGTGTTTATTATTAGGATTAGGGATTGAAATTTCGGATAATTTCCTATTTGAATATACAGGTTGCAACATTTTTGTGTATTCGATTATCCGAACTCTGGTCGCTCCCAAGAATAAAAGGCAAATGTGTTGTGTACAAGCAGACAGCACAGTGTAAGCCGGTAAAGTTCAGCCGGGTTCACAAAGTGTACAAACAATGTCCGAGACGAGATTTCTTCGTTCAATACCTGTTTCCTTAGGCACAAGTTTTTCCTTTTGTTTACTGAATTAAAATACAGAACACAATGAGCAGCAACGTCACAGCGCGTATATCTTCCAATTAAAGCAACAGTAGCATAATATCGCGCAAACCACCAAATAATAATTTTCGCTGTAGTGTATTCAGAATAAAACACCTATCAAGATATAGCAACCTAAATATTCTACATGTGTTTAATTCTAACAAATAATATTTATAAAATAATCTTAATAGTGTAAATATTGTAACCTGGCCAAAACAATAGAAAATATATTCCAGCATTACAATAGTTTAACATTACTAATACAACTATCCATAAAGTACTGACATCAGATGAATCTAAGTCAAGTTACTTTGTTTATTCAATAACCTGTAAATAATTCAAAACAAGGATACCTGGATATGCTTTTAATGGTCAGTGCAAATGTTGACGTTACTCCATCCATTCACAGAAAGTCAACAGTAGATGGTTTTACATTGAACTGCAGTTCAGAGTTAAAAAAAGAACTCCTTTCCAACTCCAAGTATCTTGCCTTTTCTTATTAGTCACTGCGTTGTTCTGCTTAACATTTAATTGTCTTTATATTCATCATAACGTTAAATTACCTTTCTAATTTCAATGCTACCCAAGTTTGGATTACTTCTTTTAGCACTTGCTGTATACATTATTTTATTTCAGTTTACACATTAAAAGTTCACCGGTGCCATGCTCCCAGACTGGCTCGCAACAGCTGCAGAAGCTGCTGTGTACAATCATTACAGTGGAACTCAAACAGGGATCTGTTAACATTAGCTAAAAACAAGGCAATACAATTGGCAACAATTTCAAACAGAATACGATTATTGTAGAATGTTGCTATTACAAGCATTGCATAATTAATTAGGGTCCTTACGTTTAATATGCAATTATTATTATTATTATTATTATTATTATTATTATTATTATTATTATTATTATTATTATTATTTATTTCTTAGCAGACACCCTTGTTCAGGGCGACTTACAGTCGTAAACAAAAATACATTTCAAGAATCACAGTACAAGTAATAATACAATTAAGAGCAAGATAAATACAATGACTTTGGTTCTAGCAACTACAAGTATGACAAAATACGATTCAGTAACGGAGCAGATAACAGTGTCAAATAACAACGGGTTTAAGACTGACTGACATAACACATGTTAAGCGTCAGACTATGATTATTAGAAGTCCATGGCTGTTTTTTCTCCAAAGATAAGCTGCACAGACGACACCTGCACTTTGTGCAAAAAATAACTGCAAACTAACCCCCCCATCACCACCACCCCTATGTGATTTTCAGGTTCAAAATCATAGCATGATCTTTTAGGTTCTTTGCTACATTTCTAAGAGAGGATTCACCATCTTTACTATGTACCGCTATGAGATGCTTGTTTCCTTTATGACTCACCTTTTGACAGATAAAGCACCTCCTCCAATTAAGATCTGATGGTGAAGAGCGGATGGTGCTTACTTCATGAGTATCTGGATCAGGAACACAAGGGCTATAAGTAATTCCCGATATTTCAGTGCCCCTCTTCTTTACCAGTCGATCAAGTAAGGTTTTGTTTGTATACGTTCTGTAGTAATTTTCATGCCAAAAGATTGCTGAGGATTCATTAAGGTCAATAATAATCCTGTCTGAAACTTCATCTTTTCGGATCTTGATAGCTTTGCAACATGTCTTTACACCTTCCGACTTAGCCTGTTTGAAATTGTCTGGGTTGTTACAATACATTTTTTAAATTGAAAATAAAAATATATGAATGCATGACTACCTTTATGTACAAAAATCCTCACTAATATACAATTGAACAAGAACTGCTGAGTATTTATTTTTGTTTCATACAGTATTAAATGGCAGTGTTTATATGATAATGAAAAATATATATCAAAATAAATAAATATATGTATTTATTTATGCATTTATTTATTAATGTATTTATTTATTTATGTTTTACTTTTACGAAATATATAGGCTATCCTTCAGCATATGGCCAATTCTCAGAAATTAACGTTTCTTTTTGTCCAGTGGGGACCTGTGACGGAAATGTAATGATTTCTGGTTGTAAATCTCCCTCTCGACCTGTGAGGGTACCAAGTAACGAAAGGGAAAGGCTTTGGACAGGTTGCCCCGACAGTTCATTCCCTGGGTCGGGAAGTCATTCAGCCTGGAAAAAGACAAGACTCCAGTGCGGGAATATATTGACCTGGAAGGTTTTGAAATAGACCCGGAAGGACCCGTGCACTGTATATTAAAGAGTATTGTGAGTGTTTGTTTTGTTTGTCTTGTCTATAATTATTACTTGTGTGTTTATAGAAGGCTAACACGTTCCGGAGCTGTCGCTAAGAGCCAGCACTGAATCCGGAACAGCACTGCACTATTTGTCACTCTTTAAACTGTATCACCCACCACGAGCACTAAAGCACGCACCCAGGACTGGTGACCGTGGTTGTATATTCTGGGAGAGATACTGTGTTTATTGTTTAGGGCTGCAATCCCTGTTACTGTTCTCCGTGTTTTACGCATCGCCGTGTATAACCAGAGTTTGTTATTTGGTCACCAGACCTGGAATATAACAAAAAAATAAAACGTATATTTTTCTATACTGGATTACAAATCTCTGTCCGTTTTATTCCTGCACTGCATCACCTCTGCACCTGTACATAATCAGCAACCACTTTGCCACAGGACCACAAATACCGTTACTCTCATCAACCAATATTGTGCCAATAGGGACCAGAATGAGCATTACACTGACAGGAAACAAATTTTTTTCAGCTCATCATCAGATGACGATGATAACTGATGACTTCATCTTTCAAAATAGTGCTGGTCTCCGCTAATTGTGTAGCACTGACAGTAACACACCACACTTGCAACTTGAAGGTTATAGGTTCATATACCAGAACTTTTTTTTATCTCAAGGTATTTTTTGCATGCAAATGTTCCATTTTAAAACAGAAATAAATTATTTAATATAAATGATATAGACATCACAATAAATGTGTTCCCTAGTATGTTTCCATGTTGACAAAACAAGTTAATTGTACTTAAACTCGGAGGTCCTATAATATACATGCGTGGATAAAACTGCCTGGGGTCTGCAAAAAATACGTTGGGAGAAAAAGGAGAAGGACATTTTTATCTTACTTTGGCAACTTATTTCTCTTACTGTATAACAGATTGTAGCAGGGTGGTAGAGAGCCCTGATGTGTAAATGTGTGTTTATTTTAGAACAGGGTTTCCCCCTCCGCCCGTGTTATTTTGTATTTTGTGTTTGTTTATGTATTTATTATTTAGATTTGTCGGCGAAGCGCCGTATGTTTTGTTTATGTATTTAGGACGGTGTAGCCGATTTTATTTAGTAGCGTGGATGGGTAGCTCCAGCCACAGTAATTGAAAAACTTATGCAGAAGGTGGCCATCTCCCGAATTAATTAAGTGATTAATTTTGTTGCTAATCGGGAGATGGTCACCTGAATATAAAAGCCTGCAGCTCTCGGCACTTGGGGTGGGTGTATGAGGAGCGAGAGTGGAGAGATCGAGGAGACTAAAACGAGACTAAAAAGATACAGGATCAGTGAAGGCTACAGCTCAGTCTGACCTGTGTTTCATAAGAACATAAGAACATAAGAAAGTTTACAAACGAGAGGAGGCCATTTGGCCCATCTTGCTCGTTTGGTTGTTAGTAGCTTATTGATCCCAGAATCTCATCAAGCAGCTTCTTGAAGGATCCCAGGGTGTCAGCTTCAACAACATTACTGGGGAGTTGGTTCCAGACCCTCACAATTCTTTGTGTAAAAAAGTGCCTCCTATTTTCTGTTCTGAATGCCCCTTTATCCAATCTCCATTTGTGACCCCTGGTCCTTGTTTCTTTTTTCAGGTCAAAGAAGTCCCCTGGGTTGACGTTGTCTATACCTTTTAGGATTTTGAATGTTTGAATCAGATCACCGCGTAGTCTTCTTTGTTCAAGACTGAATAGATTCAATTCTTTTAGCCTGTCTGCATACGACATGCCTTTTAAACCCGGGATAATTCTGGTTGCTCTTCTTTGCACTCTTTCTAGAGCAGCAATATCCTTTTTGTAACGAGGTGACCAGAACTGAACACAATATTCTAGGTGAGGTCTTACCAATGCATTTTAGAGTTTCGTATATTTTGTGTTTGTGTTTTGTTTTATTTACATTTTTATTTTTGCTCTGTGAGCAAGTGTTTTTTGTGTTTAAATATTTTATTTATTTTTTGTATTTAAATAAAACGGCAAACGCCGCCTTGAACTTCAGTACTACTGGTGTCAGTTTCCCTTCCTGCTTCTGCCGTGACGTCACCGCCCAGCCATTCCTGTCATCGTGGGATAAACCACAGCCTCCTGGACTCAGGCAGAAGTAGGGTACTGCAATTTTTTTCTTTTTTTTTCCTTTTTTTTTTACTTGCATGGAGAGTAAGGAAGGAGAATGGGAGGAAGAAGAAGGAAGCAGCAGGAGGAGATGGTGGTCATGGGACCCCACCCAACTGGGGTGGGGTCCCATACTGGGACACGGAACAGGAGCAGTGGAAAGCTGAAGGGGCCCCCCTGTGTGTCATCTGCAGGGAGTTTGGGCATGACCAGGGGGACTGCCCCTATGAAGACCCTGCTTCTGGGAAGTCTACACAATGGGGATGGTGTCCCAATGGTCAGGGTGGTTTTGGCTGCTGGAGCAGCAGACCCCATCACTTCCACAGGCCAAGGGAGAAAAGAAGGTGAGGAGAAGGAGGCAGAGAGGGGACACGGACCTGGAGTGGGAGACTGAGCGTCCACAGCCCAAGAGGGAGGAGTCGGTGCATCCACAGCCCAAGAGGGAGGAGTCGGTGCGTCCACAGCCCAAGAAGGAGGAGTCAGTGCGTCCACAGCCCAAGAGGGAGGAGTCGGTGCGTCCACAGCCCAAGAGGGAGGAGTCGGTGCGTCCACAGCCCAAGAGGGAGGAGTCGGTGCGTCCGCAGCCCAAGAGGGAGGAGTCGGTGCGTCCGCAGCCCAAGAGGGAGGAGGCCGAACGTCTACAGCCCACGTCTCCACCAGCAGAGGGAGAGTTCCTGCTGGTTCCGCCTCCACCTCCGTGGGAGGACTGCGTGTCGCTCCCACCTCCGCCAGCAGAGGGAGAGTTCCTGCTGGTTCCACCTCCACCGCCCTGGGAGGACTGTGTGTCGCTTCCACCTCCGCCAGCAGAGGGAGAGTTCCTGCTGGTTCCACCTCCACCACCATGAGAGGACTGTGTGTCGCTCCCACCTCCGCCAGCAGAGGGAGAGTACCTGCTGGTCCCACCTCCGCCAGCAGAGGGTGAGTTCCTGTTGGTTCCGCCTCCACCTCCATGGGAGGATGACTTGCCGCTCCCACCTCCACCAGCAGAGGTAGAGTACCTGCTGGTTCCATCTCCATCGCCGCCACCAGCAGAGGGAGCATGCCTGCTGGTTCCGCCTCCATCGCCACCACCAGGAGAGGGAGCATGCCTGCTGGTTCCACCGCTGCAGCCAGAAGGGGAGGCCCTGCCGCCTGCAGCCAGAAAGGGAGGCCCCTGCGCCGCAGCCAGAAGGGGAGGAGCCCCTGCCGCCGCAGCCAGCAGGGAGGAGCCCCTGCAGCCGCGCAGCCAGAAGGGAGGAGCCCCTACCACCTTCACCAGGAGCAGAGCAGCAGGAGCTGCCTCCACCACCACCACCTGAGGGAGAGGAACAGGAGCTGCCTCTCCCTTCACGACAGGACGGACCGGAACAGAAGGCTGGCGGTCCGCAGCTGCCCTTGCATAGGCTACTGAGCAGAGCAAGGGGGAAAACCGCCGGGTCACCACGGCTGAGGGCCAACCCCAGCACCACCGCTGGTCCTGGCTCCCCTGCAATCGCCTCCCGCTGCCGCCCTGTCGTGCATCGCCCGGGGATGTCAGTTCGCCATCGTCCGGGGATGCCAGCCTCGCATCGCCCAAGGATGCCTGCCTCGCACCGCCCAAGGATACCTGCCTCGCACCATTCAGGGATGCCATTCCTGGATCGCCTGGGGCTGCCTGTTGCTCCGCATCGCCTGGGGCTGCCTGTTGCTCCGCATCGCCTGGGGCTGCCTGTTGCTCCGCCCCAGTTACAGGGTACGAGGGAGAAGTGGAGCTCCCGTTGCCGCCTCCATGGCCAGGGGCTCCCCTCCCGACAGTCCGCCGCTGCCGCCGTTGCCTCCCGAGGGTCCGCTGCTGCTGCCGTCGCCTGGGGTCGTCGAGGGTCCTGCTTCGCCTGGGGTCGTCGAGGGTCCTGCTTCGCTTGGGGTCGCCTGGGGTCGCTACACTGTGGCCGGAGCCCCAAGAAGGGGAGCTGCCGGCCATGAAGAAGGGGGGGGAGTTCAGGAGACCAGCTCCCCCAGCCGCACTTTCGCGGCAGGTAGTGTGTGGCAGGAGCCCCGGAAGAGGGAGCTGCCAGCCACGAAGAAGTGGGGGGGTGGAGGACATTCCACCATGGCCACCCCCAGAAACAACTTGCTTCCCCCTCTTCCAGGACTTTAAGACTGAGGGGGAGGTGGCGTTGTGGCCGTGTGCATTGCACAAGGGGGTATGTAGCAGGGCGGTAGAGAGCCCTGCTGTGTAAATGTGTGTGTTTATTTTAGAACAGGGTTTCCCCCCCCCCCCGTGTTATTTTGTATTTTGTGCTTGTTTATGTATTTATTATTTAGATTCGTCGGCGAAGCGCCGTATGTTTTATTTATGTATTTAGGACGACGTAGCCGATTTTGTTTAGTAGCGTGGATGGGTAGCCCCATCCACAGTAATTGAAAAACTTGTGCAGAAGGTGGCCATCTCCTGAATTAATTAAGTGATTAATTTTGTTGCTAATCGGGAGATGGTCACCTGAATATAAAAGCCTTCAGCTCTCAGCACTCGGGGTGGGTGTATGAGGAGTGAGAGTGGAGAGAGCGAGGAGAGAAAAGCGAGACAAAAACGAGACTAAAAAGATACAGGATCAGTGAAAGCTACAGCTCAGCCTGACCTGTGTTTCCTATATTTTGTGTTCGTGATTTGTTTTATTTACATTTTGATACAGCGACGTGTATCATTCGGTATTTGTAATTCCCCGGGTTTGACCCGTAACCAAAAAGTCCAGTTTTACACACCAACACTAAACACAAACACAGTTCTTAGTGATAGTGAATACGTGTAAGTGGTGTAATACAGTTCTCCGTGAAATGCAGGGGTGAAAGTGATTATGCGGTTATGCTGGCTTTCGCTACAGCTCCGGATCGTGCAACTGGTAGTCTATTAAAAACAGACGACAGTTAACAAAACACTAAAAAAACAAGACAAAACTCACGGTTCATGAAACAGCACAGACTCCTTGTAGGTTTTCAACACTAACCATTTACCAAGGAACCGATCACGTCAGCTATGACCCCTATTTATATCCTCGCTCATGACCCCTAGGTTAACAAGCGCATCCGCTCCTCCAATCCTCAGATGCCACGCTGTTTACCGTCTGGGTCATTGAGTTTGGATACAGTAGCTTCCACCTATCATGGGGGCATGTTGTCCGTGTCCTCCTTTGTAAAAACCTGTGAAAATTAATCATTTAATATATTTGCTATTTTTTTTCTTCATCTATGATCTTGCCATTTGTGTATCTTAGACATTTAACCTCCTCTTTGAATGTTCTCTTGCTGTTATAATATTGGGAAAACATTTTGGAATTGGTTTTAGCCCCCTTAGCAATATTGATTTCTATCTCTCTCTTGGCCTTTCTAACTTCCTTTTTGACTTGTGTTTGCAGTTCCAAGTACTCTTTCTGTGTACTTTGTTTTTGGTCCCTTTTAAACGCTCTGAAAAGTGCCTTTTTTCGCTGAATATTTTTTTCAATTGATCTATTAAACCATTTTGGCAATTTTGTTTTAGATTTAGATTTGTCTACTTTTTGGATGTAATTGTTTTGCGCATCTAGTACTACATTTTTAAAAAAACAGCCATCCTTTTTCTGTGGATGTTTTCTCTATTTTACTCCAATCTACTTTTGTTAGTCTCTGTTTCATACCTTCATAGTTTGCTTTTCTAAAATTGTAAACCTTAGCTTTAGTCATTACTTTTGGGGTTTTAAAAAACACTTAAAATTAGACCATGTTGTGGTCTGAGTTTGCCAATGGCTCTCTGACCTCTGTTTTAGTTATTCTGTCTTCGTTATTTGAAAAGACTAAATCAAGACATGCCTCCCCTCTAGTCGGTGCCTTGACAAATTGCGTTAGGAAGCAGTCATTTGTCATTTCCACCATTTCAATTTTTAGCAATAATGTACTTCTTGTACTTCTTGATAATAGAAACAATAGTTGACATTGGGATACTCAAATGATATATGACAATAAATAATTTTCTGTCTAAGGTCTTCAGATAGCTCTTTACTTTTTCCCATATTGACTTATTGGTAATGACAATCCAGCATTTTCTGGACTTTTCAAGAATTAGGTTCTGAATTATCATATTGAAATTACTAGCACCTTGTAGACAATATTATCAAAGGGTATGAATACTTATGAATTAGCACTTTTGGAGTTTTGAAAAAAAATGCTGAAATAAATAATTGTAGACATCTATTTCTTGTAAATTTTTTTCCTCATCCACAAAAGCAAAACTTTTGCTACAAAAGATTTTTCCAAAAAATATTTTCTAGAAATTATAAATTTCCATTGGGGTATGCAAACTTTTGAGTACATCTATCTATCTATCTATCTATCTATCTATCTATCTAGCTATCTATCTATCTATCTATCTATCTATCTATCTATCTATCTATCTATATAATCAGTCGCAGATAAAAGTATTTGGGCTGTTAAAAAAATGAGAAAAACCACAAAGAAAGTGATTTCTATAATTTCTAATTGTTATATTGAAAGATATAAATAGAGATTCAGCTTTATAATAAAATAACTTTATTAGATAACATTATTAGATAACATGCAGAAAATGAAAAACAGGCAAAAACTAATTTCATACTTACATACATTAGTGTTTTGTGTGCCCACCTTTTGCTTCCTTTACAGCTTGCAGTCTTTTTTTGTATTTTGAAACAAGTTCCTGGCATCTTTCCGGAGATATTTTTGCCCATTCTTCAACAGATACAGCTTTGAGTTCTGCAATCGACTTTGGTTTCCTTTTTGCAACAGCAGCCTTCAAGTCCATCCATAACATCTTGATGGACTTCAAGTCGGGGGACTAAGGAGGCCAATCCATAACTGTAATCTTCCTTTTTTCCCCAGAAATTCCTCTGTAGATTTCGCAGAATGCTTACGGTCATTATTCTGTTGGAATGCAAACTTCCCTTCAATAAGCCTTCTAGCACTGGGTAACAAATGAGAGTGCAAAATGTCTTGATGTTTTGCAGCATTCATTGATCCTTCTACAATACAAAGGTTGCTAGTGCCTGAGGAAGAAAAACAAGCCCATACCATTAAGTACCATGCCATTAAGTCACTTTTGCTGACTTTGTTATGACTGAGTCTTAAGTCCGTTTCACGAAACGACTTTCTGGAGGGTCTTAACTTAGACCAGCGTTTCTGTCCTCGCACAACGTCTTCACTGTCTTCCACTCGAGAGAAAGCATATATATATATATATATATATATATATATATATATATATATATATATATATATATATATATATATATATATATATATATATATATATATATATATATATATATATATATATATATATATATATATATATATATATATATATATATATATGTTTATCTGTCTGTCTTTCTATTTACTTTTAGATGTGTATCCCTTTAAGAAAGACGTTCTTGGCTTTTAATGAGATGCAAGCATTTTTTGAAACAGGATATAGTTTTTGGTAATGGAGCAACCAGGCACAGGCGAAAACAGGGGAAGCAACAGTAGTAGGACACACGAAAAAGGGTACACAGGTTGCTGATGTGTTTTATAGTTGTTTAGGTTGGCTTGGGTGTCCTCAACTCACGGCGCACCAGCGACCCCTGTAGTCTGGCCAGGCGCCTGCTGGCTTGCCTGTAAGCTGCCCGAGAGCTGTGTTGTCCTCCGATGCTGTAGCCAAATTAAGTCAATTATTAATTATTAGTTCAGTTAAGGTTTCAATTAAATAATTGAGAGCTCTGTTGGAACAAAAACCAGCAGGACAGTGGGTCCCCATGACCAGGGTTGAGAACCACTGCCATAAAGTATCCTCAATTCAGTGATATCATTTTGGGTATTGTTTTATTTAATTTGGACACTATGTAACATTCACACAGTAGCAGCTTTATGAATACAGAACAGAACACTGTATAACTGTATCAATAGTCTTATATAATGTAACCATCTTAGAACGCATATACAAATACAAATTCAACGTTGTCAAATGTGTTGCTATCAATCAATCAATCGGTCTGTCAATCGTCGCCAGCTATTAGTCTGGTCAACGCAGACCACAGCGGAGTACCCAAGCCTTTCGGTCTCGTGCCAGGCACATCCAATTCCGTCCCATTTCTTGTCGGAGCTGGTCTCTCCACCGAGTGGCTGGACGACCGAGCGGTCTTTTGATGTCCAGTGGCAGCCATTCAGTCACGCCAGTGTCCATCGCCATCGGTCCTCCTTGCCAGGTGGCCGCCCAGCGCTTCGACTTGTCGGTCAACTCGACCGCGTCCTGACCTTGGTCATCTGCCGCATCTGCTCGTTGCTGATCCGTCCGTCCGCTTGACGCCAACCATCCGGCGCCGATCGCCCGCTCGGTGACGGCCAGTTTCAGCCGGTCGGCCGCAGTCAGCGACCATGTCTCCGCGCCGTAAAGCATCGCCGCAGCACGGTGCTGTTGAACAATTCGGCGCGCGGGTCATGTTGTTGCCCATGTTGTTGACCACCTCGGCGATGGAGGCGTAGCTGATCCAGGCGGCCTTCCGTCTGCGCGCTAGCTCGCGGCTGTTCTTGTGCTCCATCGTCAGTTCTTGGCCCAGATAGATGTAGCTGTCGACCTGCTCGATTTGGTTCTGGCCGATGTGGATGGTGTTGTCGGCGACCTGTGCGTTTCGCATCCACTTGGTCTTGGCCATGTTAATCTTGAGGCCGACTGTGGCACCGGCCTGGTTGAGCTCAGTCAGTCGCTGCTGCACGTTGGCCACCGAGCTGCCGATCAGCACGATATCGTCGGCAAAGCGCAGGTGGTGTTGCTATAATGATGCAAAACAATATGTTATTTGATAGTATTGTAATGACCCGTGCCCTTGATGATAAATCAGAAGATGGAGAGCGTTGCCAGGTACAATTAATAAGCAATTTATTAATCAAAATAACACAGTCGCTGTTTGGGCCAAGACCACGCCACAAGAATAATTAAAAGACCCTAACTCCTATGGCAAGCCATCGGGGCCATAAACGTATTGACACAACGCGTAAGAAAGTTTGGCAATGCTTTGTGAAAGTGCCAATGAAAGGGTAGCATTCTCATCACGTGACTGTTTCACAACACGTATTTTAAAATGCAATGCATAGTGGATTTCTTACTAACGTGTACATGTTATACCAAGGCTGTGTTCCAATTCATGAAAATGTACCCTACAAAGTGAAGATCGAAGGGCGGAAGTGGGCGGCGGCCATGTTAAGGGCTGTTCCAATCCGTAGTGAACATAAAATGCTCCCTTCGAAGGGGCCTTCAAGTGGGCGTTCCCGAAGTGTACAAGCACTGTACACTTCTGTGGAAGAGATTTTCTTTTTATAACCCACCAAGCATTGCGTTAATCCCATCAAACATTGCGTCTTAAAGACACAGCGCAAAAATAGAGCCAGAGAATTGGAGTTCGTCTACAAATGTAATTAGCAATCATATAACAAAACAATATTATGCTTCGTGTGTCATATAAATAATTCTCATGTGATTCTTGTACGTGTCCCCAGATAAATATAAACCAATGTTCGAGATGAATTTATTGCATTCTCTGCTTGATAACGTTTTAATTTTAAATACATTTTTTTATATTTCTATTCACGTTTTTAAAAAAAAAAGTATATTTACATATCTCAGTTGTATTGGTTAGTATTATGTTATTTTATATATTTTATATTTGATATACGCGCCCATATAAAATGAGAACCGAAAAGCAAATGTTTTATTAGTGCTTTATAATGAATAGCTACTTAAGTATAGCAATATTTAAAAGATCTCTTACACATACAAAAAAAAAAATGTCAACGACCTCCTGAGTTTCTTCTATGGCAGACGGTACTTTTTAAAATGCTTTTATTGAAACAAAATTATACATCAATAGGATATCAACTCCTACCAAAAATAAATAAATAAATAAAAATAAAATAAAAACGAGAGAGAAATAAACTTTATACATTGCCAGGAATATTACAATGCTGCTTCCAAAATAAATTTTAAAAAGCACACGTTTTTCTTGTTTTCTTATTTCTAATTGTTTTAATGGTGTTGCTATAATGCATCAAATGCAATTTAGAGTAGAATTTGACAACTTAATTTTATGAATATATCTTCCAAAAACTACTAAGAAATTAAAGATATACACAAACTTCTGTTCAATTTTTGTTGAAATAAAGCAAAGTATCAACACCACCAAAATGTACATTTATACCCAACTCCCCTAAAATAAAATGCTGCGTATCATTATGGCAGACTGTACACATTTCTAGCGCTGACAAATAATGACGCCTTTCCCTGGCCGTGAATGATGACGCTAAAGTGTGTTCCAATTAAAACACTTTTGCACCGCCTACGCCCTACTTCCCTTCGAGGTGATCACTCTTGGAAGTGATCACTTTGAAGGGAAGTGGGGTGTCGGGGCGAGGTTTTGAAATGGAACACAGCCCAAGAGCGCCATAACGCTTTGATTCAACGCGTTGGCACATAGCCAATCAGTGTATACTTTTTAAATCACGTGGTACTTTATAACCCTGCCCACAATGCGTTGTGGATTTTCAGCCACAGCCAATCCCGACTGCCCTATAGGGCTGTCTAATAATTGCTCAAAACACTGACCTGCTAACAGAGTAAGAAGATTGACTTTATAAGCAGAAAATATATAATGTGTGTGTGCGTGTATGTATATGCAACTTAACCGTTTGTATTTATATTTCTCAAAACAGGTTAAGATTTCTTTTATGTTTTTTTTTTTAAATAATACAATGAAAAGGTTTACATTACGGTGTCTTGCATGGTGTTTTATTTATTTTTAATAACACTGAATATATTCTTGTATAAAATTTAATTAGTAATGTAGCGGGGTTGCTCACGTCACTTTAAGTATGCACGTTTGATTTAATTATTGCATTATATTCACTTTTTATTGAATTCCCCCTCCATCATTTAAGCATGTTTATTTTGGCACATTGTTTTCTGTTAGTTAATGCTCTCCTGTTCGCAGCTGCAGTACGTGTAAATTGATTGATTTTGGAGAAGCTGCAGCACCTGATATAAATGTTCCTGATTTTATGATTCCAGAGATTGACTTGTCCAGTGTGATGTGAACCTGGGTTTGTTTGGAGTGGAGGCTGACGCACTTCCAGCAGGGGTATTAGCAACTGGACCCTGATTTGGCGGGTGGTTGGAGAATACAAAAATGAAACAAAGAGCCGCCGAATTTCAGGGCGCTTCCCTGCCTGCACTTTTGGTCTTCATTCGGTCGTGTGTGTTTTGAAACAATTTTAGTATTTTAAAAGGCACTGGGTTTTAGAGGAGTGCTGGAGATGGGGGTGCATTGGTTTTATTGTTGTTTTTATTGAGCCCCCTCTCCTATAAGTTAACACTATACGTTGCCAGCATTAATAATAATCATTTTGGTTGTGTTATCAGCTGTAGTATGAGTTGGACTATATTATTATTATTATTTTCAATTGCAATGCATGTTTGTTATGTTATGCACATTCTAAGTGAGATTGCTCATATCCAAACTCTGTTGCTTTAAATAGTAACCTAGTGTAGTGATATTCCTGGAGTTTAAATATTGTCTTAGACTTTTAATTGAAGATTACAAGTTTTTTATTTTTTTATTTTTTTATTTTATGATTCCTTTTTTGTAAGAATATTCCAAGCGGATTGATCTTTCTAATCAGGTATTTTAAAATATGGACTAAATAATTAAGCCAATTTACAAAAGTTACAATTGTTCAGCACTGCCATTTGAACATCAAAATCTAAACGGTACGATAATAATGTTGATACAGTACATTTCTGTCTCCACTTAGGATGTCTACTCCCCTTCCATGGATAAATTTAGAATTTACGCTAATGAGCTACTAAAAAACATTTAGGTTGCAATATCATGAATTCATTTGTAAATCAGGCCTATTTTATGCATGAGACGAGTTCATGACCTTATCTACCTTCAAAGTAAAAAAAGCCTTGATTGGCTGTTGCGCGACTCATTACTCCCCCTAAATGATACTATCCCCTCATTGGCTCTTTATGCGACGCGAGCATAAATTTCACATTAGGTTTTAACATTATGGCCCTTTTGGCGTTTACCATTGTTTTTAGGATGCGCAGTCTAATCACAGTCTTCTTTCATTGGTCACTTTCTTACGCGTTGTGTCAATACGTTTGTGGTCACGATGGCTTGCCATAAACTCTTCCTCCACCCACTGACCCCCGCACTCACTTCTAGAGCTCTCGCTCTCCCTCAGGCTCTCACTCCATGTGACTCCCAGGCTTCAGTCTCTCTCACTCTTTCGCACGCCCAATCTCACTGACTGTGTGGAATATTGATAGTTAGTTCCCTGGGTTTTAGTTACGTTTTATTCCAGTTGAGTTATTGTAACATGATCCCTGGTACAGCTCCAATAGCTGAAGGGGTCATGGGTCATGGGGAGCCACGTCCTGCCCAGATTCTAGTTCCGGTCCAGGCTAGCGTGAGCACCCTCTTGTAAAGAAAAATAAAAGAACAGTTAATTAGAGTAAGTGTATTAGAGTAAAGGAGGCTGTGTGGTCCAGTGGTTAAAGAAAAGGGCTTGTAACCAGGAGACCCCCGGTTCAAATCCCACCTCAGCCACTGACTCATTGTGTGACCCTGAGCAAGTCACTTAACCTCCTTGTGCTCTGTCTTTCGGGTGAGACGTACTTGTAAGTGACTCTGCAGCTGATGCATAGTTCACACACCCGAGTCTCTGTACGTGGCCTTGGATAAAGGCGTCTGCTAAATAAACAAATAATAAAAAAAAGTGTACGCGTGCCATTTCTCTTACTCAATAATTAGTAAGTTATTGAGTTTATTACATTTGGCGACGAGGAGTAAAAAAAAAAAAAAAACCCCACCCAGAAGCAGGCTACACTTCGGACGGCAATGGCGACTTTTGGAAGCATTGGAGAGTTTGATGAGAGCACTGACTGGACGGAGTATGTGGAACGGCTTGGACACTACTTTGCAGCAAATGATATTACTGATGGAGGTAAACAGCGCTCCATATTTCTAAGTGTTTGCGGTCCAAAAACGTACAGTCTCATCAGGAATTTGGTATCGCCATTGAAACCTACTGATAAGAGGTTTGCTGAACTGTGCTTAATTGTTAAACAGCATAAAAACCCTAAACCATCAAAGATTGTGCAGACTTTTAAATTTCACAATAGGTTTTGGCAGCCAGGGGAATCTGTGGCAACTTATGTAGCCGAATTGAGACGGTTGTCTGAACATTGTGTTTTCGGGGAGATGCTGGATAGGATGCTGCGTGACAGGTTGGTATGCGGCTTGCAAGATGACTGCATTCAGCACCGTTTGTTATCGGAAACCGCATTGGATTTTAAGAAGGCTGTGGAGATTTCTCAAGCCATGGAGGCTGCTGCGCAACAAGCTCACAATCTTAAACCGACCGCCTCACCACCACCTGTGATTCACAAGGAGATCGCAGTTGGTTCTCCCACGATAGACTGCAGACAGGGTGAAGGGAAAAATATGTGTTACCGCTGTGGACAGCCACATGCTGCAAGAGACTGTAGATTCAAGGAGGTTGTTTGCCATAACTGCAATAAGAAGGGTCACATTGCAAAAGTGTATCGCAGTAAAAATCAGCCACGCCAACACAGAGGTGGCTGACAACCCAAGATGCCTAAAGCTACGTATAGCTTAGAAGGGGAGGTAGATGAAGACGAACCTGAGGTTGTTTACAGTATGCACCAAGCAAAAACAGAGAAAGTAGAGCCTATTTATGTGTCTGTGAAGGCGCAAGGGGAAGAATTGCAAATGGAAGTTGATACAGGGGTGTCTCATAGTTATCAGTGAGAGCACGTACAGAGGCACGTGGCATGGCAAGCAGTTACCCCCACTCAGTAAGTCTGCCATCAAGCTGCGCACATATACAGGAGAAGAAATTCATAGTCATAGGCATCATTGCAGTGGAAGTGCAGTATAACCAGCATTCATGCACGCTACCAATACTGATAGTGTATGGTAATGGACCTACTTTGCTAGGACGGAACTGGCTGAAGAAGCTCAAGCTGGATTGGTCTAACTTGTATCATATGGGAACTGCTAGTGTGCAAGACATTTTAAACAGATATGCAGTTGTGTTTCGAGATGAACTGGGAACTTTGAGAGGAACTAAGGCTGTCATTGAAGTGGACGGAAATGTTAAGCCCAGATTCTTCAAAGCCCGTATAGTACCGTATGCATTAAAAGAAAAAGTCAGTGCTGAACTGGAGAGATTGCAAAAGGCAGGCATCATTGAACCTGTTCAGTTTTCGAAGTGGGCTGCTCCTATTGTGCCAATTCTGAAGCCAGATGGGTCAATACGTATTTGTGGTGATTATAAACTGACGGTGAACCAGGCCTCCAGACTGGATGCTTACCCAATTCTGCGAGTGGAAGATTTATTCTCCAACATTACAGGGGGGCAAGCCTTCACAAAGCTGGACCTGAGCCATGCCTACCAGCAGCTGCTCCTGGAGGACAGTTCTAAGGAAGTTTTGACCATCAACACGCACAAGGGGTTGTTCCGCTACACCAGGTTGCCTTTTGGGGTGTCATCAGCTCTGGGTATTTTCCAACGCACCCTGGAAAGCCTGCTGGCAGGTTTACCCCACTTTCTTGTGTATCTGGATGACATCCTCATAACAGGTCCTGACCCGTCAAAACACATGCAAGTTTTGGAAGAAGTTTTGAGGCGGCTTGCTGATGCAGGATTGAGACTAAAAAAACAAAAGGGCATTTTCCTAGCACCAGAGGTGCAGTATTTAGGTCACAAGATTGACGCAGAGGGCATACACCCAGCAGAAGAGAAGGTCCAGGCAATAGTGGAAGCTCCGACACCCAAGAATACCACAGAGTTGAAGTCATTTTTAGGGATGGTAAACTATTACCATCGTTTTCTGCCAAATTTATCGACGCTGTTGGAACCATTGCATCATCTACTACAGAAGAAGGTGCCATGGTGTTGGAAACCACAGCAGGAGAAAGCCTTCCAGTCAGCAAAGAAGCTTTTGCTAACGTCACAATTCTTAGTACATTTCGACTCCAAGAAACCATTGCTCCTGGCATGTGATGCATCACCCTATGGAGAGGGAGCAGTGTTATCGCACACCTTGCTTGATGGAAGCAAAAGACCAATAAGTTTTGCATCCCGCACATTGGCTCCAGCTGAAAAAAAACTATTCTCAGCTGGATAAAGAAGCCCTCGCCATTGTGTTCGGGGTAAAAAAGTTCCATCAATACCTGTATGGACACCATTTCACTATTTGCTCGGACGACAAGCCCTTGATGAGCCTTTTCAGCGAGAGCAAGTTGATTCCACCGATGGCTTCAGGGAGAATTCAACGGTGGGCATTATTGCTTGCTGGTTATGAGTATGAGATACGCTACAAGAGTGGAGAGACACACAGTAATGCTGATGGACTGAGTCGTTTACCACTGAAGGACACACCCACACACGTGCCAACACCAGGGGATGTGGTTTTGTTACTGGAAAATCTCTCCACTTTCCCTGTCAACTTAGGGCAAATACAGTCAGGAACCAGAAGAGACCCTATATTGTCACAAGTCCTGACATACGTGAGGATCTGAGGCTGTATTTTAGAAGGAAGGTGGAGTTAAGTATCTAAGACAATTGTTTACTTTGGGGAAACAGAGTCATTGTAACTCCACAAAGCCAGGAGAAAGTTATTGCTGAACTTCATGAAGCTCATCCGGGCATCTCTTGCATGAAGAGCCTAGACAGAAGTATGGTGTGGTGGCCTTGCATGGACCAAGCCTTGGAGAAAAAGGTTAGAGAATGCACCACTTGCCAGCACACTGCCACCGGCACTGCTACACCCGTGGGAGTGGCCTGACAGACCGTGGGCCCGTTTGCATATGGATTATCCAGGTCCATTTATGGGGAAGATGTTCTTGATCCTTATTGATGCCCACTCCAAGTGGATAGATGTTCATGTTATGTCTTCTGCTACTTCTCAAGCTACCATAAATCATCTGAGGGTTACCTTTGCAACGCATGGGCTTCCCGAGATGCTAGTGACAGATAATGGAACAGCATTTACTAGCGAAGAGTTCCAACAGTTTTGAAAGAAAAATAGCATTAAGCATGTCAGAACATCACCTTACCACCCTGCATCCAATGGGCTAGCTGAAAGAGCCGTGCAGACGGTAAAGGAGGGGTTAAAGAAAATGAGGACTGGCACATTACAGAATCACACCTCAAACCACAACTGGGTCATCGCAAGCAGAATTACCGTAGACCACGATCATGTTTTGATGTGCTGAGACCAGCAGTGGGAGGGAGAGTGGGAGCTGCACAAGCTAAGCAGAAATTTCAACATGATCAACACGCCAAAGTTCGCTTATTGAATGTAGGAGATACTGTTTATGTATAAATGTTTGGAGTGGAGGATAAGTGGACACAAGGAACCATACTGGAGAAAGTGGGTCCAGTGTCATTCCAAGTGGAACTGATGGATAGGAGAGTGATTCGCCGTCATCAAGACCACCTAAGTAAATGTCAGGCAGCGACCGTTCCACAATCTGAAAGACCAGAGAATGTCCAAGTGCCTTTGGGAGATGACTACAGCCCTAACCCAGTGCAGTTGGAGTTTTCAACAGAGGGGGTTCCAGTAGACCCAGAGCCAGCAGTAGATCCAGGGCCAGAACCAACCTTATCCCCGGCACCAGAGTTGCGCCGTTCACAAAAAGTGCGTAGAGCTCCACACAAACTGGACTGTTAGTTTAGTTGTTCCTAACTACGTCAGTGTTGAAAATAAATGTAAGATAAAAACAAGACCAGTTTTAATCTGAGGTGGAGGGATGTGGAATATTGATAGTTAGTCCCCTGGGTTTTAGTTACGTTTTATTCCAGTTGAGTTATTGTAACATGATCCCTGGTACAGCTCCAATAGCTGAAGGGGTCATGGGTCATGGGGAGCCACGTTCTGCCCAGATTCTAGTTCCGGCCCAGGCTAGCATGAGCACCCTCTTGTAAAGAAAAATAAAAGAACAACAGTTAATTAGAGTAAGTGTACGCGTGCCGTTTCTCTTAGTCAATAATAAGTAAATTATTGAGTTTATTAGACTGTTTAACTAAAAGTCTGACAGCTCGGTTCATTCAAACGCTCAGCACTCAAAGCTTTCACGATCTCTTCCCACCACCCCCCTCTCCCGCGCAGGTGGCTTTTATACCAAGAACCCCTCCCAGGCCACCCGGACCGACCAACCAGAACCATCTCTCACTCCTCTCCCCATTCTAAGTGGCATGGTGGCACCTTAACAATACATGCAACACATACACAGGACTAGACAGACGAGACAAACAACGGGACAACATACAAGTCCAGCACGGAACTGTGCCCGGGTCGCTACACTATTATAATATAGATCTAGGTACGAATTGACAGAAGTCACAGGCATTTTAGCCATAATGAAAATACTATAAATGCTGCACAGTGTCCAATTCAAATAAATCATTACTGTAGATTTGCTATATTTGTCTGTGTAGTACTAATAATCAGCCTAAATACCACCACTGTTTAAATTTCAAAATAGGGAGGAACCTGGGGTTTTACTTACTTTCAAAGACAAAAATAACACTAAAGAGACATATTATAGATTTTGGTTCCAACCAAGCCCCCATTTTATAGTTGTATTTAGCTCCACAGCCGTTTATATTAATTTAATTAACCGTATTGTGTCTATTCTTAAATAGATACATATTTCAAATACAGTATTAAGTTTGTAAATAGGTACCATATTTCATTCAGCCACTGGACTTACAGATTCCTTGTAAATGACTTACTTTCGCATAAAATATTCCTTTTTATTCATTTTATTGAAATGTGTTTAGGTGAAAATAAAATATGGCAGTGATTCCTTTTCTAATTCCTAAGCAAAATGTGTTTGTCCGATCTAAAACAAATGGCCCTCAGTGTGAAACATTAAGAATATACCACGATATTTTAATTTTTATACATTTAAGCATTGTTTGTAAACTACCGGTGTGCTAAATTTCAACATAAGAAATGTATAAACCATAAACCTGATCTGAAGCAACGAATCCATAAAGCTACACAGCCTATAGCCCGAATCAGCCACCAGAGGGAGGCAGTATTAAATCTTTGAAGGGTATAGAACATACAGAAATCTTCATTTGAGTAAATTCTATGTTCCATGTATATTCTATGTTCCATTTTCTGTATTGTGAGGGAAATATGGACAAATCTGATTACCAACTGTATGGAAAATGTGAGGCGACTGTATTTTTATTGCATCTGATTTGGTCAATTTGGGACAGTTAATATGTCAATCTGATATCACGTCACATTACAGTACATATGCACAATCCCAATGCACTTGTACTCAAATTGTTTAAGAGGTTAATATACATGTTGTAGTAAAGGTTGCAGTAAATACTACAAATCAGAATATTGTGGTAATGGTGGAGAATACATATGTTTGTACTTAAACCTGTGCGGTTTTAATCGACTCTAATACAGTGGTTGAAAAAACAGTTGTAAACACATCAGTAATTTGTATCAAATGTCTATAGTAATGCAAAATTAGGTAAGAAGATAGTCATTTTGCAGTAACAGCAGCTGAATACATATAGTAGTAAACTGTCCAGTAATATACAATCCATTCAATTTTACAGTATTTTATATAATGTATATTTGTGGTGCCTATTTTGGTTTTGTTATTACAGTGGTGTAAAAAAAAACATTCTGTGAATACATGGGCGGGGTTTAATGACCAGTCAATGAATCGAGACCTTTTGAACAGCACACACCCTAAACGTAAAATGCAGGAAGAAAGCGGGCATGTTCTGTTGCAGCTGTCAAGACGAGAATACTCCCAAATCTGAGAAATGCTATTCACTGCTGTAAAGAATTGTTCCTGTTGTCGATTTCACTTAATGGCAATCTGAATAGGCTCTCTATTTCTCTATCTAAACAGACAACGACTCTACTACTAGGTAAGAGACGTGCTTTTTATCAAAATGCCATCAAATGTACGAGCATTCACTCTGTTTGTAATGTATTTAGCATTCTGAATTGTGATATTAATATGTGGCAACATTTGCATTTAGCTAAAATAGATTTGATAACAGTTTATTAAGAAAGGTAACCCGACCACATGGTCACTATATTAATATGGCGGCGCTGTTTCCATGTTTAGGCTGATGCAATAAAGCCTTTCATCGTCCGTTATTAACTTCCTTACCTTCTAATGTAAAGGCAATAGTAGGTTATTGTCTCATTTTTATTTAGAGGCCGCGTTTTGTCGATACATTCGGTTTCTTTATTTTTACACATTGTATATTCAGCGTGCTACAGCATAACATTTCCTTATTTGTTCATGCATGTCCCTATGACTGAGATATGGAAGTTCCTTGTCATAGTGTCATGGGAAGCAGTTTAAACCGATGTGTTGTGTGTGTTTACTAGAAGAGACACATGCAATTTTAGCCAGGTATGGAAGGCCACCCTGTTCAGGGTTGCCAGATTTCTACAGTGTTTATAGCCCAAAGTCACTTCAAAACTAGCCCAAAACTAGCCCAATTTGTTTTTGTTTTTTTACTGAAACCAAGCTTATTACTATTAACATGTAGCCCTATCCTTTAATGCTGCTACCGTTTCCCAAAGAAGAAAACAGTTCAATCTTTTAAAGTTATGCCACCAATCTAATTTGATGATCACATCAATTAAATCAATTAAACAGCCACATCAATTAAATGCACCTAACAAACTGCAAAAAATAGAGCCAACAGCTTGCCTTTTAAAAAAAAAAACACAAAAAGTTAAGTTAATTGAAAGTATGCCCCATGCACTGAAATAACACATAAAAACATGTTTTACTTCTTACCTTCAAACTCCTCGCAAGGGCCAGCTGTTATCATCACGCAGGTGTATCTCAAATCGATTTTAAATATGTACAAAGAAAAGTCCAAAAGAAAAAACTATGTACAAAATAAAACATTTTTACTTTGTTGTTGTTTTTTTATATATATTTGTTTTAGTTTCAAAAGCTCCTCTGAGTCGGCACCATCTTCTGCGTTATTTGCTTCATAGATGTCGCCTGTAAACAGTGACAGCATTGCTTTGGATGGCTGGAATTGGTTGCAGCAACACTTATTACGCTGCATATATGCTCTGACCCTAAGAATGTTTTCCAACAATTTCTCTTGCATTCGGTTCCTAAGTTTGGTTTTGATTAGGGCCATTTGTGAAAAAGCACGTTCCACTGATGCATTGCTAAATGGTAGGGCTAAAAGAGATAAGGCAAAAGACCAAGTTCAGTGAAATCTTTATCACCAGCTGCATCGGTGTGTTTAGCCACTTCAACCCAGAACTCTTCAATTTGGCTGTCTTCAGTGTGCTCCCAGTGTACATTGTTCAAAGCTCGCCATTGCTGTTCGAGTTTGCCAAGATCTCCATTGTAAAGTGGCAAAATGATAAATTTGCCAGCTGTGGCTTTTGGAACTGAGTACAACAGATGGGCTGAGAATGGCAAGTGACTCAAGTTGCTGGATATTAGGAGGCAATCTTTGTTTGATCTCTTTCAGAAACTCGAACATGTAATCTCTGCATCTGCGCTTGATATCCTCTGCTTTCTGGGGTTCGATCTTTGATTCTGACAGTTCTAACTGGAACTTGATCCCAAGTCCACTGCTGAAAGTGGCAAGCTGTTTCTGTCGGACGTTATGTCAAAATCCATTACAGATGACCATGTTGGAAAATCGTGAGGTTTCATGATTCGTTGGATCAAACTGCGGTAAAATGTCATTAAATCAGCAAGAAGTTTCGCTGGATTGGCACTGTCAAGCTGAAACAGCTTGTTTATTCTGTTGACCTCAGTGACGAGGGGCTGAAGAAAACCAGATACATTCTGTTTACGGGTCTGAATACATCTGGTACAGCAGTTCAGCACTGTAGTTCCTTTCAGTGTCCTTTGTAAGCTGAAAGTGCAACTTTAGCTCTTCGTACTGAGAAAGCACTCGATCAACGCACTGGCTAATTGCAAGCCATCTTGTGTCAGAAAGCTGCAAAATCTTCAGCGGGCTTCTCCAACATTAATGGTGGCATAGAGATCGCGGTACTTATTTTGACGCTGAGTGCTGTGGGAAAACCACGAGTACGTCTGTGATACCATGTACTCAATGTTTCGAGGAAGTACGTCCATTACTTTAGATGCACAGAGCTGCAGTGAATGACAAACACACTTGATGTACACAATTTTTGGATTCACCTCCCTGAACTTTGTTAGTACCGAATTATTTTTCCCACACATTGTATTGCAACCGTCTGTTGCCAGACCAAGGCATCTTTCCACTTCCAATTTGTTTTCCTTTAAGAATTTGAACAAGGCTGTTGCAATGCTGTGAGAATCACTGGCTGGCAAGCTAACAATCCCGCAAATGATGTCACGATACGCTCAAGTTTTCTGCTGAAGTACCTGAACACCACACAGAGTTGCTTGTTTGCACTGATGTCTGTGCTTTCGTCCACAATTAGAGAGTATGGCTCTTTGCCGATGTCTTCAAGCATCTCCTGATGAACAACGGGCCCGATGACAGATTTTATAAGTGCTGAGCATTTTGTTCTATGAAGACTAATATCCTTCTGTGCAACTTCCCTGACTATGCATCCCAAATGATCTACGGTGAGGATGCTGGAATGGCAAGCAATATGGGCTGCCAGCTTCAGCTCACATATTTTAACGGAATTGTCAACTTGTTTCTTAAATCCCGTGTCAAATAAGCTTCTTGCATTTGAATAGGGAGCCGCGTTTCTAATATGTTTCTGTGTCTTACTGTGAGCTAACAGATCGCTGTGATGCGCTCGCACTTCACATTTACAGTACCTACACGCTGCTTTTGAGTCATCGCCAGGTACACTGCTAATCCATTCTTTTAACCCTTTTTCTTTCTCCCAGTCTTTGCAGTATTTTTTCCAGATTTAGCCCACTTACCCAGTGGCATCTCTGGTTCAAATTAAACTTCTTTATTTTTCCTGCTTTTAGCGGGTTCGATGTTTCTACGCTGTTTCTTAAAATGGCTGCTTTTACTGTCAATTAACACAATCGTTCGTCCTGTTCACTTGCATGGTCATGCGCAGTCAGTGGTGGTTGTGGTCATGCGCAATATGTTATTTTATTGGGAAACACAGTTTTACATAGTTTGTGTGCACTGCAGCGGATAGGCTGCAAAAGTTTATTCATTTTTAATAAAGTTATTCTTTTTATATATATATAAAGTAAACTAGCCCAAAAACCACGAGACCTCTTGAAAGTAGCCCAAAAAGTAGCAACCAGCGACTCCTAAATATTTCCCGCGGCTGTCTTTTTTAAGTAGCCCAATTCCGCGGGAAAACCGCGGACCTGGCAACTCTGACCCTGTTCAAAAACGCGTTATTAGTACACTGTTGATTGTATGGAAGGCTATCTGGGTCAAAAACGTGTACTGTTTAGTACACGTTTCAAATAAATTATTACGTGTAGTACTGCGATACACTACGCGTTCTATTTTGTTAACTACACGTACAGATTTGGGCCAATCAGTTCTTAGAAATAAGGGCCAATGAATTTTAAAGAAAATAGTAGTGTACTAAATGATCCAATGAAAAGTCGCCTCAAATTTTCCATGCTCTTCCAAAAGTGATCGGGGAATCTGAGCCTTTCAATATTTTTAAAAGCCGTCTAAAAACATACATTTTTAAAACTTGCCTTTCCAATTTTGTTACTTATGTTTGTACATCGTTTTTATATGCCTTTACTTTTCCTGTATTATGTTTTGTTTTTTTTTTTTTCGGTCACCTTAAACTTCCAATAATCGCCGGTTCTTTTTAAGCGGGGAGTAATGAATAATAATACAATGCTATTGTATGTGGTGTTTTGGATTTTGTTTTTATTATTATTAACAGTGGGATGCAAGTCATTTTTTTTTTTCAATGCAATTCGTTCTTCTGCTTGTTCATTGTCTTACGTTTTTCATATCCTTGTTTACTTTCGCTTTATACTTTAGGGGTGTACAATACAGTGGTATTTTGTTATAAAATAAAACTGTTACTTAATACCCACTGACACAACCTTTTAACGATGTTGCTGGAATGTTGCAGTTTAGTTATGTTAATTCTATAAGGTATGTTAGTGGCTTCAACGTGATTGCATCTGAAGTATTTGAAGATGTTAGTGATGTTACAGAATAAACGCTGGGTCTGTCGGCGGGGCTTCTGGCAAATATTGTAAAGAAACGCCCCCGGCGCTATACAAAATAAAATAATTATTATTATTATTATTAATAATAATAATAATAATAATAATAATAATAATAATAATAATAATAATAATAATAATAGATTGTGATGACCCGCACTATTTTTGACAGTAAAGCAGGAGACTGAAAGATAACAGTTATTAACAAATGTATTTTACTTGATAATAAACAAGGTCCCTGTCCGGGCCAGGACCACGCCACGTAAAATAACAAATGCCAAACCTCAAAGAGACGGCTGCACTAAGCAAATAGTCTAGACTGAAATCTGAAAAATGTGCTTCTGAGTAAAAGTTGTCAGATACTTTTTTCCAAAGGATTTTAGGGTGCTGAATCCATTTCTGATGTCTGCCAAGCTGTATCTGTCAAGCTTAAAGGTTAACAATTTTATCATTATCAAACCTAATACTTAACAATAAACACTTAATTCTGCATAATTTGAGTTTGCAGGATTTAATGCATTATCAGTGTTCAGGAATAACTATTTGTGCTTTTGAAGTACTGAAAAATTCTAAATGGCTACATAAATAGAACAAATATCACCATTCTTAACGAGTTTCTTGTGGTTTGTGAGGAAGGAAAAATTATTTGTAACTGTAGTCAGAAATTCAGAACCCTTTCCCTGTCTCCAGTATTCAAGGGGACCCTTTCTCATGGGGTAAGCCCCCAGGCAGGGAAGGGGAGGGGGCTGGAGTGCCTGCGAGTTTGCTGAGGGACAGAGGAGACAGCAGCAGATTGACAGAGCTCCAGACCCCTGTTGCAGAGAATCCAAATTCTTCCTTTTCTTATTCTTAATTCAGGTAGGACAGTGTTTAAAATGTTATATAGTATTTGATTTTAGTAAATGGAAATCTTACCCCCTTTTAATGTTTGTAGTAAGAAATAACAACTTAAAGTGTAAACACATAAGCTATGTTTCCATTAAGATATCGAAGCGAATAACGACTTATGCGCATTTGAAATTCGGCAAAAGTAATGCGCATAATCAACCTAAAACTGGGTTTCCATTCAAATCAATTTCTAGCGGACAAACTGGCCGACGTGATGACGTTGTGGGCGGAGCTAAAATTATTCGCATCGAAAACTGAAATACGCTAGAAAAATAGTGCGACGGACCGTTTCCACTCTTTTCCCTGATTTTACTTTACAAATGTATGCGATTTTACTTATACGTAAAGTGACGTATCACATCTAGCAAATAACCCCAGTTTACTAAACAGCAGTCTACTGTCCATTACTTCCCACCAGTATATTATTCACAAATAAATAATTATTCTGAAAGTATTCTCTGGTGAAAATCTAACCATAATATTTGACCGGTGTACTTGAATACTATACTTTTTGTATTGTAAAATTCAGTACGTTAGGCTACCTACAGCTTGATTTGTTTTACCCCATAAGAATCTTAATTAACTGATATTTTGGTTATAGCCTGCTATAAGGGTAGCCTACTATTTTCTCATAAATTACAGGAGCATTTTCACCTTTTCTTGTAATTTATGAGAAATGTTAAACGTTTAATAAGCACACACTTTTCATATTATGTTTCTTTCTTTTCCCCCCTTATTTTTTTCTCTTAATAACAGGGAATAAACACGAAGTTAAGCATCTGACTGATTTTTATATACAGTCGTATATAGAGCAATTGTTTCAGTTTGTGTAAAAGCAAGAGAGAACATTAAGAAGGGGGTTTCAAACTTTGTTTTATGTATGCTAATGTTTGATGTCACTATACTTCTAAAGTGCGTGGATTGCAAAAGAAAAAGGGGGAAAGGCAGAATGCTATACATGGTAAATGTACTGAATTTTCTTTGTAATTAATTGCATTTATTGCTGAATTTTATTTATATATTTACAATAAATATTCATTAAAATGTATGAGTTTAATAAAATTCATGCCATAAAAGCAAGGCATTTATTTGTACAGGAAAGATTGGTGTTCACAACGTGTGACGTATAGATATTAAAATAGGCTACATTATTCTGTTCAAACTGGAGAATTAAAGCCATTGCACACGTGTTCTCTACAGCAGTTAACTTTTCAGCAGCAAAATGGTTTTAGCAGAAAAAACTCAATTTCAGGATGTTCTTGAACAAGGCCAAATTATACTGATGCTGTTACTCCAGCTTGTTTCAGCAGTTATCAGTAGTAGGAGACAGAGAAGATCTAGAAGGAATCTGTATCACCGGGAGTGGTTACTACTCACAACCACAAAACGGAATCCACCTCGAAAGTGGGTGTACAAGCGATGCAATATATTTTGGGAAAATATCGTGCAAGATCATTTTAATGATCAACGCTGGAGTACCCATTTCAGGATGACCAGGGAAGCTTTTACGAACTGTGCACTAAACTTGACCTGTATATTGCTACAGAACAGTTCAGCCCAAGATCACCTGTAACAACAGAAAAGAGAATCGCCATCGCTCTGTATAAGCTGGCTAGCTGTGCAGAATATGCAGTCTCCCAGTTGCACCTGTTACTGTTAGTCACCATTTTAAGGAACTTCCTTAGGAGCTGCAGTGCACTTTGGGGGATTCACTTATTTTATGCGAATAAAATTGTTTCCATTTAAAGTTATGCGCATTAAGGCACCTTAATTTGCATTTTCTGTAAATATTGACTTTCCTAAAACCCTAAGGTCTAGGGTTTTTAAAAGTTCGAATAAATGTACACGTTTTTGTGAATTATACCCATTTCCATTGAGCTTGTTGCATATTTTATTTAATCCGTAAACTTTTAGCGAATAAATCCACTGCAATGGAAACATAGCCATAGAGTGGAAAAGTTATTGTTCTTTGTATTGTGTACATAGTAATGTTAGTTAATGCACCTGAGCTTTATAGGGAGATATTGTTAAAAATATAAATTTTGTTCAGTTATTTTTATGGTTTTATACTGTATATATTAAGCATGTGGTTGGCACATGTTAGAGGCAGGCTGTAATGTATAAGAGCTGGGAAAGTGGACATGCACAGCCTGTACAGATATAATGTTACCGTTTTGGGCAGTTACCATAGATATGGGTGTAACAACTGTACTAGAGAGTGTAACAGAACAGCTTTTAGAATTCACCAATTATAAGGGGTCCCAGATAAACACCCCAAATTACTGTCCTATATTCACAACTAATGAAATATTTTAACAGAAAAACTGTCCGCCAGCGTGGAACACCAAGGTCACACACACTGATTCGAACTTTACAAATATGTTTAATGTACACCCCGCATGCAGTAACAGCATGAAGAATTGAATAGGACCTGGTTAACCTCAATGAAATTAAACAATTAAGCACACCAACAATTGGTTTCAGAGTTTCTTTGTATTGGTACTTTAAGGCAGGTTAGTAACCACTAAAAAGTTTAACAGCCGTTCTCTCCGTAATTACTCTCAGCGGCACCTTTCAATTTAGCGTATGATCACCCTTTGTACCACAAAAACAAAGTAAAATATACACAGTAATACTAAACTAGACATTTCGGAGATAGCTAACACCATCCAGACGTTGCAAGTTGTAAAACATCAAAACAATGTTCATTGTTTCCAAGCGAAAAGAAACCCTTGGTAAGCTCCTTATGTAGAACGAACAATCCACAACAAAGTCTCGAATATAATAAAATGAAAACAAAAACCAAGAGTCCAGCAAACAAAACCCAAAAATAGTCCGATCAAAAAAACACAATCCATCAGCGTTACTGAAGCCAGGAACCCCAAATAAAAGAAAAAAACCAAGTGGGTCTCACCCGATGTTGAACTTGAAATGATGAGCTGAAATGATGAGCTATTTAAACATAATGCACGATAAACATAAGCAAAATCACGAATACACTCTCCGGGTTCCTGCACCCTATCACGCAGGCGTTTTTCTACTTCAGACAGATAATCAGTTGGAAGGAACGCCTCCACAAAAGCGGTTTTAAATTCCTCCCATGTATGAATCTTGTGCCTTTCAGCCATCCACCAACTCTTAGCTGGCCCCTTTAAAACAGATGACAAAGTTGCCATGATTTCTGGCTCTGTCATAGCCACCACAGCCAAAAAATCCTGACAGGAATCAATAAAATTCAAAACATCAGAACTACTCTCCCCCTCCCCATAGACTGGAAAGGTGATTTTTATAGGAGGTTTGTAAGATCCCAGTGGATGCCTTGTAATTCCTGCCCTGATAGAAAGACGAGGCTGTCCTTCAAAGGGTATACTAGACATGACGGGCAGTTCTTCACCTGACGGTCTAGGAATGGAGGTCAACCTGGGAGTGCTTGCCAACCTGCTAACCACCTTCATTTTATCCTGCCATGCCGCCTCCTGGCGCTGAAAACACTTGACCACCGAATCCTCCAGCTGAGAGACAGACAAGTCAACTGAATGCATTACCCTATCAAAACGCTGGTCTATGTAAGTTCTTAAAAGTTCTTCCCGATTAATACTGCTTTCCTGTGCACACTTCAATGCTTCTTCCAATTTAGCTACTCTGTTAACCAAATCAAAATGATCTTGGTTTATAACTTCATCCAGCCCCACCAAATCATCCTTGCCTGGGGACGGGCTGCTTATGTAAAGATCGCTTAAACGAGCTGCGATTTCAGCAACAGGTTCCCTACGTGTCACATGCCGTCCCGGTGAGAAATCAGTTAAATTAAGAGTGTCCTCCAAGAGAACCCCCTCCGTCTCTCCCGTAGCCATAATAAACACAAACCTATCTGAATATTTAAGCACTATATCTGCACTATCAATGGGGATAACCAGCTCCAAACTACTGCACGCTATGAAATACAATTAAACAAGAATAAATCCCCGTACGGGCCACCAATCTGTAACAGAACAGCTTTTAGAATTCACCAATTATAAGGGGTCCCAGATAAACACCCCAAATTACTGTCCTATATTCACAACTAATGAAATATTTTAACAGAAAAACTGTCTGCCAGCGTGGAACACCAAGGTCACACACACTGATTCAAACTTTACAAATATGTTTAATGTACACCCCGCATGCAGTAACAGCATGAAGAATTGAATAGGACCTGGTTAACCTCAATGAAATTAAACAATTAAGCACACCAACAATTGGTTTCAGAGTTTCTTTGTATTGGTACTTTAAGGCAGGTTAGTAACCACTAAAAAGTTTAACAGCCGTTCTCTCCGTAATTACTCTCAGCGGCACCTTTCAATTTAGTGTATGATCACCCTTGTACCACAAAAACAAAGTAAAAATATACACAGTAATACTAAACTAGACATTTAGGAGTAGCTAACACCATCCAGACGTTGCAAGTTGTAAAACATCAAAACAATGTTCATTGTTTCCAAGCGAAAAAGAAACCCTTGGTAAGCTCCTTATGTAGAACGAACAATCCACAACAAAGTCTCGAATATAATAAAATGAAAAACAAAAAACCAAGAGTCCAGCAAACAAAAACCCAAAAAATAGTCCGATCAAAAAAACACAATCCATCAGTGTTACTGAAGCCAGTAACCCCAAATAAAAGAAAAAAACCAAGTGGATCTCACCCGATGTTGAACTTGAAATGATGAGCTGAATCACTGTATTTTAAACTCTGGTAGGTTCCGCCGCTGCATCACTCCAGAACAGAAAGAAAAAAACAGCTTCTGCATCCATTAGCCAGCCCATATGCTTCAGTGTAGCGTCATGATAGTATTCATTTAAAAAAAACACTGTGTTCAAGAAACCTATCACAATAATCACACGCTCTTACATTGAAAGCATCCCGACTAAAAAAACTATTATAAACTCCCATATGGCAACTATTTAAACACAGAACACCACGCCGAGCAGGAACCTGACATCTCACCGGAACAACACACAGGTAAGGAAAGTGACGTCTCTCAAACTCCCGCTCCCGACGAATAAATATGCCCCAAAAAAAAGGCGTGACCAATAGAACAAGACGGCGTAATTACAGACCTTCCGCCGTTCATTTTTCCCCCCTTCTTATATTAGAACAAATGAAAAAACATCAAATTTAATGCCTGGCCAGGCTTTCTGTCATACAATTAAGTACGGCAGGTGACACGCGTATCACTTCTCTATATGGGCACGGCCACAAGAGGGAGTGTCTGTGAGTTTGCAGAGAGACAGCAAAGGAGACAGCAGCAGACTCACAGAGCTCCCAGACCCCTGTTGCAGAGAATCTGAATTCTCCCTTTGTTAATATTCACTCAGCTCAAGAATAAATTCTGATGATTTGTCTGAGAAATTGAGTGCTTCATTCATACAGTATTGCATCACAACACACATATTCCACCCACTACCACTGATGTGCAAATAATAAGGATTACACACCCATTCAAATAGTCTTATGCTAGCATTTTGTTTTCTTATCCAGATTGACGACACCACTGTCAAATCATGGAAGCTGTATGTAGGTTCAAAAGAGAAATACCCAAATTGCCTAAAATGCCAAGAAACCAGGAAAGAAAAACTATTAAATGGCAGTGAACAAGGGTTTTTGACCATACAAGAAGCTGCTCATTCCAGAGCAAAGCTTAGAGATCCACAAAACATCATTGAAATTGAACGGATTCATGCAATCTCCACTACAGAGGGAAGGCAAAAAAGTGGCATGGCTTAAGTCTTGTTATGCAAGTTTCACAAGCAAAACACACACGAGGCTACAAAAATCTCATGAAGGTACATCAAGCAAGGTGAGGTTGAGTGATCAGGATGCTGGTCAAGCAGACCTTCCTCTGCTCTCCGAAGTTGTATGGAAGCTGTCAGCTGATGCCTGCATGTTTTGCCAGGACACAACCACAAAAGGCAGTCTTTCATCTGTCACTACATTTAAAATGAGTGACCAGATTTTGGAGGCCTCTAAATATGACCAAGTTGCCTGTGTACACTTCGCAGGTGTAAGCGACCTCATTGCTGATGAGGGTAAATATCATAGCTCATGCTACATGAAATTTCAGAGAAATGCATCAAAAACCAAGGAGAGCTCAGCACAAACAGATGTAGCCATGGAGTGGCTTATTATGGAAATCAAAGAAGCTGCAGCAAAGGCCCATGTACTTCAACTTTCAGAGGTGTGGAAGAGGCATTATGACCTGGCAAAGAAAACAGAATTTGAAATACCCCCATCCTTTATCATCAGGACATGTACCTTCAAAGAAAAACTTCAGCCATGTATAAGTGATATATATGACTGCATCACTCTGCCAGTGCGACAAAGATTGCTTGTGCCAGTAAAGTTTGGACATGTACCTTTTTCCACATTACTGTCTGAGGATCAAGATCCCTCATTGATGCCCATGTATCAACCCCCTGAAGAAGGATTTCTGTAGGGCTGGGACGATAGTTTTTTTTACTATCGATGCATCGTTCTCATAAAGACCCGATGCATCGTTTTTTTCATAACGCAAAAGAAACATGTAAATAATAAGTACATATATTTTCATCAAATCCAATCATGAAAAGTAAACATTTCTCCAGTTGAACTTAAAACTACACATTTCTTATTATTTATGTCTAGTCACACTGTCGTCAAGGTTCCCCACAAAAAGTTATTAAAACATTACAAATATTACTGTCTTACCTTAAGATGTCTTGACAGCAACCGGATTAGAGGAAAAAAAAACTCCAACAGGGAACACAAGAATAACTATTTACAAGTCCAACGTAACAAAGTCTGTGCTCTCTCCAGAGTTTATTTTCTGTTTTTATTCAGAAATATTTGGCATCCACATTCTGTGGTTTCAAAGAACGGAGTTTGTTCACAAGCATCCCTGCTTTGCTGAACACACGCTCGCTCGAGACCGATGTTGCAGGGATACTTAACATGCTCTTTGCCAAGGCTGCTAGGTTGAGAAAGCGTGTCTGGTTATTTTTCCACCAATCAGGGGATCTTCGCTGATGTTTAATGGAGTTTCCGAAGCATAAATCGTCATATCTTGTTGGATTAATGTTTCCTTGGAAGTAGTGTGTGTTTGTTGCTGTCCACAAAGTAACAATTCCATTGCTTGTTCGGTCTTTGTTTTCTTTCTGACAGGTAAGTCTTCTGTGCTGCACTCATTTGTACAGGCACGATTTCCATCATTTTCAAGGTTGCCCTCCACCAGCCTCACTAGTTTGGAAGACAGTGCTTCAGACACACAGGCTTTGGCCTGTTCGGATAGGAAATCCAGATGGCAAAATTGTGGGGTCAAGAAATGACACAAAAAGCAGTGGCATATCCTCATTACTTGGGTCATGCAGCTGATGTAAACAAAATCGCTGAGACAAATTACGCACTAGCTTATCTCTCAAACTCCGTTTAACTGGAATTAGCAAATCAGTTGATTAAAGGAGACGGTGTCTCCTCTTCATCAGGAACTTCGGTCAATCTGTGTTTTATCCCTGTTGCAAGTGGGTACAAAGAACTAGCTGTAATGTTTTTCTCTGCACTCAAAAGTACTTTAGCCAGTTTGAATGGCTGTAGTAGAGGTAGTATCTCAGCCATTAGCTTCCACTGCTCAGTCGTGAGGTCTAAATTAGCTGTGGCAGACTTTTTGGTCAAACCTGGGTGTGGCAGAGCAGGGCTCTGCCCTTGTAAATATTGACAGGGATGGGGTTAAATTCTCATCCCTGCCCAGGTTTATTGTGTCCGGTGGGAATCATTAGTAATCAATCAGCACCCAGCCACTTGACGGGAGGCTATGTGGTCCAGTGGTTAAAGAAAAGGGCTTGTAACCAGGAGGTCCCCAGTTCAAATCCCACCTCAGCCACTGACTCATTGTGTGACCCTGAGCAAGTCACTTAACCTCCTTGTGCTTTGTCTTTCGGGTGAGACGTAGTTGTAAGTGACTCTGCAGCTGATGCATAGTTCACACACCCTAGTCTCTGTAAGTCACCTTGGATAAAGCCGTCTGCTAAATAAACAAATAAATAATAATAAAAGGAGGCCTCAGCTCCTCAGTAGAGAGAGGTAGCTGAGGAAGCAAGTGTGTTTTTTTCTTTGTGTGCTGCTTTTTTGTAAATTTTGCAATCCAGTGAAGGCAGAGCTCAGCCTGGAAGCCTTATTTCTGTAAGTTTTTACTTTGTGTTTATTGTTTGTGTTTAAGAACCTTTTTTGTTTGGTCCTCGTGCCTGTTTATTTTGTGTCTTTTATTTAATAAAAGTCTTTTGTTTGAACTGCAGTCTGTCTCTGGGCCTCATTCCTTGCGTCATCCTTTTCAGACTGGGTTAGACAAAACAGCAATAACTGGCCATTTTAATTCAAGAAGGTGTTCAAACATATAATAAACCATGTTCCACCATTTTTGTATGTCCTGTATTAACTTGAGTGGTGCTTTTTCTGTGTTCAGCATTTCTGTTTGTTTCCTATTTAAAGCACTTGTTGCCATCTCACTCATTTTAAAATGTGCAACCAGTCTCCTTGCTGCTGCCACTAACGTATGGACTTGTCGTACATCCTCCAAGCTTTTCTGAATGCAGAGATTTATATTGTGCCCTGCACATCTCACAGAGCTTTTCTGAATGCAGAGATTTATATTGTGCCCTGCACAGCACACAGAGCTTTTCTGAATGCAGAGATTTATATTGTGCCCTGCACAGCTGACACATGCCACGCTACCAAAAAGTAACACAGCACGCTCGCTTGCAGAAAGCAAAGACATTGCTCTGCACATGTTGGCCGCGTTGTCATGAACACAAGCTATTACTTTTGTAGCCACTTCAAACACTGTGTTTATCTGATTGATCTCTTCTGCTAAATTCACAGCTGTGTGTCCTCTCGTGTAATTTTCGTGTCGCTAATATTTTTGACTCGAGTTCCCAGTTTTAAGAACATAAAAACATAAGAAAGTTTACTAACGAGAGGAGGCCATTCAGCCCATCTTGCTCGTTTGGTTGTTAGTAGCTTATTGATCCCAGAATCTCATCAAGCAGCTTCTTGAAGGATCCCAGGGTGTCAGCTTCAACAACATTACTGGGGAGTTGGTTCCAGACCCTCACAATTCTCTGTGTAAAAAAGTGCCTCCTATTTTCTGTTCTGAATGCCCCTTTATCTAATCTCCATTTGTGACCCCTGGTCCTTGTTTCTTTTTTCCGGTCAAAGAAGTCTCCTGGCTCGACATTGTCTATGCCTTTTAGGATTTTGAATGTTTGAATCAGATTGCCACATAGTCTTCTTTGTTCAAGACTGAAAAGATACAATTCTTTTAGCCTGTCTGCATATGACATGCCTTTTAAACCCGGGATAATTCTGGTTGCTCTTCTTTGCACTCTTTCTAGAGCAGCAATATCCTTTTTGTAACGAGGTGACCAGAACTGAACATAATATTCTAGGTGAGGTCTTACTAATGCATTGTAAAGTTTTAACATTACTTCCCTTGATTTAAATTCAACACTCCTCACAATATATCCGAGCATCTTGTTGGCTTTTTTTATAGGTTCCCCACATTGTCTAGAGGAAGACATTTCTGAGTCAACATAAACTCCTAGGTCTTTTTCATAGTTCCCTTCTTCAATTTCAGTTTCTCCCATATGATATTTATAATGCACATTTTTATTGCCTGCATGCAATACTTTACACTTTTCTCTATTAAATTGCATTTGCCATGTGCCTGCCCAGTTCTGAATGCTGTCTAGATCATTTTGAATGACCTTTGCTGCTGCAACAGTGTTTGTCACTCCTCCTATTTTTGTGTCATCTGCAAATTTAACGAGTTTGCTTACTATACCAGAATCTAAATCATTAATGTAGATTAGGAATAGCAGAGGACCTAATACTGATCCCTGTGGTACACCACTGGTTACCTCGCTCCATTTTGAGGTTTCTCCTCTAATCAGTACTTTCTGTTTTCTACATGTTAACCACTACCTAATCCATGTGCATGCATTTCCTTGAATCCCTACTGCGTTCAGTTTGAGAATTAATCTTTTATGCGGGACTTTGTCAAAAGCTTTTGCTTAATGTAATGGCAGGTGACTGTTAAAAATGCTTCTTGTGTCATGCTTGTCCATACATCGGTAGTGATGGACATTGAATTACACTCATGACTTAAATCCTGTCAAAGCTTTTCCTTTGCACGTTCGTGATCCAGAGTAATGAATTTGGAGATTGTCTTTCGACAGGGCATTTCATAGCCCAGAGCAAGATTCGCAATCAGATTTTTAAACGCAGCTCCCTCTACTATACTAACAGGTCTGATATCTTGTGTGACAACATCCACTATCAGGCATGTTATTTCTTTTGCTCTGACACTTTTTGGATCAACTTTCTTTCCAAAATAAGAGGTCACTGAAGGTGTTGCTTCCTTTTGTTTTTTACTTTTGTTCCCGCTGTCGTATTTTGGCGGGTGCTGTCTTACTGAATGATCCCGCAGGTTGGTGGTTTTGCCACAGAAGCTCATTAAAACTCCACAAACAGTGCATTTTACCTATTTTAACATTATTTAAAATTACATTAAATTGACAATTTAATTAGCAAAATCTGATCCTGAAATGCAGCCTACCTCTAGTCTCTTCTCTAGTGGTGTTTTTTTTTTTTTTTTTGTCATGCTTATTACTCTGAAAACATACGTGCTGCGTAGTGGACGGGGAGTTTTTATTATTATTATTATTATTATTTAAAGGAACCAAAGGAAAGGCAAGGAATAAGAGAGTAGATTTAAATGTTGCCGGTCCTAATAAAAAACGGTCCTATTAATGAACTGATAGATGAGGTTTTTGTTTTTTTCAACCATCGATGGTTATTTTATCCATCTATGGTTATTCCAACAAGTCGATGCATTGTCCCAGCCCTAGATTTCTGGAGATGATCCACTTAGTTTTGAGAGCGAGATCTGACATCCTGGCGCAGCCTGTGTACAAATGATTTGTAATCAATGAAAATGAAATTATATCCTGTGTTCTTGACAGCCTGTTTATGTTCTGCCGACTGATGTTTGGTGGCCAGAGCCTTTTGAGAGCAGATCCAGAAGATGGAGTGGTGCAAGAGAGTAAATCAAACACTCCAGCGAGGATTCTTAGCATAGCACAGGACTTAGTGTACAATGTTAGTGGTGGCTAGCACTGGACTCCTAAGCATCTACAGTATTTGCCCCCTGTCTGATTTTCTGCATTTTTGCATATTTTTGACACTGAATGTTATCAGATCTTCAACCAAAACCTAATATTAGATAAAAGGGACCCTGAGTGAACAAATAACACAAACATTTGATACATATTTCATTTATTTATTTAAGAAAGTTATGCAACACCCAATGCCCCTGTGTGAGAAAGTAATCGCCCCCTTAGACTCAATAACTGGTTACGCCACCTTTAGCAGCAATAACTGCAACCAAACGCTTCCTGTAGTTATTGATTAGTCTCTCACAGCGCCGTGGAGGAATTTTGGCCCACTCCTCCATGCAGAACTGCTTCAACTCAGTGACATTTGTGGGTTTTCGAGCATGAACTGCTCGTTTCAGGTCCTGCCACAACATGGTTCTGATGTTGCCATGATGTGCCACTTGAACCTGTGTGCTGACAACTTCACTCTGATGGTAAGGGCCAAAATTAGTCAGATTTATATTAGGCAGGGCTGGCCCAAATCAGGCCTGGTTGTTAACCAAAGTACTCAAACAGCTGACCCTAATTATCCCTTTAATTTGGCTGAGTTAACTAGGGGGGGGGGGGCAATAACTTTTTCACACCTGAAGATTGCATGTTTGATTACCTTGCATACCAAACAAATGAAAGAAGCACCAAACTTTTGTGTCATTTTCTTTTCTCAGACTCCATCTATATACTACTACAACCCACAAAAATCTGACCAAATACAAAAATTTGCAAAAATGCAGAAAATCAGACAGGGGGCAAATACTTTTTCACGGCACTGTAGCTCTTGCAAGTACTCTGCATCTGGCTACTCGATCAAAAAAACTTGTTCAGTTATTTCACAATGCTGGGCACATCATCAGTTACCAAAATCTATTGCAAGTTGACACATCTTAGGCAGAGAGCACTCTAGAAGCAATGGATCCTAATAACAAGAGCAGTAATACCACCCAACTTTGTGCACAATAGCTTTGTACACTTTACATCTGACAACATTGACATCAATGATACCAGCTTTTTTTAGTGTAATGAATAAATAGATGACAATGAAACAGCAGTACAAGCATTTGCAAAATATATGACATTCTTTATTAAGTGACAGAATGATGCAGGAATTAAAGGGTGGACACACTTCAACCAAACAAACAGCAGAGTGAATCCTGAGCTGACAAGTATTGGTTACATGCCTATAGTCCAAGCACCAGCCCATGAACTTGACACACTAAATACAGTGGTCCAGATATTCAAACATGTGGCAACAACACTTGGTCAGCATCATGTTGTGCTTACAGTTGATGAGGCATTATACTATAAACTCATGGAGCTGAAGTGGGCAAAGGAAGAATACCAGGATTTCCTGATCGTCAGGCTTGGTGGTCTGCACACATCCCTAAACTTTCTCAAAGTCAGAGGGAAACTTGTCCAGTCGTCTGGACTACTGGAGGCATGGGTTGAAAGCAAAATACTTGGGCCAAGAACAGCAGAATAAGTGATTATTTTTCACTTGTCACGTGGGATGTGACGTATTCAGCGATGACGTATAGCGTAGTGATTTATTCATATAAAATACAATGAGCACTATAAATGTATGTGCGATTTTTTTCTTTTTTTTTTTAGTGAACAACCAAAATTAAATAAGAAAAAATCTTATTGCATATAACGTAACTCAGAATTCAAAAATGTTTTAACACATAAATGTCATTACTGTAACACAACTAAAAACTGTTGTATAAAGAGATACATATCGATTAGGCATTATAACATTACACATTGGTGAAAATATTTATTTCGTTTTTCAAAATATAAACTTTGATTTTCATATTTATTGACTAATAAAATTAAAGTTAGTTTTGTCACTTTTATCAGGTTTTGTACTGATATTTTTAATTAAAAAATATGTTAGCAATGATTAAAAGTATGGAGAGTATGAACCCCTTAACCCTTTGCTAATATAACTTTCACTCCTGCCAATGCTGCTGCAGTTTTATTCTATATTCTAATATTATAACAATATTGTGCTACTAGTCCAAATGACTAGTTCCTTTTGAAACTTGCTAGTCCTGATGTAAACTTACTAGTCCTTATGTGAAGTGCCTAAGTTGGAATCAACAACAACAGTTAGGGTCCCTAAAAATAGACTTAGATTTTATTTTGCTAAAAAAATAAACACTGTTAAAATGATATATATTTTTTTTAAACAAAGCACCTTCCTCATACAGATCGACCAATCACCTGTTTTCACCTCTTTACAGAGTCTACTGTACTGTGTGCTGAGAAACTGACACTGACAGCACCAGACGGATGACACAAATAAAATGTTTATTTTATTGTACATTAGATATGTTGCTATTTACAAAAATGCTGGCTGGCTACTATCTACAATAATTAATGTACTCACGTACACACACGGTCTTCACTAAAGTCCCTATTTAAAGACAGTATGTTTCACTTTAATCGCTCGGGATGAAATTGTTAGCTAGGTGGCTATTTTTTTTAAATTTGCAGTGGGAGAAAACCGCTTCAGCGAGTACAGTAGAATCTGGCAGAACTGACGGACGCTGTATCTACTAGGTTTACATGCTAATGAGAGCATAACAAATACAAAAGAAAAATGAGGGAAATGCAGAAGAAAACTGCAAGACTTTGTATAAATGGCTTTTATATTTTTAAACGCTGCAATAAAAGTTCTGATTCTGAAGCATCCACTCTGTAATTTGACAGAACAGGTGATATATTTCAGGGTTCTTTCGCTAGTCTGGAAGTATGGAAAAATGCCAAACTGATTTCCAGGGCTTGAAAATGCTTGATAAACCATGTCTCCGTTATGAAAGTCTTGAAAAAGTCTGGAATTTTACTAGCATCACAGGAGAATGAAAATAATTCTGGATTTTTTTTGTTTTTTTATTAATAATAATTGATTTTGAAAGCGGGTCAGCAGCTCTAGCGACAACTGTCTAGGCAATTTGCTAGTAGTAGCAACTATATTGCTTGCGACTAATCGCACGAGGATTGCCCCGTGTATCACCCCTGACAACGTCCTGATAACTCAAGCAATCCTATCCAGTCTGAGCACTGGTATGTGTCACGTGACTGTCTGCTCCAGTGAAACGAAGGGCAAAATCGACAGTACGACAGCCAAAATATATCAATTTATATTGAAGGCTATGATTTTTAAACACAGTTACAAAATGGAATTACAAGCTACTGTACTCTGCTCACCCAGATTCACATTTTGTTATCTTGTTGTTACTTTTATTAAGTCGTAAACGTTATTTCCCAACCCAGGGGGGAAGAAAATACGAATACAAAACAAGTTATTATCAGTACTGACTCGGATTTAAAAAAAAACAAAAAAAAAACGCTATCTGTAGCCCCTATGGTGTGTATAAACGTAGCATGTTAAGTGCAGCAACAGTCTCGGGTCCAAACCGTCAGCCGAGTATAAATATACTATTCACATCCTCGCTATATGATCATACGATTAAATACTGATAAAAAAAAATCAAACTGCTGCTGATGTTGGCTCGTACAGCTCTATGCAACCGCCACGGCAAAGCAACATTGATGTGTGTTTTTTTTGTTTTTTGTTTTTTTGTTAATAAGGAAACAAAACAAACTTTGTTAATGCGTTTTTTTTGGGGTGGGGGTTGTACTGTGTTCTTCAATGAATACGATATAGCCAGAATACTGGATGCAGCACGCCACAAATAGGTACTGTACTTGCAAATTCTACTTTTATTCACAATCTCTTCTTCTTCTTCTTCTTCTTCTTCTTCTTCTTCTTCTTCTTCTTCTTCTTCTTCTTCTTGTAGTAGTGACACATACTGTAATAATAAAGAAAATCAAAGAATAAAAACAGTACTAATATTATTAATAATTTAGCTAATGACTTTATCTAAGGTGACTTCCTTAACTTACTCCAGCAGCTTGTTCGTTTGGGTTGTCCTTGGGTTGTCCTTTTTACTATACTTTTACAAAAAAGTAGCATACTGCAAGTATACTTGTGCCAAAATGGTCTGGTTTTAGTATACTATTGGTACCATTATACTATCCTATTTTGGCACAAGTATACTTGCAGTATACAACTTTTTATATTCTCTTTGTAAATAATGCAACATAGTTCTTGATGTAGTTTTTTTAAAGGGTGAGTAGTTGTTTCTTGATGAAAGAAATGCACAGTCCTTTTCTTCAGATATTAGTTTGGTTTATTCAATATTTGCAGGTTTAATTCCGGAAACAAAAAGAACGCTGGTTCTGCCTCACACTACCTAAGAAGGTGTTATCTTGGTGTGGCCCTTTGATCTTTGTGCTTAATCTATGTTATCTCTTGAGCACATTGGTTCTTCCAGCAATGTGTGATTGTCTTTATTCCAGCAGTCAGACGGTCGTCTTCAGTGCAATTAAATGAAATCTTGCAATCTCGCATTTACGTTACTATACCTCCTCTGATAATCTCCTTTTAAAACTAACAGAGTGCACAAACCTGCAAACACGTATGTCTTATATTGCATTCAAACTTCTTTCCATGTTATCCAACATACGCCACTTTTAGAAATAAAGATGGGGGGGGGAAACTAACTAAAACACAGAAGTCTGGGAAAAAACAAATGAAAGCCTGGAAAAAGTATGGAATTTTGATGTTGAAAGTGTATGAACCCTGTTATTTGCACTATGCAGGACCTTATTTTCTTTCATTGGTACTTGAGCCCCGGAACACTCATGGAATCACCGCCTATGCACCGATTATCAGTGATTAAAGCCTGGTTTTCAAACAAACTGATTATCGCTCAACAGTAGTGTATTGGTATAAGAAAGTAATTTCAGCTTCCAATCACCGCAGGGGAGATGAAGGGAGGTTTCAGTTCCGAGTGACTGTTTTATAAGCATTATTTGTGAATGCTTATTCACCACTTCTACACTCGCCTTCAAAATCACACACCAAGTTAAGTGACCTCCACCTGTGTTAAATTGTAGTGATTCACATGATTTCAGGATAAATTCAGCAGTTCCTGTAGGTCCCTCTGCTGGGTAGTGCATTTCAAAGCAAAGACTCAACCATGAGCACCAAGGCGCTTTCAAAAGAACTCCGGGACAAAGTTGTTGAAAAGCACAGATCGGGATGGGTATAAAAAAATATCAAAGGCCTTGAATATCCGCTGGAGTATGGTAAAGACGATTATTAAGAAGTGGAAGGTGTATGGCACCACCAAGACCCTGCCTAGATCAGGCCGTCCCTCCAAACTGGATGACCAAGCAAGAAGGAGACTGATCAGAGAGGCTACCAAGAGGGCCAATGGCAACTTTGCAAGAGCTACAGGCTTTTATGGCCAAGACTGGTCAAAGCACTGCACAAATCTGGCCTGTATGGTAGGGTGGCAAGAAGGAAACCATTACTCAAGAAAGCCCACCTTGAATCCCGTTTGAAGTATGCAAAAGAACAGTCAGGAGATTCTGTAGCCATGTGGCAAAAAGTTTTGTGGTCTGACGAAACTAAAATGGAACTTTTTGGCCTAAATGCAAAGCATTATGTTTGGCACAAACCCAACACAACACATCATCCAAAAAACACCATCCCTATTGTGAAGCATGGTGGTGGCAGCATCATGTTATGAGGATGTTTCTCATCGGCAGGGACTGGGGCACTTGTCAGGATAGAAGGGAAAATGAATGGAGCAAAATACAGAGAAGTCCTTGAGGAAAACCTGCTGCCCTCTGCAAGAAAGCTGAAACTGGAAGGGAAGTTCACCTTTCATCATGACAACGACCCAAAGCACACAGCCAAAGCTACACTAGAGTGGCTAAGGAACAAAAAGGTAAATGTCCTTGAGTGGCCCAGTCAGAGCCCCGACCTAAATACAATCGTAAATTTGTGGCATGACTTGAAGATTGCTCTCCATCACTGCTCCCCAAGGAACTTGACAGAGCTTGAACAGTTTTGTAAAGAAGAATCGTCAAATATTGCCAAATCTAGGTGTGCAAAGTTGGTAGAGACCTATCACAACAGACTCACAGCTGTAATTGCTGCCAAAGGTGCTTCCACCAAGAATTAACTCAGGGGGGTGGAGACTTATCCAATTATGATCTTTCAGTTTTGTATTTAATATGTAATTTTTTTCTCAATAAAACAGTGTGGAGTATGGTGTGTAGGTAAGTGGAAAAAAATCCTCATTTAAATGCATGAAACTCTGAGGCACTGACACAACAAAATGTGAAAAAAGTTCAAGAGGGTGTAGACTTTCTGTAGTCACTGTATATAGTGTTTTATATGAGTATTTTTTGTTTTATTATTAGTTTTACTTGTTTAGTTGTAATTTATATATTTTTTAGCGAAAGCTTAACATGGCAACATACGTGGAGAGCGACAACGGGGGTGATGAAGAAGTCGAAGTTGGTCCGGAGGATTTCAATACCAGCGACAGTGATCTTGATTTATCACTCAGCGATGATGATGAAGAGGATGTGGAGCCAAGAACAGCAGGGGACTGGGTGTTTATTACTGATCCCTACGATGATGCCAGTCCTCCATCATTTGATTTTGCACCTGTTTACACAGATGTGCACCCCGCCGTGGAACTTGAGAGTTTTGTTCCCGAAAAGCTAATCACTTACCTTTGTGACTGTACAAAAAAGAGCATGCATCTACTTCACAGGTAAGCCAGCTGCAAATGGGAAGGTTTGAAATGGCAGTGCTGTGACGAAATACTATCAAAACACAGTACTGGGTACAAGGCAATGAAGCAGGCGTCTGCGGCAGCCAGATCCATCACAATGCCTGCGCAAAAGTAGACCTGTACATGCATTTGTGACTATCCCTCCAACACAAAGGAAGCAGAGACCGCAAAAAAGGTGCAGGGTCTGCTACAAAAATGAAAATGAAAGGACACAAGAAAAATGTGCAAATTTATATGTTTGCGCTGCAACTGGCCCATGCTAGTACACCTACATCCTAGTACACCTACCCTTTAGTGTTTTCATTCCTTTTGCTAAACATTGGAACAATAACAAGCATCAATATCTGTAGATATGTGACATACATTGCATTATGGGTAGCGTAAGACTTTGGGCTACAAATGTATTGTAATTTCTGGCAACCCTGCCCAAAATGCACTTTCTTAAAGGCACAGTCTGGTATCAAGTAGGGATGTGCTATTGGTTCATTTTTGTGAACGTTTAAATGCTATGCAGGTGTCAGTATTTAAATGTTTAAACCATATCAACATACACACACATTTTATATTACATTCTGACAGCCCTGGGACACGTACACACCAAAGTATATATTGAAATTAGGACTGTCACTGATCAGTTAATTTATGTGCTTAGTTAATTAATCGGTAGATTCATCCATGTACATTTTTAATAAAGGTAACAATCTTATAGTGGCTATCCTGCATGTAATACTAAAAAATCAATAGAATCTATAAAAAAAAAGAAAAAGAAAAAGCCCAATCTTGAAATGAAATTCTGTTGAGTGGCTGAATATCTGATTATCAAAGTAATATTTTTCAAACGGCAAGAACAACAGAATAACAACAGTGCTTGCTACAAAACGCTAACTATGTTAAGATACAACAAACAATCATTGACAGTCTCGTAGGCAAACACCACATTGGAAGGGTGTGGGTATTCACTGACACGGGAGAAAGAAAGATGTACTTGAAACACAGCACAGGTGCCCAGTTTTATTTGTTTCTTTTTTTTTAGTACTTATTTCCAAGTGCGTGTTTTAGGCAGCAGAGGGCGCTGTTGTCAGTGGCCTGAATACCAATGATGGTAAACAGGACCACGGAAATACCTACAGGTAAATAGTCCCGGAGACGCACTCGCAGGTAATAATAATAACAAAAGGCAAAATCAAAAAGAGAAAATAAAACACAGTAATCAAAACTACAAAGAAAAGGTGCTGCACTCGGCAGTGTTAGCCCGACCGTCGCTACCCGCACGACCCGGGTCCCCGTCCTACACTTTCTCGGTTCCCTCAGCTTGCTTTTTATATACTTTATGGGGTCTGCCCAAAGTTTCCCCGCTACAAATATTATTTTCTAGTTTCTTCTCTTTGGGTTTCTTTTCGTTTTTTTCTTTTACCAGCCAGGCTCGGTCCTGGAGCAGAGCTCCCTCTGGCTTGTTGTGTCGTCTTATAGGGGCAGACCTGAGGGAACAACAGAACGTTATTTATAGGGCCAGCAAGCCCACCAATGCCCGCCTCTCAGCCACTCAGAGAGAGGGGAAGCCCACACACCCTCTCTCTCACCTCTCTGTGTCACTTCCATGACTGACCGGCGGATATTGCAAGGCTGCTGCCCTCTTCTTGCAGCACTATGAATGCACCAGAAGAGTCAGCACAGATCTCCCCCTGTTACACACACATTAAAGTATTATTTAAACATTTTATTCCATTGATTGGCGTTTAGGTACCAAACACTATTTGCACGCTGCATTAAGCACTATTGGCATTATTTTGATATATGCGCATGCGTCACTGGTTCATTGCATTTTGTCCATGTGATTACTTACGCTATTAATGTTTTTTTTTTTAAATGTGAACTTTAGGTATTGTAAATGAGATGTACTTTTACGTCAAAACACTAAAAATAATGCAAAATTCAGTATGACACCGTACTTAATACTTTTAGGCCTCGTACACACACAGCCTAAATGCAGTTGCGAATTCACCTTTTGCTCTTAATACGGTTTAAGTACACACACAGTTCGGTTGCAAAAGAAAGTGACAACCGCACTAGTTAATTCTGTTCGGGACAGGTGGCGAATTCGGTTATTAATTCAGTTTGGTTAGTTAATGCGCAGCAGCTGTGTGTGTGTGTGTTAAAACTGCACTAAAGCAATCACAGTAGGTGCTCAGTGGATTTCTGCGCAAGTAATGATGTCATCGTTTATCAGACATTTCTGAGTGATTAACATGGCTAACGACCGCGGACTCACTTCGTCCGAAGAAGAGACTAAAAAATGTATAGATGTTTGGTCCGAGGAAGGGGTCCAGGCTAAACTGGATGGCAGCAAACAAAATTCTGCCGTGTTTGAACACGTTGCAGTGAAGAAAACCCTATGCAGTTAAATAGCCATTTAGAAGTTGTTCAACCTGTTTTTGGAATTTGTACATACATTTGAAGCAGATGCTCAGTCACAGCTGCACAAAACTGATGCAGGATCAGTGGACTGTTGACCTGCCTAGTGCAAAAAGGTGGCCGAGTGTCTCATCTGTGTGTTTTGGCACACCAGGAAAGGTCTCAGTAAATGACAGACACATATCTGACTCCATAGACATGCATACATGTTTAATCCAGTCATTTGGAGACCATTTCTGGTCGGAAGATCGCCCAAATGTTTCTATCTACCATCACCACTGTATAGAGCATAGCTGTGCTTGATGAGCTCTCGATCGATCACATACTGTACTTTCTTCCAAAAGCATTAACAAAAACACAGCCTCCATGCTGCCGCCACATAAACCTAACGAATGCTGTGTAATGGTGGTCCGAGTTCAGTTGTTAGTTTAAACAGGGAGTGCACTCACTTCAGTAATGAAAGGCGTGTGCATAACAAACAAGCGCAGCGAGTGAAGTTTGTAATATTGTTGTCGTGTTAACTGCAGTGTGTGTGTACGAGGCCTTAGAGGTGTCGTGAGGCAGCATTTATACGCAGAGCAGCTAAAGATTCAATTCTTCAGGATTGGCTAGAAAATGAACAACCCCAAAGTCTGTGCGCAGTGAATTATATAAATATACTGATGCACAATGAAAACGCAACAGTCTAAGTTTTACATCAATAGCTCATTGGGTACATACATAATGTTATTTATATTTTAAATAGTGAGCAGATAGGTTTGTTGATTGTTTGAGTTGTATTGTTACTTGGGATAACAACATACTGAGCTCAAATCATGTGATTTCATAAAAACGGCAGGTGCTCAGTGTTTGGTATTTGAATTGAGTTAAAATTGCCAAAATGAGTTGATTAAGAATCTGTATAAATAGCCATTCGAAAAGACATGATTTTAATTAATGCAAGAACAGCGAATGATACAACCATGCCCCACTTGAGTAATGAAGATCGCCTGGTTACTATTGGCATGATTGAAGGTGGTCTGTCTGCGAGAGAAGTTGCCCGGAGAATGAGATGTTCTGCTTCAACAATCAGCAGACTAGTCCAGAGAAAACAGAAAACCAGCTCTGTGAGGGACAGGCCACGTCCTGGAAGGCAGAGGGTCACCACACCGGCCCAGGACCGTCACATCCGACTGATGCATCTGAGTAATCGTTTTCAGACTGCAGGGGCTGCAGCACAAGAAATTCCAGGAAGAAATAACCCGTGCATCAGCAGAATGACTGTAGCTCGCCGTCTGCATGAAAATGATTTGCATGCTCAGAGGCCGTTCAGGGGAAACATGTTGACAGCTGAGAAACTAATCGCCGTCTTCTGTGGGCCAACGAACAACTGAGGTGGAGGGAAAAGCCCTCAATGAAGAAACCTTGTATGTACAGTTAAATATGGAAGGGGTTTGATCATATGGTGGTGTTTTAGCAGTTTAGGGACTGGAGACATTCATGTGATTTAAAGACTGATTGAATGCAGCCATGCATCAAAACATTCTACAAAGTACAATGATACCATGTCCAAGTAGGCTGATTTAGCAACTTAAAATACGACAACGACCCAAAGCATATGGCTTAGTCAACTCTGGAGTTCTTAAAGAAAATGGAAAATAAAAATTCTGAAATTGCGCCAAGTTATCAGCGAATTGCCTGACTCTCTATACAGCAAGGATAGTTTACATGTTTTCAGGGTATTGGCGCAGCATAAGTAAATTAGCCAAAAGCACCATTTCGCTTTTAATTTGTAGTTGAAATGTTGAAAAAAAAATCAATACTTGTCATACAGTAAGAGAAATACATCGCCAAAGTAAGGTAAAAATGTCCTTCTCCTCTTTCTTTTTCTCCCAATGTATTTTTTTGCAGACACAAGGAGCTTTTATCCATGCATATGTATATTACAGGACATCCAAGTTTAATTACAGTTAACTTGTTTTGTCAACATAAAAATATACTTATGTTTTAAAATGGAACATTTGCATGTAAAAAATATATTTGTATATAAAAAGGTGGGATTGAAAGGTGGGATTTGTTTTTGTTGTTATTTTGAGATTCTTGGGACTTATGTTGGAGGTTTTGTCGAGTCATCATCATCATTCTGAGATTCTGATCTTGATTTCTGAAAAATGTTGGTTTCCTGTCAGTGTAACGCTCATTGTCGTCCCTATTGGTGCAAGGAAGTACGGTTTCCTCTTGATACTGGTTGATGAGAGTAACGCTATTTGTGGTCCCCACTGGACAAAAAGGAACGTTAATTTCTGAGAATTAGCTGATGCTGAAGGATAGCCTATATATTTGGTAAAAGTAAAACATAAATAAATAAATAAATAAATACATTAATAAATATTGAAATACATTAATACATAAATCAATACATAGACATTTCTTTCTTTATCTATCTAGCAACGCTGTCTGCACAGTTTACTCACCTGGGTCTTTTACTGATATGGGTTTGCACACAGTTTTACTGATATGGGTTTGCACACAGCTTTTACTGATATGGATTTGCCCACAGCTTTTACTTCCATTTTGGTTGTTTTATTTTGGTGCTACAGTTTTTTTTTACATTAGCACTGTATACATCGGAAACTTTATGATGTCACCTGTGTTGTGTATTGGCCGAAGTATTCCTGCTGAGATGAGATTGGTTCAAACATGACGCTCCCCCTCCCTGCCCACTTCTTAATTTAGCCTGGGGTTACTGGCAGGTTCCTTCTGGATACTTCAGTAGAGAATGTGCCTCACGGTGCTACTGGTAGGACAGTGCTGTCTACATTCCAGCTATAAAACTCTTGGTATTGTATGTTATGCAGTCACCTTGATCAAAGAGATTAGTTGCAGTATTTATACTTGTTTTTCCATAGGCTTGGATCCGGAACTCGTGTGGGGTTTGCCGAAGTGGTGCTAGTAAATCAGGTTTTCTTTCTATTGGGAAAGTTCACAGACCTGTTGAGAAAGGTAGTTAAAATCTGTTGTCACCCAGAATCTTCTCCTTGTGCACTCGAACAATTACCCCCAGAACACCAAATCCTTTCCACATCTAAAAGCACACTACATTGCTCCAACTCATTCATTCGTTTTAGATGCCGATAAGAGGAAAGGCAAAAGGCAGGTAATGCAGAATATCACCCCTTGCCAAAATAAAGGTTCAAAATGTACAGACACACATGAGATGTTATTTTATTTACACTTTACACAGATCTTGTGCGACACCCAAGATCGGTAACTTATAGGAAAACAGGAAACCATAAGGCTACCATTCCCCAATTTGTCATGCATGAAATATTGAATTTCCCCAGGCAACACCAGGTACTTCAGCTAGTATTATTATTTATTTCTTGGCAGACACCCTTATCCAGGGCGACTTACAATTGTTACAAGATATCACATTATTTCTACATACAATTACCCATTTATACAGTTGGGTTTTTACTGGAGCAATCTAAGTAAATTACCTTGCTCAAGGGTAAAGCAGCAGTGCCCCCACCTGGGATTGAACCCACAACCCTCCGGTCAAGAGTCTAGAGCCCTAACCACTACTCCACACTGCTGCCCGTAAATGTTGGGCTCTGAGCGCGTATCAAGCAGAAGCCACATCAATGTGAATTGATAATAAAAGCAACTAATGAAACAGAAATCTAGTTGTCCAACAATGTATATTGGCCACTCTGAATGTTGTGATTAATATATATCTGAATTAATTCTGTTAAACTGCAGATGTTGAAAGCAATGATGTCATGTCAATAAACCTAGGACCAGATCAACCAGTAAAATCCATGGACTGTTATTATAGGAGAACATATGAAGTAGTTCCATCCCTATTGAAATTCAGTTGGACCTGAAGTGTAACATTACTGACAACTTGAACCCATGTATTGGAATGTGTAATGTACTTAACTATACACTCTTCTAGTAAGTAAGTGAAAATATTGCTGTCAGAGCATTGCCCTTGGCCAGTTTAAATGAGCAGCCATGGAAACGTAAAGCTTCTAGATAATGAAGCGTGTGTGACTGGGGGTTATGGTAAGGTAGGTTATACAGAGTATAAGCGTGTGTGACTCGGGGTTAAGGTCAGGTAGGGTATACGGAGTAGTGTGTGTGACTCGGGGTTAAGGTCAGGTAGGGTATATGGAGTAGTGTGTGTGACTCAGGGTTAAGGTCAGGTAGGGTATACGGAGTAGTGTGTGTGACTCGGGGTTAAGGTCAGGTAGGGTATACAGAGTATAAGCGTGTGTGACTCGGGGTTAAGGTCAGGTAGGGTATACGGAGTAGTGTGTGTGACTCGGGCTTAAGGTCAGGTAGGGTATACAGAGTATAAGCGTGTGTGACTCGGGGTTAAGGTCAGGTAGGGTATACGGAGTAGTGTGTGTGACTTGGGGTTAAGGTCAGGTAGGGTATACAGAGTATAAGCGTGTGTGACTCGGGGTTAAGGTCAGGTAGGGTGTACAGAGTATAAGCGTGTGTGACTTGGGGTTAAGGTCAGGTAGGGTATACGGAGTATAAGCGTGTGTGACTTGGGGTTAAGGTCAGGTAGGGTATACGGAGTAGTGTGTGTGACTCCGGGTTAAGGTCAGGTAGAGTGTACAGAGTATAAGCGTGTGTGACTCGGGGTTAAGGTCAGGTAGGGTATACAGAGTATAAGCGTGTGTGACTCGGGGTTAAGGTCAGGTAGGGTATACGGAGTAGTGTGTGTGACTCGGGGTTAAGGTCAGGTAGGGTATACAGAGTATAAGCGTGTGTGACTTGGAGTTAAGGTCAGGTAGGGTATACAGAGTATAAGCGTGTGTGACTCCGGGTTAAGGTCAGGTAGAGTGTACAGAGTAGTGTGTGTGACTCGGGGTTAAGATCAGGTAGGGTATACGGAGTAGTGTGTGTGACTCAGGGTTAAGGTCAGGTAGGGTATACAGAGTATAAGCGTGTGTGACTCGGGGTTAAGGTCAGGTAGAGTGTACAGAGTAGTGTGTGTGACTCCGGGTTAAGGTCAGGTAGGGTGTACAGAGTATAAGCGTGTGTGACTCCGGGTTAAGGTCAGGTAGGGTATACGGAGTAGTGTGTGTGACTCGGGGTTAAGGTCAGGTAGGGTGTACAGAGTATAAGCGTGTGTGACTCGGGGTTAAGGTCAGGTAGAGTGTACGGAGTAGTGTGTGTGACTCCGGGTTAAGGTCAGGTAGGGTGTACAGAGTATAAGCGTGTGTGACTCGGGGTTAAGATCAGGTAGGGTGTACAGAGTATAAGCGTGTGTGACTCCGGGTTAAGGTCAGGTAGAGTGTACAGAGTAGTGTGTGTGACTCGGGGTTAAGATCAGGTAGGGTATACAGAGTAGTGTGTGTGACTCGGGGTTAAGGTCAGGTAGAGTGTACAGAGTATAAGCGTGTGTGACTCGGGTTAAGGTCAGGTAGAGTGTACAGAGTATAAGCTTGTGTGACTTGGGGTTAAGGTCAGGTAGAGTGTACAGAGTAGTGTGTGTGACTCGGGGTTAAGGTCAGGTAGGGTGTACAGAGTATAAGCGTGTGTGACTCGGGGTTAAGGTCAGGTAGAGTGTACAGAGTATAAGCGTGTGTGACTCGGGGTTAAGATCAGGTAGAGTGTACAGAGTATAAGCGTGTGTGACTCGGGGTTAAGATCAGGTAGAGTGTACAGAGTATAAGCGTGTGTGACTCGGGGTTAAGGTCAGGTAGAGTGTACAGAGTATAAGCGTGTGTGACTCGGGGTTAAGGTCAGGTAGAGTGTACAGAGTATAAGCGTGTGTGACTTGGGGTTAAGGTCAGGTAGGGTATACAGAGTAGTGTGTGTGACTCCGGGTTAAGGTCAGGTAGAGTGTACAGAGTAGTGTGTGTGACTCGGGGTTAAGGTCAGGTAGGGTATACAGAGTATAAGCGTGTGTGACTCGGGGTTAAGGTCAGGTAGGGTGTACAGAGTAGTTTTTGTGACTCCGGGTTAAGGTCAGGTAGGGTATACGGAGTAGTGTGTGTGACTCGGGGTTAAGGTCAGGTAGGGTGTACAGAGTATAAGCGTGTGTGACTCGGGGTTAAGGTCAGGTAGGGTATACAGAGTAGTGTGTGTGACTCCGGGTTAAGGTCAGGTAGAGTGTACAGAGTATAAGCGTGTGTGACTCGGGGTTAAGGTCAGGTAGGGTGTACAGAGTATAAGCGTGTGTGACTCGGGGTTAAGGTCAGGTAGGGTGTACAGAGTATAAGCGTGTGTGACTCGGGGTTAAGGTCAGGTAGGGTGTACAGAGTATAAGCGTGTGTGACTCGGGGTTAAGGTCAGGTAGGGTGTACAGAGTATAAGCGTGTGTGACTCGGGGTTAAGGTCAGGTAGGGTATACGGAGTAGTGTGTGTGACTCGGGGTTAAGATCAGGTAGAGTGTACAGAGTATAAGCGTGTGTGACTCGGGGTTAAGGTCAGGTAGAGTGTACAGAGTATAAGCGTGTGTGACTCGGGGTTAAGGTCAGGTAGGGTGTACAGAGTATAAGCGTGTGTGACTCGGGGTTAAGGTCAGGTAGGGTGTACAGAGTATAAGCGTGTGTGACTCGGGGTTAAGGTCAGGTAGGGTGTACAGAGTATAAGCGTGTGTGACTCGGGGTTAAGGTCAGGTAGGGTGTACAGAGTATAAGCGTGTGTGACTCGGGGTTAAGGTCAGGTAGAGTGTACAGAGTATAAGCGTGTGTGACTCGGGGTTAAGGTCAGGTAGAGTGTACAGAGTATAAGCGTGTGTGACTCGGGGTTAAGGTCAGGTAGGGTGTACAGAGTATAAGCGTGTGTGACTCGGGGTTAAGGTCAGGTAGGGTGTACAGAGTATAAGCGTGTGTGACTCGGGGTTAAGGTCAGGTAGGGTATACGGAGTAGTGTGTGTGACTCGGGGTTAAGATCAGGTAGAGTGTACAGAGTATAAGCGTGTGTGACTCGGGGTTAAGGTCAGGTAGAGTGTACAGAGTAGTGTGTGTGACTCGGGGTTAAGGTCAGGTAGAGTGTACAGAGTAGTGTGTGTGACTCGGGGTTAAGGTCAGGTAGAGTGTACAGAGTATAAGCGTGTGTGACTCGGGGTTAAGGTCAGGTAGAGTGTACAGAGTAGTGTGTGTGACTCGGGGTTAAGGTCAGGTAGAGTGTACAGAGTAGTGGCAGGGGTTTGATTTGCACTGACTGCCAGTCTTTACATTTACCTGAAATTAACCCGAATAAGAACAGGACCGACTGAATAAGAAGATCAGCAAAACAACTACATTGGTTCCTCATTATAACACTATAGGGCAATAAATAACTATTTTTGTAACAGAGATATGTCTCTTTTTTTACATCATGCTCATAGGTTAAATTAAGCATTTATTTTTAAAGGGCAATATAGATTTAATTCATTGCCAAAATTACTAGCTTCATGGCCATATTGACTTTTAATTGGTCTACACTATAATGGGTTTCTTTATAAAGTGGGAGCACCATATTGCGATATTTTCTGTAATTTCAGTTTTTGGGTCTACAGCTGGACTGTTAAGAAAATCAATCACATCTCCCTTAGAAGTAAAGTTGGACTTCCAGTGAACTGCATTGGCTATTGTAGTTGGTGCAGACAGAGGACTTACTGGGTTTCATGTTGGATACTCTAATTGGTTCTTTCTATTGCAGATTAATCTACCGCAAACAGGAGTGTTGCATTACATTTTAACAAGAGTCACTTTTGTAATTTCATATCTGATTTGCAAGCAAAAAGAAAACTTTGGACAATTTTAGAAGGACAATAATCACTGATATACGAAGAAAGCATGCAACATTACTATGTCACATGCTGCTGTTTGAAAAAGCTGTTTAACATGAATCTATAGAAGTTATCAAGGCAGGATTACAATCTGTTACTCATAGTTTGGCATGTCATGTCACTAGTGCTAAATGTCTTTAATGCAAACATAATACAATCAATTCCTGTTAAAACAAACTCGGATTAGGCGAATATCCTGATACTGAATTTTTTACATGGTCCTAGCCAAATTCAGCAGTCGCTCATTGTAAATGACTTAATTCACTTAACATGAGTTTCCTGTCACTGCAAACTATGTTGGAGCCCGTCCAAGGAAGAAAAATGTGAATAAAATGAATCACTGTAGTTTGAATAGCTGAGTGTAAATGATATTGGGAAATATATTAACTTGCATCCAGCAGGGACTGAAATTAGCTTTTTCAGGAGGTTGCCACTTGGACCACCTGTCAGGAATATCTGGTGGTCCATTAGAGATTTTGGGTTGCCCTACATTTTTCTAAGTGATCTTAAAAATAGTCACAATAAATCTTGTAAATAACTGTGTGTGAACAAAATAACTGAAGCAAACTGACTTTTGTGTTTAATTTTGCAAAAGAATCTCACACCTTTAAACTGAATGACACTGTTTGCATCAGCAGTGGAGAAAGACACAAGAAAGACTTTTACTAAATATGACTTGAATGATAGACGCTTTACTCAGATATTAAATGTTTATCACAAAACCCCACTGAATTATCCTCAAAGCAAAGGATGTCTTACAGTAGTTAGTCAACTGTTTTTTTCTTGTACTGTTTCAGGCATAAACAGTACATAAAAGTAGAAATCAAATTTGTTTATTTTTTAATCCCTGCCAATGTCTCGTCTTCACAATAAACAAAGTGACAAAATACACTGTAACAGGTTTAATTATGCTTTTTATTTGCTGAAAAAACGTTGACCACTATACATAGCATTTCCCTTGCAGACGTCATTGGCTGACTTCAGACTTTGGTAACATTATATATCCCACGTAAATATCACCTTACTCTTTCGTATAAATTCTGGCAAGGTGGTAAAACATAACACTTTAGAATTGTCAAATTATTAAAATTCAGTATTATAAAAATGTACCCTTATCACAAATGTTCACGAGTCACATTTCGTTTGAGTAGCACTTTGAACAGCAAATAATGACCGGAAGACTGAAGTCTGACTCCGACAGGCGGACGCAACCTTCACGCATTCCAACAACACACATTCCTTATTATTATTGGCTCCTCAATTTGAGTAGCTTTTGAAACAGCTAATGGTAGCAGGGGAATTTAAATCAGTCAGGACACTACCTTGGTAGTAATTCAGCTGATAGAAATTGCGATCGTTGCCGTTTTTCTTTAACTGGCAACATTTAAGGTGGCCTACTGGGCTACTGGTGGTGCAATTTCGGAGGCCCAAAGAAGTATTTGGTGTTTACGGGCCACTGTACTGCCATTAATTTCGAACCCTGATCCTGATCGGTGCCTCTCGGGTATTCTAGTGCTGTTTAATTTCGAACCCTGATCCAGATAGTGCCTCTCGGGTATTCTAGTGCAGTTAATTTCGAACCCTGATCCAGATCAGTGCCTCTTGGGTATTCTAGTGCTGTTAATTTCGAACCCTGATCCAGATCAGTGCCTCTCGGGTATTCTAGTGCAGTTTAATTTCAAACCCTGATCCAGGTCAGTGCCTCTCGGGTATTCTAGTGCTGTTTAATTTCGAACCCTGATCCAGATAGTGCCTCTCGGGTATTCTAGTGCAGTTCATTTCGAACCCTGATCCAGATCAGTGCCTCTCGGGTATTCTAGTGCTGTTAATTTCGAACCCTGATCCAGATCAGTGCCTCTCGGGTATTCTAGTGCTGTTTAATTTCGAACCCTGATCCAGATAGTGCCTCTCGGGTATTCTAGTGCTGTTAATTTCGAACCCTGATCCAGATCAGTGCCTCTCGGGTATTCTAGTGCTGCTTGGGACTGCGGATCCTAGGATGCACTATTTTCTTTAAAAAAATTAAAAAAAAAACACTTTAAAAACTAGATTTCCCTTGACCTTGTATTGATTTGTTGGGTACACTTTGACTGAGAAAAGTTGTAGGAAAATAGTCCTAAGCATATTCATAAAGGATCACATGCATAATTAGATTACTTTATTAAACAAATAACTTTATAACTTTCAGAGTTGCTTAGTGCCAGATATATGAATGGAGCAAGTTACTGACTGTCCGTGTCTTGGTTTGTTGTTGTTGAAAAATGCTGAACTCCAGGTGACCTGACAGGCTGTGATTGACTGTTTCGGCAGTTGTTGGTACAGGTTCCTTTTTGTCGATGTAAAGTATTGATTGGCAGGTATCTACTGTCTGATAGAAGCCCGCTAGAGCTGGAGGCTGATAGACTGATGGTACTGAATCGATTAGATTGAATGATTTCTAACATGTTTATAATTGTATGGTGCAGGGCTCTCCAAAACTTTTTCTCATTGAAGGTCCAGGACTCTCAATTAAAAAAACTGAAAGTCCCAGAGGAAACTTTGGGGGTCCCAGTGAAAATGTTTGCAGACCCAATAAATAGTCTTACTTTTTTATGGTACACATCTTCTGTTTTTTCTTCATTTATTAAATTGACCATGTTTTAGCAATAAGAAACAAACACTGAAAGCCACAAACAGAATTTGTTTTCCGTCCAAAAGAACGAAGAACAAAAAGCAAAAGAATCCACAAAAGCAAAATTCTATACAGATCAAAGGACACCAACCGTTCTACTCAAGCAGGCATCTCCCCAAACTAACTAACTTGGTTATTCAGTATCGCAAACTATACATGCTCTGCTCACCGTGCCAAAACACAAAGCTCTAGAAAAGTGGGAAGTGAAGTCCTGCTTTCATTACAGTTCTTAAAACTGCATCAACGTAATTGCATCAAGCTAATTTTTTAAACATATTTAATACGATTGGTTAGTTTTATGGAGATTTAAATGGCCACATTTCTTTTACTCCATGGCTACGGTCATTTGAAAAAAAATTAAATACACGTACACAATGTCAGAACTACCATTAATTCTGCCAAGAATTGACAAGCAACCAATAGTAGACCCTTAAACTTAGCAGTATTGTGCAGCTCATTAGACAGCGAGAGCCTTGGTATGGTGGTTGCCACTAATGAAGTTGATAGTATACTTTCTCTTGCACTCGCTCATGGGACTGACAGCAAAGCATGTGTGAGAAATACACTATGAACTTGATTAGAGGTTGCCACCAAACACTTTTATAAACATACAACAAAAAAGCTGCTAAGATGGCAATCACGAAAGAACAAATGTCAGATGAAAACAAAGAAACTTATACAAGAGGTTTCAATCAAAAGTGAAGGATAATTTTGTTTTTTATCTTAATGAAAAAAGAAACAAGATTGATATCACATGTGATTTGTAAGATATGCCACAAACAAATGAACTATACTGGAAATGCAAACAGTCTTTCCACCTACTTGAGAAGAAGCCAAGAAACACCTGTGTGCCATCCAGTCAGTTCCTTTTTTTCAATTTCATTTCCAATTCCTTTTTAAAATCAATTCACTGTTCCCTTTTAATCAATTCCAAATCCAAGTCCTCTGGAAGGACTTTGAATTTTCATGTTTTGTAATTTTCATAATCGTATCGAGATATGTATTGTCTCGTTGTAAACCCAAAGATACACACCACTAGTGACTTCACATTTGCAGGGTTATGTAAATGCTGCCTGCTAAATGTGTTGGGGACAATGACCTCAGATCTAATATGGCTAGCACGGTCATGTGACTTTTTGAATAGAAACAGTAAACTTTGAGTTGTTGCCTTAATGTTTGGTACACAAGGTTCCATTACCCGGTGTTGTCCAATGAAAATAACCATTTTGCTGCCATGTTGTTTTTATGGCCATATCAGTGATACAGACCGCACTGCCTTTGACATGTCTTTCTAGTTGGTACATTGCAGTATTTTATGGTTCCCTCAAAAAATTCAATGACAGATGGTGTCTAGTAGAAATTAACCGTTTTGCTACCACATTGATTTATTATTTGTTTATTTATTATTTAGCAGACACCTTTATCCAAGGCGACTTACAGAGACTAGGGTGTGTGAACTATGCATCAGCTGCAGAGTCACTTACAATTACATCTCACCCGAAAGACGGAGCACGAGGAGGTTAAGTGACTTGCTCAGGGTCACACAATGAGTCAGTGGCTGAGGTGGGATTTGAACCGGGGACCTTCTGGTTACAAGCCCTTTTCTTTAACCACTGGACCACACAGCCAATGGATGGTACAGTTCTGTTTCACATATCCATTTCACTTCATGTTTACCAGTCATTCACTAGCGAGGCATTCCCATTATATTATACCTGAGACCACCTTTCTTTATTTCAGTGAAAGACTGGACTAATGTGTCTAGTGAGCAGCACATTTCTGTATAGGACGTTTCTATTTTATCAAAAAATTCAGTTATTTACTCCAAATGTCAACTACATGTAAAGCTTAAATTAAGATACTCTAGCATGTTTTCTTGTGAACATAAAAAATAGATATTCTCACCCTAATAGCCACTATCTATATAAGTGGTGTTTTTTTGTTTTTGTTTGATTTTTGTGTGCATAAACATTATAATTGTACAATATGCAAACAACTCTTTTCCTCATGGCTTGATAGATTTGGTATAATACCCCTGATTTAAACCCTATTCTTGTTAATTGCTAATAAAACTGTTAAACTGAGCCATGCAATTAATAGTAACATAATGTGTCTGCTTTTCTAAAGATGGATCTGTATTTTAGAACATGGAATGCAGGGACTCTAAATAGTGCTCACACTTTAATGTTTGACGGTTAAAGAGTTTACTTTGCTTCCTTTTTGCCCTTTACAGATATGCTGGTGTTTAAGAATTCTTAAGTTAATTCCTATTAATTGTGTAATATCTTTCCTGGTGCAAATTAGGGCCTACACGTTTGAGTCAAACAAGTCTAACAGCATTTAAATGTAAAACTAAACCTTTTGGCAGGTTTATGAAGTTGACAAAAATTGTAATTTTTTTTTTATAAAGTAGCTCCCATTTATAGTGAAATTGAATGAACCGTCACCAACAGAACATGTTGTGACTGTTCATTCAAGGTGCCTCTGTCAACCACTTCCATCTGAAATGTACTGGCTTGTAACAGCTGACAACTGTTTAGTACAGGTGGTTGAACATGCAGGCTTGTCTTTACTTACTATTATTGATAAATTGCTAAATACTGGTGGCATGGGCGGGAACAATAGAACCAAAAGTACTGTATGTATACATACAGTAATGATACATGTTGTCCTTTACACTACCGGTCAAAAGTTTTAGAACACCTCCATTTTTCCAGTTTTTATTGAAATTTACGCAGTTTAATGTCTCAATGTACTCTGAAATTAAAGCATAGAACAAATAAACAATTGGAGATAAAAAAGAAATCATGGAATCGTTTTGTTTAACAAAATTTAATCTAAATTTTTGACTCATCAAAGTAGCCACCTTTTGCAGATATAACAGCCGAACACACTCGTGGCATTCTTTCTACAATGGAAATCAAATATTGTTCGGAAAGTTCTTCCCAACACACTGTTGCAGAAGTTCCCACAAATGTGTTGCACTTGTAGGTTGCTTTGCTTTCACCCTTCTGTCCAGTTCATCCCAAACCAACTCGATGGGGTTTAAGTCTGGAGACTGTGCTGGCCATTCCATGATTTGAAGCCTACCATCTTGTTCTTTTCTTCTAAGGTAGTTCTGACATAGCCTGGAGGTATGTTTTGGGTCATTATCTTTCTGTAGGATGAACCCCTGACCAACTAGGCGTATACCAGAGGGTATTGCATGGCGCTGCAAAATGCTGTGGTAGCCGTTTTGGTTCAGGGTGCCACTCACTCTGTGCAAGTCGCCGACTCTGGATCCAGCAAAAGAGCCCCAGACCATCACGCTTCCTCCTCCATGTTTGACAGTTGGTGTCACACACCGAGGAACCATCCTTTCGCCTACTCGACGGCATAAAAACCCCGCGTGATGAACCGAAGATTTCAAATTTTGATTCATCGGTCCATAAGACCTTCTTCCAGTCTTCAGTAGTCCACTGGCGGTGCTTCATGGCCCAGGCAAGCCTCTTTTTCTTATTTTGCCATCTTAGCAATGGCTTTCTTACTGCCACTCGACCTGTCAAACCTGCAGCTCGAAGTCTTCTCTTCACAGTTGAAACTGAGACTTGCTTACTTCGACCAGTGTTAAGCCGTGCTTGAAGCTGTTGTCCTGTGAGCCGCCTATCACGCAAGCTGTTGACTCTCAGAAACTTGTCTTCTGATTCTGTTGTGGCTTTGGGTCTGCCAAACCTCTTCCTGTCAGAGTTTCCTCCAGTTTCCAAGTGCCTTTTGATGGTGTAGGAAACTGTACTCTCTGACACCTTGGCTTTCTTTGCAATTTCTCTAAAGGAAAGACCTTCACTTTTAAGGGTTATAATGGTCTGTCTGTCTTCCTTTGTTAATTGCCTTTTTCTCACCATTATGATAGCAATATACTACTTCCTGCAGTACAATACTGTCCAAATAATGCTTAAGAGGGTGTAGTAACACAGTCAGTTCCAACACTGCTTTTATACAGACAGAGGGTTTGTAAGTAATCAACAAAAGTTGGGACACCTGTAGGAATTGTTAGCATCAACTTTCAAGGCTTAATTTACTTCCATTGCTGCAGAACAGCTGTAAGTTGTTAACCCATTACTGGTTCCCTGAAAAGGCCTTTTGTATAACTCTGAAATGTACATTATTTTTCAGTTTTTGGTAACCTAAACTTTTTTTTTAACCTCTGGCAGTTTACCGCTTACCTTTGTACCATTTCAGGTTATTCACTGGACTTGAACTGCTTAAATTTCAATAAAAACTGGAAAAATGGGGGTGTTCTAAAACTTTTGACCGGTAGTGTATGTAGACACACTGTTAAAAACAAACTAAAAAGCTGCTTCAAATGCGACTTCCAGTGTGTTGACTAATAAAAGTGTTTTGGTATTGCTCAAGGATGTGTTTGTGGCGAAGTGAGTGACCCGCAGATCTACCAGTAAAGGGCTCTGGGGGCGGGCATAACTGCTGCAATGACTGTGACAGATTGAGCAGCTGCTATGCCTGTGACATGTGATGCAGTAATTTGCTATTTGTAGGGGTGTAGCACACATTCTGTGTAGTGGAACATTACTGCTGAACACACTTCGGTGTCTCTTGCTGTACGTGAAGAGCTGCATTTTTTTTTGTAAGTATGCAAGTGGCCTATATATTCCTTAGTTCAGTGGAAACTTGGTACTTTTGAAGGTCATTTGGTTCCATTGTTTTCTTGTGTTCCATGGTTTTGTGTTTCCATGCAATTTACTTTTAATTATGGTCTTACAGAGTAAAACATGCAGAGATGATTCACTAAGTTTTAGGTCAGCCTATTTGAATGCTTTATTTAGATAATTCAATAGTCATAGTTGCGCAGTAGTAGTTTATTTTTCTCCCAGGTTCGAATTGTTTTAACATTGATTGCGCTTGATTTACAAACATAGTCCTGATTTTGTATTTGATACTTTATTGGACTAATTTAGATAATAAATATTGTATTCATATGTTTTTGATATGTATCATCAAGTCATTTTTTCTTGTAATTACAATACTTACTGCTTAGAAAGTTAGCATGATGCAACCAAAATCACTATTTGCTCATCCAATGCATGCTCTGTCCGTGATCTACTCCGATTTTGAGCAGGACGTTATGATTGAATTCTGAACAAAAATGTGGTAATTAATCATACAGAATATAGCATGGTGTATCAGCAAGTTTGGGATCCTTTTCTTTTACATTTTTGTAAGATTTTAACTTGTTATGGTTTTAGAAATGTGTTATGCTACTCTTTTTTTTTTTTTTTTTTTTACTGCAGATTGGTAATACAGTAAGAAGCATGTCGGCAATTTTAATTCAAGTAGCCTTAAAAACAACAGAGGAGGTGTACTTTGTAGGGACATGCTTGTTTATTGTTATGATGTTTTCCTTTTAGAAGTTTGTACTATGTTTTAAGGAAGTGTTTTCTATTTTTACTGAGTTTGTACGGTTTTTGCTGGGCTACTGTGTGCAAACAGTTTTTCCTCTGAAATGTTTTGCAGCTTTTGTATTGTGTTCTCATCTGCAGGAAAAGTACAGGAAATTCACTACAGTGTAGCTCAACATGATGTAATTGCTTATACAATGTTGAACATGATACATAGTACTATATCCATGCATTATATAATTATTGCACTATATTATGATCTGCATGTTGTTTATATGTATCATGTATAGCAAGGTTGTTCCCGAGGTAAACTCAGCAGCGCTTCAGTTCTTTCTTCCAGACAACGCTCTTACAGGTTTAGGCAAAACGTTAGTACTGTATGTATGTGTGTATATATATATATATATATATATATATATATATATATATATATATATATATATATATATATATATATATATACAGTACTGTGCAAAAGTTTTAGGCAGGTGTGAAAAATGCTGTAAAGTAAGAATGCTTTCACAAATAGACATGTTAATAGATTATATTTATCAATTAAGTAAATGCAAAGTGAGTGAACAGAAGAAAAATCTAAATCAAATCCATATTTGGTGTGACCACCCTTTGCCTTCAAAACAGCATCAATTCTTCTAGGTACACTTGCACAAAGTCAGGGATTTTGTAGGCATATAGTCAGGTGTATGATTAAACAATTATACCAAACAGGTGCTAATGATCATCAATTCAATATGTAGGTTGAAACACAATCATTAACTGAAACAGAAACAGCTGTGTAGGAGGAATAAAACTGGGTGAGGAACAGCCAAACTCAGCTAACAAGGTGAGGTTGCTGAAGACAGTTTACTGTCAAAAGTCATACACCATGGCAAGACTGAGCACAGCAACAAGACACAAGGTAGTTATACTGCATCATAAAGGTCTCTCCCAGGCAGAAATTTCAAGGCAGACAGGGGTTTCCAGATGTGCTGTCCAAGATCTTTTGAAGAAGCACAAAGAAACGGGCAACGTTGAGGACCGTAGACGCAGTGGTCGGCCAAGGAAACTTACTGCAGCAGATGAAAGACACATCATGCTTACTTCCCTTCGCAATCGGAAGATGTCCAGCAGTGCCATCAGCTCAGAACTGGCAGAAAACAGTGGGACCCTGGTACACCCATCTACTGTCCGGAGAAGTCTGGTCAGAAGTGGCCTTCATGGAAGACTTGCGCCAAAAGCCATACCTCCGACGTGGAAACAAGGCCAAGCGACTCAACTATGCACGAAAACACAGGAACTGGGGTGCAGAAAAATGGCAGCAGGTGCTCTGGACTGATGAGTCAAAATTGGAAATATTTGGCTGTAGCAGAAGGCAGTTTGTTCGCCGAAGGGCTGGAGAGCGTACACGAATGAGTGTCTGCAGGCAACAGTGAAGCATGGTGGAGGTTCCTTGCAAGTTTGGGGCTGCATTTCTGCAAATGGACTTGGGGATTTGGTCAGAATTAATGGTCTCCTCAATGCTGAGAAGTACAGGCAGATACTTATCCATCATGCAATACCATCAGGGAGGCATCTGATTGGCCCCAAATTTATTCTGCAGCATGACAACGACCCCAAACATACAGCGAAAGTCATTAAGAACTATCTTCAGCGTAAAGAAGAACAAGGAGTCCTGGAAGTGATGGTATGGCCCCACAGAGCCCTGATCTCAACATCATCGAAGTCTGTCTGGGATTACATGAAGAGAGAGAAGCAACTGAGGCTGCCTAAATCCACAGAAGAACTGTGGTTAGTTCTCCAAGATGTTTGGGCCAGCCTACCTGCCGAAGTTCCTTCAAAAACTGTGTGCAAGTGTACCTAGAAGAATTGATGCTGTTTTGAAGGCAAAGGGTGGTCACACCAAATATTGATTTGATGTAGACTTTTCTTCTGTTCACTCACTTTGCATTTAGTTAATTGATAAATATAATCTATTAACATGTCTATTTTTGAAAGCATTCTTACTTTACAGCATTTTTTCACACCTGCCTAAAACTTTTGCACAGTACTGTATATATATATATATATATATATATAATATATATATATATATATATATATATATATATATAGTGGCTCTCAAAAGTATTCACCCCCCCTTGGACTTTTCCACATTTTATTGTGTTACAAAATGGAATCAAAATTGATTTAATTAGGGGTTTTTGCCACTGATCAACACAAAAAAAGTCCATAATGTCAAAGTGAAAAATAAAATCTACAAATTGTTCTAAATTAATTGCAAATATAAAACAGAAAATAATTGATTGCATAAGTATTCACCTCCTTTGCTATGACACACCTTAATAAGCTCTGGTGCAACCAATTGTCTTTAGAAGTCACATAATTAGTTGAATGGAGTCCACCTGTGTGCAATTAAGGTATTTCACATGATTTCAGGTTAAATATACCTGTCTCTGGGAGGTCCCACAGTTGGTTAGTACATTTCCCAACAAAAACTACATCATGAAGAGGAAGGAACATTCAAAGCAAATCCGGAATAAGGTTCTTCAAAAGCACCAATCAGGGGTAGGATCTAAGAACATTTCCAAGGCATTGAATATCCCCCGGAGCACAGTAAAGTCCATTATTAAGAAATGGAGAGAATATGGCACAACTGAATCTGTCTAGAACAGACCGTCCTCAAAAACTGAGTATCTGGGCGAGAAGGGCACAGGGAGGCCACCAAGAGGCCTATGGCAACTCTAAAGGAGTTACAGTCTTCCACGGCTGAGCTGGGAGACACTGTGCATACGGCAACAATAGCCCGGGTGCTTCACAAACCTGGCCTTTATGGGAGAGTGGCAAAAAGAAAGCCATTGTTGAAAAAAACTCACATCAAATCTCGGCTAGAGTTTGCCAGAAGGCATGTGGGAGACTCTGAGACCAAGTGGAAGAAGATTCTATGGTCTGATGAGACCAAAATAGAGCTTTTTGGCCTCAACTCTGCTATGTTTGGCGCAAGCCTAACACCGCACATCATCCTGAGAACACCATCCCTACCATGAAGCATGGTGGTGGCAGCATCATGCTATGGGGATGCTTCTCTGCGTCAGGGCCTGGAAAGCTCGTGAAGATAGAGGGCAAAATGGATGCAACAAAGTACAGAGAAATCCTGGAGGAAAACCTGCTGAAGTCTGCAAGAGACCTGGGACTTGGGAGAAGATTCATCTTCCAGCAGGACAATGACCCCAAACATACAGCCAAAGCCACAGTGGAGTGGCTTAAAAACAAAAAGGTCAATGTCCTGGAGTGGCCCAGTCAAAGCCCGGACCTCAATCGAAATGAGAATATGTGGAAAGAGTTGAAAATTGCTGTTCACCAAAGGTCCCCCCATCCAACTTGACGGAGCTTGAGCAATTTTGCAAAGAAGAATGGGCAAAAATTGCAGTGTCCAGATGTGCAAAGCTGGTAGAGACTTATCCAAATAGATTCATGGCTGTAATTGCTGCCAAAGGTGCCTCTAGCAAATATTGACTCAAGGGGGTGAAAGGCAATCAATTATTTTCTGTTTTGTATTTGTAATTAATTTAGAACGATTTGTAGATTTTATTTTTCACTTTGACATTATGGACTTTTTTTGTGTTGATCAGTGGCAAAAACTCCTAATTAAATCCATTTTGATTCCATGCTGTAACACAATAAAATGCGGAAAAGTCCAAGGGGGGTGAATACTTTTGAGAGCCACTGTGTGTGATATATATATATATATATATATATATATATATATATATATATATATATATATATATATATATATATATATATATATATATATATATTTACTATTTTAAGTATTTTGATTAAAAGCCAGAAATGAATTTTGCTTGTTCATGTCTGGCTTTTATGCTTTTTCTGTTACATATACTGTACATATTGTATCTGTCATGCATATGTATTTATTTATTTAGCAAGGAGAGTACCCATTGAGATTAAAGCCTCATTTACTAGGGGCAATGTCAAGACAAAACAAATGGCAGCAATCACAAGCAAGTCAAGTACTGTATCATAAACACAAGTCGAACGTATTCAGATATTGGAATATATTAACAATAAAATAACAAAACATAAACATTAGGAATCACAAAGGCTATTGAAAATAATTACACCCAGGTGTGCTGGTATTTGTGCTGTCGCTTTGTAATGAATGGATAGGTACAGTATTTATGTATTCATTGTATACATATAACAGATCTACTACTGGATATTACTGCAGGTACATGCTTGATTTGTGAAGACTTTGTTTGATAAACACATTCCAGTCTTTTACAGTCTCTCTCTGATGCATTACTAGAGTATGAGATATGGAATATCAATTGCTCCCAAGTGTGTGACCTCCTCATGGAGAGGTCTGTTTTAGGCCCTTTTTTACTGAAGGTAAATTTAACTTATCAAAGAGGAGCAACTTTTTTATTCAGCCTGCATTAAACTAGAAACTGGAGAGATGAATTCCAAAAGTTTTCAATGAACTGATGCATTACTGTTGCACTGGATATGAAGGCATAGGGACAGATTTACCAAGCTTTTCATGGGCGCAAACAGTTCAAAAGTGATGTCTTCACTATCTTCCATGACAGCAGATACCGTATTCCTTCGAATTTAAGACGTCCATGAATTTAAGATGCAGCCCATCTAGGAGGAGAGTGTCCACTCCGCAGGATAACAACACGGAACCCTTCAACTACCAGTCACGTTGCTGTTTGTGTACTCGGGCAGTTACATCTTTTGTTGGCGATTTTAATACACGCATCACTATACTGTACTCGAATTTAAGATGCAGGCCATTTTTTAGAAGAAAAAATTGGTTAAAGTGCATCTTCAATTCGTGGTAAGTAGTGATTTGCCTTTGTTCCTAATTTTGTGCTATTGTGCTGGATATTGTAACGGCGTGGAACACTGATGGACCAATCAGCATGCAGCATTCTTTCACTGTTTTATAAGGAAAGTTCTGATAGAAATCAAGAATCATTCTACATTTATTTTTGGTTATCTGCAGTATATTGTGAACCCATTTTTATTGGATACGTGTAGAACCATTAGTAGTTCTTTTTACCTTGTAATATATCATTTGAAAAGTTGTAAAACTTCAGGTAAATAAATACCTTGCAATTATGAAGAAAAAACATATGATGCATTAAGACATAATATAAGAAGTGACCTACCAGGAACAGAGGCATTTAAAAGTTCAAAGAATTCTCACAACTACTGTATGATCTCAATTTATGTAAAAGGCCATGGAATGAGTAAGCCAATAACTTTTCTGTCTAAATAAAGGTCAATAACTTTCATCCTATAGGTAAAACATACTATATTATTGTTAGATGAGCTGATATGTTTTTGTAAATCCACCAGCACCTCATCAACTGCTAATATCTCAACATTTTTAGGTATTGTCTTCATTTTTTCTGTGTTTGGGAAACTGTGTGTTCCCATGGCTTTGATCTGTAACTTAGAGTAAGTAGCGGGGCTCCAAAAAATATAGTGCTACACGTCCCTACGTGTTGCTACAACTGTTTAAATATCATACCTGTAATTTTTCTTTTCATTAACACCCTGACAACTTTTTACACTTTAAAGTTGAACCAGATAGTCACAAGACCCAAATATGGCAGCAAACTTTTTCATGACTTATTACACTACACTTTTAAGCTCTTTTCAAAATGGCCGCTCTAGTGCACTGATAGTTTAAGTATTATTGCCTACATTGTCAAACAGGTAAGACAAACAGTAATGATCCATGATGTGGTACGGAACAGAAAAGCCAGAGCACTTGTTATGTTTTTATTTTATTTTTTTAATCCCTCTTAACTGCAGTGATTTTAGAGGACAGATCTCAAAACCCAGTGCACTAGAGCGGCCATTTTGAAAATAGCTTAAAAGTGTAGTGTAATAAGTCATGAAAAAGTTTGCTGCCATATTTGGGTCTTGTGACTATCTGGTTCTATGCGGTTCATGGCTCAGGTAGGGTTGCCAACTGTCTGGTTTTCGACCGGACATCCGGTTTTAAGGGAATTTGTACCGTGTACGTTCAGAACCACTGACCGGACAGCAAAAGTTTGGATCTTGCGACTCTTTCTTCCTCACTGTTCATTACCGTTTGGATTTCCCTTCTTCCTGCACTACTAGCCAATCGGCGCTTGCTACTTCCTTGTTTCTCTGTCAACATTCCTCCCTCAACGCTCCGCTGTGCAAGCGTGTTTTTTTAGTGGTCGTTTAAGTTTGAAGACTACACTAAAAGATATTCTGCTTTATTTTGCATTTCACTCCTTTGCAGGATTTTTGTGTTCGAGTACTTGTTGGTGTTGCTGCTATAAATATTTTTTTTCACACTTTACTGGTTGCAAATCCCCATAATCATTTCAAGCAGGGTGTGTGTGTGGGTGTGTGCGGGTGTGGGTGTGTGGATGGTGGTGGTGATGTCCGCTTTTTTAAAAATGGAAAGATAACAACCCTAGGCTCAGGGCTTTCTAAAACGTTTTCCCATTAAGGGTGCAGCACTCTCAACTAAAAAAAACTGAAGGTCCCAGAGAATGTAGGGGGTCACAATAAGTAACAAAGTACCATTTTTTTTTTAAATTTAGTAGTCACCAGTTGTTTTTATTATTTTCTCCCCAATTTGGAATAGCCAATTATTTTTTAGGCTCAGCTCACCGCAACCACCCCTGTGCTGACTCGGAAGGGTGAAGACGAACACACGCTGTCCTCCGATGCGTGCGCTGTCAGCCGACCGCTTCTTTTACACACTGCAGGCCCACCGTGCAGCTACCTCATAGCTACAGCGTCGGAGGACAACGCAGATCTGGGCAGCTTACAGGCAAGCCTGCAGGAACCTGGCCAGACTACAGGGGTCGCTGGTGCGCGGTGAGCTGTGGACACCCTGGCCGACCTAAACCCCCAACCCTGGCACTCGGCCAATTGTGCGCTGTCCCCTGGGAACTCCCGTCCATGGTCGGCAGTGGTATAGCCTGGACTTGAAGCGGCGACATACAAGCTATAGGGTGCATCCTGCACTCCACGCGGAGCGCCTTTACCGGATGCGCCACTCGGGAGCCCCTTGTAGTACACTTTTTTTTTTTTTTAATTTATTAAAGTTTTGACCATTTTTTAACAATAAGAAACAAATGCAAAATTCCAAAGACAAAGCACAACCCACTATTCTACTCAACCAGGCATCACCCACTGCTTTCAATATTAGAGGAGACCAAATGATCCAGAACCATTCAGGTTATTAAATTCATAAATCATAATTGTTTGTTCTCACTTAAGATTTGCTTATTCAATATTGCAAACTATGCATGCTCTGCTCTCCATGCCAGAACACTAAGCTCTAGGAATGTGGGAACAGAAGTCCTGCTTTTGTTACATTTCTTAAAATTACATTAACATAATTAATATCAAACTTCACTCAAGGGAGCGCATGTTTTAAACATATTTAATACGATCGGCTAGTAGTAGGGAGATTTAAATAACTGTATTTCTTTATTTTTCTCTATATATCCAGTAATGTGGAAGAAAAAAATACCAGTTGCCCAACATCAGAACTACCATTAACTGTGCCAAGAATTAACAAGCAAACAGTAGACCTTTAAACTTAACAGTACTGTAACTATGGTACAGCCAATTAAACTTTGAGCCATTAAAGGGTCGAAATTAAATAGTTAATTCATAAATTATTTTGTTACTTTCTCAATTCATAAATTAATTCGTAAATGTGTACATTTATGTTTATATTTATAAATTAATTTGATATATTTATAAATGCATACATGAATCTGTCAATTCTTAAGTGAGTAAATTAGCTGTTTGTCAATTGAACTTTCAATTTAATTTGGCAGTTAAACTTTTTGAAGCCTATATTTGAACATTGTCAATCACATGAGGGGGCGTCTACAATAGATCTTGCTGCCAAAGGTTATTTATGCCTCAGTGATGTTGTTGTGTTGCTGATTTTTGCAGATAAAAAAATGCATCAAAACTTTAAAGTAAATTTCACAATTGCTCAAGGTCTCTTGAAGAAAACAGCAACCTTGTTAAATTTATAACAGTACATATCGGTAATTATGAAAAATGCTGTTTTCTGAGCACAGGCCTAAATTGTAGAGCATGTGCAGAATACAGTAATAGCACAGAGAAGACATTGAAGTTTAAGTTTGTTAACATAAGAAAAAGGCATCTAGCCAGCAGGGTCGAGAAGGCCAGTGAGTCAGATTGTAGCTTTGTTAAAGGGCTGTCACTGGGTGTTACACCAAATAATGCAGTTAGAGGACTGAGATTGATAGATATCTGTAGGGTCTGGGAGAATCTCAAAGACGGGGTCCAGAAGGGGGCCAACTCGGGACAGGACCAAAACATATGGGTGCGGGTGGCAGGAGCCTGCTTGCACCTATCACAAGTTGGATCCAAATCTGGGTACATCCTGGCCAACCTGGGAGAGGTGAATGCGATGCAAAACTTTGAATTGTATCACAAGTCTCTCGGAGATGTGGGGACCCGCGTCATTTACGTAGTCATGGTTTGTCGGGACTCTCAAGTTTGTAGTTGTCTGCGTCCCCGGGACTCGCATCTGTCTGTATGATATAGGCAGTTCCACCAAGGATTTAAATATATCTATTTTTTAAATCATGCAGGTAATACAGCTGCGCTGTGTGAGGTTCAAGCTTCAGAATGTGGGGGGGCTCATACTCTGCGTTGTAGTTCCGGCAGTGGAGAACTGGAATGCTTGGACAGGAGCGGACTGAAGGACTGAACCTATACTGAGTTGCGCTGCTTTCACATGACCGCCTGTGTCGGTTGCTTGTTTTAGAGAAATCCATTTCAGGCTTTCTTTCTGACTGCTTCCAAAGCATAAACAATTGTGTTTAAAAGATGTTAGCGGCTGCTAACAAATAAATGGCTCAGATGTTTAATGGATTTTGTTGCTATCTATTTAGCTATACAATATTGCTAAGTTTAAGGGTCTACTGGTTGCTTGTCAGTTCTTGGCAGAATTAATGATAACTCTGACATTGTGTACAGGCATTTTTTTTTTCTTTTCAAATGACCGTAGCTATAGAGTAAAAGAAAGAAATGCGGTCATTTAAATCTCCCTTCTACTAGCCGTATTACATATGTTATTAAAGCTGATGTCTAGTTAAGTTTGACATTAATTATGTTGATGCAGTTTTAAGGAAAGCAGGACTTTACTTACCACTTTCCTAGAGCTTAGTGTTCTGGCATGAAGAGCAGAGCATGCATAGTTTGCAATATTGAATAAGCAAGTTAGTTAGTTTGGGGAACTTAGTAGAAAAATATAAGCAAGACCAAAACATGAATTATGATTTATGAATTAAAAAGCTTGATAGGTTCTGAACTTCTAGAGCATTTGGTCTCCTTTAATATTAAGAGCAGTGGGGGATGCCTGGTTGAGTAGAATGGTTCGTCTTCCTTTGATCTTTATGGAATTGTGGTTTTGTGGATTCTTTTGCTATGCCTTTTTGGTTTTCTGTTTGTGGCTTTGGCTTTTAGTGTTTGTTTCTATTGCTAGTGTCAAAACTTGAATAAATAAAAAAAGATGTGTGTACCATAACATTAAGACTCTATTGAGGCCCCAACATTTTCACTGGGACCCCCAAAATGTCCTCATGGACCTTCTTTTTTTTTTTTTTAGTTGAGAGTCCTGGACCCTCAATGGGAAAAAAGTTTTGGACAGCCCTAAAGTTCCATTACAGCTGAACCCACCAATATACAGTACAGAGAGAGTGTAGGTTGGTCATTACATTATTTGAATAAAATTAGGAAGTCTGTTCAATTGCGGGCAGTTAGTATTCCCCAAGTAAACTCAAAGCAAGTTCAAAAGCAGGTGAAGAGAGATATAGAGAAACCCCATTTATGGATTTTTTTTTTCTCTCATTTCATTTAAGGTTTATAAAAGGGAATTCTGATATTGGAAACATGGTCTGTAAATCGCTTCTCGGTTTTGGGAAACAGCTCCTTCGCATCAAAGTGGTAGACTGCAATACTGAGAAGAGCCGCCTGTCCAGATGCCTGAACACATTTGATCTCATCGCCCTTGGGGTTGGCAGCACCCTGGGTGCAGGTGTCTATGTCCTAGCTGGAGCCGTGGCCAGAGAGAATGCAGGGCCTGCCATCGTCCTGTGCTTTCTGATTGCTGCCCTGGCCTCAGTCCTGGCCGGCCTCTGCTATGCAGAGTTTGGCGCTAGAGTACCAAAGACTGGATCTGCCTACCTCTACAGCTACGTGACTGTCGGAGAACTCTGGGCTTTCATCACTGGCTGGAATCTGATTCTGGCCTATGTGATAGGTGAGTATGTGCAGAGGAGACTTCTCTGTAATTCCATACAATGAAAATGATGTCAGGCATATACCAGATCTTAATTTCCATATATGTGCATTGCATAAGAATGTGAGCCAGTGCACCTACGCAGAAATGTGTGGTGGACTACATTATTGTTAAAGCCACAGTACTGTATATATTATTATGAAAATACTGTAAATGCAAAGCCTTGCTCAACTGACTTAGGGGTTGATTGGATCAACCTATACCCTACTGGGATAAACCATCCCTGGATTTTATTGGAGCTTTTTTCAGGACTAAATTTTTGGGGTAATGTCAGCATAACTATCTGAACCAGATATAAAAAATAATGTATACTACACTACTATGTATGGTTTGCTTGGCTAGGAAAACTTGCTACAGCAATGCTCCTTGACTTTAAAATTAGTTTTACATTGAGTGTGCAGGGCTATGGAAATAACAAAGCCATGTTTAATAGTAATCATCATCTGCTCCAATACACATTTATGTATCCTGTATCCCAGGCAAAGGGTTATAATATGGTCCACAGAAATCAGAATGTAGCATAAAACTATGACAAATGTACCAATCTAATTAAACATATATGTAAACATTTGAGTGTTTGGCATTACCTTTTCAAATGACTGGCCCTTGTTAAAGATCTAGAAGTCTACTAGTGTTTCTCCATGTACCCCACCCCCTAGCCCCCCTCATACGGACACATGCTCATTCCATCACTTTCTCAATTCTGACACCACAGACCACAACAAGATTGTACACATTATCAGAATGGTTCAACCATTAAGAGTTTTTTTTCAGAATGCTGCCTGCTTTACTTGCTCTGTGGCAGACCTCTTTCTTTCTGCTGTTTTATTGTATTACATCTCTGCACATAGAATACACCAGCAGGTGTTAAATACATCTATCTTTTTTATGAATAACATCTAGCTGAAGTTAACCTCAGCTGGGGACTTCCAAATCTAAAAGTACCTTAACTATGGAATGATTAATTTTGTCGCACAGCAGTCACAATTAACGTATTTAAAATCATTACGCATTTTTCATAACAATAGGTTGTAGAATACTAGTCAGTCATTTGGCTGCTTCTAAGAGACTGTGACCCCTGTTATTGAAAGTCCTATAGGAATTAGAATTTAGAAATAGTAAGAAAATAAATAATACACAAATTATAATTAGGCCACTGAGGATCACAAAGATTTAGTGCATTTCAATGCTTTCATGTGACCTTTGCTTTGTTATCATATCTTTCAGCATCACACTGCTGGATATTTATAATACTTCAGGGCACACCTATATCATAACATATCTTCCTAAATGTATCCCATCAGACAATCACAAGTGCAATTGGGTAGCTGGAGATAAACAAACCAGGAGGAATTTTTGACAGATCTTGACTACTGCTCACTTCCTTCAAATAGAACAGGTTTAAATCATGAAATGCACAGCCCACAGGAAACACCCCTGAACATCTCCTCCTCCTAATAAAAAAGAACATCTATCCCATTTACTCATTAGGAGAGGCAATGGCTGGTAGGCTACCCTTACTGCTGCATACTGCTTAAGTCTTTGAAGCTAGCACCCTGTTCCTCACCTGCAGCAATACAACCACAAGGGCTGGATTCAATAATAAAACAATTATAATTATAAAAAGAAATGAAAGATTGCTTATGACCAGCATTAATCCCATCTTTCCATAGCAGTCCACATTTCTAAAAAATACGAAAACTTAAAAAGCAATTCTGGTGACTTTATAAAACTCAAGATTTAAGTACACCTGTGGCCTCAATAGAGTGATCTAACATATCTAAGTACAGCTGGTACACCAGAATTAAAATGAACCTGTCCAGCATTGTTTTTGAACAAATATATTTCTGAATTAAAGTTTTAAACAACAAACAAGTAACCAAAAGTTTTTCAGCACAAGAAAAGACAAGTTCCAAATTCAAATCATTACAGGTTTTACTGTAAGTCTTGCATGCAAATGGCCTCAACAAACGATGGAACTGAGCATGGGAGGAAAAAAGATTCCTGTATATACATCTTACATATACAAATATTTCCATTTTGCTTTACACAGGTACATCGAGTGTAGCTCGAGCGTGGAGTGCTACCTTTGATGAGCTCATCGGCAAACACATCGAACAGTTCTGCCGGGTACACATGCCAATGAAGGCCCCTGGAATCTTAGCAGACTACCCTGACATATTTGCTGTATTCATTATCCTTGTTTTAACAGGTAAGATTGTTATTGGTATTTATTGCACAGGATCGTGGGATTGGTGCTGTTCCTTTAGGATAGGCACATGCCATCTTGGCTCCTAGCCAGTGCAATGGCGTGTGGTGTCTGTTGGTAAGCTTGAGTAGTGATGATAGTGGTTTGTGTTGTGTGTATGAAATAGAATTGCTGGATATGTTAACCCTTTTACCTTACTGTATCAAAGCAAGTAATAATGAGTCACATTCATTCTATATTTGTTCGTTTTTTTGTGCTAACCCTTTCTTCCATACAGTTAAAAGTTTTTTTTGCAACATTATGAATACATTTTGTTCAACAAATGCTACAGGATATTTTACAAATATTAACAAGCTAAGAGTATATGATGTTATCCTCCCCAAATTAGTGTGCAAATGTATCTTGTCTAAATCACAAACAGGTTAGACTTTGCATGTTAGACAATTGTGCCTGTGATTTAAATTTTAATCACTAAGATATGCAGTCATACATTCTGACAGTATTTGGGGATACCAAGATGTTTAGTAAACTTTTAGACTGTGGGGTAAAAACAGGCAACAAGTTCACTCTCACTCTCTTTTGTTTGTCAGTTTACTGTATTGTAGTTTGTATACAGAATACAGTTAAATAAGAATAATTAAACATTTTAATGTAACGTAATGTATATCTGATAAAATGGCATTTCAGATGGCTGTATCACATCAATATCAGGGTCTCAGTAATTCCCATCAGAAACGAAATGCAGGCTGATCAAATACCTTTAATGTAACAGCTTTATTACAAACTAGTATCAGTGATTTAACAGTAGGTTTACCATCTCTTCCAGGGCTTTTAGCTTTCAGCGTGAAAGAGTCTGCCATGGTGAATAAAGTCTTCACCTGCATCAATGTCCTGGTTCTGCTTTTTGTGGTTGTGTCCGGGCTAGTGAAGGGAACTATAAAGAACTGGCAGTTGACTGAAGAGGAAATGATCAATGGAACCAACATTTCAACTTTTAAGTGTGTATAATAAAAAAAAAAAATAATACTAATAAAACACCAGCAAAACAGTAACAGTTTGTATTTATTTTTGCACTGTGCTTTTTAAGATCATCTTGCATTTTCTTTTGTCCAGTCTTACAGAGGAAGAGTCTCAGGGGTGGAAGTATGGCGCTGGTGGGTTCATGCCCTTTGGTTTTTCAGGTGTCCTCTCGGGGGCAGCCACCTGCTTTTATGCCTTTGTGGGATTTGACTGCATTGCTACCACAGGTATGGACTAGGCCTTTGGAGACGTTTCAGCTTAGCAATACCACCACATAACAAATGGCATTAACAGAAATTTGAGGTCAAAGTATTTCCCTTATTTGAACATTTACCCTCTGCAAAAATTTAAAAACAAATTGTGACTTGTATTTGTCTGCTGCTGGCTTTGGATGGAAAAAATTATCAAAAAACAACCATCTAATGCTGACATTGGATATTGTCTAGACCAATCCGTGCATTGGATAACATAGTATCAAAAGTCCAAATAAGTTATTAAAATGGCAGCTTTGAACAATGGCCCACCCCATGCCAGTCATTTGATAAAGCTTTTCCAATGCTCTCTGTTCTTTCAAGACTTTTGTTTCAGCTTTGAACAAATCCCTGTACAAAATTGTCATTTTATGACAACTTGTGATTTCAGACATCCAATGCTAACGGTGGATGTTATATTGTCTGCATCTCTTTACAAATTGACTAATAAAAATATATACACGTTCACTGTTGAACCTAAATCAATTAATGTGTCTAAAAGGTTGCTAGATTAACCAGTTTACTTTAATCAATTGCTGTTTAAAATTGCTCAACCTTTGCTTAATTTAAATGTCTTCTGAACTGAATATCATGAATTTCCTTGGAGAAGAATAGATGGTGCAGACATTTTTTCTGTTAAACATTGATTAACTGGAAACTAATCATATGGTTAAGTGGTGTTGAAAAGCAATTGATAAAATGTAATAACTAATCTGTCAATCTTTTATTAACAAATTATTATTTTAAGCTCATCTGTCAATGGGGATATACATTTTATTAGTGTTGCCAATTTATAAACCGAAGCAGGCTTGGGACAATTTGTCATCTGATGACAGCATTAGACTAAGGCAATCGTCCACCACTGTCCGCATTGAATGATGTTTGAAATTCCAACTGTCATAAAAGACAACTTTAAGGGGAGTGATGAAAATAAAAATAAAAAAACTGTTCAAAGACTGCATTGGACATGGTTTATCCAGTGTCTAGCATGGTAAGAGGCCACTGTCTAAAGCTGTTGTGTTCCTCCTTTTTATGGAGTTTGGATACCATGCTGTCCAATACATGCATTGGTCAACAAACAGTATCCAATGTCCGAATTGAATGGCTTCAACTCCATTGTTGCCAGCCTTATGATTGATGCTTGGCTTTCATAACAATGTTTGGGTTTTCTGATATCCTGGAAGCATATACTTCTATGTAAACGCATACACTTCTATGTAAACGAATACACTTCTATGTAAATGAATACACTTCTATGTAAATGCATACACTTCTATGTAAATGAATACACTTCTATGTAAATGCGTACACTTCTTCTATGTAAATGTTTTTTTTTTAACATTTTCATGTAAACATTGACTCAAATATCTTGTGTATACCTATTTCATTTCGAGAAGGTTCACCTCAAAAATAGGTTAGCACCACTGGCTAGACGAAGCACCATAGATCATAATCTTCATAGTCTTCATTGATCACAAACAGGAATGCAGTGGTATTTATAGACTAAATTCAATACCTCATGTATCTCTTGTAAATGATGTGCAGCTGGTTGTCGGCATGTCATTTTTATAATGCATTTAGGCAGCCCCCCATCCTCTCTAGGTTTTCGGTAGCAGGAACATGTTGCCCCTGTCATTCTTAGCCAGCTGCACAGGAGGTGGAATTTGCAGTTGCTTGTGAATACTGATCCTGAGAACTTGCTACATAACTTCTGGTTTATCAATGTCTTCATTGTAAAACTGCAGTTTTTGTGAAAGGTACAGTGACAAAAACTTTAATTTTACTAAACAAAAACTAGTTTTATATTTTGGTTTCACTAAAATGGTTAAAATTGCACCTTGAATAAAGACCTTTATAAGTCTGACCCATTGTGTTATTTTGTCACAAATTAATAGTCCACTGGTTGATTAATTTATTTTATATGGTATTATTTCTTTATGAACTGCCATTGTACAATTGCTGTCCTTTCCTGGTAAAATATTATTTGAAGTTGGCTTGATTTATCGAAATATTAGGCAAGAAATTATTATGTTGACGTGAATACAGGCTGCCTTACAAGTTGATCCTTTCACAGAGGATATTGCTGCCTGTTTAGATACTAAATGGCTCTAGGTTTTGCATATTCCTGGCATTTTTGGAGGTGCTTCAGTTATATCAGGTTAAGTTTGGCCTCCTCCTATAAACCCTGTATGAATTATTCATCCTCCAACTCCTGTTTGTATCCATGTTGTTATTTAGGGGAGGAAGTAAAGAATCCCCAGAGAGCCATTCCGATCGGGATTGTGGCCTCCCTCCTGATCTGCTTTGTTGCCTACTTTGGTGTATCGGCTGCCCTGACGTTAATGATGCCCTACTATATGCTAGATAAGAACAGCCCCCTGCCCGTTGCCTTCAAGTACGTGGGCTGGGAAGGAGCCACATACGCAGTGGCTGTTGGTTCACTTTGTGCCCTCTCAACCAGGTAGGATGTCCTGTCTATAGTGCTTGTTGACTGAAACGACTAATTCAGCTTTTGCTGTGCATGTCAAAAAGTAGCTCTAGCACTTAAAGGCACCAAGGCTGATAACCAAGGCTTTAAAAATATTTGATTAGCTCTTGTTAGCATTAGTAACAGTATCATTATGCTGAATCCAGTCCAGTAAAGCTAGAGTGGTACTTCTGCATGTCCATGCCCTTCACCCCCACCACAACAGTAACCTCAAAATCAGAGGTTTGATCATATTAGAAACATGAAAAAGTAGATCACCACGACACATACGTATTGCACTTGTAAACACGTAAGTTTGACATACAGACAGATTGAGATGCCCTCATATACCCCACTATTATAATGCACTCAATAGCTTCTTCTATGGTATATCAAATCAAGTTTCGTCACAATTGGATATGCTCTTTTCCATATAAACAGGGTTATTCATAATTCGTGCAACATTGTTGTTTTCATTTGTTCTTAAACGTTGACATTGTTGAACAATCCTCTGGTGACCAAACTGCATCGCAGCATATATCTGACATAGACATTTTGCCTTTGCATATCATACCCCACATACCCTTCAGTTTTTGCAATGCTTTGACTATATTGTGCCAATTATGAATCGCCCTGTATGTAAACATACTGTATTTACAGACAGCCTCCCTATATCCCAAAGTTATTAAAACTCAATAATCTTATCACAGTTGGACAAGCTCTTCTCCTAGATGTATGTAAAACAGAAAGACATTCTGATGGACAGACAGACTCCATATACCCAGATTATTATGCATTAACTTGTGCTTAAGAAAATCCTTAGCATGTTTCGTCACAGATGGATAAGCAGTTCTGTAGATATTTGCAAAACTCGTAAGTTACACGTGTACTGTACATATCCCCCTCCACTATATCCCCCGTTGAGGATATTCAGTGGTAATGCAGTATTTCTTTTTTTAAAAGCCTTGGTTGTCTTCTTTTTCTACTTACAATTGTAATACAGAAACCTATTAAAGTTTGTGGTTTATTTATGCTGATTAATAAAATAAGAATTGACATTTCTCGCCTGAGGATTTGGAATGTATTATCTTCCTTCAAAACACTAAACAGTATTGCATTAAATGTAAGTCAACTTTTTGTTAATGGGGCCAAGTGTATGATTTGCATTAAACCAGTTTGGTGAGCTTTCCACTGTGACACATACTGGATACAATTGCTGTAAACAGTCACAGGTCTTTAATATTACATATTCAACATTTTAAAATAAATAAATAAAAAAGAAAAGTGAAAAACATAAATATTCTTTGCACAATAAAAGTAGAACAGTACTAATGTTAAAGCTAATAAAACACAGGAAATATTTCAAACCAAAATTGCCTCACAAGCAGTGAATCCAGACCGCCACCAAAAAGTAATTTATTTGCCTCAGAGGCTAATATTATAATAGCCATCCCAGACACCAATACTCAGAGTCAAATTTACAGCTTAATTGAGCTTTTGACTTGCAAGGTCAGCTGAATCTCTCACAAGGTTTTTTCTGTTCTGACAGCCACCATTCTGTCTTGTCATGCACAAAGGTGCTGCATATACATGTTCCTAAATTGTGATGTACAATAGGATGGTGCTTCATATAAGCAAGCTGATGATGGCAGAAAGCCAAGATGATTAGGGGCACAGTGAGCTCATTTAAAATGGTCTCTCAGTAAACTTAAATTCAGTGGAACCAACATCACTGGCCTGTTCTCATCGAGGTGCTTGTGTGACTAACTTTTGCATTGAGCAATATGCTGGTTAACTTGTTCTGTTTAGCTAACCTGAGATGATTACCTGCTTGTACAATTATTTTGTTGAGTGGTTTTTCTTCATACTCACATGGTGAATTCTTGGTTGATGAGCCATTACTCTGAAACAGTCTAATAATTCAGTCCTTTTCTCATCCCAGTATGCCAAAGTGGTTAAATTGCATATGTTATAAAATTAAAAAATGCATAAAGTTCCTTGATAATGTGGGTATTTCATGTGCCTTTTAAATTGATGGTTCCGAATTCACCCACACTTAACTCACAAAGAATGGCCTTTCTCTTTCTCATTAGCCTTCTTGGTGCCATGTTCCCAATGCCTAGAGTGATTTGGGCTATGGCAGAGGATGGGTTGCTCTTCAGATTTTTGGCTAAAGTCAGCCAAAGAACCAAAACACCATTAATTGCTACATTAACTTCCGGGGCCGCTGCAGGTGAGGCTCAAAATAAACACCAAACACATCAAGTGAAGGGTGAGCATGTGCTTCCAATTATTTGTTTCCAAATGCACTTCAATACAAAAATGGACCGATGGATCCGGCGTCCTGTCTGGCAGTTTGGAAGCATCTTCATAATGAAATTGTAGTGTATGGCATAACAATTACTCTCCAGGGAATTATGCAAGAGGTGATCTATTTATAAAAGTAAACAAAGTTGTTAAATAATGACTACTTAAATTAAGACTACTTTTTATAATGAATTGGTCCCAACATTTGTTTTTTTTTTCGACCGTGAAGCTGATCGTCACAACAGTCCAAGACTGAATATTAAACAAAAGAATATGTTTGTATATGCAAAAAGATACTGGCATTGTTGTGCAGATATGTATTGCCTTTCTTTCATACCAGATATCAAAACACTTCTAAGCAGAATAACTTTCTTAAATAACTGAAGCACAAAGTAGAAATCAAAAAAGCTTTGTTCTGAAAGACAGAACTAGGCATGCTTCTGTTACAAAACGATGTGCAAAACCCAACCATAGACAAAAGAATAAACAGCCACACAATACAAACAGAAACGGCTATTACATTCTTTCAAATATTTTGCTCTATCTTTTGCTGATATATTTTCTTGGCAACACCTTTGTTGTAGTGTTTTTTGGCAACATTGCTTATTACTAGCTCTATCCTCAGCACGATCCATCATTTTACTATCTCCTTATGGAGGACAGCCATATAATTCAATATTACTTTCCTATGCGTAGTAAAATTCATAATGCACAAAATTACATGGGCGCGTAATTCCCTAGTTTAAAGTGATTTAAAGTGTTAGACTTCCTCTATGTGGTGTGTATTTTGTGGTATGCCGTCTAAGTGTTGCATTTGGGACATTTCTTTGGGAGCATATGTTCAACCAATGTATTTACATGTGTGTTTAACCTATTTACCCCCCCTCTATCTAGCCTGTTAGGTTCCATGTTTCCTTTGCCTCGGATCATTTTCGCAATGGCCAGAGATGGTCTGCTCTTCTCATTTCTGGGCAAAGTGAGCTCAAGAAAAACCCCAATCGTCTCAACAATGGCGGCTGGGGTTTTGTCCGGTAAGCTCCTATGTGGGCAGAAAGCATGAGCTGTGAATCCACAGGCACTTTTCATCTGATTAACCAGCCATGCATTCTGTGCAGAAGACTGTGATGTGTGTGGTGGCAAACACAGCAGGCAGTCTTAGGCCTAATGCGTTAGTTAAAAAAAAAATATATATATATATATATATATATATATATATATATATATATATATATATATATATATATTATATTTATATTTATATTTATATATATATATATATATATATATATATATATATATATATATATATATATATATAAATAATAATTGTCAAGGAAAATATGAATGTTTTATGGTCACAAAGTAGTTAACCTATATGCTGGTTTGCTAACTGCTATTAGATAATGCTGTATATGCGGCCTATTGTAATTCTTTAATTCGGATATTATTCCTGTTGCTGCCCCTCCCTGAGGTGATCTATTTAACTAAATACAATAAAAAAAGGGAAAAGGTGCCCACATTTTTAGATTAGCTACTGTTTAGATCAGTAAAATATAACATTTTATAAAAATGTAAGGAAAGCAAAAGATATGCAGGGCAAGTTCATTAAAACATACGTAAATATTAACACCATATCATTTTATTACCTCAGTCCTAACATATAATTTGCTTTCATATTTTATGAAATTGAACCCCTTCTGACTGCTTTGAAATACACACCTTAAAGTTTACTGCCTACCTTCATTTGTGGATCAAGTTATATTGAACAGCCTCTAAACGAATTGTTTCTTTTTGCTGTGAAGTTTAAGACATTTTTGTGAAAATTGAAGAGCTGGTTTTCAAATTAAGATTTGATTTTGCATCCGGACTTCATTCAACATACTAATATTGTTGTTATGTTTTTATTGAAACTTAAAACTCTGCTTTTGTATGGGGGGATATTGTGGAGGTGATGTGTGTCACAATGGTTACCCAGTTCTGGTAAAACGTGATCCCTTAGCAAAACTGAGGGTGTTGGAATCTCAGTCCAGGCCTTTTTTTCTAAATGAACAGTGACATTGCACAGCATAAGACTGTTGGGCATTGTGTTGGCTTCAACATATTTACACCATAATACATTTGGCACATTTTTAACAACATTTTACAAAATTAATACAAATTTCCTTTACCCCAAAATATTGCAAATTACATTTTGGTGTGACAGTCTTGTGAAATCTGGCCTTGTAAAATGTGTCTCTCTTCTTTGAGACAAAGTTTCGCTTTTTTCTCTCCACATCTACTGTATCACTTACTTGATGTGCCTGCCCTACACTCTAGTGTTCTGGGTTATAGTAAGACACAACTTGCAGTCTATCAGCTTGTTTTGCCACATATAAAGAACAGGAGAGGTTTAATCTGATTTAATGTTTTTTCAAAGGCAAAACAGGTGAGAAAAAGAGAGCCGAGAGCAGCAGAACTGAGTCACATTTGGTAGAAAAAAAAACAAAACAAAGTGACTCTACATCCTATTTATGCTCCTGGTCCCTAAATGTGATCAGTGTAAAGAAGTTAAAATAACAGATATGGATTTAATGAGAGGCTTGCATTTAATTTTGCCTTGTTCTTATTTCAGCTATCATGGCGTTTCTCTTTGACCTGAAGGATCTGGTGGATCTCATGTCTATCGGCACTCTGCTTGCCTACACGCTGGTAGCAGCCTGTGTTTTAGTGCTTAGGTATGTAACAATTGTTTTGCTTTTCATTTGGAGATTTTACAAAATATTTAAAAGAAGCTTCTACAAAATGCCAGCCAAACCAGATAATTTGAAACCGCTTTCATGACTTGGATGCCCCAAAATAAACACATCTTTTTAAATTAAACTTTGGAAAAGTTTTTTTTTTTTCCATTTTGCTTTGTTACCTACAATTTAGTTGTATCAATCAGTATCCACTTTTTTTCAAAAAATACTTCCATGTACTTATTTTAAAGATTCCTTCCTGTTAGAATGATGTGTGTGCACATGTTTTTTAATCAAATAACATCATTACAGTATTACAGTATATAGGTTTGCCTACCAAACATTAAGCATTCCCATGAGGGGAGCTCGTATGAGTCTGCAAATCCATGAGGGGAGCGCATATGAGTCTGCAAATCCATGAGGGGAGCTCGTATGAGTCTGCAAATCCATGAGGGGAGCTCGTATGAGTCTTTGATGTCCTGGCTGCCTTACACTCTATTGACAGTTATGGCAGATGTTTTTTCTCAACTGTACATTTAAAATTAATGTTTTTTTCATTTACAGATACCAGCCTGATCAGCCCAGTCTGGCATACCAAATGGCAAACACAACAGATGAGAGTGAACTGAACGAATCTGTGAGCAACAGTGATTCCCAACTTGGGTTTCTACCTGAGGAAGATGAGAAATGTACTCTGAAGACCTTGCTGTTTTCCAAGAACCCTAATCCTAGCAGACTGTCAGGGTTTGCAGTTAACATCTGCGCCAGTGTCCTTGGTAAAACTTTCTGTCTGTCTAAGCAGGGCTCGGCCTGGCTAGCACTTGAATGGGGAACTCCAGGTGCTTGGGAATTGTTTGGGGACTGTGCAGGCGTGATGTTAGAGATAACAGTGCTCATGCTTCAAAGTACATGGGAAGACTGAAAAATAACATGGTCAGAGATGACAAAATAATAAATAATAATAATAAAAAAAAATATTTAAATCTCAGATACAGATTAAAATACAGGTTTTATAGAATCTTTAGAACGACTTGTGCAAGATGTATCCAGGACCCTTTTGTTTGGGTATGTATTGGTATCAGTAGAGGCTCCATAGAGGAGGCAAGGGAGGCAGAGCCTCCTCAACTTTTCAAAGGAATATATATATATATATATATATATATATATATATATATATATATATATATATATATATATATATATATATAGCATTATAATATAATAATGTTCAGTCAAATAAAATATAATTATTGGCTAGAATGTAAGAAAAAAAAAATGTTAACCTAAACCCTAGATTCAACATTCCTAAATTAACAGCAATTCTGGCTGCTGAGAGACATGTGCTTACAGTACTAGCAGTGGCAGATGGTATTCTGGTCCTGGAGGAGTTTTTTTATTTATTTATTTTTTAACCAAAGGAGACAAGCCTCCCATCTCCCATTAAACACAGTGTTAGCAGTGGCAGATCGCATGATCTGAGCACAGGTTTTAATTGGAGGAGACCAGAGTTTTTGTTTTTTTTTTACCAGAGGAGGCTTTGCCTCCGATGATGAACTCCTGTCTGTGTGAAACACAGCACTCCCACTAGTAGATCGAGTGATCTGAGCACGGGTAAAGCGCTGCTGTAAGCAGTTGTCTGCTGTTTATGTAGGAGTGAGGATTGAAATTGCTTTGTTTCGTTTTGCATCGCATCAGTGTTAAGAAACACACTATATGTTGTTATTGTTTTATTTTGTTGCTTGTCTTGTGAAGGGGTCAAATGTCAAATGCAGGATAACGCAGTTGATCGACTGATTAGGACTCCATTTGCCACGCTAGATTATACTGAAAAACTCAAGTTAGTCTGAAGGGAAGCCATAACCAAAAATTGAAATTGCTAATGAGAACAGGTCATTTCATTTGGCAGTAGAGCATTACGTTTCAGATTACATATTTGAATGGAAAATGTGAAACTTGAATTGTCACGCATACTAGAGTATAAAAAAAAAATGAGGTTACTGGTTGTTGCTATGGTAACTTAAGATGAGACTGTGTTTTTTTTCCCCCACTGTAAGCAAAGTTACCTCACTAATACAGTAGCCTTTCAGAATGTCAAAAAAGGACTTTTACAACTGGAAAATCCTCAGCTAAAAGGCTTAGAAATTAAAAACTAGCTCTAAATTTGCAAGTAAGTCACTTAGTTCCCTGTTGTTGTAGGTATTTTTTTTTGTTTTACCGTAATGACTGATTACTAATACAGGTCTACCTGCCAGCTAAATTGACTCGGTCTCCCCAGGAGCTCACTCCCTGGCGGGACAGTTTTTGAAGAGTGCTCGGAGGTTAAGACCCCCTAGAAAGGGCCTTGTCCCTCTCTGGTGGCTCAATGTAGTGCTGGATGTGCTTACAAAACCACCATTCGAGCCCCTACAATCAGCAGAGCTGAAATTCCTGTCTTTAAACACTGCTTTCCTGCTTGCTATTGTCTCCGCTAATATCAGAACTAAGGTTATACTTTGCGCTAATCCTGCTTTTCATATTAACCAGTCAGTGGAATTGGAGGCCTTCCATCCACCTCCTTTCCAGTCTGACAGGGAGATAAAGCTCCATACGCTCTGTCCAGTTAGGCACTGGTGTATTATGTTGCCCGCACCCAGAGTTGGCAACAATCCAAGAATTATTTGCTTCGGGTTCAAGTTCCATGGACAAGCCCTATTCTAAACAACGGCTGTCGAGGTGGATTCTAGACACGGTCAGGATTGCATATGATCTAGCTAACCTGCCCCCACCGGAGAAGGTCATTGGTCACTCCACAAGAGGTCTTGCAACCTCCTGAGCATTATTCCAGGGCGCATCTGTCACAGACATTTGCAACGCTGCTCATACTTTTACCAGGTTCTACCGACTGAATGTCGTAGATCAGCAGAACCCTGGTTTTGGGACCAGAGTGTTAAGGACAGCCACTCACTCTGCCCGTCAACACACTTTCCATTATGTTCCACTTTAAGTCCTGGGGTAGTTAGCCACACACCTTCATTGGACTTCTGATGTTTATACGCTAAGCTTACTCAGTGTAACCTTGCAGCATATACACTGCATGAGGGTTCTCCCTCACTGTACTGTGGACTATATGCCATGGAACCTTATCGATCTTTGGCCAGAGTGCTAAAGGCAGTTTATCTTCCTTTTTAGCACCTCTGCCGGTGCTGCAAGTCCTTCAATTGTGACGGCTTGGGTATTGTAACCCATTCGATAATGGTAACATTTCATACTTGAAAGGGAATGTTAGGTCATTATCATAACCCTGGTTCCCTGAAATAGTAATGCAACCATTCCCCTTCAAGGTCACTGCGTTCACTCCAACGCAGAAGGCCTGAATAGAAAATGGTGCTGATCCCTATGCAACAGTCATTGATATATCCTGGGGGCGCAGACAGGGCTCTTAAAGAAGCAGTTTTGATAGAAGTGCTAGGGTAATTCGGGCTATAAGAGATATATCACAATTGGTAATGGTTACATTTCTATTTCAGGGAACCAGGGTTATGATAATAACCTAACATGCTGCCTATTCTGAAACAAAAGCGACTTTTGCAGACTGCCTACTATTAGCCCTCTGTCAAAGTCTGGCAGATCTGGTGTCTTTCTAGTCATGACTGAAGTGATACAGCAATACATGTCAAGGATGCCAATGCATAACAAATTTTTTAGTCCAGTAAGAAAGCAAGTGTGACAGGTGTTTATTGTGTGTACAACCCCTGTACTATTTTGTATATTGAGTGGGGATGGATTTTTAATCTTGCTGTGAACATCATGTTGTAATATTTTATTGATAATCGCTTTTTTTCTTTTCCAGGAGTCCTTATCTTTACTTTCTGCCTCATAACTGTCCTTGGTGGAGCAGCCACATGGTCTATAGTGTGTCTTGTATTGCTGGCTTTCTCAATTGCTGGCATCACTGCCATAATCTGGAGACAACCAGAAAACAAAACCAAGCTGTCCTTCAAGGTAATAAGAACACTTTTTTATTTTAATAGTATTAATCCAGACAAAGGAATAGGGTATGGGTTTAAAGAAATAGGACATGTAGTAGACTTTTTTGTTTTAACTTTGTGGCTCAAAGTACTTGGCGCCCTGTGACAGGGTCTTACGTCACGTGCGTGGATAGCCACTGTTCAAGCAATACAGAGAGACATTGGGGGGTGGAGTTGAAACGCCGGCACAGGCGCGCAGGATTTATTAATGCAAAACAGAAACAAAAGTAAAGGTGGTCATGTGACGTTACCAGCCATGGTAACGCACAGAGGACACATCCAGCAAGCTGTACAAAAATATAAAATAAAACACAGTACAAAAACTACAAATAAAAGGTGCCCCAGAGGGCGAGCGCTAGCCTTTAGACGAGGCATCCCGCTCCAGGAACCGGCTACACTACGTAACCCTAGCTATACATCACATGGGATCACAATCCCCTAACTAACCTACTCATGATCCGGTATTCATACAATGACTCCTGCTGCTTCATACAGCCTTGGCTGGGCATTGCCTTCACAAACACCGCTTGCAGTTTCAGGGTTGCGAAGCGGTCGTTCCTGCAGAGCGGACCCTCTCCTCCCGAGTGTACGCCGCTCCCCTCTGCCATGGCGTTGCAGTCGCCCCCCGAACCATCTCCCGCGGATGTTTATAAACTGACGGACATTCGGTCAAGACCCGCCCACCTGCTGATTGAGGTCCAGCACAGCCAATCACTTGCTGCCCTTCCCCTCAACCAAGCCTAGCAGGCAGCAAGTCTCAATCGAGCGCCCGTCTGTAAAACAATAATTCAATTAAACAAATCAACTCCAAAACGACACACAAACCCATTTCCCCATACAAATTATATCCACACTAAATACACACGTGCAGGGCAATCGCCCTGCTACATGCCCCATAATGTTTAATCCACTGGACATTTAGCCAGGAAAAAGGGTTTTCAAATAGAGATAAGTCTTAGAACAGCCAGGTTTATTGCCTGTGGTGTAAGAATATCCCTTCTGATAAGGATTTAGTGGAGGCATCCATTGACACACAGTCTTGAGAACCACTAAACCAATTGTAGTCATATTTTTCTAAGTCATGGTTACTTACTTTTGCACTAGTTCTAACTGGGTAATGAAAGCTATTATCTTCAGAAACACAAGCTTGTATCTGTTAAACTTCATTTCATGCATGAATACTATAACAGAATGTCGTGCTGTCTTGCCCAGCACTCGAATTTTGGGACAAAAAGTAGGGAGGGGGTCCTAAAAGGTGAGCCTGAAGTGACTGTCCGCACAGCCAGTCAATGCTTTCCTCTCAGATTTCACAAGCATGTACGAAAGAACCAGTGTGTAAATCACAGGATTCCAGGACACAAAAGAAGGCTATTAATAGAAAATCAACAGATTTATTTGTCATCCTTGATTGATTTATTTATGATTTTGTTTAGTTTTTTTCTTCAAGGAAAAAGAGAGTCAACACATATTTAGCTTTATTAAATTGAAGAAAAAATGGTAGTCTATTTTAAACGTTATGTGTTTTCCGGTTGGGTTGTTTTTTCAATGCTAAAGAATAGAAACCAGCCACTCTCACAGCTTGCAAACAAATAATCAATGACGGTCAAGTGTCAAAAAGAGAAACAACTAAAGATTGAAAATATAATAATGTTGTATGGAAAGCTGGTTTAAAGTATTATGATAACTGTATGTTGGTTGTACTTTAAGCTTTCCTTTCACAATAGACAGGTAAACATTGATTGACTGTTATAGTCTTGCAGTAAATATTGTATTATAAATTACCATTGACTTAATTTACTAGATGGATATGTCATATCAGATCCAACTCATGATGTACATTGAATAATTGCAAAATTTCAAGTGAATTAATATCACTGAGATAAACTGGTATGCAATCTTACAAAGGTAACAGTTATAGGAGAGCGCCCTCTGTCTGATTTTCTGCATTTTTGCACATTTTTCACATTGTATTTGGTCAGATTTTTTGTGGGTTATAGTAGTATATAGAGGGAGTCTGAGAAAAAATGACACCAAAGTTTGGTGCTTCTTTCATTTGTTTGGTGTGCAAGGTAATTAAACATGCAATCTTCAGGTGTGAAAAAGTTATTGACCCCCTAATTAACTCAACCCAATTAAAGGGATAATTAGGGTCAGCTGTTTGAGTACTTTGGTTAACAACCAGGTCTGATTTGGGCCAGCCCTGCCCAATATAAATCTGACTAACTTTGGCCCTTACCATCAGAGTAAAGTTGTCAGCACACTGGTTCTAGGGGCACATCATGCCACGAACAAAAGAAATTCCTGAAGACCTCTGGATAAAAGTTGTTGATGCCTATCAGTCTGGAAAGGGTTACAAAGCCATTTCTAAGGCTCTGGATCTCCATAGTCAGAGCCATATTGTCCAAATGGAGAAAGTTTGGGACAGTAGTGAATCTTCCCAGGAGTGGCCGTCCTGCTAAAATCTCTCCAAGAGCAAGGCGTAAAATCGTCCAGGAAGTCACAAGGAACCCTAGAACAACATCCAGGGATCTGTAGGCCTCTCTCGCCTCTGCTAAGGTCAGTGTTCATGACTCCACCATCAGAAAGACACTTGGCAAAAACATGAATGCTCGCCTCAAGTTTGCCAAAAAGCACCTGGATGATCCTCAAGAGTTCTGGAACAATGTTCTATGGACAGATGAGTCAAAAGTGGAACTTTCTGGCCGACATGGGCCCCGTTATGTCTGGCGAAAACCAAACACTGCATTCCACAGTAAGAAACTTATACCAACGGTCAAGCATAATGGTGGTAGTGTCATGGTTTGGGGATGCTTTGCTGCATCAGGACCTGGACGCCTTGCTATCATTGAAGGAACCATGAATTCTGCTCTGTATCAGAGAATTCTACAGGAGAATGTCAGGCCATCCGTCCGTGAGCTGAAGCTGAAGCGCAGCTGGGTCATGCAGCAAGACAATGATCTGAAACACACAAGCAAGTCTACATCAGAATGGTTGAAGAACAAGAAATTTAAAGTTTTGGAATGGCCTAGTCAAAGTCCAGACCTAAACCCCAATGAGATGTTGTGGCAGGACCTGAAACGAGCAGTTCATGCTCGAAAACCCACAAATGTCACTGAGTTGAAGAAGTTCTGCATGGAGGAGTGGGCCAAAATTCCTCCACGGCGCTGTGAGAGACTAATCAATAGCTACAGGAAGCGTTTAGTTGCAGTTATTGCTGCTAAAGGTGGCGTAGCCAGTTATTGAGTCTAAGGGGGCGATTACTTTTTCACACGGGGGCATTGGGTGTTGCATAACCTTCTTTAATAAATAAATGAAATATGTATCAAAGTTTTGTGTTATTTTTTCATTCAGGGTTCCTTTTATCAAATATTAGGTTTTGGTTGAAGATCTGATAACATTCAGTGTCAAAAATATGCAAAAATGCAGAAAATCAGACGGGCCACTTTTTCACGGCACTGTATGTGTGTATATATTGTAAAATGATTGCGCCACTCACGGTTCGTTGCCCCTTTAAAAATTGACCCAGCACACAAGAAATGGATTTTTAAGCGCTGGTGCGCTATTTTTAATAAACACAAAAATAAACAAAATACAAAACAAACACCTAGCTCTTTACGAGCACTAACTAAACAAACAGGAACACCCTGACTACGAGTGGGACAGCTAAGCTGTTTCCCCACCAAACAGAAAACAAAACACACCAGTTTAATACACCACACTTTACCTCACGACTGCTGGGAAGCAGAGTACCTCTTTTTGCCTCCTTCTACTCAGCAGCCCTGAGCAAACTAGCTGCCTCTCTTAAATACCCTGCACCTGGTACTAATTTAACAGTGGCTACCAGGTGCAGGGGATAATTAATAATCAAACAATTAAATTAAACAATAAAACAATTTAACAAAACAAAAGATGCATTTCCATTTTACTCTTCAGGGAGGTTTTAACCCCCTCCCTGCTGTCTCACTCAACCCGCTGCCTTACAATATATATATATATATATATATATATATATATATATATATATATATATATATATATATATATATATATATATATGGAAGGGTGGTGGGCAATTCACTGACACAGAAGGGAGACAGAAGGTTTATTTGAAAACACCGCACTGGTGCTCAGTTTTATTATTTTAGAAATTTTCTTTTAGCCCGCAGAGGGCGCTGTTGTCCGTGGCCTGAGTACCGGCAACGGTAAACAGGACCACAGAAATACCAATACTGGTAAACAGATAAAAGCTGCCACACTCACAGGTGCTCAAAATAATAATGAAAACAAAAGGCGAAATGAAAAGGGAAAATAAAACATAGTTATAAAACTACAAAATAAAGGTGCTGCTTACGCAGTGCCCCCACTGCCGCTAAGGTGGTCAGCTCGGGATCTCCATCCTACACTGTTATCCACTATATATTGGGGTGGCCAAGGTTCCCCTATCACTACACACGTCCCCTCGGGTACGTAACAATATAGTTTAACAAATGATTTACTTATTGCTGGCTTTCTTCCTCAGCCGTGCTTGCCTGTTTTGGACCACTGGTGTTCCTGCCTGGTCTATGTTTACACTGGTCATCTCAGCCAGCGTCTCTGTGTATTCCCAATCATGGCCACCCGAATGCATAACCAAGCACAGTACTTATGGGCCGAGCAATCCACCAAGGCCTGCCTCACAGCCACTCAGAGAGAGGGAAAGCAAACACATCCTCTTCCCCACCTCTCCGTGTCACTGCCATGACTGACAGGTGGATCTACGAGGCTGCTGCCACCTTCCTGCAGTACCACGCATGCGCCAGATAGTCAGCACAGACCCCCCATTACAATATACATACGCACACACACAAACAATTATGATCATGATTTATTATGAAACAATCGTCAAACATAAAAAAATGGTTTATTGTTGTGTATTATTAGATGTATTTCTTGAAGCGTTAGATGTAATACTTATGGTAATTCAACGAACAAAAACAAAAACAGAACTGGAACTCTGAACTTTACACCCTTCTCTTAAACTATGGGGCTTCTCATTCTTCTTCAAGGATCTAGCAGGCCCTTGTGCTGATTTCTGCTGTCACCTTGTCTTTATTTGACACTACAAACATGTAGCAGAAAAAAATATTGGAGTAGTTTGGAGAGTACTTTTATAAACTGACTATGCGCTAATGTAATTATAATGACACGCAAACAGTATGCTAACTGGAACAGTTCAATAGAGAAATGCTGAAACTCAGTGTCTCTTGGTCATGTAGCCCTCCTGATTCCCCCCGGTTAGGAGACTCCGGACTACATTTTCCCCTGCCGGCAGTTAACATGGAAACTACGCTGAATTCTAGCACTTGTGTACCTTCCATCAACGATTTCACCCCGTGCTTCACCACTAATATATATATATATATATATATAGTACTGTGCAAAAGTTTTAGGCAGGTGTGAAAAAATGCTGTAAAGTAAGAATGCTTTCAAAAATAGACATGTTAATAGATTATATTTATCAATTAACTAAATGCAAAGTGAGTGAACAGAAGAAAAATCTAAATCAAATCCATATTTGGTGTGACAACCCTTTGCCTTCAAAACAGCATCAATTCTTCTAGGTACACTTGCACAAAGTCAGGGATTTTGTAGGCATATAGTCAGGTGTATGATTAAACAATTATACCAAACAGGTGCTAATGATCATCAATTCAATATGTAGGTTGAAACACAATCATTAACTGAAACAGAAACAGCTGTGTAGGAGGAATAAAACTGGGTGAGGAACAGCCAAACTCAGCTGACAAGGTGAGGTTGCTGAAGACAGTTTACTGTCAAAGTCATACACCATGGCAAGACTGAGCACAGCAACAAGACACAAGGTAGTTATACTGCATCAGCAAGGTCTCTCCCAGGCAGAAATTTCAAGGCAGACAGGGGTTTCCAGATGTGCTGTCCAAGCTCTTTTGAAGAAGCACAAAGAAACGAACAGCGTTGAGGACCGTGAGCGCAGTGGTCGGCCAAGGAAACTTACTGCAGCAGATGAAAGACACATCATGCTTACTTCCCTTCGCAATCGGAAGACGTCCAGCAGTGCCATCAGCTCAGAACTGGCAGAAAACAGTGGGACCCTGGTACACCCATCTACTGTCCGGAGAAGTCTGGTCAGAAGTGGCCTTCATGGAAGACTTGCGGCCAAAAAGCCATCCTCCGACATGGAAACAAGGCCAAGCGAATCAACTATGCACGAAAACACAGGAACTGGGGTGCAGGAAAATGGCAGCAGGTGCTCTGGACTGATGAGTCAAAATTTGAAATATTTGGCTATAGCAGAAGGCAGTTTGTTAAGCCGAAGGGCTGGAGGCGTACGAATGAGTGTCTGCAGGCAACAGTGAAGCATGGTGGAGGTTCCTTGCAAGTTTGGGGCTGCATTTCTGCAAATGGAGTTGGGGATTTGGTCAGAATTAATGGTCTCCTCAATGCTGAGAAGTATAGGCAGATACTTATCCATCATGCAATACCATCAGGGAGGCATCTGATTGGCCCCAAATTTATTCTGCAGCATGACAATGACCCTAAACATACAGCGAAAGTCATTAAGAACTATCTTCAGCGTAAAGAAGAACAAGGAGTCCTGGAAGTGATGGTATGGCCCCCACAGAGCCCTGATCTCAACATCATCGAGTCTGTCTGGGATTACATGAAGAGAGAGAAGCAACTGAGGCTGCCTAAATCCACAGAAGAACTGTGGTTAGTTCTCCAAGATGTTTGGGCCAACCTACCTGCCGAGTTCCTTCAAAACTGTGTGCAAGTGTACCTAGAAGAATTGATGCTTGATGCTGTTTTGAAGGCAAAGGGTGGTCACACCAAATATGGATTTGATTTAGATTTTTCTTCTGTTCACTCACTTTGCATTTAGTTAATTGATAAATATAATCTATTAACACGTCTATTTTTGAAAGCATTCTTACTTTACAGCATTTTTTCACACCTGCCTAAAACTTTTGCACAGTACTGTGTGTATATATATATATATATATATATATATATATATATATATATATATATATATATATATATATATATATATACAGTTGTAGTCAAACGTTTACATGCCCCAATGGAAATTTATAATTTCTAGAAATTTCTCAAAAACAAATAATTATAGGAAAAATCTTTGCTTTTGTGGATGAGGAAACAAAGTTACAAGAAATAGATGTCTACAATCATTTATTTCAGCAATTTTTTTGCAAAACTCTAAAAATGCTAATCACACGTACAGTCTCATGGTGTCCGTTTCTACATTCATACTGTGTGCGGCCAAAACAGCTGTTTGATTGGTAGCATCTCCAATCATTCATACTGCTTATGAGAAATGTGTGTGCTGCCACATACACTGTTTCTACATTCATACTGTGTGCGGCCAAAACAGCTGTTTGATTGGTAGCATCTCCAATCATTCATACTGCTTATGAGAAATGTGTGTGCTGCCACATACACTGTAGAAAGCGGTGTTGGCTTCTATGTACACTGTAGAAAGCAGTGTTGGCTTCTATGTACACTGTAGAAAGCAGTGTTGGCCCGCCCGCAAATATTTTAAATATAAAGCATGTAAACAGAAATTCAGTGGTGTTGATATCTGTCTTGATTATGTTATCAAAAACAGACTTTCCCCACAAAATATAAAAGAAATATCCGGCTTTCTAGCATCCCTGGAGAGAAGTAAGGGGCCAAAACATGCTCCCCACCAATGACGCCTTTGAATAAGACAGAAGTCTTTTAGTCTTATTTGATCGCTGGTCCAACCTTTTAACAGTACAGTTAACAGACTGTGTCTACATCTTGTAAATGCAATAAGTATTCTTGTTCTTGGATGGCATTTTGTTTATTACCTTTTTTCATTCTTGTCTGTTCTTGTTCACACAGGTACCGTTGCTGCCTTTCCTCCCAGTATTCAGTATGTTCGTAAATGTATACCTCATGGTGCAGTTGGGCAAGGGTACATGGATACGATTTGCTATTTGGATGGTACTCGGTATGTTTAAATACTTAATAATATTGCACTTTTATATTTATATTTGATTAGTGAGAAAAGGTTAAATTATCTATATTATTGGGCATAAACTATTAACATTTTCCTCAAATGCAGTTCATTTTAGTTGGGATCGTTAATGTATGTTTACAAGTGTTCAGTGGCTACCTATAAACAAGTTGAGAGTACATTTCTCACTCACTCTGCTTTGTCAGGGCCGCAAGCGAAACGAGTCAAGTATGTCGTATAGAGAGCCAGAGAAAGTACACTCAACTTCATTAGAGCTAGCCACAAAACACTTCTAAATACCAAAAGGCATTAAATGGAAATAAAAAATAGACAAACCCTTGATATGAATGCACTTAATCTGTTTATATAGAACCTGTTGACACTCTGCTTATAGGTTTAAATTGTGACATGACTTAGAAATGATCTAAACTGTGGTGGATACTAATACAGACAATCTTTATAATAGTCCAGCTGGTGTTTTCCTTCAAGGCTGATTTATTGACCTATTTATTAACATTTCTACATATACAAATACATTGGAATAGTCAACAAAAAAACATTTGAGGGTTCCACGATTTGGATCCATCACTGTTCAGATTATTAAAGTAGACCCCAGTGTCAGAATCATAACTGCAAGTTTTTAAGATATAGACAAAAAGAACAATGCAATATTTGCAACCATATGTTGACAAGTATAATGGTTTTCCTGAATTTGTCAGGTTTCACAGATTTCAAAGTTAACATTACTCATTATTTTCGGTATTTTAGTATAGTAGCAGCATTTCTTTGCTCCTCCAGTACATTTCTCTGTAAATGTGAAATCAGGAGGCCGTTGTTTTTGTTGTTGGGTTTTTGTTGGTGGTATCTTTAAAGGCAACCTTGTGTGATGGAGTTTATTTTTATTAACGTTCAGTTCAGCTTTTTGTTTTCTGACGTCTGAATGATAATGACTGTTAAGCTGTGCAGCTCATTAGAATTGTTTGCTCTTATGATTATTATTATATATAGTAATATTAAAGACTTGTTTGTGAACTTTATTGATTTAAGATTCACTCACCGCAAGTCACAAAGTTTAACTTCCTAAATGTAAGAAAACAGTAAATGAATCACTTATAATAATTCAAGTAGGCATTGCTAAACAAGTAGTAAGCCTGGGCAGACAGACGCTGTGAGGGGGCTTGCAGTTGCTTCAGCACTGAATGCATTCTCATAGTACCACAATGGACTAAAGTTAAGGGGTTAAAAACAGGCAAAGATTTACTCTTAAACTTTTTTTTCTAGGCTTCTGTATCTACTTTGGATATGGAATCAGACATAGCACAGAGGCTGTGTTGGCTCAATCAGGCACAGAGGTCATGAGGAATGGATACAAACAAACCCAAGTGTTCAATGGTGACACAATGGCACCCGAAAAGGAAGCATTTCTGGATGATGAAGAATCAGATGCAAGGAATCCATGGAACACGGAGGAAGGTGACCCCTAAAGACAGAGACAACGTCAACAACGTCAACAACGTCCTCCACACCCGGCCTCTGCTCTAGCTGATTTTGACATTGAGGAAGAAAACGGGAACACAGGAAAATAAATCCTGCCAGCCAATCCTTACTGACAACCATGGGGAGAAATCATGCTGTAGTGTTTGCAAACTTCTGTGTGCCAATGGCTCTTTCAATGCTGCTATACTTTAGTGGATACAATCCTGAACTTCAAAGATTTACAGCGTATACAGCTTTTGGCCAGTGCTGTTACAAAAACCTGTTCCTTTTTTGTTTGAATAGAAGAGCACTTAAGAACATCTCATTTTTCTATACAAGAATCCACTGAGGCCTACCAAAGGAAGCTCTTATATTTATTAGCAAGGGCTAAACTCGTGTGCAGCAGCTATTTCTTTTTATTTGATGTTGGCTGTATTGTCCAGCTTGTTACGAACACAAAATGTATCTAATGTAGTTTTTGTTTAACCGATTGAATTGGTGGTTAATAGCGGTCTGGTAGGTGTGTTTCTTAAAATATTATTGCAGCTCTAAGGCTGAATTTAGAGGGTGACAGGGTTCACTTTTCAAAATGAGGGTCTGGGCCCCTGGCAACATTTTGGTAAACAGTTACTTACAGGTAAGTGGACGGTAAATGTGTTCTGTAAGTTAGGTTTATTCACAGTTACTAATATAACGTTTGTATTTCAATGGGGATTCAAACGATTCACACTGCATACATGATATTGTACAAATATCCACAAGCCGTATAATAAGTTTAACTTAATAGTAAGGAATCAAAAGCAACATATTATAAACACTGAAACATCAAACAAAATAAGGCAAATACATTTGTTATCATATTATATACAGTCTAACCACTATAATGAACCCTTCTTGTAACAAACCACCTTTTTTAATGATCCAAGCAGTAAGAACTGTTTTTTTCAATGGAAATTAGCCCTATTAGAACAATCACTTTTACAAAATCTACCGGATAAAAGCGATCTTGGTAGTGAATGACACTGAACTTTCTCCAGTGTGAATGTGTTATTCTCTCAGTGAAAACAAAGACCTTGGTAGGCTAATTCGAAGATAAAGCTGATTCATAGGTAACATAGTGTAGTGCGAATCATGTGTGATGTATGCAACTGTTGCCATCTTCACACAAACTGCAACCATGGCAACAGGTGTGACGTGGTAACAAGATTGAAACAGCATGCATAGAGAAAAGCACAAAAAATATGAAGTAAAAATATGTACGCTGGATATGTTTTTCAAGAGAAAGGGCAGGTAATTACTGTATTTAGCATGTAAGTGTACTTTTTATTTTTTTCATTTCTTTACTGTTTTCTTTTAAATATAGAGTTTAAATGTGAAGTTGTCTTGAACGAACTACTGTATAAAGATGTTCAATTCGATTTGGGCATTTCTTCATTATTCTGATACAGCAAATTGCCAAACCCTATTATAGTGAACAACCTGATATAATTTCTCCAGGTCACAGGGGGGTTCATTATAATGAAGTTAGACTGTACTACATATGGATTTTATTTTTATAAGCTTTTACTATGAATCCTTAACTCTTTTCTGTTGGACAATATGTATGTATTAACTTTTTAACTTTTTTTATTTTATAAACATTTCCCAAGGTTTTTGAAGATTTATATGTAAAAATAATTTTAAAAAGAAAATCCCAAACAAACAACCACTTGTTTAGATAAGAATGTGCATACATTTGACAAATATAGACCAGTGTTAACTGTAATTTTTCTTTGTGCACCTGTACAACCGGTACATTTATTTTTAGGGACAGTCAAAATGAAACCACATGTCTTATGTTTATTATGATACTCGGCCCTTACATTTGCTGACATACAGTATATTTACACAGAGATCTTGTATACTGTGCTAACTTTCTTTGAGGTTTACTGATCGATCAGCTGAATTCATGAAGTTTAAAAAACAAACTAACATACAGAGCTGTATATTTTACTGCCTGTTACCAGAGTCCCTATGATATGCCCCTTCTGACTGGAAAAGTGATAAAAATAGCCTTTAACTGTGTTGCACTGGAATAATAGCTGTTCATTTCATATACTGATTTGGAAGATGCAGTGTGGCAGTTTTATATGAAGCAATATATTTAGACAAAGTATTCACTGATGCCTTCGTGTGAAGGAAATGCTTTTCTACTTCACTGAGCTTCTTACAGTGTAACTCAAGAGTTTATAATTGAGTGATCAAATATATGGATGGATCGTAGGGCTTGCTGACTTATTTGTGCCTCAATGTGTGAGCACAACCTGCTGTATGCTGTGAATGTGCTTTACTGCATTATAGTACTTTAGAAATGTATAAATGTGCTTTACTCTTTTGTACACCTTTGATGTTGAGTAGAAACTAATGGCAGAACGTGTGTTGACCCTTAGCATTCACAGATCCCAGTGTAACTCTTATTTATGTTAGATTTTAATGGATGTGGATTTTCTTTTCAGCTTTTAGTGGTTCATTCCCTTGTCACTGATTCCCTCAACTATGGGTTTCTCTGGTCTCCATTGAGAGTCCATCCACATTATTTACCTGGACATTTTGGACCAGAACTACAGTTGAGAATCACCTTGCATTTAAGATGATGTCATTTGTTTCTGTGAAATAACAAACAATTACAATCCACAGTCAGCAGGTAGAACCATGTACTATATAAAAAAAATAGGATGAAATTTATACAGATCATTTAAAGTAAATACAAATGCATTAATATTAATAAAATTAAAGCTGTCTAAACCACAGAGAAACAAGTCTCACCTGATTGCCAGAGACAAAATGTTTCTTGAAACATGTTTCTCAAAGTTTCCTTGTTTCTGAAAACATGAATGTACAGTGTGTGCTGGGTTGTATACTCTGTCAGATTCATGGCTGTTTTTTCTTTCACAGCATGGCCCACTGTCTGGCTGCCAGTAGAGGTCACTGTGGTACAAAGCTGATATCTGTTTGAGGAGAAGGAATTGATAACAGGGAAATAATAATAATTCAATCATAAAATCTTGTACATAATTAAGTAATTAATTAATCAATCCATAAATATTTATATTAAGTGGTATGCAGATGTGTGCACAATGTATTCTCCTGGACCATCTCAAATGTAATATGATAACGTGTATATGAAGTTCATTTGAATTCGTTTCCTGCATTACTGTTACCTTGGTCTCAATCAATTTAACGTGTAATGGTGTGACATCACTTGCACCTAATCTTTTTGTGCTTCTGTAAATAAAACGGCTATTTAAAAAAGCTTTGAAAATTGCTGGCTTTTTTTGTTTCTTTCCAACTGAAAAAATACAGTATGACGTAGATATATATGACTTCCTTTGAATGTAACATCCCTGGAGCTTAATTTGATACACATTTGTAGAAGTCATGTAGAACTGTAAATTCTGCAACAGGGGTGTCCACTCCAGGTTTAACAGGTAAAATTTGATAATTAACTACTTTTAGGGTCTAAATGGAGGTGAATTGGTTCAATCAAACAATTTAGAACAGGGTTGGAACAACGACCAGGACTGGAAGAGCCAACTTTGGCCACCCCTGTTCTGAATTGACTCAAAATGTTATGAAGCCGGACTGCAAAAAAGAATAGCATCAAACTGTTCTTTTGTGTGTTTTTTTGCTTTGTTTTGTTTTTTTTCATCACAGACAACATTAGTGAACGTTAGGTTATTATCATAACCCTAGTTCCATGATCCTCCTACAATAAAAGTCCCCACTCACCAGTCGTATTCCAGGAAAGATAAAACATCATATCACAGGTTATACTTTTTACTTGTAGATTATTATGTGAAGCTCCGTGTGAGAACTTGCTCTTACGTTATCTGATTTGTTTTAATTAAAAAAAAAAAACAATATACATAATACATGTACCCAATTCAAAATCTACAATACAAAACAATATATACAATAAAAACAAAGGTGTAAGGGTGGGTATGGGAAGGGAAGGATATAGTTACAGAAGGTGTGGTTTAATTCCATGCTGGAGGTTTTTAAGGAATATATCATTACCAGTGTCATTCATATGGACACCCCCCCCCCCCTAAAAAGCCCAACCTGATCATAATTAATTTCAGGATGCCGAACTGAATCCCCCCCTAAACCCCTTACAAAATCCGAAATTGTTCGTGCTTTGTTTATTTTTGGAGATGACCTTACATCTTTCCAAAGACATCGCTGGGTGATGCACGAGCAAATCATTTTTGTATTTGAAAATAGCTCATGCAAATTTGTTAAAATTTTTTTTCATTTTTCTAACTAATTACACACTTTTCAATTTACCCAAATCATTGCCTCCAGTGTGAATCACCAGGAAATCAGGTTTGGAAGAATGGGAATTAAAAAATAAATCATAAATCAAAACTAAACAAAAAATGCCACCTAAGACCCCTCCTTCCGAACCAGCAGACAGAGGAGTTTGGCAGCTGCAGGTCCAGCCCGAGCCTTTGTCTGGCACGGCGTTCCCCCCAGTGCACAAAACTGTGCCCAACAATCCAGATTGATGTTTCTGCAAATAAATAACAAGGTGTTATTTACAGTAGGTTGATTGCAACAATTACATACTAAAACAAAACACAGCACACTTATTAGGGAAAGTGTACTTATTGCATGAAACCAACAGTAAGTTCAGTAAAATGCACAAATGTGTATTTTATGCTTATCATTTGTTAAATTTACAACACAGAATGTAGTCAGAATCAGATAAATTGGCTGCAGTAACATCTTTTACACATATATAGGGGTTATTCATTTAACACAGAGACTTGTTTACTTACACATTATGCATGTATTTATTTCTCTTTCACTGTATTATTTGTACGAAGAAAACCTAATATAAATATCCACGGCGATTACAAATTTAAAATGACAACTGTGGTGAGAGTTTGTCACGTCTTTGTAAACTGGGAATTCAACTTAACACCTATTATTAAATAATAGATCATATGTCGTATTAGAAACTGTTATTATATTTTATTACACTGTTATTACACTATTACATTTTAAACACAAATATAATTGCACATAAAAATAAATCACACGACAAATGATAAATTATTTCTGCTTATATCATAACCCATATACAAAATAATGCATGTATTGTATGTATTTCTCTTTCACTAATATTTGCAAATATATTGCAAGTACATGTACGAAGAACACCTATAATATAAAGTAGCCAGCGATTAAATGTGATCTTTGTAAACTACGTAGCCTAAAGTTAAACTATTACTAAATAATAATAATATGAAAAACATGTTATTAATATTACAACAACGTGTTCTCGATTTCTACCACATGTAATGTAGCTTTTAATAAAGACCCTGACAAAAGTTTTAAGAGTAAAACAATTTACTAGACACATTGGAAAGATTGCAATAACAGTCTTGTAGGGTTGGTCGAGTGATCATTATGGTGTAGGGCAGAACGGCACAGAAAGGTAGACAGACAAGTTGAGTTGATAGAGGATTGTTCAAGCTTTATTTGAAATAAAGTGGCCAAGTGCAGCAAACAAACTCCACCAAAAATAAATAAATAACTTATTTTGTTTTCTTTAACACAAAAAAAAAACTAGTTAAACAAACCAAACTTCCTTTAGCAGGCTAAAAACTATTACCTCCAGCATTATACGCTGTACCTGATACCACCTATCCCTCTCCTCTCTCTCTCCAACTGAATCACCCATCTGTAACTCCTCCCCTGGGACTCAACCAAGATTACTAAACCCCATTCATAAGTTAACATACAAAATATACTTTATCATTAATATCAATAACTAGTATAAACATTAAAATTCATATGGAAATTATTGCCCAAACCCATAACTGAATAGCATGTGGCTTAGTTTATATAATAACTACTCCCCCCTACTACTACTGGGTGCATCCAAGGGTCCGGCTATTAACAGCAATATGGTAAGTAAAACTCAGAGTGCCCGCATTACATCACTTTTGGTAACCCGAAGTTATATTACTCTCTATCCACAAAATGGCGCCTTCTATCTCCACCCTCATGCTGAATGGTAAGTATTTCTAATCTTTTTTCTTTAAGTTACTTTTTATTAAAATATAGTTAATTTTAATTTTAAACTCCACAACAATCCTCCGTGCAACGAACAGCAAGATAGTATATGCAAATATACATTTATTTAATCTTTGAGCGTGCTAATGCTGATCGCGACGGCAATGGAAAAATGTGCACCTTTTCCGTTTGCTGGGAGATTAAAACTGCATTCAGCACGCATTATTTATTTATGTTTTTAACTTAACCTTGCCATTTTGTCCTGTTTTTTTCATTTTTTTTAATTATTATTATTACCCTGTGTATCACGGCCCTTCACCATACAAAGGCAAGTACTTTTTTTTTTTTTTTTTCACCACACAATACAATACATTAGTACAGAATGAAACCATGCTGTCCCCGTCTCAACAACGGTGTTTGTTTCTTTTATCGTTGCCAGGTTATAACAAATAGTCCAAGTTCAATCCAGTTGTAAATAAATATTTCAGCATCCCAATATCATTCCATACACAGTTCACATGGGACGGACGCGGCACCGTCACAAGTCTGTTCACATACAGAAAATATCAACGGCTTAACCTTGCCTTTAAGTTCTAAGATGAGCATGTATAGAAAAGCTCAAAAAGGCAAATGCTAACTTATTTCCCAACTAACTTATTTCCTGTGACACCGGTAAGGTCTCTCTCGAACTGTGATACAAGGTTAGTTCTGCCGGGCACATCAGAAAAATAACCCTGAACTCTCCAATTAACTCACACAGATCTCGTTTCTGATCTGTTTCCCCATCGGACTGCTCAGAGTGCTAGGGGCCTCTATACAGGGTCCAAAATCATCCTCTACTTCGCCTGGGGCTATAAATAAGGCTTCCCTTGCCTGCCAGGGCTTTAATAAATTGACATGGTAAATTTATCGCTCATTGCAGCAATCGCGCTGCCGAATTTCGTAATTCACTTTCCCTATACCCTGAATCATACGGCCCCTGCCCTGCCATTTAGCACACAGTTATTTGGTGACGTGGGAAGAAGCAACAGAGGGGCAACCGGAGGAGCATCAAGATGGTCAAGTAGTAAACTGGGTTTGTGGTGGGAGAGCGTAGAATAGATATTGTCGATTTTGTTCTGAAACAAAGAGGAGAAATCATGACAGGTAACAGAGGAGGATGAACAGGAGATGGATCTGTCGGTGGCTGGATGTAGGATTTGGTCAATGGTCTTAAAGAGAACATTGGGTTTACCGTGTCCCGTAGTTATGATTTCAGAGAAGTATTTCACCCTGGCCGCGGCAAGCGCACCCCTGCAGCTCACGAAATGGTCGGTCCAGATCTCTATGTGAACCGTTAGTCCTCCACTTCTGGTTATAAGCGGGGCAACAGTGTCGATGATATGAGTGAGGGTGGTGTTGTAGAGGGTCACCGCATCATCAACTGAGGACTGGAGAGTACCAGTTAGAGGGGATGGAGAGACACATTCTGAGAGTTTCAGAGGATTCAGCAGATTCTTGGGACAGAAGGAGATAACAGTATCAGTAGCGGAGGAAGGAGCAGGGAGATTAATATTAGCAGTGATTATGAAATGGTCAGAGAGAGAGAGATATCTGAGATGGAGAGATTGGAGATATCAAGGCCCCTGGTGATGAGCAGATCCAGGGCTTGTCCTCGGGTGTGAGTGGGGACGTTGACAGATTGAGAAAGTCCAAGACAGTTAGAATCGTGTTGAAGTCGGTCACTAAGGGGGAGGAAGGCAAGTCAACATGAATGTTGAAGTCACCTAGGAGTAGAATTTTGTCAGTAGAAGTGCAGACGAGGGAGAGGAATTCTGAAAACTTGGCAATAAAAGCAGAGTTGCTCTTAGGTGGACAGTAGATAACAACAACAAGGTTGAGGGATGGGAGAGGGGAGCTTGATGGCGAAATGCTCAAATGAAGAAAAGGCAGGCAAAGAATGAACTGAGGAAGCGAGCACAGAATTTGCAGTAACAGCAGTGCCCCCGCCTCGGCCAGTGAGGCGAGGTTTGTCAAAGAGGGAATAGCCCTTTGGGGTGGCTAGATGCAGCGAGTGCATGTCATTTACAGAGTGCCAGGTTTCAGCTAGACAGAGTAGATCAAGATTGGTATCAGTTATAAGTTCGCTGAGAAGCAGAGATTTGTTAGTCAGAGAGCGACAATTGAAACAGGAGATTTTCAAGTTTGTAGCAGGCAGCGTAAGGGGAAAAGGAGTTAATAAGGGTATGTGAAGCAGGTACTTACCAGTGTTCATTCTGGGAGTGGAGAATGAGTGAGCCCTCTTTGTCCAGGGGATCCAGACTGTAGGCACAATTGCCTGGAACTAATAACTATTTCTGATATAAGTAAATATCTGAACTAATCTTTTGGATTCATTCTTGAACACGCAGGATGCAGTGCAGTGTGTAGACTTTTTGGGTGGAGAAATTCCTGAAACATCCTACACAAAGGAGGGGGGGTTAATGAGCTGAGAATCGGGGGACTTTAGCTGAACCTAACACCAAGGGTCTCTACAAATCATAAATAGATTGGGGCCTGAGATAAGAATTTATTGAGGAAGCAAAAGTCGGAGATGACCGAAGGAAGTCAGAAATTAGATAATGAAGTCATCCCATGCAGGGTGAGTCAATCATAGTCCAAAAACAACGGAAGACAGTTGTAGGGGAAATTTCTAGGTCTTTGTGCGAAAATCCTGTAAGAACTGGCAACTTGCAGCAAGAACTTTGAATTGGTTCTGAATTGGTGTTTCTGACCTGGTTTCTGAACCTAATCTGGCTCATAAGAGAAGATAGCATTAAGCTTATACCTCTTGACTGCAAGAAGATTCTGCACCCTGCAATAAACGAACGTCAAAGAAAGCTCCGTGTTCAGGACTCCTGCTAATAGGAAAAGAGACGTCTGCGAGTCAGTTTATCTTCACGTCAAAACAAACCATTCCCGGTGTTCTGACAATCTGAGCTACCCGCTCAGGATGAACTACCCAGTAGCTCAGATTGTCAGACTAGTCTGAAAAACTGCATTACCCTTCAGAATGAGCTACCCTGATTGAAAAAGTATGGCAGAAGTTAATTCAAAATAAACTATACTCTGAGAAGCTTGCAGTCTATAGTGTCTATAAATTTAATTTTTTTGAACAAAATATGCTTGTTTTAAAGGATTTTTAATACTATAAATCAGGTGATGCTTTGCGATGTGTCTGCGAGAAAGACCATGGATGAGAGGGGTGTACTATCTCATGGGGTGCACTTTTTCATGTTACACCGGTTTTGGACAGCCCATACATGCTTTCCTATCTATAGTTAATAGCAATATTGACCATATTTGATACCTGTACAAAGTTATAAGCTAATATATTATAACTTACCAAAAATGGTAGCTCGGATTTATGGGCGTGTATTGAAGAGGGAGGAAGTAAAGTCAAAAACATATCAGAGCGCATGCAAATTTTGGGGGCATGCGTACTTTGTGTAGGTAGCTCATCTTGAGCGGTAGCTCAGATTGTCAGAACACCGACTCAGATACAAGCTTCTGTTCCCTTTCAAGTCGAAAATAACCATCAAGTATGGGATACTGCCGTCAGGCAGTAGCGATTGGCTGAGCTTTTATAGCAAAGCTGCCGATAGGCCTCTGCGCGAGCTGCCACGTAAGCCCGCCCCCTTGGGAGCTTACTATACGCAGCACGCAGAGACTCACTTCCTCTTTTGTCTTCAGCATTGGTAGCGGTAGGTCATTAGAGCTCGTAACTGTTGTACTCGATAAGCTTAAGCTTGAGAAGCTGGTTTTTGCCCCATCTCTGGGTTTATTCAGTTACTTTTGGTATTGATAAGGATTATATAATTGTTAAGGATTATATAATGTTATAGTTGAGGAGGACAGTGTGGAAACTGACCTGGCATCCCAGCACTCTGAGCAAGACACTGACTCGGAGGCGCTGGACACCAGTGATCCCTTGTGGTCATTGGTGGAGCGAGCAACTCGTCACCTGGGAATTGAGTGGCCAGCAGTGGAATTACCTCGGCGGTCGCTGTTTGAGTCGCCATCGGTACGGTCTCCACTGCCCAGGACGCTCCCAGCCTTCCCTGATTTCATTAAGGAGGTACAGTCCACCTGGGGGCCCCTGCTTCTTCACCGGCAACCGCGGAAGGCCTCGCGTTTGCCATGCAGGGAGCGAGTGAGGCTGGGCTGGCGTCCTTTCCGCCGGTCGATGCTGCTTTTGCAGCCCTGGTTAAGACTCCGACACTTTTGGGTCTGGTTAAGGACCCTGCATGTCCTAACAAGCAGTGCAGGACCACTGAGATCCATTTAAAGAAGGGCTACTTAGTGGCTACAGAGGCAGTTAGGTTGTCCAACGTGGCCAGCCTCCTTTCAGTTTACCAAGCGTCGCTGGTGAAGGATCTCCCAGAGCACCCATCGGCGTCTCTGAGGGCGGAATTGGCGCTGGTCACACAACTCCTAGTCAAAATAGCCCAGTTGAACGCACGGGCTAAAGGCAGGAGTATTGCTTCCCTGGCTCTCGCAGGCGAGAGTTCAAGAGCCTGACAAGGCCCCCTTGTTAGATGCTCCTATTACGCCGGGGCACACGTTTGGCCCAGCGGTTGAGGAGATGCTGCAACACTCTGTTAAGGCCCGGGAGGCATCTCAGCAAATGGCTAAGATGTGGCCGCATAAGCCTTTCCAGCCAAGGCGCCAACAGGAGCACCAGTGGCGTAGAGCACCACCGCAGCACCAGCCACGGCCAGGGGGTACTAAGACCTCTCCCTCAAGCACAGCAGCGCGCGGTCAACCTCCATTTTCAAGACCGCAGCGCGGAGGGTGGCGCCCTAGAGGTGATGGCAGGCCACGCCCTCGGGGCTCTGGCCAGGCCCCTCGTGAACGAGCCCAGCCTAAACAGCCCTGAGAACACCAGGCAGCTGTTAACCCGCCCCTACACTGTCTCCCAGCTCCAGTTCTGGCAACAATGCACCAACGACATCTGGGTGCACAAAACTATATCCACCGGGTACACCTTCAGTTCCAGTTAAAACCTCCCCCCTTCCGGGGAGTGGTTATAACTGCAGTAAAGGACTCGGTTCAGTCCTCAGCTCTGAATGTGGAAATACAGGCATTGCTCAGCAAGCGTGCCATTCAACAAGTAGACCCTGCTCTGATCGACCAGGGGTTCTATTCCAAATACTTCCTGGTGCCCAAGAAGGACGGCGGGCTCTGTCCTATTTTAGATCTGCGAGTACTGAACAAATACCTGCGGGTGTTATCATTCAGGATGCTTACGCACAGGCACATCATTCAGTCAGTCCGACAACGGCGACTGGTTCACCACCGTGGACCTGACAGATGCGTACTTTCACGTTCCCATCTGCCCGGGTCACAGAAAGTATCTGCGTTTCGCATTTCAGAGCAGGGTATACGAGTTTTGTGTCCTTCCATTCGGCCTGTCACTAGCTCCTCAAACCTTTTCAAAATGTATGGATGCCATTCTAGCTCCCTTGCGGGCTCAAGGTGTCCGACTGCTGAATTATCTGGACGACTGGCTCGTCTGCGCGCAGTCGAAGGAGCAGGTGGCACAGCACACAGTGATGATTACAGACCATCTTCAGCGGCTAGGTCTGAAGATCAATTCAGAAAAGAGCCGCCTAGTGCCGAGCCAACAGACCGAATTCTTGGGTCTGCATCTGGACTCAGTGTCCATGGAAGCGACCCTGTCGACACAAAGAGTTGCCTCGATGGAGCGGTGTCTCTCCCTATTCAGGTTGAGACAAACAGTCAGCATGGAGCTGTGTCAGCGCATGCTGGGGTTGATGGCTGCTGCCTCGCAAGCCCTTCCCTTGGGCTTATTACACCAGAGACCTCTGCAGGCCTGGTTCAATGCCTTCACGTTGCATCCGTGGAGAGACAAACACCGCAGGTTGACGTGCGCTTGGGTCCCATCTTCCTAAGGGAAGTTATCACGACCGACGCTTCCAACCAAGGTTGGGGAGCAGTCTGGAACGGTGCAGGGACCCGCGGAGTGTGGTCAGGACCCTGGAGGTCAGCCCACATCAATGCTCTGGAGCTCAGAGCGGTGGACCTCGCCCTCCGGCACTTCTTGCCAGTGCTTCTAGGCAAGCATGTGTTAGTGCGGTCAGACAACACCACAGTTGTGGCGTACATCAACCGCCAGGGCGGCTTGCGGTCCCCCGGTCTTCACCGGATGGTAGCACGGATGTTGCTATGGGCACAACCGCGTTTAACCTCTCTGCGTGCAGTTCACCTACCGGGCAGAGTCAATTACGCAGCAGATCTCCTATCCAGAGGAGGCCCTCTTGCCGGCGAATGGTGTCTCCACCCTCAAGTGGTAGAGCGCATCTGGAAATGGTTCGGCACAGCCCAGGTAGATCTCTTTGCTTCGCAAGAGACCACGCACTGCCCCCTATGGTTCTCAGTGAAGCCCCCTAGGAGTCGATGCACTGGCTCACGAATGGCCGCCAGGGCTCCTATATGCGTTTCCACCAATTCCGATGCTCCCCGCCTTCTTAGAGAAGGTCAGGGTAGAGCAAGCGACAGTGATTCTAATCGCTCCTTGGTGGCCTCGGAGAATATGGTTCCCGAGCCTGGTGCAGTTGTTGCACGGTCGGCCGAGGGAGCTCCCTCTGCGAGCGGACCTGTTGTCCCAAGCCCAAGGAGGGCTATGGCACCCGAACCCCAAGCTCATGCAGCTATGGGCTTGGCCCCTGAACGGGAGCGCCTGTCAGCCTTAGGGCTCTCGACGGCGGTGATTTCGACCATTCAGAGTGCTAGAGCACCCTCTACTAGGTCGCAGTATATGTACAAGTGGCAGTTGTTTCAAGGTTGGTGTCTGGCGGAGGGCCATGACCCAATATCCTGCCCTATGGCAGTGATATTACAGTTTCTGCAGAAACTGTTAGATGAGGGGAAATCTCCCTCTACACTTAAAGTGTACTTAGCCGCCATATCGGCTTGCCATGTACGCATTGACGGTTTATCACCAGGTTGCCATTTTCTGGCATCGCAGTTCCTGAAGGGCGCAAGACATTTGCGGCCTCCAAGGACGACCAGTTTACCGTCATGGAGCCTTGACGTGGTGCTGGAAGCCCTTACCAAGGCACCATTCGAGCCTCTCCACAGCGTGGATATGAAGCTCGTGTCTATAAAAACTGCGTTTTTGCTATCAGTGGTATCAGCAAAACGGGTGGGCGAGTTACACGCACTTTCAGTGCATTCATCATGTACTCGTTTCGCAGGAGACGGTTCTAAGGTCTCCATGCGTCCAAATCCTGCCTTTTTACCCAAGGTCATATCCCCGTTTCATATGAACCAACCAGTCGAGTTGATGGCGTTCCATCCTCCTCCTTTTTCTTCCCCAGAGGAAGAACGGTTACACATGCTCTGCCCGTGTGGGCATTGAGATGTTATATTGACCGTACAACGACTGTGAGGCAAACAGAACAATTGTTCATATGCCATGGTTCTAGGACTTTGGGTCAGCCGTTGTCTAAACAACGCCTTTCCCACTGGATAGTGGATGCTATTAAATTAGCTTATGAATCTGCAGGCCTTCCGCCACCATGGCAGTTGAAGGCGCATTCCACTAGGGGTATGGCGACATCCTGGGCCCTCTTTAGGGGGGTGCCGGTGTCTGACATTTGCGCTGCAGCCAGTTGGGCTACACCACATACTTTCATGAGGTTTTACCGGTTTGAACGTACTGGATTCCTCTGATCCACTGTTTGGAGCATCTGTACTACACTCTATGATGCCGCAAGATGCGGACGTATAGAGTGGTTGACAGCATGGTGTTGACTATTCCACCTTAGGACAGGTGTCATTGCGAGCATAGACGCTGAGGCGCAGCTCCGCATATGCGTAGATGTGTTGTCTACGCAGTTGCGTTATGGCGTAAGTCTGTCCTACTGCGAGAATCCTCCCTCGCGATGGCTTGGGTACACTGTTCCCATACTTGATGGTTATTTTCGACTTGAAAGGGAACGATAGGTTACGGATGCAACCCGGTTCCCTGAAAGAGAAAATAACCATCAAGCAGCGTGGTCACTCCAGAAGCCTTCACGGCCTGAAGAGCAAAAGAGGAAGTGAGTCTCTGCGCGCTGCGTATAGTAAGCTCCCAAGGGGGCGGGCTTACGTGGCAGCTCGCGCAGAGGCCTATCGGCAGCTTTGCTATAAAAGCTCAGCCAATCGCTACTGCCTGACGGCAATATCCCATACTTGATGGTTATTTTCTCTTTCAGGGAACCGGGGTTGCATCCGCAACCTATCATTCCCAGTCGTAACCACAGCATAACGAGACTGTGTCTGCCTGCAAGGCGAAGCATTCAAAGAAGAAAACACAAAGTATAACAAGACTGTGTCCGCCTTTGGGGCGAAGTATTCAAAGAAGAAAACACACAGGATGTGTGTGAAACCCCCACTTGGGTTTGAAGAATTGCGGAAACGAAGCGAGAATATAAATACAACGGAAGATTTGATCAGCACACTTTGAGGTCGTCTTCAAGGAACCGTTGAGTATAATTCCCTTACCTTTCCCTTGAGGAACCAGAGTAATTAATGATAATTACAACACATAGAAATTGATAAAATAGTTATCTTAAATTGCACTTTTAACACGCATATGAAAAACCTCAGAGTTTGAACCTTGTTAAAAAGTTACTAAGCTGGTTAACTCATATTGTCATATGAAGTGTTGCAAAAGTATACTTGTGTAATTGTTATATGTCAGCATTAAAATTTTAAAATCAGTTCTGAATCTGATAGGCAGCCAGTGCAAGGCCTCCAAGACAGGAGTGATGTGATCTCTTGAGCGGGACCGAGACAAAATTCTGGCTGCAGAGTTTTGAACAAATTGAATTTTAGTGAGGATGCCATTAGACACCCCAGCAAGCAGGGCGTTACAGTAATCGATCCTGGAAGAATACGTGTTGACTTATGCTGCATTGATATGTATGTGAACTGTTACCTCATGATTATTGTCTAAGTTATTCCTTTCTGTACCTTTATTATTATTATCTAATAAACTGCTACAATATTTTAACCTACCTTGTTGTGGTTGAGGGTGTTTTGTGTGTTCATTGTAATTCCCCGATCTTATACACGTTATTAAATACAATAATATTGATGAGGTCTTAATTAACGTGAATGAATATTCAGATTATTTAACAGATAACTAATAGATTGTCTGTGTTTAGTCGGTGATCTAATATGGTAATGGTCATATAGTATTCATTCAGGTTGATTAACGCACGTTAATTTGAACTATATTAATTATACAAGTAAGTGTTTAAATTAATTATTAAACAAACTAACATAATTAGTCCCACAAGGCGTTAGATGTCAAGGTAGTAATGAGGCCTCTATAGCCATTGGGAGAGATTTGGAAAAAGTCCTCGCTCTACCTGTCCTCGCTCAGTCTGCCCTTGGACGCGTGGCGCTTAGACTGGCTGGCTCTTAGAACGACTGGCGTTCTAAGACATTGATTGCCAATTTATACTATCCTGTCGGCCTGGAGCCATACACACTAAATTTGCATCAACCTCACAATTCAACACACCCCAACACAGTTTGGATCACTTGATTACTTTTTAAAATGTTTAATATAAGTGCAGGCTGCTTACCTAAGCAAGCAACAATTATAACAAATAAACTACAATCCACTTACCTATTCCAATGCAGATTCAAACAGCAACTCAAATTCTAGTCAGGGGAAGAAGCAGATATGTTTGGGGAAAGCTCTGCTATGCAGGTTGGTGCCATTCCAATGTTCAAATGGACAGCAGTGTGGAGTAGTGGTTAGGGCTTTGGACTCTTGACCGGAGGGTCGTGGGTTCAATCCTAGGTGGGGACACTGCTGCTGTACCCTTGAGCAAGGTACTTTACCTAGATTGCTCCAGTAAAAAAACAAACTGTATAAATGGGTAATTGTATGTAAAAATAATGTGATATCTTGTAACAATTGTAAGTCGTCCTGGATAAGGGCGTTTGCTAAGAAATAAATAATAATATGATGATGACCCCCCCACCACTGACACTATTGTTAAGTGTAGTGTATTACAATGCACCTTTACCTACGAGAAGCCTTGCGGGCTTCCTTCTCGTAACTGTTAGGAGGCTGTGTGGTCCAGTGGTTAAAGAAAAGGGCTTGTAACCAGAAGGCCCCTGGTTCAAATCCCACCTCAACCACTGACTCATTGTGTGACTCTGAGCAAGTCACTTAACCTCCTTGTACTCCGTCTTTCGGGTGAGACATATTTGTAAGTGACTCTGCAGCTGATGCATAGTTCACACACCCTAGTCTCTGTAAGTCGCCTTGGATAAAGGCGTCTGCTAAATAAGCAATTCCATGCCATACAACTTGACGAGACAACCAATATCGCTGGAGCTGCACAGCTGCTTGTTTTCATCAGATTTGTGCATGAAGAGTCACTTCTGGAGGAATTTCTTTTTTGCCACCCCCTTCCAACTCACATGACCGGGGAACAGATATTTGCAGTGTTAGATCATTTTGATTGTGAAGAATTTATGAATTGGGATCAATGCGTTGGGATTTGCAGTAACGGAGCTCAATCCACGATGGGGAAGCACAGCATTTTGGTCCTTTTTAGCTAAATGGACACACTGCATGATACACAGAAAAGCCTTGGTCGCAAAGAAGAAGCTCTCTACTGCTGCAGTGAAAGTGTGTGAAGCTGGGTTTTCCAAACGTACAGTATTGACGTACAGAAATTGGCTCCAAATAGAAGACGACCTGCGACTCTCCCTTTCAAACATTGAGCCTCGTTCTGATCTGTATAAATCTCCCACTGACAACCAGCACCACTAATACAGGTAAAGTGTGTTTTTATAGTACAATTAAACATGATTTTTGTATTTCTGAATAATCGCATTACGCTAGGTGGCAGTATCCTATTCTTTAATACATCGGGGGGCTCCAGGTAAAAAAATATTGCTCAGGTGGGCCGTGATTCAAAAAAGGTTGGGAACCTCGCCTTAGCAGATGCCCTAAGCCAAGACTGTGTGGTCCAGTGGTTAAAGAAAAGGGCTTGTAACCAGGAGGTCCCCGGTTCAAATCCCACCTCAGCCACTGACTCATTGTGTGACCCTGAGCAAGTCACTTAATAGATGTACTAACTGCCTGAAAGAAAAAGTCCACTCATGCTATCCCTTCAAGACTACCTTCTATATCTCAGATTACAATAAGAAGGCTAACACTGGCACCCTTCAACCCTCTAAGCTCTTCCTTCTTAAAACATTTGTCCCTCAAAACAGCATTTCTAGTGGGCATAGTTTTCAGCACGAAGAGTAAGTGAAATCCAAGCCCTAACTGAGGTCTATCTATACACAGTTCTTTAAAGGCTAACTCCCAACTTCCTGTCAAAAGTTGTCACAGAATTCCATCTATCTCAGTCCATCATCCTCCCAGAGTTCTAACCTCTGCCTCACAGCGCAGCAGATGAACAAAGACCATCTAGATGTGAAAAGCCGTCAGGATCAAAAATATAGAAACTGTGCACACCCTTGGGAGGCCGGTATCTAAACAAACCATTGCAAACTGGCTGACGGAGTGTATAAAGACCTGCTATATCCTTGAAGGCAGACCTTAAGAAAAAAACATCAAAGCACACTCACTCAGGGGAATATCTAACACTTAGGCCAACTTAAAAAAATGTTCCTCTATCAGACATCTGCAATGCAGCCACCTGGTCCTCTTTTTCTCACCTTCAGAAAACACTACAGTCTAGACATCTCTAGCTCACAACCTTCTTTTGCACACTCAATATTGTGCACTGCTTCCCAATAATAACACTACCAACCCCTCACTATAATCTCTTTGTCATAGGGGTTCATGTGTGTCTCTTTGGCATAGGGGTTCATGTGTGGAATTTGATTTCTTCCGGGTCAAGATGAATTCCACACCGCTATATTTCCCACTCTCCTTCCCTGGTACCCGGATGCAATACTGCACAAGAGTTTCTGCATCCGGAAAACTTGGGTTTTTTCTTCTGGGCTAGCAGCAAGATCAGAGGTTCATGTGTGGTTCATCTTGACCCGGAAGAAATCGAATTACAGGTAATTATGGCATTTGTTTGTAAGATTTAGTCTAAATGCATTTTCATGTAAAAAAAAAAAAAACTTCTGGTGCTCTCTATCCTGTGAGTAAAGTTCGTCACCACTTGATTGAGCAACCATATCATGTTCAGCCACTGACGATAACATATAGCCACCGATACCACAAAGAAATGTTAACACATTTCTCAGCTTGACTAGAAGTATGTAGATATGCAACAAAGCAAACAGGCACACTGTAGATTTAAAATTAGAGCCATAAGTATCACGAACAAGTACAATGACCTACATCCTAAATACATTACATGCATGGAAATATGTAAATGTGACATTAGATGTACGTACCTCCACTATATCTTCATGGCTGGCGATATGTATCCCTTGCAGGGTATAATTAAGGTGACTACATTCAAAAGTTTAAATCAGTTAAAGCAGCGGAGTTCTGGATGAGATGGAGCGGACGGGTGGCAGTCGCAGGGAGGCCAGCCAGGAGGGAGTTGCAGTAGTCTAGGCGGGAGAGTACCAGGGCCTGGACCAGGAGCTGGGTGGCATAGTTGGTAAGGAAGGGTCGGATTCTTCGTATGTTGCTCAGGAAGAATCGGCAAGTGCGTGCCAGGGTGAAGGTGTGCTGGGAATAAGAGATGCAGGGGTCCAGGGTGAATCCAAGGTTCTTAGCTGAGGAGGTGGGAGAGAGTGTGGTAGATTCCAGATGAATGGAGATAGAGAGATCACAGGAGGGGGAGTAGGAGGAGGAGGGAAAGAAAAGGAGGTCAGATTTAGAGAGGTTGAGTTTGAGGTGATGTTAGTGCATCCAGGAGGAGATAGCAGACAGACAGGTAGAGATACGGGAGGGGATGGTGGAGTCAGAGGTGGGGAAGGATAGGAAAATCTGAGCATCATCAGCATGGAAATGGTATGAGAAACAATAGGATGCGATGAGGGGGCCCAGGGAGCGGGTGTAGAGAGAGAACAGGACAGGACCCAAGACTGACCCTTGGAGGACTCCTGTTGAGAGAGGGCGAGGTGTGGAGGTTGCTCCATGCCAGGTTACCTGGTAAGTGCGGTTGGAGAGGTAGGAGGAGAACTAGGCCAGAGCAGTGCCAGAGATTCCCAGGTCAGCGAGAGAGGATAGTAGAATAGAGTGATCGACAGTGTCAAAGGCAGCAGAGAGGTCATGGAGAATTAGGACAGAGGAGAGAGAAGCAGCTCGGGCAGAGTTTAGTGAGTTAGTGACAGACAGGAGGGCGGTTTCAGTGGAGTGAGAAGAGCAGAAGCCAGATTGGAGAGGGTCGAGTAGAGAGTGGTTGGACAGGAAAGCAGAGAGCTGGCGGTTTACAGCCCGCTCGAGGGTTTTGGAGAGGAAGGGTAGGAGGACGTAGCTCTGGAGGGAGGTGGGGTCGAGAGTAGGTTTTTTGAGGAGGGGAGTGATAGAGGCTTGTTTGAAGGCAGAGGAAAAGAGACCAGATAGGAGAGAGGTGTTGAGAAGGGAGGAGATGAAGGGAGTAGAGCAGGAGCAGCAGCTTGAAAGAGGTGAGTGGGGAGGGGGTCCAGGGCACACGTGGTGGGTTTGTGACCCTGGAGCAGGGAGGAGAGGTCAGAGTCTGAGAGGGGAGAGAAGGTGGAGAAGGAGGGTGAGTTAGTAAGGGAAGCAGTGGGTGTAGGGGTTTGAACAGGAGGGGGTGGGGGGAAGGAGAGGTGTTTTAAAGAGTTTGTGGATTTTAGAAGAGAAGAAAGAGGCAAAGTCATCAGAAGAGATAAAGGAGGGAGGAGAAGGTAGAGAATAGTTTACGTGGGTTGTTAGTGGAGGCTTGGCTTATAGATTGGAAATAAGAACATTTAGCAGAGGAGAGAGTAGAGGAGAAGGAGGAGAGGAGAGAGCGGGAGAGGTCTAGGGCAGCAGGGAGTTTGGGTCACTTCCATTTCTTTTCAGAAGATCGCAGTGTGGTTCTTGCTGAGCGGAGCACAGAGGAGAGCCAGGGTTGGGGAGGGGAAGGGCGAGAAGGTCGGGAGGTGAGGGGACAGAAGGAGTCGAGGGAGTAGGTGAGGGAGGAGAAGAAGGTGGAGGTAGCAGAGTCTACAGAGAGTTGGTAGAAGGAGTCGATAGGAGGGCGGTGAGAGAGAGCGGTGGAGGCAAGGACAAAGGGGGAGAGAGAGTGGAGGTTACGGCGAGAGGTGACAGTGGGGGTAGGAGGAGCAGGGAGGGACAGAGAAAAAGAGATGAAATAGTGATCAGAGAGGTCCAGGGGGGTTACAGAGAGGGTGGAGGGGCAGCAGGCCCTGGAGAAGGTGAGGTCCAGTTGACGGCCAGCTTTGTGGGTAGGGGGGGGGATGGAGAGAGACAGAAGTCGAAGGAGAGGGAGGAATCCGGCAGAGTGGCTGGGGTTGGAGAGATGGATATTGAAATCACCTAACAGGACAGTTGGGGTAGACAGAGAGGGGAGGGAGGAGAGTAGATAGTCGAGTTCATCGAGAAAGTGAGCGAGAGGTCCAGGGGGACGGTACAGTACAATTAGCAGGAGATGACAGCGAGAGGTTAGTTGGACAGCATGAAATTCAAAGGTGTAACAGAGAGTGAGGAGAGGTCGGAGGGGACAGAAAAGAGTAAGGAGGGAGAGAGGAGAAGACCAGTCCCACCTCTCCGTCCAGTGAGATGCAGGTTATGGGACAGGACGTAGAGAGAGGCAGGAGTTACAGTGTTATTAGGGGACAGCCAGGTTTCAGTGAGAGCACGGAAATCGAGAGAGAGGTGGGAAGCAAAGGCAGAGATGAAATCCGCTTTGTTAGCAGAAGAGTGACAGTTCCAGAGTGTACCAGAGAGAGTGCGAGAGGGGAGAGGGTGAGAGGAGGGGAGAGGCAGAAGGATGAGGTTAGAGGGGTTGGAGGAGCAGCGGTTAGAGAGGGCAGAGGACGAGAGTGAGAGGACAGAACAGGGATGTGAGAGACAGTCATAGCAGGACAGGCAAGACAAATAGACACAGTGGGAGTGGGAGCGGGGGGGGTGTACAGACCTGACTAGTAGATGGCGTCTTCCAGAGCACTGCTAGGTTCGGATCTATTCCAACAGCGTCTCGGCGCAGGCCTCCCACAGCTGGACTCCCGGCTCTTTTGTTGTGAGGCTCTATACTCCCACAGCTAGACTCCCGGCTCTTTTGTTGTGAGGCGCTTCAGTTGGCTGGCACTTCGTGCTAGCGCACAAAATAGCCTGCCTGACTAATATAACAACTAAAGAAAAAAAAAAATAAACTGTGTGGAAACCAATCAAATAGCAATCAACCTCTATTCAATTTAACCACACTCACCTGGTACTAATCACACACTACCTCACCTAATTGAAACACCACCTTACAATGTTACTTAATGTAGTTAATTTAAAATTACTTGAAGCAGAAACACTTACCCACCTGCCTCAGACACTGGTTACCTGTCATGTATTTGGCACTTGTTTTTAGGAGCGTGGAGACAGTTGCCATGTGCAAAGGTTATATTATTTTATTTTTAAAAGGACAGACACTTTAATTAATTTAAGGCCTATGTTTTGATATTTTAATCTCATTTAACACAAAGTGCAACAAAATGTGTCAACATATACATACATGGCGTTGTTTCATTCCACACAAGTTTTATTTCCTTTGCTATTAATACATTTTTTAACATAATTTAAAAACAAAACATAATGCATGCTTCCATTTTAACCGTTATGAGGTATGACCTTATGAAGAAGAGCCATATATACATATTACACAAACCTACACAGAAACATCCAAAATAGTAGAAACGTTTTAAATAATTCCTTCAAACACATAATTACATCAGCCCACACACAGTAGAGCAAACAATCAATTGTTGGGTGCACAATGTGTCTAAGGGACACAAAAGCAGTCAGTGCATAATTTAATACCTGAATTGAGTTTTTGAATTTTATGTTATTCAATTATATTATACCTGTTAAACAGCAGTAGGTTGGGTTTTCCATTTAGTGATAGATGAGCTACTGTACATTGAAACATCCTTCATCGTGTTGCTTTGTTTACAGTACTATTGGTGCACTGTGCATGACTTACTGAAGCAATGTATCAGTAACCTAGGCAATATGTTGTCCAGGTGACAGTGGGTCCTTTTCTATGTGATGGCTCAACCTCTAGTTTATTCATCATAAGCTTTGATGAGACTCTAGGCTAAGCTCAATACTCTCTTACTCTTTCACATAACAAGAACTTTTACAACCCTGGAACTGGTAGGTATCAGTGATTCTGACTGGAATGTGAGAAACTGTTGCCATTGATCAGTTACACTTCTTTTTGTCTTTATATATCTTGAAATTAAGTTGAACGTTTGAAATCTGGAATATGCACTGTATACATCTAACCAAGATCTCAATACCATGTGGGGGTAAAAGGCTTGGAGGAAAAACTGAACAAACAACTGAAACATAGAAAATGTTATATATGTTAGGTATAAACAACAAAATCCCTGAACTTACAAAATTCAATTTTTGCACATCAATATTTCAATACATCTTGTTTGTCTTTTTCTTAAACCATTCCAGTTTTGAGAGATCCTTAAACTCTACCTATTTATGGGAGGCATTGTTAAGGTTTACCTGGACTTGGACAAGGATGAGTTAAACCTACACTGAGCCTACATTGGCTAATTTTCATTCCAGTTTAATATACAGAATATTAGAAGGAGGAGGCTCAAATACTACAGAACATTAAGAATGCCCAGGGGTACAGTATGATCCTTTTTCAAAGTTATACAAGTGTATTAAAATAAACGTCAGTTACAAGTGGAAGACGTACATACAGTACATGCTTCTTTTTCAACAAAAAATGTGTACTGGTAGTTGTACATATTTGAACTGTCTCATTTAGGAGCATAATTTGTCCTGTAAACTGCTTAGTTTGGTTACAAGTAGACTGAGAGAAGAAGGTGAAGAGCTGTTTAAAAAGCAGATTGTTTTAGAAAGACAGTAGTTTCAACCATGGTAAACTGCTGGTGTGTAAATCTTCTCAGAATGCCACCTAATGGTAGCCTAAAGGCGCTTCTTTGAAACTTGCGTTTTCCTAGCCAAAGTTGAAGGTACAGCAGATGATTTGTTAAGGTGGCGACCTTAAAGAGGCGCAATGTGCAAAAGTATATTTCCAGATGCATCTATTTTACAGAGATGCCGAAGGAAATAGTGTTTAATCAAACAATATTGAGAATCAGCAGTCACTGTCCTGGCCACCTACTTGATGGCCTGCTTGTTGGAAGTTAAGCGTATGATGTCTTCCTCGCTGATACCCAGACTTTAAACTGTGCTGTTTGGTAGTATGAGATGCCAGGAAGCTAGAGCCAGCAGCTACACTGCAGGGTTTTTAAATCGTTGCCTACAGCTAACAAGGACACCTGCAGAAGCTTTTGGGCAGCAGCCCTGCCTTGTGCATCTTAAGGTACTGAATGATAACAGCTCAGGGAAGGGGCTGTTTGGAGGGAGTCCGCCAGCAGCTCATCCTGTCAGGGTCTGGACATCTCTCAGTGAAAGCCCTTTCTCCAGCCTTCACCTAGGAGTGATTCTGGAGGGAGACATTGGCCCCGGGGAGCCGCGGTGGATGGGCGAGGAGGATGGTGACAGTTGCACAGGGCTCATGGGCTCTCCAGTTTGGAGTCTCCAGAGCAGCTCCTCGTTTGTGCGGCTCAGCCGTTTCTTCTCATTGCTCTCCTTCTCCACATGCTCCTGCAGGTTTGCATTCTCCTCAGATAACTCCCTGCAAGCCAAAGAGAAGCATTTAAAACATGAGTTAATGTGACCCTTTATCAGTGCTAAGCATAACTATAGTAGGGCTCTATTCAAAGGTTTGATAGATGAAAGTTCATTTGCAAACCAGGCACTGAAAGTTAATACAGCATACAGTGCCAAGGAAAGATTTAATTTCTTTGGTTTTTAAGCATGCTCCTCCATGTGGAAAATTTTGGGTGTAAAAAATACACTTTTTCTTCAGTTTTTGCAAGAAAATAATTGATCCAGCACTGAGAATTGCATGGATAAATAATTAAATAACATGAAGAAAAGAGTGGGGATTTTATTGCTGATTTTTCCTCACTCAGACCCCTTACTTACTAGATATCTTGGTATCTCTGAATATATTATCTCTTCTTTAAAAATATGCACAAGATTTTAATGAGCAAGAATGTGGAATGGTATGCTGAAATGTCCTTTTTTTTGTAGGAGAGCAGTAGAACTGTGGATGGTGAGTTTGTTGTCTGATGAACTTCACTCAGACAACTTGCTCACTAAATATCTTGGTACGGTACCTCTTTAAAAATATACAAAACATTTTAATGAGCAATCCACATCCCAAATATGATCCACTTACTACGAATGCGGAATGACTGGGTGTGACATTTTCTCTTCCTGGGTGTCTGGCTAATGGCTGCCAAGGACAACGCTACACTGAATATTGTAGCAGTCTTGGCAGTCATAATTCAGGGAACATTTTTGGGGAGTAAAATAAAAAAACAAATTTTCCACAGTCATTCAGCATTGATAGTAAATTTGGGGTATTTGTGGTACCACTTGCTATTTAAAATAATTGTCCTATTTTTAAAGAGGAGATGATTATCTATTCAGGGATACCAAGAACTTTAGTGTGCAAGTAGTCTGAGTGAGGTTACCAGTCAACAAAATCCCCATCCCCAGTTGCACTGCTTTCCTAGAAAAAGGAGAACATTTCAGGGTAGCGTTTTACCTGCAAGATGTCTTGCTCATTTTAAATATTTTGCCTATCTTTATAGAGATAATGATCTATTCAGACATGCAAATATATTTAGGGGCTAAGGGGTCTGTTTGAGGGAAAATGGGCAACAAAGTGCCCACCCCCTGTTTTGTAAATCATTTATTACTTCCAAACTTTTGGCTTGTAGTATACCATTGGTGCTGAATCGATGAGAGATTACCATCGGCTTTAAAATGTTAAGACAGGTGTACCTGGTTACATTCTGCATGGTTTGCTGTACCCTTATAAAAGTTTACTGCAGTAAATCTTCATGGTAATTTTGCAGTTATCCTGCGGATTTACCATGATTTGCCATGGTTTTTTTTAATTTACTTTACCATATCTCTCTGTGCTTTACAATTCTTACCTATGCTTTACTATGCTTTCACTGTTATTTATTACACTTTGCTGTGCTTCTACTATGACAAACTTTTATAAGGCTAGCTGCCATAGATTGCACTGCCATTTTTACTCTGGATTTTATTAATGTGAAATTAAGATACAAAAATCTACATTAAATAACCTTTTGACCTTGTGCTGAGAACTCCCCAAACTATGGGGGTAGTGTTCTAGAAACTTGCTTTAATAGTAAATGGAAAAAAAACAGAACAGCAAACCTTGACATGGCAGCATTTCTATCAATTCTGACTTTGAGGTCTTCATTTTGCTGTTGAAGCACTTGAACTCTTTCTTGTAATACAGCATTTTTCTCAGCCTGTTAAAATAATAGGCAAGGAAAATCCAAAAAGTAAACAATCGTTCTAGGGGTGGAAATCCAGACAAAATACACATTTGCCATATATTAGTGCTGGGACAAATATTCAAATGAATATTTTTTGACATGTGTTCGGATTCAAAAATCAGATGTTCGTATTGGCTAGAAATGACAAAAATACCTTGCACTTATTTACTGCTTCACCAGAAGTTGTGCGACAGTTTAAAAAATGGCAAATGAAAAAGAGCTCCGTGTGATATGCGAGATTAATAATAATAAAAATTAAAAAAAAAACACACAGGATCAGCACAGCAGCTCGAGCCTTTATTTATAAATTTTAGACTGCAAAAAGTAAACAAACCAGATTATGCGTGTGCATGCGTAGTGATCTCTATGGAAAGCCATCTGGATCGCTTAAACAGTGCCCAACTTGCTGGAAATGTTGTGTAGTGATTTTTATATAGATTGTATATATTATGTATTTTTTGTTGCAACTTTCTTTTATGTGAAATGTAATATACGATAAGCAAAACGGTAATTTTTTTCCCCCTTTGTTTTACAATGCAATTTTCACGTTTGTTTTACTTGAAGTGTTTAAAGTTAAATTTTAGTTTTTGTTTGTTCAGCTACAAAAAGGCACAAGTAAACCTCATGTTATTACTTTATGAAAACGTGTCTATGGCCACTGTTTACTGTGAGGAAACGGCAATGGCAAGGAATGAAAAAAAAGTAAAGAATAAATAAAATGCGGTTTCAACTTTATGTACTATTTATTCGGGCATAAAAAAAACAACATTTAACTTGAACTGCTTGCTATGAGGCATCCTTTGTTTTGTAGTTAATTCACTGGGGTAAAGTAAGGCCTACACAACGTATTCTTTACTCCTGGGATATTTCTTTACTTTACGTATTGCTGTACAGGTTCACGTGTTACATAGCATAACGTCATGCTATAAAATAAAGGCACACACACATGGGCCACGCCCCCCTGCCCCTGCTGCTATGCTTGTGTCTGCCAGCGTTCTGAGCAATATAATGGCTTTTATTATTTTTTGAAAATGAACGAATATCCAAACGAATATTTAAATTATGAGTGAATATCCAAACATGAAAATCCCGTGTCCGTCCCAGCACTACCATATATAGAAGTATAAAACAAGCAACACTGTACAACATTTCACAAATCATTACAAAAAACATTAGGTTAACAGATTATTGATTTTAAACGTGAAGAAAATAAAACTGTCACTGTACTATCGATTTCTCACATAAGATGTACACATTTACAGCTTATATGAGGAATCATGTTTTAAATACAATTCAAGAAAACGAAGTGATCACTTACAGTATATATGCATTGTATTTAAGGATCAGATAATTCTGCTCCTGAATACATTGAAAATCTTTACTTCAAATGTGTTGCTGAGTTGATCTGAACCTAATACAATGCCTCCATATACTCACCAATCTTTCAAACTCCATTATCTTCTTTTCCTGCTCATGAATTTGCTGATTCTTCATCTCTAGAATTTGCTTCAGACTCTTCAGATCTTCTTCTATATGCTGATAGGGGGCCAGGGCTTCCTAGAAAATGATGGAAGAATGTTCACACACACTTTTTATTATTATTTGTTTATTTAGCAGACACCTTTATCCAAGGCGACTTACAGAGACTAGGGTGTGTGAACTATGCATCAGCTGCAGAGTCACTTACAACTACGTCTCACCCGAAAGACGGAGCACAAGGAGGTTAAGTGACTTGCTCAGGGTCACACAATGAGTCAGTGGCTGAGGTGGGATTTGAACTGGGGACCTCCTGGTTACAAGCCCTTTTCTTTCACCACTGGACCACACTGCCAGAATATGCCAGAAGTGTACTGTGATCAGCTACATTTTTTAATTTGAAGCAGGAAACAGCAGTAATCTGTTATGTAGTGGGCAATATTCTCAAAATACATTCTGAAAGAAACTCAGATTTATTACGCGGAGCAAGTTGCTATACGTGCACAGATCTGCTTCTTATCTGTGTCAGTTCAAATTCAATAAATAGAAAGGGACCTACAAGCACAGTTAGGGGACTGCATTATGATGTCTACCTGACTTACAAATAGAAGACTAATTTATCAGCTTCAAATTAGATGTTGCGCTAAAACTGTTAATCAACATTGGTAGTAGGGCGGTTGATTTTTTACTTTGTATTTAAAAATATCAAGTTTGCTTTTCCTGAAAAAGTATAAGAAAAACACTTACATACTTTATCAGCTATAATACAGACTAAATATGTCATTTAGAATATCACACTGAATTACTGTAGTAGCAAGAGAGAGCACTGCAGCTCAAGATCCTGGGGAGGAACAACAGTTACTTTCACAGAAGGCTAAACTATTAAATCCTTTTACTCAACTTGATCTTTCTTTTAATTAAATGTTAAGTTGACTACCACAATCTCTTACCTCAATATGCTCATCTGTGCTTCTTCGTAGTGCCTCCTCAAACCGCCTAGCTCTGTCTCTCAGAGTGCAGTTCTGAAATGTCAGCGTGTCCACCTGGTCCTGTCATACACAAGGTTAAAATTACTTGTTTGTCACATGTGCTGAACTACTGTAGCTATGCTCATCAACAATTACCACCTACAGATAGAACACCATAATAAATAACCAATAGGTCAAGGAGATTTGACAGCTCTATAATGCATACTATTCATAGCTTAGGTACAGTAGTATTTGTGGCTCAGATAAGAATATTGATGGGTCAGAATTAATATTATATTGTAAATAAATCAGAGGAAAGTGGTTTTCAGGTTTCTGCCAACAGGGAAACACTCAATAAAGACATCTCGGGAACATGGAAATAATTCAGGTTCAGTACTTCAGGACAAACTCCTTGTTTAAGGAGTTTGAGTTTAAGGAAATATTTTATTGATGATTATGCGATGTATGGAAGAAAAAATTTGGCATCAAACCTGCTTGGTTTGAGGGTCCACCACCTGGCCATCTGGACGAGGCAGGAGACCCCTATAATAGATTGCATATAGAGAAGATGCTGTGGTGGAGATGGGGGAGGTGGAGGGATGCGAATGAATCAAACGCAAGAGAGGGGTAAGTTACATGGGTATTTATATGTTTTTGATAGGTTACATTGAGATGACGAAATGTTTAGGAGCCATCCCTCCTCCCGAACTTTAGTTTATAAACTTAATTTCAGTAGTTCTGGACAAACCCCACAACACAGAAATTTGAGTTTAAGGAAATATGTTATTGATGAATATGCGATGTATGGAAGAAACAATTTGGTATCAAACCTGCTTGGTTTGAGGGTCCACCACCTGGCTGGCTGGAAGAGGCAGGAGACCCCCATAAGATCCAAGCGGGTCCCAATGCCGCAGAGTAGATTTTAATTACTGAGCAGAGCAAAAGCATTTTTAAGGTCATTGATGTCGGTTCTGATATGTGACCTGCTCCTACTCAAAAAGAATGACCTGAATATTTTTCTGCTGGAAACCCAGACCTGAAGGGGATCTGGCAGAGGTGATAGATAAACCTATGTTGTGTGACAATGGTGCAGTTTTCATTTAGAAACAGATCAGAACTGGGTGCTACCTGTGACAGCCAATGTTGTTGAAAAGAAAGAAGAGATTCATATGGACTTCATATTGAATTTATTCTGAAGTAATACATCGAGGAGCCTTTTCTTTCTTGGTCACTTTTTCTCTTTTTTAAGTGGAAGGTTAGAGTGAATGAGAGGGTTGAATTGGCAAGAGAAGGCAGTGAACTCTAAACATCTCAAAAACCCAAAGAAGGCTAGGAGAAATAAGGTCTTGTCTAAGTATTAATAATAATTCTGACCCATCAATATTCTTATCTGAGCCACAAATACTTAGGAGAAGTATAAGGTCTTGTCTAAAACATTAGTGATAATAATACCGAAGAGTGTGTACACAACTAATAAGTATATCAAAAACGTGGCAAACGTGGCTGAGGTGTGAATACTTCGTAACGTTGGATTCCTTTGAGAAGTAGAGAAATTTGTGAGTTAGGAGAAGCAGGGCTAGATGAACCGTTAGTTAGTTTCTGACAAAAACGGGTGCCAGATATGAGGAGGCTCTTTTGTGAGTGTTTTAAAGGTAGGTTAAGAAAGTCTGATCTAGTTAACCACCTTTGTGATTGCTCTTGGCTGGCTCTGCTTGATTAATTGGTTGATATTTTTGACCCGTCTGTATTCATTAAATGTGTCTATGCAAGGCAAGGGCACAAATATCCTCCTCCTTACAGACAAGGTAAAAGATTTTGTTCAAAAACTGTACATTTTGTCCTCTCGATTATCAGATGGAAATTGCGACGTTTCCCACATTTTCAGATTTCATTCAGGATTGTGGCACTGTGGATTACAAAGATCTGAAAGCTCCCATTATTAAACACGTGATGGGACTAAAAGAACTGTTCGCAACTACTTCCAAGAAGATTGCAGCTCACTTTGGCACAAATATGAGAAGAAGAAAATTGCCCGAAATTTTCATTAAATCTAAGATGGCTGCCACACCATGTGACCAAAGGCCGCCATATTGACCATGGCACAACTTCCCATAGTCTTCTACATCATTTTCATATCACCAGTACTTCACATTAGTCTCTATGGTCATATAAAGTTTCATGACTGTAGTGTATTGCAGTTTGGATTTATGCACAAATGTATGAAAATAGAGCTGTCATGATGGCTGCCACACCATGTGACCAAAATCCGCCATATTGACCATGGTACAACATCCCATAGTCCTCTACATCCGTGTCAAATTTTTGTGCGTTTTGATGCAGCCGATAAGAAGTTATAGGCAGTTTTATATCCAGTTGCGTATGTTGATGATGTCATGCATCACGTTTGACCTTTAGGAGAGGTCAGACGTCGCGGGCGATGACATTTTTTCATAGAGCACATATGACTTCCCATACGTGTTATATTATAAATATGACCCTGTCAGCACGCCCTAGGAGTTAAGTTTTCAACGTAAATTCCAATATGGCTGCCGCACCGTATGAGCAATCTGTTTCAATCTTCAGCAGTTATTACTTTCCAATGGTCTGTACAATTGTGTTGACATTGAAGAGCATAAGTGCAATGGTGTTCTTGTTATGGGTTGCAAAAGTTTTTTTATGATTATCAATATGGCTGCCAAACCATGTGACCAAAATCTGTCATTTTCATATCACCAGTACTTCACGTGGGTCTCTATGGTCATATAAAGTTTCATGACTGTAGTGTATTGCACCTTGGATTTATGCACAAATGTATGAAAATAGAGCCATCATGAAACGGTTATTTGCGCGCCATGGCCATGTTTTCTAACGAAAAAGCGTGGATTTTACAAATGGTAGAAAGGACCTGGTCATGAACATGCGTGCCAATTTAGGTGGCGATTGACGTTGCGGTTTAAGACAAGAAGATTGTTGAATATTTGGCGCCAATCCAGCGTAGCGGGCAAAGTAATTGTTCAATCAACCTCGATTGAACATAAGTTTTTTATAGGCCATTGCTGCAGTATCGGCTGCCATTGTCAGAGTTTCACCTTAAGTTGTTTTTAACGGCAAGAGTTTTAAAAAAGTCAAAAGTTTTAGAACACCCCCATTTTTCCAGTTTTTATTGAAATTTAAGCAGTTCAAGTCCAGTGAATAACCTGAAATGGTACAAAGGTAAGCGGTAAACTGCCAGAGGTTAAAAAAAAGTTTAGGTTACCAAAAACTGAAAAATAATGTACATTTCAGAGTTATACAAAAAGGCCTTTTTCAGGGAACAAGTAATGGGTTAACAACTTACAGCTGTTCTGCAGCAATGGAAGTAAATTAAGCCTTGAAAGTTGATGCTAACAATTCCTACAGGTGTCCCAACTTTTGTTGATTACTTACAAACCCTCTGTCTGTATAAAAGCAGTGTTGGAACTGACTGTGTTACTACACCCTCTTAAGCATTATTTGGACAGTATTGTACTGCAGGAAGTAGTATATTGCTATCATAATGGTGAGAAAAAGGCAATTAACAAAGGAAGACAGACAGACCATTATAACCCTTAAAAGTGAAGGTCTTTCCTTTAGAGAAATTGCAAAGAAAGCCAAGGTGTCAGAGAGTACAGTTTCCTACACCATCAAAAGGCACTTGGAAACTGGAGGAAACTCTGACAGGAAGAGGTTTGGCAGACCCAAAGCCACAACAGAATCAGAAGACAAGTTTCTGAGAGTCAACAGCTTGCGTGATAGGCGCTCACAGGACAACAGCTTCAAGCACGGCTTAACACTGGTCGAAGTAAGCAAGTCTCAGTTTCAACTGTGAAGAGAAGACTTCGAGCTGCAGGTTTGACAGGTCGAGTGGCAGTAAGAAAGCCATTGCTAAGATGGCAAAATAAGAAAAAGAGGCTTGCCTGGGCCATGAAGCACCGCCAGTGGACTACTGAAGACTGGAAGAAGGTCTTATGGACCGATGAATCAAAATTTGAAATCTTCGTTCATCACGCAGGGTTTTTGTACGCCGTCGAGTAGGCTTAAAGGATGGTTCCTCGGTGTGTGACACCAACTGTCAAACATGGAGGAGGAAGCGTGATGGTCTGGGGCTCTTTTGCTGGATCCAGAGTCGGCGACTTGCACAGAGTGAGTGGCACCCTGAACCAAAATGGCTACCACAGCATTTTGCAGCGCCATGCAATACCCTCTGGTATACGCCTAGTTGGTCAGGGGTTCATCCTACAGAAAGATAATGACCCAAAACATACCTCCAGGCTATGTCAGAACTACCTTAGAAGAAAAGAACAAGATGGTAGGCTTCAAATCATGGAATGGCCAGCACAGTCTCCAGACTTAAACCCCATCGAGTTGGTTTGGGATGAACTGGACAGAAGGGTGAAAGCAAAGCAACCTACAAGTGCAACACATTTGTGGGAACTTCTGCAACAGTGTGTTGGGAAGAACTTTCCGAACAATATTTGATTTCCATTGTAGAAAGAATGCCACGAGTGTGTTCGGCTGTTATATCTGCAAAAGGTGGCTACTTTGATGAGTCAAAAATTTAGATTAAATTTTGTTAAACAAAACGATTCCATGATTTCTTTTTTATCTCCAATTGTTTATTTGTTCTATGCTTTAATTTCAGAGTACATTGAGACATTAAACTGCGTAAATTTCAATAAAAACTGGAAAAATGGAGGTGTTCTAAAACTTTTGACCGGTAGTGTATGTGTTTTCATAACTCTGCGATGTTGTTTGTGCGGAAAAATAATAATAATAATAAACATAACAATAACAATAGGCTTCCCAGCCTTTGGCTTGGAAGCCTAATAAACACAGCAATAACAATAGGCTTCCCAGCCTTTGGCTGGGAAGCCTAATAATAATGCCGCAATGCTGGTTATCACTGATCCACAAGTAGAGCTCAATGGAACTGCTTCCGGGTATCGTGTTGCATAATCTACCACTACTAATATATGTGTATACTTGGAATTAGAAGGTAGCAAAGGGCCAACAACGTCCATCGCAATTCGTTTAAAGGGAGTGGAAATAATTGGCAGTGGGACCAAAGGGAAGAGGCGCACTCACTGGCAGTCTGGGCATGTGGCTACATATCTCGACACTTCCTTATAAAGTCCTACCCAATAAAACCTGTGGTAACATGCGTTCCCTAGTTTTATCAGCTCCCAGGTGTCCCGAAAAAGGCATTAATTGTGTTACAGGCTGTCCTGTGCCCATGGCAGGGTTCACCCTATATAATAATTGTGGGTCGTTGTGCTGGTCACACATCCCACATGTCCGGTATATTGAGAGGGGCGGGAGTAGTCGATGTCCTGGATGCCCAGTAACCTCGCCCTCTCAGTCACATTGCATACCAACTCCCTTTGTTTGGCGTTTGGTACCGGTCAAGCTCTGTCCCACCAAACCCAGCCTTGTCTCATTAAAGCTCCTTCACATTTCTCAATCCGTCTCTCTTTCTTAGTTTTTCTAGGATGAAAAAGGGAAGAGAACAAGTCAGCTTGTAAGCATTGTAAGCTTGTAAGCATTTTACCCCGAGACACTCCTTCTCGATGGTACTATAGTTTTTCTCGCGGGGAAGGAGCTTCCTGCTGATATACAGGACCGGGTGCTCGCTTCCCTGCACCTCCTGAGACAACACTGCCCTGAGACCTGTCTCTGACGCATCCGTCTGCAGGGTGATCCTCCTACTGAAATCAGGACTGCACAGCATTGGCTTGCTACACAGCCTACACTTCAAAGCGAGAAAGGCTCTCTGGCACAACTTTATTATTTGTTTATTTAGCAGACACCTTTATCCAAGGCGACTTACAGAGACTAGGGTGTGTGAACTATGCATCAGCTGCAGAGTCACTTACAATTACGTCTCACCCGAAAGACGGAGTACAAGGAGGTTAAGTGACTTGCTCAGGGTCACACAATGAGAACTTCCTATAATAGCCCGCTAGTCCCAAGAAAGAGCGCACCTGGGTTTTGGTCGTAGGGACCGGCCAGCCAAGGCTTTCTCCTTAGCAATCAGCGGTCTGATCTGGCCGCTCCCTATTCGATATCCCAAATACTCCGACTCACTCTTCCCAATGGCACATTTCTTTGGGTTAGCAGTGAGCCCAGCTTCACACAAGGATTGCAGTACTGCCGCCCCCTTACCCAGATGACTCGGCCAGTCCTCACTGTGGATAACCACGTCATCTATGTAAGCGGCGGTGTACTGCTGATGGGGCCGCAAAATGCGATCCATCATCCACTGGAAAGTGGCTGGTGCTCCGTGCAACCCAAAGGACATTGTCCTAAATTGGTACAACCTAAAGGGAGTCGAAAACGGCATCCTCTCTCTGGATTCTGGGGTCAGGGGTATCTGCCAGTACCCCTTCGTTAAATCTAGTGTCGTCATAAAATGAGCCGTGCCAAGACGCTCCAGCAACTCATCTACCCGGGGCATGGGATAAGCGTCAAACTTCGATTTTTCATTAACTCGCCTGAAATCAATGCAAAATCGAGTTGACCCATCCGGCTTATCCACTAAAACAATCGGACTGTTCCAGTCACTTTGGAACTCCTCTATTACCCCCAGTCTAAGCATCTCATCAATCTCTGCCTTTACTACCTGCCTTTTGCGCTCAGGTATACGGTACGGCCTCTGGCGAACTGGCGCCCCCGGCTCAATCTCAATGTGATGGTGGGCTACTCGAGACTGCCCCCGGAACAGGAGAAAACACATCAGGAAACTCCACCACCAGCGCCCGAGCCTGACATTTCTATGTTGGTGTCAGATTATCTGCAATCTGTACGGACCCCATTTTCGCCAACCCAGAAAGATCAGGTCCCAGGTCTGTGATATCATCTGCTTGTGCCACTAACAAAGCCTCCTGCTGTAACCAAGGTTTCAACAGGTTTAGATGATAAATGTGCTTTTCTCTCCATCGCTCCGGCTGGCAGATCTCATAATCCACCGTCCCAACCCGGCGTGTAACGTCAAACGGTCCTTGCCACTTCGCCAGCAGTTTGGACTCCCCCCTACTGAAACGTGCGTAACTGGGCCCCTCTGTTATATTGGGTCTCCTGTCTGTGCTGAGCCTGTTGCAAATTGTCATGCGCCCACTTTTCCACAGACTCAAGACGTTTGCGCAGGTCCAACACATACCGGACAGTATTGGTCGAATTGTCCTGCTGTTCCTCCCATATCTCTCTGACCAGATCGAGCACTTTGGGAGAGGAGTCAGGAACCAATGAAACGTTTCTGATTGAACAGGTTGGAATTTAGCAACCGATGTTATGAATTCAGAAGACATTTTGACTAGAAGACCCGAAACATTACTGATGTGAAATGAAAATAGCTAATCAAAACTGATTTATGACCAGGGATATATTAGTAAAAATATAAAAACAATTGCAATTTTGTTGAAAAATATATTGCAGGAATACATGCAACAAAGCAGGAAACTAGGGGAAGTAATGTGTTGTGTTTTAAACCAAACAACCTGTTCGGGAGTAATTTTAACTCCTAAAATCACAGTACTTTGCTATTCATTTTAGTTTTTGTGGTATTAATATGTCATAAGTTTTTGATATTGTTTGTTTACTGTGAAGCTACGTCTTAGTTGGTGCTTATCTTGGCGAGAGCCAAGTTCAAATCAACATGAAGTTTTAACATCTACTCTCATGTAATGGAAATCAAAAGTCTGTTTTCTTTTCTTACTACTGACACAGCAAAACCACAGTGACAACACCATACCATGGATCAATTGTGTTTTGTATAATTGATAACTCTGACACAGTAGAAAAAGACTAAATCCTATAGCACAAAAGTTTGAAATAGAAATGTGGATTATTGATTTCCCTACAGAATATTGGGCTATAGTGTTTATCATTTATAGAACATCTCTTAGTGTCAGGGACAGAGACATATTGACACTTGGCACATAATAAAAACCATGAATCACTGCATGATATCCAGATTAATGTACAGCAATGCTCAATGCTACAGTGCTACAACTGGGAGCAGATGACCCACATCCATTCTCAATTATAGCCTTTATGGGTCTGTTTAAATGATCTAGGCAGATCTAAATGCAGCCCCTGTTTAAATGATTAAAAAAGGACCCAAAGGTATGATACTCAAACACTAGGTCAGTCTCTTTAGTGTATTGTTATCTGTGAAAATCTGAAAAGAAAGGTTCGTGGGGGGTTAATGAGTTAAATAGAGATGGTATTTAGATGCGCTGCTGTTTAGATCCATTGAATAGACCCCTATACGTGATTGCCTTCTCAAAAATAACAGGCCATAGTAGTAGAAAGCTATGGACAAGTTGTCATTCAGTATAATCAATGATCGCTGGATATGCAAACATTTTAAGAAAGATTCCATTTATGCACTGTCTTTCCCTAAATCAAGTAGATAGATGTTATGAATGCATTAGCTGAAAGGTTCTTGAATTTCTTATAGTTTTATCTAAGAATTTATAACATTTTATAATAATCTGGCAGGGCGAAAACCCTAAAATGTAAATAGTGTGTGTGTGGGAATGTAAGGTTGACAGGGATGGGGTTAAATCGGTCTCTGCCAACAATTACAGGCGTGGCCATTCCCAAATTAGGTAATTGGGGAGTGGCCATCTGTATAAAAAGGAGGAGAAATCCTTTGTGTGGTGAGAGGGAGTTAGATAACTGTAACTGTGTATTTTGTAGTATATTGTTGCCCACGTGTAGTGAAGACAATTGCCCAGCCTACAGCCAGTTAGTCTTTTGTTTAAACCTTTTATTTTGGCCACCTTGCCCCTGTTTGTTTGTTCATATGTTTTGTTTGTTTAATAAATGTGAGCAACAGCGCTTAACTGCAGCTTCTGTCTCTGAGTCTTCCTGCCGGTAACATCTGGGGCCACAACGCTATCCTAATGGCCACACTTGTGATTGATGGCAGGGACAGATTTAACCCCATCCCTGCCATCATTACATTCCCACACAGACAGTCTTTACATTTCACAGATTTCACATCGCCACACTGTGTGTTTGAAGTTGTGGATGAATATAATTCACAGTTACCTCGCTCTCACAAAGGACCCAAAAGTATTTCTTATTCCACAAAAGATAAGATCAACTTTACAAGTGACTTACATAAAAGCTTTGGACATGTAACAGTGATGTGGTGCAGGGAGATACATGTGTTAGAATAGCATTCTGGATACACCACTACTGGGTTTGACAGCTGTACAAGTTTCCCTTTGCCAGTAAAACCAGGAAAGCCTTTTGAAAAGCTTTAGCTAGCCCTTACCTGCAGTGACAGTCGCAGCTTTTCAAAGTCTTCCTCTAGTTTTTTTCTTTCAAGTTCATGAGCTGTTCTGAGCTCTGAAAGAAAAGAGTAAAGTACAAGTGCCTTGTTATGGTCTGGTCCTGGTCCTTAATTAATTGGTTAAACCAGATTTGATTGAGTGGTGGAGGTCTTGAGCTGAGATGGGTTGAGTGAGCCACAGGTGAGTTACCACAGCTTTGGCTGTAAAAAAAATATTTCATATGGATTTTGGAATATGCCATTTGTTTGTATTGTTCCTTTGCATATGATTTTATGTTTTCATTGTTGTTTTTTTTTAATTTTTGACCCAGTAAAGTAGTGACTGTTAACTCAGTTGATTATGATTCAGACAGCACAGACATTTTACATTATAGTCAAAACAGTGTGTTTATTTTAAAATACCAAACATAGTGCTTACCTGGAATTCCGAATTCCTCACTTATATTTTCCCATAATTTCTTTGTATTCTTTATCGAGATATTTCTTGTGCTGCTTATCATAAAAAACAGGCTATTGCTGCACTGCTATAATCAGACGTCACCCCATCTTGTCTGTGATATTTGGAGCGCAAATGAACATGAAGAAGTGGGTTGCAAAAAACATCGTGTTTCATGTTGTTGTTTGTTTTCCTCCAGGATTATGCTTGTGACATGTTTATGCAGCCTGCTTGGTACACGTGATGGACACCAGGCTTGGGGGTGGTGTTGGAAGGGGAGTTATGATTGGTTGCATTGAGTAAAATATTGCACATGTATGCAAATGCTGGGCTATACAATGGGGTGGTTTTAGCAGCTTTTGAGATGTAGTGGGACCTTATGACACTCTGTGGAGCATAGAGAATTACAGTGCCCCAGATTTATTTTATAAGTGTTTTCTGTTTACCCGTCTTTTATTTTGTGCCTGAGTTCGACTCAGTTGGCTATTCAGCCTCCAGTCTTGCAATAGCTGGTTTGCTACACTATTATTCCATAACTTTAATTTGCTTTGTAATACAATCATGCACAACTACATTAAAAAAGTGTTCAAAAGCTCAAAGGATGTAACTTACTCTTCAAAGGATGTTGAAAACGTGGATTGTTCAAAAGATGGAACGTACAACTGTTAAAAAGATGGAAACGTGTAACTGTTCAAAATGTGGAACGTAAAAAAAAAAGTACCTTGTGGATTCTACTTTGTGCAACACAGACATGTGCAGTGCTTGCCACACACTGCCTTATTGCACACAGCACAGCTGTTATGTGTCTGGTCTACTATATGAACTCCAAACTTCATGGAATTATAAAACTGTACAGTCTCTGGGATCTTCTTTGCATCATTCCCGATGGCAACGGAAGGATGAAGCGTGCTCAGCAAAATGACATTTATTCTTGGTTTGCACTTGTAGAGTGCTAGAGTGCAGCCCTTCTGCGTCTACAAGTTGATACACGGCCCGACAATCGACGTCTGTCTAAGGTAGATAACTGCTGCCTCCCGGGTGGTAACAAAAATTTAACTTGAGTATGTAGCTGTGGCTGTGTTTGTCTCTGTCCCAAAATTTCTGCAACTTCGTTATCACTTTCACTGTCACTATCAGTAACTTAATTGTGATCACAGTAAGTTTCATCTCTGTCTCTTGGTCTGGAGCATTTTTGTGTCCAGAGTCATCTTCCAATAACTCCTGAAAGTACTGTAAGTACTTGCTGTGCAGTCCTACGTTGTGTTTGTCTATTCATTTTCACTAGACAATAAGTATTTCTGCAGTTGTTGATAAAACGATCCTGTTGTATCTATTCTAAATAAACGCAAAGCTTTCAAGTTCAGCAGCTCGATCACGCACACCAAGCCAAACCCACTGTTTTTACTATGACGGTCAAAATGACAGCTCCGGTAGTTCTAGCTATAATATATTATATCTCCATAAGTTTCTGCAACCCTGAGTCTACTGATGCTTTGAAATGTTTAATACATATATTTAGTCAAAGTCAAAAAAGCACAGGCGCCTAGCTGCCAAATCAGTGGAGAAAAATGCATTTAAAAACCGTGATTGGTCAAAAAAACCTTTCCAGTAGTTCTAGTGTTAATGTGGGTAATACAGTCTTTCACATTTTACAAGAAATAAATGGACCACCGTTTATTGTAACTCTTGTGTACATCACTGAGCTCACAGTACCTGTCAGTTTATTCTCATGGTCATTGTCCAGATCTGCAATTGCTGAAATGTGACTGGTTTCCATCTCGAGGACAGCAGCTTCATGGTTTGCATTAATATCATCAATCTGGCAAAAGAAACAATAACATTCAACTGTTTTGCTGCTACACAATGTATTACACTTATCTGGTCGGCATCTATCTCACTATCTCTATCAAATCAATAAACAACTGAGTTGATGCAGGAGCTGTAAAGTTATTTAACCCCTTGCCTCCATGCGTAGGCCACAGTGGAAGTTGTGGCAACTCTACCTCTATTCTCACTGTGACTAATACCTTTTCTGCACCTCTGTTTAGTTCCTTAACATCCTTATAACCACCCTGTGGACAAAAACGTAAGGCTAAATATTTGTGAAGTAAGTACATGTAAATTTAAATTTTGTTTCTCAATGTAAGTGAGGGGGAGCAGGATTTGAGCGAGAGGCAGCTTTCTTTCTCAAACTCACCTGATCCTGATGCTGAGACCTGATCCTCTCCAGGTGTGTGAGGTGCTCCTCCTGCAGCCTCTCCTGCTGCTCAGCGTAGTGTGACTTCAGCTTGTCCTCCAGGGCCAGCAGCTCGGCCTGCTGCTGCTGTTGGAGCCGCCGCACCTCCATCTCAAACCTCTTCTCCAGCTCCTCCTTGTCCCGCTGCAGGCGTTCCCATCTTGCTGTGTTGAAGGCTGAGAAGAGGAGGTGCTGCTTGTGAGAAGGCACTTGCACACAGGGAAGCATACTACTGCAATGTGTCAGAGACCAGTGAGTTCAAATGACAGCTGTTGGAAACCCTAGCAATAGTTTTTGGCTGGGCAGAGCTGGTCGTGTGAGTTTTCAACTTGTCCAGCTGGTTCAAGAGCAATTATCTTGAAAATCTGGTTAAGCTGGTTCAATAAAAAATAAGTCTATCTGAGGACACTCACTGTAACTTTCTAATTATTGGTAACCTGTTCAGGTTTTTTTTTGTTATTACTCAGTTATCTTTAAACACAAAAAAACGTGTGCTATACCTTCAACATTTGATGGTAACATTTTCTTTCATTTCAGTACAAAAAGCCTGGTAACATTTAAAATACTTTAATAAGCTATTTATTGTTTGTGGTGAAAATGTTTGTGGTGAAAACTTGAACACAAACTGCAGTAAACTAAGCTGTGCTGTTTAAACTTAGACATTTACTGACTGTACCAAATATGGCAACTCACACAATGACATTGGTTTAATTAAACTCTAAATTGTTAAGCAGGGCTCCCCGTGTAGTAACCAATACAGAATGTATTACTATTAACTATAAAAGTAAATGAACACTGATTAATTTCAAATGTACACCCCTACAACATAATTAGCCATGCATTCAGTTGCTCTTTCTACTTGCATTTGTTCACTGTGTTCAAATGGCCTCAAATCAGAAGCAGGTTTGTACAAAAAGTACAACAAACTGTTAATAATGATCAAGACAGACCTGACAGAAACACCCCACTATCGTTTTCAAACATTTGTAATTTTCAAGCGCTTCAGACATGCATTCTTACAGCAATGGTTTCCCACTTTATGTGAATAAAAGGGAAACAGCATAACTACTGGCTAACCATGTCTCTACAGATCACTTCCAAGGCTGCCAGTAAAGGAGATTTTCTGCCACATTATAAATATACTACTTATTAAAAACTGCCCATTGTGAATGTTTGCTGATTAAAACCACCTTAAGGGAATTTAAATTGTTTGTTTTCCTCAGATGTGCAATATTATAATTAAAAACTCAACTGGCAGCTTACTGTCCAAAACACATTTCTAGCAGAATGTAATTTTAAAAATAAGCTAACAGCATGTAGCTTACTGCAGGGTCTTAATGCTTTGTTTTATTAGGTGTTCCAGTGAAGACTAATCATTTGACAGAATGCAGAGACTCAAGGGCAGAACAAACCCCCTTAGGAAATTTGACATTTGCTCAGTTGATCCTAATTATTACTTGTAAAACTGGTTCCTATGTTTGTCTTTCATTTTCAAAGTTATGTTTGAACTGACGTAAACTTCACAACAATATGTTTTACATAAGGAATTTAAAAACAGCATGATAAAAACAGCAAAAATAAACTGGAATTCCATACAGTATAACACTAATACTACTACCACTACCATGACTACATAATAATAATAATAATAATATTATTATTATTATTTATTTCTTAGCAGACACCCTTATCCAGGGCGACTTACAATTGTTACAAGATATCACATTATTTTTACAAACAATTACCCATTTATACAGTTGGGTTTTTACTGGAGCAATCTAGGTAAAAGGGGTACAGCAGCAGTGTCCACCAAGTGGGATTGAACCCACGACCCTCCGGTCAAGAGTCCAGAGCCCTAACCACTATTCTACATAATAATAATAATAGGAATTACATACAGGACAAGTATGAATTTTAAAGAAACATGTTTAAACTTACTGTGTAATTATTTTTTTAAATTGTGAAAGCAGCATAGGTTGCAGAGTATGCTGATGTTTTTTAAACCAAACTGCAACATCTTGTTTCCAGTGAAGTCCTCACGGTCCCACAGTAATCAGTGACAAGCAGGGATCTGAACTACACTTCTCTTTCTGTACCTTTGTTTTATAACCAGCTCTGAATATCTGAGCAAATTAGGTTTGGTGGTCTTAGCCTAGTCATTGGAACAGAGGTGTCAACTTCAGAAACCAAAGTCACAACAGGCATTCATCTTTCAGCAGTCTCACAGAAAAGACAATGACTTCTGCAAACGTGCATGTCAACTGAATTGCTATCTAACTACACCCAACAGGGCGGTCCTTGCTGGGGCGTTTGAGAAGCTTGTCACTGCTGGTGCCACTTACATACCTATTCTATACATCACCCTTACCTTTAGAAACACAAGGTAAATCATAAAACTATATAAAGCTATGTCAATTAGACAAACATCTTGGATAATGTCTTCATTGAAGTTATGACCCTGTGGTATAGTATTTCGTTTTTTAAATGGTTAAACTTTTTGTTTTTACAGACAGAGTTTAAAGAACACTGTGTTAAGTCACTCAGTTTGTGAAAGCTTGTCACTCCTGTCCTATGTTGCAGTGTCCCTGTGGCTGGGTGAAGGTTAAATATTGGGGTGAAGTTTGGCCTCCCGGCAGACGGAGGTGCTAATGAGGCTAATTTCTCAATCCTCACCAGGAAGGAACTGGCGACAGGTCATCTTGGTGAGGACACACAAGCAGGTGCTTCAGGTTCCAAACTATCAAGACTCCAATTAAACAATAAGCCAATTAATAAGGGTTGGCTATTGTGAGATTGATAGGATGGGGCCTGGAGTACATAGGGAACTGTGCATGTGGCTGGGGAAGTGACAGGAGAGAGACTGTGAGGGGAACCGCTACAACAAACAGCATACAACTGTGTAAATCCCTCTTTGCTATTCTCTATGACTTATGTCTCTAAGGAGGAAACCTTATGACCAAGGACTGAAATAAGGGCTTGCTGTACGATGGGATCCAGATAGAGGTCTGTGTGGCTTGGGACGGTTCTTCAACGCAATGCTTTGTGGACGTTAACCCCTTGTGTGCTGTATCTCTCTCCCACTGGAACCAGTATTATTCACTGTAAATATTGTAAATATCACAACAACCTAAATAAAGTACCAAACGTTTGTTTCTCCAAGACCCTGGATTTCCTGTGTTTTATTACCTGGTCTGTCCCTTACCGCTCACAGTCCCATAATAGTTAAATTGCATATTAAAATATAATTTTTGTTTTGACAGCACTGTTCCATAGATTTGACACTAAGCTTTTTTTTTTAATTTAGTAGTCGCCAATTGCTTTTTTTTATCATTTTCTCCCAATTTAGAATAGCCAATTATGTTTAGGCTCAGCTCACCGCTACCACCCCTGTGCTGACTCGGGAGCGGAGAAGACAAACACGCGCTGTCCTCCGAAGCGTGTGCTGTCAGCAGACCGCTTCTTTTCACACTGCAGACTCACCATGCAGCCACCTCAGAGCTACAGCGTCGGAGGACAATGCAGCGCTGGGCAGTTTACAGGCAAGCCCGCAGGAGCCCGGCCAGACTACAAGGGTCGCTGGTGTGTGGTGAGCCGAGGACACCCTGGCTGACCTAAGCCCCCCACCCCGGGCGATACTCGGCCAATTGTGCGCCACCCACTGGGAGCTTCCATCCACGGTTGGCAGTGGAATAGCCTGGAATTGAACCGGTGACGTCCAGGCTATAGGGTGCTTTTACTGGATGCGCCACTTGGGAGGTACACTAAACTTTTTGATAGGAGAATACATCTATTGACAAAACAAGTATCAAACATTTAAGCAATGTAACTGAAGTTCTCAACTGAAGTTTCTCAGTTTTGTATATTACTGTTGAATTTTCATCCTTCTAACAGTAGGAGTTAATTAAAGACTGGAGTAAACTGTTTGAAAATATGGCCATATGTTTCATCAGAAGGCAGTCCTTGTTTACTGTACATTCTCCAAAGGTTGTTATCGCTACAAGATTCCATGCCCTTTGAACCCTAATTGCCACTATAACTATGTATAGTATGACAGTCACAACCCTGTTACTACTGCAGCAGTAGAAGGTTGTGAATGTCACAAGTTAAATTAGAGTCCAGGAAGGAAAATCATAATTTAATAAGGGCATGTTTTCCACATGATGATTTTGATAACCTTTAACAACTCTCACATTAACCGTGATTGCATAACATAACATCCATTCCAAATGAATCATTTAATTAAACTATTTTTAGACCTTTATGGGGCACTGCACCTTAAGTTTCATGTTGGAATGTTCTTTAAAATAAAAAACGAATACTCAAATATTAATATTAAATCAGCTGTAACACAAAAGTATATAACATACAATTTTACACTACAAAACAAGTCTGTCTGAAATAAAATAAACCTAAGGAAGAAAGGAGAGAAAAATTATTGTGTACAGTAGAATTTCATTGGTTTCCTTTTCATATTATCTTTGTGATACAATTCTGTTATATAAACAAATACGTAAATTGTCGTTTTTGTCACCAAATACATTTCAAGCAGCTTATATTTGAATATTTGTCCCAGCACTACCTTAAGTGCTAGAAAATGTGACGTTTAATTTCAGTCAAACACAGGCAACACTGAAAGTAACAACCCAGTAAAGTACAATAAACATATACTATGACAATATGGAGGAGTAAAAGTATGTAAAGGGCTGTGATCGAGTAGTTTGTAGTGCGCAGGTGTACAGGTGAAACAGGTGCTCCGACAACGACAGACACAAAGTTCACGGTTCAAAACAGTTCTTTATTTTCTGTTTTCCCGGTTTTCACAGGGATGGGCTGACTCGATGGTAGGATGGAACCGGAAGCCGGACATGTTGGGAAAAGGCCATAGCAGTAGGACTGCTGAACGACTCTATTGTGATCAGCTGTGTTGCAAGTGGTGATTGGATAGAATGTGGGCCACACTGATCACAGGGAGGAGTTTAGCAATACAAAGGGGATGCAGCTCCGTGAGTACAGGCCCTTATGCTAAAACACGAACGCACTGGAGCGCTGTGCTTTTGTTTTGTTTATTTGTTGGAGACGAGTAGCAAGCTTCGAGCCCTGGAGCACCTGCACTGCATCACCACTTCAAGCCATGTCTGGGCTACTGGGACTGTGTGTTACTGTTTTGTTTACCCTTTTATTTGGAGCTACGAACCCTACTGTTGTTTTTGTGTTTATAAATAATAAACAGGACCATTCCCATAGTAAATAACACACTATATCATTGCTGCACCACTCGCATCCTGACGTGTTGTCTTCGTGGGATTCTGTGGACTGGAGTATTGACCTGTAGCAATGTGCCCCACCCCTGTGTGTATTTGTGTGTTATATGTTGCGTGTGGTGTGTTAATGTTGGTGTATTGTAGTTGTTACACAGGATATAATGTGGGTAATGAGCACGAGTGTTTAAAATGTATAATTGTATTTAGACACAAGGGTGGCACAAATCACTTCACGTGCAAATTAAAAGTGTATTAAGATGTGAGCACATGGTTGCACAGATTAGTTCATGTGCTGGGATTCAAGTGAATAATTAATTTGTAATTGAATCCTAGCACCATTGTGTATATATAGATGCACAGACCCAGCGGGACCCAGCGGTGGACCCATTGTTTTTACTAATTTATACACAATTTTGCTTGCTTTCAATTGAGGAAAAAATAAGAATAAAAAATAACAATAAAGGTTGTCCAAAGCTTAAATTGGACCTTTTTTTCAACAGGGAGGACCAAAACAAAATTGCCTTTTTAATTCCTCATGGTACAAAAAAATAAAATGGTTGATTGCAGTACTGCAGTTTGGTTTTTCAAACCGGCTCTTCATCTTCCGCCTGGATTTCTGTGGGCTACAGTAAATCTTCCACGGGCTGTAAAAATATTTTTTCTACAAATTACAAATCATTCAGGATTCATCAATCAAGTAAGTCCACAATGTTTTTGTTATATTCAGTTGCTTGCCTTATGTGCTGCGTATACTATACTACTGTATTAGATTTCTTATTAAATTATAAAGTACCTTTTGAAAGATGCAATGTTTTATTGCGTATAATAAAAGGTACACACACACACATATATGCAGTATACATACAGTTGTAGTCAAAAGTTTACATACCTCAATGGAAATGTATACATTTAAAAAAATTCTCGAACACAAAGTTTTGCTTTTGTGGATGAGGAAATAAAGTTACAAGAAATAGATGTCTACAATTATTTATTTCTGCAATTTTTTTGCAAAACTCAAAAACTATTCATACACTGACAAGGAAAATGAAATTAATAGCTAGTTGAGGCACCTTTAGCAATAATAACCTCTTTTAACAATTAGGATATTTGTGAATGAGCTTTTGGCACGATTCTTTAGTGATTTTTTTTTACCATTCTTCAACGCAAAATTGTTTTACTTCATTCAAATTCCAAGGACTTCTCTTGTGCACAGCCATCATCAACTCATACCAAAGATTCTCAATCGGATTTAGATCGGGACTTTGACTAATTGATTCCAAAACCTTGATTTTATTCTTCTTTACCCATTCTGAAGTAGATTTTCATGTGTCCTTTGGATCGTTGTCGAGTTGGAATGTCCAGTTGCGCTTTAAACCAAGTTTTGTAGCGGAGGGTTTCAAATGATTGGCCAATATCTTTTGGTATGCTGTGGAATCCATTTTACCATGTATTGGAACTAAATTGCCTGTGCCATTAGAGGAAAAACAGCCCCACAGAAGGATATTAGCAACTCTATGCTTGACAGTAGGTATGGTGTTCATTTCTTTGTACGCCTCACCAGACTATCAACGTGACCAAATAGCTTGATTTTTGTTTCATCACTCCTCAAAACGTTAGGTTACTATCTTAACCCTGGTTCCCTGAAATATGAATATTAACCATTCAGATTGGGTGTCTGTGACAGAAATACAATGAGTTTTGGTTGTAAATCTCCCTCCCGACCTGTGAGGGCGCTAAGCAGCGAAAGGAGTTGGACGGGCTGGCCTGACAGTTCTTTCCCCGGGCCGGGAAATCGGTCAGTCTGGAAGAAGGCGAGACGCCGTTGCAGGAACGTATTGACCCGGAAGGGAAACGACGTAGCAGCTGCAGATAGTAGAGACAGCTACACTCGTTTACCAAGGGGTAATGCGTGATAGCATAAAGGGGACGGAGAATCACAATCTTTTCCTTTGCTTGGTTTTGTGCGTAGAACCGAGAAGGTCGGTAAAATAATATGGGGACTGTAAAACGTGAGTGTTGTGTTTTGTTTGTTTGTAACCGTCTTGTCTTGTCTTGTACATTGTTAGCTAAAACACATTTCCGGAGCTGTCGCCAAGGGTCAGCTCTGAACCGGAACATCACTTCACCTCTGTCACTAAATAAACTTGTATCACCCACCACGAGCACTACTGTACGCACCCAGGACTAGTGACCGTGTTAGTATATTGTGGGACGGATATTCTTGTTTATTATTTAGGACTGCAACCCTGTTGTTATATACTCTGTGCACTACACATGGTTGTGTATTGCCAGGGATTTATTATTTGGTCACCAGACCTGGATATAAATAAAAACAATTTCCAAACAGGATTATAACTCTCTGTGTTTCATTACTGCACTGCATCACCCCTACACCTGCATGTACCACTTTGCCACAGTGCCTTAAAGGGAAACACCCATTTTGTAATGGTTAATATTCCCTACTTGAAAGGGAACCTTTGACCAGAACTCATATCCATCATTCAAATGCCGTTTTGCAGACTTTAAGTGATTGTTCTTGTGAGGTTTTCCTAAGAGTGGCTTTTTCCTTTGCCTGTGACCATTGAGACCTTTACCATGTAATACTCGACCTATGGTTGAAACCCCACTTGCAGCCAATTCACTTTGAATATCTTTGGGTGTCAATCTCAAAATGTAATACACACTAGAAGCCCAGCGGCAGTCATTTTGGCGTTTTTTTGTTTTAAAATTTTCTCCAGTCGTGTAACACATATGGGGCTGTGCTTTCGTGTACCTTTCTGTCCGTATGTATTAAATATTCTCACAAAGCATGAAACACGGGAGTGCAGAAATAAAGGAGATATATTACATTATACCTAAACGCCCCGGGAGCAGTCACATTGACGGCCACACAGAAAACAATTGTATTTTCATTATACAGAACGGTATTCTACTTTATTATTTTTATTTACCAGTCCGCAATGTGTTTAGCTGTAATTAAATTAGTCTCTACTCTCTGCCCAAGTGAATGACTGACAGTCTATTGTTTTTAAATATACCCTTTTCAAAGACTGGCGCCTACTTGCCAGCTGTGCTGTTTTGGTCAGTCAATTAGCATCGGGACTAGAGAAAATAAATACCAGAGACCGTGAAGAAAATATGGAGTTGATGTTTTGGATCAGATGGCATGGAAGTATTCTGTGAAAGCTGGCTCCTGACGGTGGCCTTTTCAGGTGTTTTACAATGTATTGGACCTAGCAGCCATCAACTCCTGGGTACTTTACAAAGACTGCACAGAGCAGAATTTACCAAGGCAAGAATATATTTTACAGTTAGCACAGGAACTTCGCAAGAAGCATTTGGAACAGAGGGAGACTGCCAAGCGTGTACCCACAGCTGAAGCTTTGGGCAGCTGAGCCCTGTGCAGAAAGGCAGCGTGGAGAAGCACATTATCTGTATTGATTGTAAACAGCCTTGGACTCAAGGTAAAAGAATACCATTTTGTTGAACAAAAAGAAAAATAAATCAGACCTTTTTTTATAACTTCTTGTGCCGTGCGCTTCTGTAAAATGTTTTCTAAGTTCATTTATCTATGTTGTTCAGTTGCTTTTGCGCATCTGATAATAAACCGATTGCTGTTGAAAAGTTAAAAATGTTTTGCTATTGTTTCAGTTTTATAAATATGTATTTTGTAAGCCGATGTCTGTTCAGATATTTATTTATTTAATGTTCATATATATATATATATATATATATATATATATATATATATATATATATATATATATATATATATATATATATACAGTACTGTGCAAAAGTTTTAGGCAGGTGTGAAAAAATGCTGTAAAGTAAGAATGCTTTCAAAAATAGACATGTTAATAGATTATATTTATCAATTAACTAAATGCAAAGTGAGTGAACAGAAGAAAAATCTAAATCAAATCCATATTTGGTGTGACCACCCTTTGCCTTCAAAACAGCATCAATTCTTCTAGGTACACTTGCACAAAGTCAGGGATTTTGTAGGCATATAGTCAGGTGTATGATTAAACAATTATACCAAACAGGTGCTAATGATCATCAATTCAATATGTAGGTTGAAACACAATCATTAACTGAAACAGAAACAGCTGTGTAGGAGGAATAAAACTGGGTGAGGAACAGCCAAACTCAGCTAACAAGGTGAGGTTGCTGAAGACAGTTTACTGTCAAAAGTCATACACCATGGCAAGACTGAGCACAGCAACAAGACACAAGGTAGTTATACTGCATCAGCAAGGTCTCTCCCAGGCAGACAGGGGTTTCCAGATGTGCTGTCCAAGCTCTTTTGAAGAAGCACAAAGAAACGGGCAACGTTGAGGACTGTAGACACAGTGGTCGGCCAAGGAAACTTACTGCAGCAGATGAAAGACACATCATGCTTACTTCCCTTCGCAATCGGAAGATGTCCAGCAGTGCCATCAGCTCAGAATTGGTAGAAAACAGTGGGACCCTGGTACACCCATCTACTGTTCGGAGAAGTCTGGTCAGAAGTGGCCTTCATGGAAGACTTGCGGCCAAAAGCCATACCTCCGACGTGGAAACAAGGCCAAGCGACTCAACTATGCACGAAAACACAGGAACTGGGGTGCAGAAAAATGGCAGCAGGTGCTCTGGACTGATGAGTCAAAATTTGAAATATTTGGCTGTAGCAGAAGGCAGTTTGTTCGTGAAGGGCTGGAGAGCGGTACACGAATGAGTGTCTGCAGGCAACAGTGAAGCATGGTGGAGGTTCCTTGCAAGTTTGGGGCTGCATTTCTGCAAATGGAGTTGGGGATTTGGTCAGAATTAATGGTCTCCTCAATGCTGAGACGTACAGGCAGATACTTATCCATCATGCAATACCATCAGGGAGGCATCTGATTGGCCCCAAATTTATTCTGCAGCATGACCACGACCCCAAACATACATCGAAAGTCATTAAGAACTATCTTCAGCGTAAAGAAGAACAAGGAGTCCTGGAAGTGATGGTATGGCCCCACAGAGCCCTGATCTCAACATCATCGAGTCTGTCTGGGATTACATGAAGAGAGAGAAGCAACTGAGGCTGCCTAAATCCACAGAAGAACTGTGGTTAGTTCTCCAAGATGTTTGGGCCAACCTACCTGCCGAGTTCCTTCAAAAACTGTGTGCAAGTGTACCTAGAAGAATTGATGCTGTTTTGAAGGCAAAGGGTGGTCACACCAAATATTGATTTGATGTACATTTTTCTTCTGTTCACTCACTTTGCATTTTGTTAATTGATAAATATAAACTATTAACATGTCTATTTTTGAAAGCATTCTTACTTTACAGCATTTTTTCACACCTGCCTAAAACTTTTGCACAGTACTGTATATATATGTATATATACATATACACTATATATATATATATATATATATAGTGCCTTGCAAAAGTATTCAGACCCCTGACCAATTCTCTCATATTACTGAATTACAAATGGTACATTGAAATTTCGTTCTGTTTGATATTTTATTTTAAAACACTGAAACTCAAAATCAATTATTGTAAGGTGACATTAGTTTTATGTTGGGAAATATTTTTAAGAAAAATAAAAAACTGGAATATCTTGCTTGCATAAGTATTCAACCCCCACACATTAATATTTGGTAGAGCCACCTTTCACTGCAATAACAGCTTTAAGTCTTTTGGGGTAAGTATGTACCAGCTTTGCACACAGTGTCGGAGTGATTTTGGCCCATTCTTCTTGGCAGATTTGCTCCAGGTTGTTCAGGTTGGTTGGACGACGCTTGTGGACCGCAATTTTCAAATAGTGCCACAGATTCTCAATGGGATTGAGATCAGGATTTTGACTGGGCCACTGTAGGACATTCACCTTTTTGTTCTTGAGCCACTCCAATGTTGCTTTGGCCTTGTGCTTGGGATCATTGTCCTGCTGAAAGGTGAATTTCCTCCCAAGCTTCAGTTTTTTAGTGGACTGAAGCAGGTTCTCTTGCAGTATTTCCCTGTATTTTGCTCCATCCATTCTCCCTTCAATTTTAACAAGATGCCCAGTCCCTGCTGATGAGAAGCATCCCCACAGCATGATGCTGCCACCACCATACTTCACTGGTGTGATGGTGTGTCTTGAGGCATGGGCAGTGTTAGGTTTGCGCCACACATAGCGCTTTGAGTTTTGGCCAAAAAGCTCTATCTTGGTCTCATCTGACCACAAAACCTTTTCCCACATCGCAGCTGGGTCACTCTCATGCTTTCTGGGAAACTCCAGACGTGCTTTCAGATGGTACTTTTTGAGTAACGGCTTCTTTCTTGCCACCCTCCCATACAGGCCAGTGTTATGCAGAGCTCTTGATATGGTTGACTGGTGCACCATTACTCCACTCCCAGCCACTGAACTCTGTAGCTCCTTCAAAGTGATTGTTGGCCTCTCTGTGGCTTCTCTCACAAGTCTCCTTCTTGTTTGAGCGCTGAGTTTTGAGGGACGGCATTTTCTTGGCAGTGCCTGGGTGGTGTGATGCAGCTTCCACTTCCTGATTATTGATCCAGCTGTGCTCACTGGGATATCCAAACACTTGGATATTATTTTGTACCCTTTACCTAATCTATGCATTTGTATTACTTTATCTCTAACTTCTGTAGAATGCTCTTTGGTCTTCATTTTCCTTCAGATTCACAGCCTGACCAATGATCCTTCAACAGTGGGGTTTTTATCCAGAAAATGTGACAGCAACTTTAATAGTTCACAGGTGGAGGCCAATGGTAAGGTAATTGTGTCCTCATTAGGGCAATTTCTTTCATCGGTGTAAACTGGGAGCTTCCACAGCACAGGGGTTGAATACTTATGCAAGCAAGATATTTCAGTTTTTATTTTTCTTAAAAATATTTCCCAACATAAAACCAATGTCACCTTACAATAATTGATTTTGAGTTTCAGTGTTTTAAAATAAAATATCAAACAGAACGAAATTTCAATGTACCATTTGTAATTCAGTAATATGAGAGAATTGGTCAGGGGTTTGAATACTTTTGCAAGGCACTGTATATATATATATATACAGTACTGTGCAAAAGTTTTAGGCAGGTGTGAAAAAGATGCTGTAAAGTAAGAATGCTTTCAAAAATAGACATGTTAATAGATTATATTTATCAATTAACTAAATGCAAAGTGAGTGAACAGAAGAAAAATCTAAATCAAATCCATATTTGGTGTGACCACCACCCTTTGCCTTCAAAACAGCATCAAGCATCAATTCTTCTAGGTACACTTGCACACAGTTTTTGAAGGTAGGTAGGTTGGCCCAAACATCTTGGAGAACTAAGCACAGTTCTTCTGTGGATTTAGGCAGCCTCAGTTGCTTCTCTCTCTTCATGTAATCCCAGACAGACTCGATGATGTTGAGATCAGGGCTCTGTGGGGGCCATACCATCACTTCCAGGACTCCTTGTTCTTCTTTACGCTGAAGATAGTTCTTAATGACTTTCGCTGTATGTTTGGGGTCGTTGTCATGCTGCAGAATAAATTTGGGGCCAATCAGATGCCTCCCTGATGGTATTGCATGATGGATAAGTATCTGCCTGTACTTCTCAGCATTGAGGAGACCATTAATTCTGACCAAATCCCCAACTCCATTTGCAGAAATGCAGCCCCAAACTTGCAAGGAACCTCCACCATGCTTCACTGTTGCCTGCAGACACTCATTCGTGTACGCCTCCAGCCCTTCGGCGAACAAACTGCCTTCTGCTACAGCCAAATATTTCAAATTTTGACTCATCAGTCCAGAGCACCTGCTGCCATTTTTCTGCACCCCAGTTCCTGTGTTTTCGTGCATAGTTGAGTCGCTTGGCCTTGTTTCCACGTCGGAGGTATGGCTTTTTAGCCGAAGTCTTCCATGAAGGCCACTTCTGACCAGACTTCTCCGGACAGTAGATGGGTGTACCAGGGTCCCACTGTTTTCTGCCAGTTCTGAGCTGATGGCACTGCTGGACATCTTCGATTGCGAAGGGAAGTAAGCATGATGTGTCTTTCATCTGCTGCAGTAAGTTTCCTTGGCCGACCACTGCGCCTCACGGTCCTCAACGTTGCCCGTTTCTTTGTGCTTCTTCAAAAGAGCTTGGACAGCACACCTGGAAACCCCTGTCTGCCTTGAAATTTCTGCCTGGGAGAGACCTTGCTGATGCAGTATAACTACCTTGTGTCTTGTTGCTGTGCTCAGTCTTGCCATGGTGTATGACTTTTGACAGTAAACTGTCTTCAGCAACCTGACCTTGTTAGCTGAGTTTGGCTGTTCCTCACCCAGTTTTATTCCTCCTACACAGCTGTTTCTGTTTCAGTTAATGATTGTGTTTCAACCTACATATTGAATTGATGATCATTAGCACCTGTTTGGTATAATTGTTTAATCATACACCTGACTATATGCCTACAAAATCCCTGACTTTGTGCAAGTGTACCTAGAAGAATTGATGCTGTTTTGAAGGCAAAGGGTGGTCACACCAAATATGGATTTGATTTAGATTTTTCTTCTGTTCACTCACTTTGCATTTAGTTAATTGATAAATATAATCTATTAACATGTCTATTTTTGAAAGCATTCTTACTTTACAGCATTTTTCACACCTGCCTAAAACTTTTGCACAGTACTGTATATATATATATATATATATATATATATATATATATATATATATATATATATATATATATATATATATATATATATATATATATATATATATATATATATATATATATATAAAGCAGGTTTTGTTGTTTAGCCTCCTGTGGTAAGGATGGCTGGTGGTGATGTCAGACCCGGAAGAACACACAGTACTGAGGGTAAAAGGAACGGAAATCCACAGCAGATTGGGTAATGAATGCGCTGCAGTGCTTTTATTAAATAAACACAAGGTTGAACAAACGAAAAACACTCAAACGGCAAATGGCACACTGACCAAACAAACAGACAGACAAACAAATATGCTGGTGTTTCCAGCACGAGTAGGAATTGTTATTTTAATTCTGGATTTTATTCTCCTTCTCTCTCTTCTGTTGTTTCACCCTGAACACCCGACCCCGAGTGACTGAAACACTGCATCTTTTATGCAGCTGTACCGAGACTCGATTGCTGATCAATAATTCAATTGGAATCTCGGTACATCTGCATGTGAACTAATTGTGCTCTCCGTGCTTCCATACTAATACCCACTTTAATCTGCATGTGGAGTGATTGTGCAATCCCTGTGCCTAAATACAAATCCTACATTTTAACATCACCTGTGCTACATAGCCCACACTCTGTGCACCACTACAATAATACATATAACAGACAACATTAACACGCCACATACAACATAAAACACAGCAATACGCACAGGGGCGGGACAACCCCGCCACACCTCCCCACTTATTGAAGTCAGGAGCCGCTACTGACCCCCGAGGTATCCTCGATCTCATAAGAGAGAGGTGGGGAGACCAAACTAATAATTCAAAAAATGTAGTGTAACATGCACTACATTTTGAGAGACTGGGATTGGTTGGTCATCTGGCACAAGATCATTTAAAACTGGCTCAGCATCGCCAGGAGCAACAGTACAGCAAAAAAGCGAGAATTCTGACCTTTTGACCTGGAGACAAAGTGCTGTTGCTACTTCCCACATCAGAATCTAAGTTATTTGCTAAGCGGCAGGGACCTTACGAGGTGACTTGGGCAATTGGTAAAGTAAAGGAAATTAGACAACCTGATCACCGAGATTAACTACAAATTTACCAAATCAATGTGTTAAAACCCTGGAAAGAACGAGAGGCCCTGTTCACAGCTACGGACAAATCGGAAGAGGATTTTGGCCCCTGTGTTGATCCACTAAGGGTAAGTAGCATTCCGATGGAAAAACTGTTACTTCCTGGTCAAAAACAGGAGCTGCAAGTTGGTGAAAGGGTTTGGTGATGTACCCGGTAGAACTTATGTTATCGAACATGTTATTGTAACTCCGCCAAGTGTCAACGTAGCAGATCCCAGAAAGTCGCTGGGATGCAGTCCACAAGGAGGTGGGCGCCATGCTCGTCATTCAGCCTTCCTGGAGCGAGTGGTGCAGTCCTCTAGTAATGGTTCCTAAGAAGGACGGCACTACTCGTTTCTGTGTGGATTTTCGTAAGGTGAATGCGATCTCCAAGTTCGATGCATACCCTATGCCCGACTTGGCTTGGTTTATCTTGACTTTGGATCTGACGAAGGGATACTGGCAGGTTCCACTAACTCACAACTCACGAGCGAAAACTGCTTTCTCTACCCAAGATGGGCTGTTCCATTTCCAGACCATGCTGTTCAGATTGCATGGAGCCCCATCGACCTTCCTGAGACTGATGGACCAGGTCCTATACCCCCATTGGAAGTATGCAGCCGCCAATATTGATGATGTGGTGGTTTTTAGCTTTACCTGGAAAGATCATCTTGTTAGACTTTCGGCCGTCCTACAGTCTGAGGGAAGCGAGGCTAACAGCTAACCTAGGTAAGTGTGCATTTGGCAAGAAAGAGACCCAATATCATGGCTACATCATGGGTAATGGTCGGGTAAAGCCGGTACCCTCTAAGGTCCTGGCTTTAGTGGAGGCGGCGATCCCGAAAGTCTTAGGTGAGATCACTACTGGGGTTAGCAGGCTATTACCGCCGCTTTATCCCCAAGTATTCCACCATTGTTAACCCCCTGGTCGATCTCACCAGGAAGAACGCCACACATTTAGTTAAGTGTACAGGTGCGTGTCAGACAGCCTTTGATAAGATAATGATGAAACTGTGCCAAGCCCCTGCCCTAATAACACCACATTTCAGCAAGTTCATCCTTCAGACTGACGCCTCTGACGCTGGTCTGGGGGCTGTCCTGTCCCAAGAAGCAGACGGGGTAGAACATCCCATTTATACATGAGCAAGAAAATGAGCAATTTTGTTTGGCCATCAAATGGGCTACATACACTCTTCAATTTTACCTAATGGGATGTTTCTTCCTCCTCGTTACGGACCACGCACCTCTTTAGTGGTTAAATACGATGAGGCACATGAACGCCCGGATAACTCGGTGGTATCTGGCACTGCAACCCTTCGACTTCCGAGTGAAGCATCATGTAGGCAAAGAGCACCAAAATTCAGATTTCTTTTCTCAGGAGGGGGGACAATCTGGAGAGTTAGGGTTAGCCGAGTGTTCCTTCATCTCCACACTGAGGGGTAGGATATGTGAATGGAACAGAAGGAATCTGAGCTGCAAATCTACCTCCCGACCAGGAAGGGCACGAAGTAAGGTTGGTGGTACTGCTTCACAGGTATGGGCCGACCCGATGGTAGGACAGAACCGGAAGTCAGCCATCTTGGGAAAAGGCCCAAGCTGTAAGTCTTCTGAACCACTCTATTGTTGCGTGTGACAATTGGATAGAGTGTGGCACCGCAGTGATAATAGGGAGGAATGCTTTTGTTTTGTTTATTTGTTGCAGATGAGTAGCAAGCTGGGAGCTGAAGACACAGAGCCAGCAAACACTCCCCAGAGCACCACCACTTCTGCACATTACCACCACCCATTCCACACTGGAGTACTTCCACTGCATCACCACTTCAAGGCGTGCCTGGGCTATTGGGACTGTGTGTTGCAATTCTACGTCCCCAGTACCATTGCTGGTAGCAGAGACAAATCCTACTGTTTTCTTTTTGTGTTTATAAATAATAAACAGGACCGTTCCCATTGTAAATAACAGTATTCCTGCAATACTCACATCCTGACAATACCCTTTGATCTTTTAGGCTGACTTCCATTAGGAATCCCTTTGCATTTAACAGGGGAAAAAAGTCAATGGTACAGAGATTACTGTGAGAAGACCAGGGATTCTGAACTTAATATGGATGTAAACCCCTCCCCCATTTTTTACAGCAATTGGTTTTTCTTCACTTCAAAAACTAGCATAACCATTTTGACATAGGCTTAAGCAGAAAATAGCCTCAGTACATAATTTTGAGAAAACACTAATAAATAAGACTGTTTACATATGACTTCTTGCTGCATTGTTGTTTAGTGTATCCTTTACATTATCTAGATCTAAGATATATACCTGTTAATGCTAAAAAGGAGGTTAACAGACTTGAACATACACAGATTGTTTGACTGTGAACAACAACATTCTTTAGCCTAATTGTTTAATCGTTTTGGTTTTTGTTTTACTTCTGTTAGGCCAGTATTCATTTTAATGGATCACCAGGGATCATGATGAGTTCAATTATTCTGACCTAAAATTCTGAGAGATAGAGGGAAAGACTGGGTGTCTGCTGAAGAAGTGTTCTTGTCCGTTTTTAAATGTCTGTATAAAAGTTTATATCTGGATAAAAAATGTCTGTTATAATAAAAAGCACTGAGCTTTAGATCTGGCATGGCCTATTTTACTAAAAATAACCATTCCATTTCCATTTTAACACAAAACTGTAACTCATTCTAAGTTAAGCAATTAAGGGGAAATGTATTAAAAAGCTTTGGTACTGATCATTTTACTGTTGGGAGTTAAAACTAAGAAACTTCTCAATTTCAAAAAAATAACTTAAAGTGTTACAGAACCCCCTGCAGTGTTTACACATTACTGTAGCCCGTGTTGTCCAAATCACAGACATTTATTTTTCAAAATAGTTTTGCCAATAGTTTTGATATTTTTGTTGTTCACACATCATAGGTAAATAAACTGGGGAATTTTTTTTATTTATTTATTTTTTTTAAATAAAACTCTACGATACAGACAACTTGGGACACAGCAAAGGTAACATAATGCGTTTCTTGCAAACTTTTCAATGTGCTGTGTAACACCTTAATGAAATTTAGCTTTAATCTATTATTATTTTGAGAACACCGCAACAGTCAACCAAAGCCAAGTTATGGAGGAGCAGCGGCTCCCTGGAAGGGAAATGAAGAGCTGATGTTAGAAGGAGATAACAATATTTTCTCTTCTTCAAATTAGCAAAGGGAGGGCTGCAGATTTGCAGTATATCAGTAACATACCATGTTTTTATCAACAGTAAGTACAGAACAGTAAAGAAAAAATGTTTAGTTTAATAAAAATGTAGTAAGTGGTATATAAGACATAGATGTCATTAGGTAAGTGAAAGAGGTGTGGTATGATGGTATCATATCATATATTAAAATGACTGATTTACAGTATGTGGAATAACTTCTTGTGTTCTCAAGATAAATGTAAAAATGTAAGTGTGACATACATACGGAGGGACATTTCTATTATCCATTTCACACAGATGAGTTATGACGGCTCAGACCCGGCACTAATGCAGCATTTTGGTCTGTGTGAATTGCCTATACCATCGCAGAGCCGTCATATTGTATGTCGTCTCTGAACAACCTCGCGAGGTGGTTCAGAGACGGCTCTGAACCGTCTCAAGTCCTGTGTGAAATGCTATGCTGGCACTGAAGCGCTACAGTGGGTGTGGATTGAAAGTCAACATCCCACGTGACTGTATAGAAGGGACGGTATGTGATGCTGTAATTTATGGGCAAATCGTCGTTGCCATGAAAATGATTGTTGACGGTTCGCGGTTCCTTCCAAAGGTCGTCGGATGATGGATCGACCAGCCCTCAAGCCCGGCCACAATAAAGGGCAGTGTGGGACTTGATGGAGGGTGGTGGAATTTTAAAGGTGGAGGGAGACGTGGCCTTGGAATGGCCGGTAGGGGGAGGATATGTTGCAGACTAGGGGGAAGAGGAGAATGTAGCCCAGGACGGGACTACATCCCCCAGAATGCCACGGGAGGGTGCCAGGATGAGTGTCACCTGCCTGTGATTAAGCAGACAGGTATAAAAGAAGTTCACAAATGTTTGTTCAGGGCAGTCTGCAGTCTGCAGTCTGTGTGAAGACAAGAGGTTGTTATTCTGAAGAGACCTGTGTGGTTTAATAGAAAGAAGAAAAAAAGGTAGTGTGTAAACCTTTTTGTTTGTGTTTGTTTCTGTAATCTGAATATAAAGTGTTTTTTTTTTTTGTGACTGGTAAACAGCTTAGCTGTCCAGTGTGTTAGTTTAGAAGAATTCACCTAAAGTGTTAGTTAGTACTCCATGTGGGAGTTAGTTTTTGTTTTGTTTATTTCTTTTATTTCTGTAAATAATAAAATCGCATGAAAGTGCTTAAAAACCTGGGTCTACATAAAAAAGGGCAATCGAACCTTAAAATCAGCAAAATCTTTCACAATAGATAGATATTGATAATAACAAAGATAATGAGCGTTTAGCTGCTACATGACTGGAATGATTTAACATCATTAAGACATAAATGTATATATTGGAGCAGCTTTTTTATAATTCTCATTGTGCTGATAATAAACATAAAGCTGGTTAGGAGCCTAGGATGTGAACTTATTGCCATAGCAACAGAGGGATGGGAATTACCACCCCCTTCTACTGTAGTCCATGGATACCAAAAGATAGGTAATTCTGTGAAACTGTAAGATGTATGTACCTATTAAATGAATCTCTTACCCACTTCATCCCGGATATTGGCAAGCTCAATGGAGAGTTCCTTCTCTTTCACAAGGGCACTTTCGTTCTGCAAAAAAAATTGCAGAGAAAAGGTGAACATTTTGAAGAATTATTATTTGTGTTATGCAGCATACATTTTACACAGTAACTGTCAGCTGGTGTCTCCACCCATGTGGAAGAATGAATTATTGTAATACACTAGTCTGTAGTATCTTAGTATTTAAATCAATTAATAAACCCAAGCCTTTATTTATCTAGATTGAGAACAAATTATCATTTACAATGATGACCTGGCACAAGGCTCACACCACCTCAGCAAACAACATAAAACACAATAAATACAGAGTAAAACATAAAATATAAAAATCAGCAGCAACGTAGCATGTACAGAAGTCACATTTCTAGTGAACTTGCAAAATTCGCACAAAAATATATGCACATTTTATCATACAAAAGCAGGTTTCCATCAAACTGGATTCTAGCAAACAAACAGCTGTATGTAGTGATGTCAAAAGTTCTATTCACTTGCTAGACTAGCGTATAAACTCTAGCGAATAACCAACCTCGCTGAGCATTCTGGACACATAACGTGTTGCTGGACTGAAAACGGACCAACGTATTTTCAAGAATTAACTGAAATTGGACAAATATTTTATATATATATATATTATGGACTGGAGAGTAAGGCTGTAGTGGCAATTATTTACCTGAGGGAAGACTATTGTTACCAACAGGGGGCTATAATGCCCGAAGCCGCACCCTGGAGGTAACAATAGTCTTCCCAAGGGGCATTTAAAATTTTCCACTATGAGCTGAGTCTGCGGTACACATTTAATATATGAGTCAGTCAAAATAATGAGAGGCAAGGTTGGGCAGTAAATATGTCTTTATATACTGTAAAGCCATACGTATTAGCAAGCTTTTTATTATGCCTTTTTCACATATGAAAAGGAAAATATAAACATTTTTGGCACAAATATCTTAGTGCTGTACATATAATAAAGTAATATACTACTACCAGTACAACAGGTCATCAACATTTCTGGAGCAAAATAGGTTTTATGGGTGTGATTCGCCAAATATTTTGGATGCAAATATTTATGGTTTCATCGTATTTTGTTTAAATATAGCTGATACAGTAAATAACTAAACAACAGAAAATGTCGTTCAGCAGTTTTTTTCATTAAGCCATTTTAGCTTCTTGTTGGAGTGCAGGTGGAGGGTGTTCCTTTAAAAAGGGGCGGGGCTGACAGTATCCAATCATGTGACAGATGGAGACTATTGCCCCATGGTGTACGGATAGTTGGGCAATAGTTCAATCAATTTTTCCTCCTATGATGAGGTTTTAAACCAATCACAGGCCAGAATTCCAGTTCCAACCATATATATATATATATATATATATATATATATATATCACACACACACTTCTTTTCTATAGCCTCGAAATTATAAAGAATTACCATTGTACAACTTTTCATATTTCTTTGAAGCTGTACTGTTTCCCTCATATGTAATTTAAGTAATCGTTAGAATACGACTACTACCACTACCACTACTACTACTACGACTACTAATAATAATAAACAAGACAGAATGGCAGTCCAGTATCAGTAACCTCCAGCGATAGCTGCACCGAAACCTAAAAGAAGATATTTCTGTCAAGAGGTTTTCTCTAGAATTGTAATTCTGAGCTTTAGTTCTTCCTTTATTTCCCTCTAACCACAGCTTCCTTTCTAAATAACCTATTAATCTGCTATGTGCAATATTGAAATATATTCAATATTAAGTTGAGTTAATGAATGAATGTATGACAAAACTACAAAATGACCTGCAAAAATAAAACTCCATTCTTTGATTTTATCATCGTAACTCAAAAAAATGCCCATACACTGTAGTCTATTTTAAATAAACAAGAACAGAAACTTTTTTTTTCTGGCAACTGACAACCTATGCAATAACTCCAAGCGTTTGTAATAGCATATTGCACTGATTACAATAAAATGGATGGTTAAAATACCAGTAGAGTAGCAGTTTAAAATAAAGTATACATTAGAAACCTCATCCTAAAACCTGATCAAAATATTTGAGACTGCAGATCACATTATGTAAGGGACTGCAGTCTGTGAGAAAAAATGCTGAATTTGATTAAAACCTAGTTTTGACATTAAACAGTATCTTTAATCTCACAGAAATCCCTACAGCAAGAAAGCAACTTAATTCAATTACGCTCAGCAGAGCCAGCAACACAGACCCCGGCGATACAGCAGTAAGCCTATGCCTCTAAAGTCTCTAAAGGGGAGGGAAAGAGATTTACCGTCTTGTCCAGGCACTGGAGGCAGTAATAGGGCTTGCAGCAGCACTGGCCCATCCTAGTAGGCTTGCCGAGAGGAAAGCCTGCTTCATCAGACAGCCGGTGTGAGCCCTGAGTCAGCAGATTACTGTACAAAGCGTCCAAGACACTGCCTACAAGCAGCTCTACCTGCATGTAGCTCCACTGCTACCCTAATTCTCCTAATCCTTGCAGAAGCCCTGAGTGAGGAGCGATCCGACAGGACTTCTTTGGTCTCCAGCTGATGGGAGTGGCAGGAGGGCAGAGTCTCAGAGAGAGGCTGATCAATAGATGCATAACAATGAGGCCTTACCAATTTCAACCCTTCCCTGAGGACAAGGCTGTGCCTTGTAGAGTCTGTTGTTAAGACTGACCTAATCTGCAGACACAAGTCATTCTGTTTATACACCGTTGTTAATCCATCAGATTGAAGATTTAGACATGATTTGTGGAGCACTAACTTTCTATGATTAGCAAAGGGAATCCGGTCAATTAAGGAAGACATAGATTTTCATACATATTTCACAAATTTGTAGTAGGTTTTACCAAACAAAATTAACATTAGTTCAAATTTGTATCTTATAAAATGCTACTGTAATTTGTAAAGAATGCTGCAGGTAAATGTATAACTTCTAGGCATAAAAAACCCCATTAAAAATCATTAAAAGGAACAACCTTTACTGTAACAAAAATAACTGTTCAGAGAGCAGAGTTCTATTTCGTTGTGGTAAAGCAAACACTCTGCATTACCCTTTCAGCTCAGTCAGCTTTGGTCATTAGGCATATGGTCTTGGTGGACAATAGCCAACTGGCACTAGTCATCAGGGCTGCCAACTACTTTTACAAAAACCCGCCCACTTCCTGAAAAACCGTCTAAAATTTCCAGTAACGACTTGCCAAGAATTCTCATAAATGTATTTATTAAATCTAGGGTTGGTGTTTTTCCCCCCCCGACTTCTCTTCAATTGATCCCTGCTGAGCCACTTGTCTTTCTCAATTACAACTGATAAACGTGTTAGCAATAAAAGTGACAAATCTTTATTAAAGTTATAATGAAAAAAACAAACATTTACTGCATTTAATCCTGTACTTTAGAGTACTGTAATCAGTCAAGAGTTATTTAATCTGTAGTATTTTGTATTTAATTATATCCTGATGTAACTATCACTGACACTGTTATCTGCTCCGTTATTGAATTGTATTTTGTCATACTTGTACTTGCTAGAACCAAAGTCATTGTATTTATCTTGCTTTTAATTGTATTATTACTTGTACTGTGATTCTTGAAATGAATTTTTGTTTACGACTGTAAGTCGCCCTGGATTAGGGCGTCTGCTAAGAAATAAATTATATATATATATATATATATATATATTCTGGACACACTTTTTAAACTATTCATAATTGTATTAACATTAATAAAGACTAGTCATTTATTAAAATGTTGCGCTATTGTTTTCTTGTTCTTCATTCTGTTTTTAAATGAGAAAGTAAGGACTTAAATATACTGATGCACAAAAGAAACACAACACTCAAGTCTAATGGATTTAATCAAATATTTAAACATTGATATCAAACAAAATCACTGAAAATGTGAACAAAAATACAGATCAAAGAATCATGATAAGTTTTCTGTATGAAACGTGACACACTGTCAAAATGAAAACATTACAAAGTTAGTATCGGGTATGACCTCCCTGAGCATTAGCACATTCTGCTGGTTATTTCTTCTTGGAATTTCTCGCCCTGTAGCCACTGCAGTCTGAAACCGATTATGCAGATGGATCAGTCGGATGTGACGCAAACAGACTGCAGGGACAGTACTGTATTTTTTATATATTTCGGTATCTTTCTCTTGGCGGGTCTGAGGGGTTCTCGGTTATTACTCAAAATATCTGCTCTGTTTTCCCGCGAAAAACAACAATCCCATTGGTGGATACTTGACAGGGCAGGGGAGGGGCCATGTCTGTGTGCGGTCTTACTCTGATTTTGATTCGATGTGTTATTGTGTCAATCATGGAAGGATCCTCTATTATTTATTTCTTTATGTAAAAAAATAAAAATAAAAAGCAGTTTTTGCTAAAACCACCCACAAATAGACAACCTGCCCAGCATCATTCTCTCCCACAAAACAGGATAAAAAACTGTGCAGTTGGCAGCACTGCTAGTCATGCAAGTTAAAAGAGTCCAAGGATTAGATATTCATGGTGAATGAACTGAGCCAACCAGTAGCTTTACTGTATATCCCTCCTTAAGTCTCCACTACTGTCTAACCAGAGGGTGGGGTCCAGTACGTCTGTTTTGAAGGATACATGTTTTGGTTAAATAACTGACATTACTGAGTTTGTATACTGATTTTTTCTTAAATCAACAGGTGCCGAGGTGTATAAAAAGTAAACCATTTGCTGTAATCTTCAAGCATCTACTACACAATATTTTGTGATCCATTTAAAAACAGCAGCACCTCTTTATAATTACCTATTTTTAATGATTAATAATGATTAATAAACTACTGTGTATGGGCCTAGCTATGATTTTCTGAATGAAATATTAATCTTGAAAATATAAATAAATATAATTACCTACATAGTTACTGCTACTTTTGAACTAGTTTTTCATTTTGTAATTTTTTTAAATCTTGTTTATTTTATCTCCCTTTGCCTTCTCATAACAGTTATTACACTCACAGGTGCATGGGCAAAAACATATAATATGGCTTTGTAGCACTGGACATTGAGCTAATTTGTGCTCTGTTTTAGCAAGCATTTTTCCACTGACAAGCTCGTTTTACACATCAGAGTTGTTTAAATGATATATATTTACAGTGGTGTTCAATGCAAAATGCTCAAATTCACATTGACGTAAGTACAGTGCTCCCATTTTATAATGCTATAGTAGGAAGCCATAGTTACGAGACAGTGCTATATATGTTCCTTCTTATAACAAGAAAGAAAGTGGTAGTGCAATGGCATTATACGCAAATGGAAGCCATGACTATCCCGCTTTATTAAGGGGGAGCACTGTACCAATAAGAAAACGTTAATATGTATGAACATTTCTTATCAATGCTCGAAATTTTCAATTAGGTTAATAACTATTGTGTAGAAATCTCTGAATTCTGAATTAGCACAAATGTCAAAAAATAAAGAAAACAAATTGTTATTGTTTAGAACTTTAACATATTTTTCTTCATAATTTCAAATGTAGATGTTTTACATAGTAGTTATTATCTATTTACTGTAGCTATCCACAATGTGTGAATTTTTCATTAAAAAAATAAGACTGTGTGCGTGGAAGGCCTCGAAATAACACACAGAAAGCGCAGTTTCAGGTGAAGCGGTAACCGAAATTTATTTACAAACAAACAAAACAAAAACTGGTTCATGAAATGAAAATGGGTACTGTCCCTTTAAATCCTGACAATTATTTACAAAGTTTATTTACAGGTACCAGGGAGAAGTGCTCATATCTACAACAATATTTACAACCAAAGTCAAGTCTGTGAATGAGTGCTGCCCACAGGTACTTGCTCAGCGATCAACCGGTGGATAGGCTGCCCCTTTTGTACATCTGGATTCGGCGGTTATCCCATCACCTGTGTCTAAAACGCTGTCCTTACAAAGGTACCACCAAATGTTCATGTCAGGACACTGCACTCTGATTGGTTACCATATTATTGTTAATAAAACAATGAATAATCCTCTCCCAACACTGAAACCCTAAAGCTAAGGTCAGTATCCTATACTTTACACATCTAAAGTAGTTCATGTTTGGCAGTGAATAAGCGTTTTGTTACGTTTTAAAAAAGTGACCGGAGGTGCTGACTTCCTCAGTTGTCCTGACAGGAACATTTCGTGGTACCTTTGTAGGCACTGCGTCTGAAACCAGGTGCACCTCGTTCCCTCCCCCAGTCTCCTCACAGGACGACGCCTCCTGAATATTAACCCTGTAGTTGCCAGAGCCTGCTGGATGGACAGGTTCCTCCTGTTCCCTCTGCTGGTGGAAGGTGAATTTTTCAGTGCAGGGATTCCATCTACCATGCCACAGTGTGTTATAGGTAGGGCTTCTGTTTTTCGGGTTTTATCCATTGTATTTTTGGGTGCTTATTTTTAGCTATTTTTGAGTTTTATGTAAATCTTTTTTGGGGGCTTTCATTTTTGATATACTGTATGAAATTAGTGCTTTGGTTACTTTCCAAAATGCTTGAGCTTTGTTTTTTTTTGTGTCAAAATATGTATAGTAACTGGACACTACTTGCACACTTAAGTTGTACCTTCTTTCCTTTGCTGTCTTCCACAACGAAATCCCTATAGTCACGGGCACATTCTTCTGGGGTTTTTGTGTGTAGGAATTTTTGTACATTTCGTCACAATTCTGTTTTAAATCCTCCATGACTTAACTGTAATACAGCTTTTAATCCCGCTAACAAGCCTCCATCCTGATTGTAATCTCGTTTTAAATCTTGCAAGTGGAGTCTCCAATGTAGGAATGCGCTGTCACTCAGTAGTTGGGGCGGTTTTAAAGTATTCAGAACGAATCAATGATAGATACAAGTCAGGAAGGCGGGACATTGCCCTGCAGCACCGGGAAATGTATTTATTATTATTTTTGTAGTAGGTTTTATTTTTTTTAATGGGAAAAGGGTAAAGTCAACGTGAATAGATTAACCATTTCCTTATGGCCAGTCTTCAGGGAGCATTTGTCATGTGATTAGTTATGTCATCAGTGATGTCATTGCTGATGTCATATGTGACGTCATACATACGCATAATGGTGCAGAATTAAGGTTGCGTGTCAACCTCAACTTGCAATTTCCTCACTTTTGAGGCTTTTGCTTGAGTATACGTAATGTTATTTTAACACAGTTTTTGCAATGAATTTCCTTAGGGTTTTTTTTTTGTTAAACAATTAATTAATTAATTCATTCATTCATTAAATAAATACATTTTAAAAAGTTAAGAAGGTTTCAGTTAACATTCCTTATTTAAATGACAGGTCCGGTTGAAACAAAGTCCTGCTGTGGAATGGATTGCAAGTGCCAAGACTGGCTATCCCTGAGTGTTTTTGTAAATTGAAAAGTAGAAAAACGTTAGTATTCAAGAATAATTATCTGTCATAAAAAGAAAACATATATGAAATAAAAACAGTACATATCATATCATTACATATCAATATCATTACATATCAAATAATTAAGACATTTCTAACAACATACATTTAGAAATAACTTTATTCAACAAGCTGTATATATATAAAACAAATGTAATAATTTTGCAGAGCATTTTATGCATTGCACGACTTTGTTTCAGCCAGACTTGTCCTTATTTAATTGACCTTTTAGGACATGTCTGTTGAAACTTAAGCAGGGGTGGCCGGTTAACAGCATTTGCTTGCTCGCCAAACCCCCAGTCTCTTATTAATGAATTGCACTTCCCTTCAGCATTGCCAGATCTGAGAAGTGGAAATATTGTATTGGAACCTCAAAATTATCATATTTTCAGAAAAAATTATCGTACATTCAAAAATTAAGAATATATAATGTGTTTTTTTTCCCATCCTTAATATGTGACATCATATCACAAGCACTGCGCTAAACTAGTCAGCACTCACGTATCCGACCCTATAAAAGTTTGACTTCAGTGACGGTTAAACGCATGTGACGCATATCTGATTATTTCATTTTGGCCCATTCCAACCCTTGGATCTTTTTTGTGTTCCCTGAAAAAGAGACAATATCAAAAATACATATTTGAAAGGACTGTGTTTTAAAATAAGTAACCTTCAATTTAGACAGACTATTGGTTTTATTGGTACAGTACTATATTTTTAACAGAAGTAGTATTTTAATTCAGAACGACATGATTCTGAAAATATCACTTGCCAAAAACTTAAATCCACTATGTATCGTAGCGGTATGTAAAAATCTAAATGTTATATCCATGCACAGAACTGTGTAAAATGTAAAAGGCAATGTAATTTAGCAAAACCAAAATATTAAAAAAAAAAAAGTATTCAAAATTGCAGATTGCCATGTTTGATAATTCCATAATGTCACAGTTCACTTGCAGATGAAAATGCACAAAAGCAACAAAAGATCACAGATAAAAAATAAATAAATACATCACAGTATCTAGAACAGTCTAATGATTAACTGTTACATTACCCTAGCTTGTCTCGTTTTGGCTGCATTTTTGCCTGTGTTGTGTAACTGCACAATGTAAGTCAGACTGATTTGGCATTAGAGAGATTTTTGATATTCAGATAAATTGTAACATTGAAGAGATGGGCTTTGTATCAGAAAACTGGTGACGGCGTTGGAAATCGCGTGTGACGGGTAAGTGCATTAATTTGTTACATGTATATAATGGGGATTGATTTTATTCTTAATACAAGGGCAGTATAACGCGACTGACTTGTATCTGGGTAACAGATATCCGAGTGCTGACTGTACTCGACACCGCCCACTGATCAAAAGCACCTTTTGTTTAACATGCCCCTTATATGTTTTGGTTGTCCATACTGTATTGTTTGCTTCATTTGTAAACTACTGAATTAGGTACTTAGTGTTGCACTATGCCATTTATGTACAGCAGGGGTATCAAACTCCAGTCCTCAAGGGCCGCAGGGTCTTCTGGTTTTCATTCCAACTTAAGCTCTCAATTAACATAATTGATCTAATTATTTGTTGAATTTGACATATTTAATATTTTTAAGGTCTTTTACAGTTGACGGTTTTAAAATTGCACTTGATTCAATGTACACTACCACTGAAACATTTTGAGGCCTGGTGAGAAGTGTTAAATGTGTCCAGTTAATCAAATAATTAAACCAATTAAGTAACTGAGGACTCAGGTGGAACGAAAGCCAGAAGACACTGCGGCCCTCCAGGAACTGAGTTTGACACCCCTGATGTACAGTTATCTGTGAGTTTACAATGTTCCATTGTATATAATGCAATTATATACAGTCAGAGTACTTAGTATTACTTAGTAGTACTTAGAGTACTTAGTGTTGCTTACCTACTAGCTTTCATATATATAAAACATATTTTACTGTGCTTAGTCGTCACACGTCTCCACCGCCTCGAGGTAGCGAGTTGCACTTCACTGTCGACACACATAGTGCGTGTGTGCAAAAGCTGCACATCTGTGCAGCCCGGCCTGTGGCTGCGTGACGTGGTCACGTAGAAGGTCATAATATGCGCAGCAGACTGAGAAAAGTCTTAAAATGGAAATTGAAAATCGATTACTTTTTGGACTTGCCAGAATTTTCGTACATTTGGCCACTTCTGCAATTATCGATCGTACATCGTACATGGGTTGAAATAATATGATATGATAATTATCAGCTAGGACTGGCTATGATTGGCTTTAAAATGTCTGGATGGAGCGCAGCCGGTTAGTGAACACGGTGAAGAGGCGGTCAGCGCGCATGTGCCAAGACAACAAAGGCTATACAGAGGTATGACACAGGCCTGGTTTTTGGGATGGAACCGCATAACAGTCTCACGTTTTGATTGGTCCATGTCTGTCACATGAATATGTCGTCACACGAGTGGAAAAGCTTGCAGGCATTTTTAACATTGTGATCAGAGAGAGTGATCTGCTTTCCACAACCTTTCCATTAAAATATAATGTGGTATTACGCTGTACTGATATAACAAACTATGGGTGATTACTTTATATGAATTATCATGTTATGCACGAATGTAAGAATTGGCTTTCTGTGGTGGTGTACTTTTTTCTTTCAAGTAGCATATATCTATAATCGATTTTGCGATATATTTTAATATAAATTGTATACACTGTTGCAGTTTTGTTAGAGGATACATTAGTTTATCTCTAATGTAATCACAGTTTTACATATAGACTGCCCCTGTTTTCATTTACGTCGCAAATTCTGGGCCGATTTGGTTTGCAGGTAACGTCCCAAATTCTGGGCCGCTTTGCATTTTCGAATTCAGCCCAGTTTTGGGGACTCAGCTGACAGCCGAGTTTCTAAGTTATCCATGCAGTTTACCATAAACTGGACCATGAATTCATTTGAGAGTAACCCTTAGTACATGAATCAAAGTTAATGTATTTTTTTACTCTCCCCAGAAATCTTTTTTTTTTAATGAAAAAACAGAAATAAAATGTAAATGTTAAAAAACGTATTTCTTATTACATGAAGAAACTACATTGCACTGAAATAGATATATGAAAATTAATTAAAGCAGTCGTTTTCCTTTATTAAAGACTAATATAAAAACACATTTTTGGGAAGGAACATGGTATTCCGAAAAAAGGACATCTCATTTTCTTATGTAACGTCCATCAATATATTGCAGTGTTTCAGGTTCTTTTTGGACAGAAATGAGACTGCAACTGTGAGTAGATGAAGGCCGTTTATTTTGACAATAATTAAATAATTACAAAATAAAACCATAAAGTGAGGGTAAGGAGACTGGGAGTCGACAGTGAAAATAAATGATTGTAGTAATTTTTCTTTTACCCTACCCTTCCCAGTCTTTTCCCTGCCCCTCTTTTGCGCAAAACCTGTACTCCAATTCCCCTCCACACACGTGTACCACCATGCAACCCCGGCACGCACACACCACCATTCAACCCCGGCACACACACACCACCATGCAACCCCTGCATGCACACACCACCATGCAACCCCTACACACACACACCACCATAAGACCCCTGCACACACACACCACCATGCAACCCCTGCACACACACACCACCATGCAACCCCGGCACGCACACACCACCATGCAACCCCTGCACGCACACACCACCATGCAACCCCTGCACACACACACCACCATGCAACCCCTGCACGCACACACCACCATGCAACCCCTGCACGCACACACCACCATGCAACCCCTGCATGCACACACCACCATGCAACCCCGGCACGCACACACCAACATGCAACCCCTGCACACATACACCCACCATGCAACCCCTGCACGCACACACCACCATAAGACCCCTGCACACACACACACCACCATAAGACCCCTACATGTATACACCCATCATGCAACCCCTGCACGCACACACCACCATTCAACCCCTGCACGCACACACCACCATGCAACCCCTACATGTATACACCCACCATGTGACCCCTGCACGCACACACCACCATGCAACCCCTGCATGCACACACCACCATGCAACCTCTGCACGCATACACCCAACGTAGCAATTCTTTGCAAAATATTTTTCGGGTATTCAGCCCCATTCATGTCTATGGCAGTGTTAAAAAACACATTTTCAGTCACATCTCTCGAACCAGAGCACCTACAACCACTGTTCGAAGGGTTCTAGACCAGCCTGAATGTAACATGCCCAGTTTCGTAGCAATTCTTTGCAAAGTGATATAGACTCAGAGGAGCACCCCAAACATCCCCCTAAAACGGTGTGGTGGTTCACCCAAAAACTTATGTCATGACGAAAAAATTCACTTTGCCAAGCCGTCCTGGCATCTGAACCATGAAAATGGTGACTCCTTGTGCGGGGCTCCATGGGGCCCTGCCGCAAAAAAAAAAAATCAAGTTCCTAACCCCCACAGAACCCGAGATACGCCCTGTCAAAATGTCCAAAACTACCCTTTTCGGGGTCATATCTCCATGACCCTGGGGCCTAGAAACCGGGTTGAACTTCCTAGGGTCATGTCTAGGGGCCCTCTTTCACAGGGAGCCACCCGTTTCAAATGCTACATTTTCAACAAATTTACACATTTTCAACATGATGGAATGTCAAGGTTGCATTTCCAATAGCTTTTGAACTCCAGGTTGGCAAAAAAAGTCTAAACTGGTGTCCTTTCTAGCTGGGGACACATCGCTTGGAGGGATCGACAGGGGCCCCGAGGTGGACCTCCGTACCGATTTTCAAGTCATCGGGTAAGGCTTGGCCAATGGCGGTCGTGGGTCGCATTTAACTCAAAGGAACCCATTTTCTTTAGCTAAGACTGTTGTGCATCTAAAGAGAGTACTAGCGAGTTTGTTGGCCCATTGACTCATGGGGTACAGCAGGAGGACCCCGACCGCGATTTCCAATAGCAAAATACATACAAAAAAAGTTCATTATATATAAGACCTGAAATGTGCACATTTTGTAGTGTATTTATGCAACAGAAGCACCAATTTAAGTCCATTCCAAGTGTTTTGATTCATGTACTAAGGGTTACTCTTAAATGAATTAAAGGTCCAGTTTATGGTAAACTGTGCATGCATGACTTAGAAACTCGGCTGTCAGCTAAGCAGAATATCTCAAAAACTGGCCTGAATTCGCAAATGCAGAATTTGGGACGTTATCTGAAGACCAGAGCAGCCCAGAAATTGGGATGTTATCAGAGCGGCCCAGAATTTGGGATGTTATCTGCAAACCAAATCGGCCCAGAATTTGGGACGTTATCTGAAAACCAAAGCGGCCCAGAATTTGGGACGTTATCTGAAAAGCAAAGCGGGCCAGAATTTGGGACGTGAATGAAAACATCGGCCGTCTATATGTACAACTGTGATTACATTAGATCTAAACTAATACATTCTCTAACAAAACTGTATAGTGTGGAAGACATATATTTGATATTAAAATATATCGCGTAAACGATTATAGATATATGCTAAAAAGTACGCCATTACAGAAAGCCAATTCTTACATTCGTGCATAACATGATAATTCATATAAAGTAATTACCCATAGTTTGTTATATCAGTACAGCGTAATACCACATTATATTTTAATGGAAAGGTTGTGGAAAGCAGATCACTCTCTCTGATCACAATGTTAAAAATGCCTGCAAGCTTTTCCACTCGTGTGACGACATATTCATGTGACAGACATGGACCAATCAAAACGCGAGACTGTTATGCGGTTCCATCCCAAAAACCGTGCCTGTGTCATACCTCGCTATACATATGAGCAGCACGGCTTCGTCTCTTCTCAGTCTTGCGTGGTGTGTTACTTTGCGGAAAGACAGAAAACATTTAAGCTGTTTAAATATTAAAATAAAATTCATAAGTTTAATTATCTTTGTCTAACTTCGTCTAACTTTAAATTAATGTTTATGAATACTCTTATTTGTTGAACTTCATTCTTTTCACAGTTCTAATCTGCCTTTATTTTGCGCCGTCTGACCCTTTTCCTCCCCAGGCTGCTGCTCTTCAGCAGTGCTTTAACTTAAGCTCAGTAATATCTTGCTGTGTTTGGTAATTTTTCTTTTTTTTGTGGTAATTTCCCAACCATACTGCCTGTTTGGGGTAATCGGTTATTAAATATACCGTACAGTATATCTGTATTTTAATATTATTTCTATAATATTTTATCTTGTTGATAGCCGCGTCAGGCTTTTCTAGGTGTTTTTTTTTTTTTTTTTACTGTTTGTAGCTGATCAGTCTTTTATTAGGTCTATAAATTATCTGCTGGTTCCTGAAAAAATCTCTGTTCTGTTCTGTTCAAGATTGATAAATCAGAATTGAATTGTGCATGCGAACATTCTAAACTCTGTGCGTACAATACATTTAAGTAATGTTTTTACGCACAATTGATAGATATAGCCCCTGGTCTCCAGTGTCTCTCTGATCTCTAGGACATGTCATGCGCCAACAGACTACAACAAACCACAGAAAGTAAAAGAGGACAAATACTTTCTCTACTAACTAACTGTAAAGACAAACTGAGTTTCTTATTAAAAAGACTACTATTGTTACAGTTCAGCCAGTGCATGGTTCTGCAACCCAGCAAACGCCTTTGTCTAATCTGTCTGAACTGCTCCTGTGTTTCTCAGCTATTTCCATTAGTCCTACACCTCACCAATTGTTTAATAGGCTGGCTGGTTACATTGCCTGACTAGCTGCTACAGTTCCACGCTTCCACATGCCTTAATCTGGACTGCACTCGTGTGGCTTGTCTTAACACTGTAGTCTTTCACATTGACTCAATGCAAATTAACTCATTGCACTATATAGGAGGCTGTGTGGTCCAGTGGTTAAAGAAAAGGGCTTGTAACCAGAAGGTCCCCGGTTCAAATCCCACCTCAGCCACTGACTCATTGTGTGACCCTGAGCAAGTCACTTAACCTCCTTGTGCTCCGTCTTTCGGGTGAGACGTAGTTGTAAGTGACTCTGCAGCTGATGCATAGTTCACACACCCTAGTCTCTGTAAGTCGCCTTGGATAAAGGCGTCTCCTAAATAAACAGATGGAAGGCTACCAATCTGCATGTTTATTACCGTGTTTGGAAAAACCATCAGGTTAAATATAGAAAGGCTTTGTCCCAAGCAAATAATCCTTGCTTTCTTTTTGTGTCTATAGATAAATTAATAAATCCATCTACTAATACGACTACCTCTACTACTGGGTCTAATATTAGTGGTAATAAAATAATTGACATTAGAGATCATATTTCTCAGAATCCTTCTAGTGTGGACCATTCTTCTTTACCTGAACTAACTAGACCTTATAGAATTACAATGGAGGCTTTTTCTCAGATAAATTAATCACTTTTCTCTGGTAGAGTTCCCTCTGCATTTAAGGTCACGGTGGTAAAGTCTTTGCTCAAAAAAAACTACCTCGATCCTAAAGTACTATAGTAACTATAGGCCAATATCCAATCTCCCATTTTTAGCCATGGTTTTAAAGAGAGTTGTTGCTGACCAATTACATACATTTCTAGATTGTAATACTATACTTGAGAAATTTCAATCTGGATTTTGTGCTGCACACAGCAGAGATGGCCCTTGTTAGGGTAGTAAATGATCTCTTGATTAATTCTGACTCTGGCATCCCTCCAATTTGAATTCTCCTAGATCTTAGTGCTGCTTTTGATACTGTAGATTATTTCATTCTATTAAATCGGCTTGAAAGTTTAGATGGGTTGTCTGGAGGTGTTCTATCCTCGTTTAGGTCTTATCTTTCCTATAGGTTCCAGTACGTCTCTAGCAGGGAGACACAATCAGATTTGTCAGAAGTTACCTGCAGTGTTTAGCAGGGCTCTGTTCTAGGTTCCCCATTATTCTCTCTATATATGCTGCCCTTAGGCGATACTGTCTGCAGGCACAGAGTTAATTTCCATTGTTATGAAGATGACACCCAGTTATATTTATCCATAAATCCAGGCAATCCTTCTACTGAGGTGATATTACAGTGTTGGATGTCATATAACTTCTTAATGCTGAATTCAGATAAAATGGAGATCATGCTTGTGAGCTCACAACATCAACAAAAAAATGACAAATTATGTAAGTTAGACGTTAGCAGTCTCTCTTTGGAACTAAAATTAGAAATTAGAAATTTGGGGGTCATCTTTGATCCTAATCTTTTGAGAATCATATTAGGAAAATAACTAAAATATCATTCTATCATTTGAGAAATATGGCTAAGCTTAGGTCAAGTATTCCTGCATCTGATGCTGAGAAGATGATGCATGGTTTGTTTCATCAAGGATTGACTACTGTAATGCACTTTTCTCTGGTATCTCAAAGCGTTTGGTATCCCGCCTACAGCTTATTCACTACACAACTGCTAGAATTCTGACTAAAAGTCAACAAAAGTAATACGGGAGGTAGAGCTTTTTCCTGTGGAGCACCAAAATTATGGAATGCTCTGCCTGTATTTGTCAGGGAAGGAGATACCGTTACAGCTTTTAAATCAAGACTGAAAAACTTATTATACATTGTCCGGTTTATCTTAATGGGTTTGAATGTGACTTTGAATTGCTGCTTTTATTGTGCTGTTATTGCATCATTGTATGTTTTCTTACTATCTTTTATTAATACTATTATGTAAATGTATATATATGTCTATCGGCATCTATATTTATATGTATTTATTTATTTGACACTATTATCCTACACTGTTATTGATCTGTCTGATGATCGGACAGTGGTAGATGTATATGTGTTATGTTATTATTATTATTTATTTCTTAGCAGACGCCCTTATCCAGGACGACTTACAATTGTTACAAGATTACATTGTTACAACATTATTTTTTACATACAGTTACATTATTTTTAAAACATTATTTTTACATACAATTACCCATTTATGCAGTTGGGTTTTTAGTGGAGCAATCTAGGTGAAGTACCTTGCTCAAGGGTACAGCAGCAGTGTCCCCCACCTGGGATTGAACCCACGACCTTCCGGTCAAGAGTCCAGAGCCCTGACCACTACTCCACACTGCTGTATTGTTATATCTTAATGTATCATTCTCTTTACTATGTTTTGTACAGTGCTATAAAAGTGTTATACAAATGAAAATAAATAAATACATAATTGAACCATGCTAAAGTAAATATTTATTTTGATGTGTTGAACTGAAAAGATCCACCAGGAGGCAGAGTTGAGACAGCCCAGAATTTTTTTTTTTTTTTCTGTGAGTGCAAGACGCTGTTATTTCAGCAGAACAGAAGTGAAAAAATATATATATATAATGACATCTTGGATTTCAGTCATTTTTCAAGGAGTGGATAATGTGCATAAGTGTCTTTTTGTGTTTTTCTGTAGTGTTTACAAACTGCTAAAAATACATTATTTGATGTGACAAAGTCGGGATTCCCCTGTTTGTTTTCATTTAGCTTGAAATGTTATATTCTTCTACATGCGCAATTCTTGCATTTCCACAGAAATCCCTTATTATTTCATAAAGATTCTTAAGATGTGCATTTTCCGCAGTTCAGAAAATTTGTTTTTTGGTATTGTGACGTGGTACACCCCACCTCTGTGTGTATATGTACTATTTTGTATTGGTGTTGTGTTATTATTACGGTACTTAAAAGGTATTGTTTAAAGGTATTGGTTAAAATTCCCCATCTATGCTAACCTCGTGCAGAATGTGACCGTATCCAGATTGAGATGGTCACATGCATAAAAACCAGCAGCTTTGGCTGATCAAGGTTGTTGTGTTCACAGGCAGAACAAGAGTCGGCGGGTGAAGTAAAATCAAAATAACAATTGCTATGCGTGCTGGTTAGACCCCAGCACGATACTTGTTTTGCTTTGTTTTGTTCCCTGTCTGTTGTGTCAGTCTGCTTTGGCCAGCATGCAGTTTTGTTTTGTGTTCAGCCTTTTTATTTATAGTTATTTATAATAAACTCGCGCACCAGTGCTTCCATACCCCAGTACTGTGTATGTCTCCTCCCTGGTCTGACGTCACCAGCAAGCCATCTTGCAACAGGTATTTTTTTCTGTTTTGCAATCTTTCAGTTCATTTAATCGTTCTTCATCCAAATCAGCATGTCAACTTACTACTTGTGGGATTTTCTTTCTGGTAATTGGTCACTCAGTTTTATAGTTACTGTACATCTGTAACTGTAAACAAGATGGCTTCCGGTATTTTATATTCTGTGAGGCAGCGCAGTGATTTTGAATATGTAACAAGGCTCCAAATGTCCGTACCCATCTGTAACAGGGCGAGGTGCCCTGTACATTGATTTGTTTATTTATTTTAGAACAGGGTTTCCCCCTCCGCCCGTGTTATTTTGTATTTGTTTGTTTGTTTAGTTATTGTATTTATATGACGGCGATGCGCCACGTGTTTTGTTATTGTTTTGTTGTTTTGTAAATGTGACGACGTAGCCATGTTTGTTTTTGTTATTATTATTTAGTAGCGTGGATGGGAAGCCCCATCCACACAGTATTTAGAAAACTCGTGCAGAAGGTGGCCATCTCCCGAATTAATTAGGTGATTTAATTTGCTGCTAATCGGGAGATGGTCACCTGTATAAAAAGCCTGCAGCTCTCCAGCTCGAGGTGGGTGTTAGAGAGGAGAGAGCGAGCGGAGCGAGAGAAAAACCGAAACATCGAAACTTTATTTAAAAGACATAGGAACAGCGAAGGCAATCTGCCCAGCCTGACCTGTGTTGTTTTATTTATTTTGTGTCTGTGATTATTTTTGTTTACCTGTTTTATTTTCGCTCTGTGAGCACAGTTTCTTTTTGTTAAAATATTTGATTTATTTTTGCATTTAAATAAACTGCGCCACTGAGTCTTTCTTTTGAACTGCAGTGCCTGGTGTCAGTGTTTTTAAGTTCCTGCTTCTGCCGTGACGTCACCGCCCAGCCAACCTGTCACACGATCCAATATACGGACAGCTGGAACCTTGCTTGACCAATCACATTGCTTGTTTCATGTTCCATTGACAGACCTGGATTATAAATATGTCTAGTAATACTTCAAGTGGATAGATCACTTACAGCATGTGTTATAAAGACAGTAGTAAAAGGAAGTATAAGGGAATCACATTTTCATTTTCTATCCAAGTCAACCTAATCTGGCAGCTGCAGGACTTTACCTTCTGACAGAAGTGCTGGCTGGTGATGGCAAAGACCTCCAAGCCGAGCGTGGCTCTCTTCAGCTCCTCCTGCACACTCTGAAGTTGCCTAGCCTGCTCCTCACACTTATCCTTCAGCTTCTGCACAATCTGTCGCTCTGCCTCCCGAGACTCAGCCTTGGCAGAGATCCCGTTTCGTAGGACGCCAGCTTTCTGCCTTGTGTGTCCTTAGAAAGAGAGAAGAACAAATGCCATGGAGTTCTTGAGATTACTTCTCAAACAGGCCTCCTTCCTTCTGAAGTTCATTGACTCTCACATGCCTCAATTTGGATCAGCAAAGCCACATGTTAAAGTTTACCCTAGCCATATGTGCCAATTAAACTGTAAAGAGCCTGGCCTTGATTTAGTCATTAAATATTTTTTGGTAGTTTTGATCCATTAAAACTGAGTAAAGGAATTGCAGTATAACCCCATCTTATTAACATGCATTACCATGGGTAACTTGCTATACAACAAATGTCAAAACAAACCTAATCTACTTGAAAGAAGCTCTGGACTGTATGGCAGGTTGTGTTCTGGTCAGGATTCAGATGCACCTGCTTTGAGAAAAGGCTCTAATGGCACTTCACAAATGGTTCAAAATTAAATTAAAACAAGAAACACATAATACTGTATGTCCACTGTTAAATAAATTACAAAAGTATTCATTGCAGCCCAAAATATAAATCACATTGTGCATTTCCCACAGTTATTACTGCTTGTATTGTATATTTTAGCTACAAGACTCACCTTTTCTGTAGTCCTTTCAAATAAAAAAAACTTTTCTGTTTAAAACTGTCCTTTTCACATGTTACAATTACTGGTTTTGAAATTGAAAATACAGATTTGCACATATGAAGGTTATTAATGTATGGCTCATTCCACGCCAACTCAACCAGAAAAGGGGCATTTTGTTGCCCAACCGTCTCAGATTTTGCTAGAAAAATTCACCTGGGGGTTTTCGGGCCCGCTGAGTTCAGCAATATGTACTGTAATTGCATCATTAAAGATAATGTGAATGTAACGTCAGCATTCATTACAAATGGCCCCATCACTACACCTAATTGTTTTGATAAAATGGTCATGATGTCTGGTGATCAGTAATTAGCTCAACGAAAACGTTGGGGGTGGGGGGCGAAATATGCTTTCACCCCCCAACTCTAAGTCTCTTTATGACATGTAAATCTGTATATTAAAAAATGGATCAGAGATTTCCTTTAACCTGAAAAATACATATATATAGTATTACTTTTTGTATTTGGCCTTTTTCTGCTTCATGAAAGAAAATCTCCAATCTAGTACACACCCTCTGAATGTTGTCTGTCAATGGCAGCGTTTACATGCACAAGTCATGACAGGTTTCCTCACAACCTGTTTGCTGTACTTTTCAGTAAATGCGTTGCTATACAGTTCTGATTTAGGAAAAAAAATCGTCCGTACCAATGCAGATTACTCAATTCATAGTAATTTAGGGGAGGGAATATTTAAATGTTCATGTCTGTTTACTAAGTAGGAAAAGAACGACGTTGGTTATCGTGAGGAGAGCTTCATTATTTATTATTATTTATTTCTTAGCAGATGCCCTTATCCAGGGCGACTTCCAATTGTTACAAGATATCACATTATTTTTACATACAATTACCCATTTATACAGCTGGGTTTTTTACTGGAGCAATCTAGGTAAAGTACCTTGCTCAAGGGTACAGCAGCAGTGTCCCTACCTGGGATTGAACCCACGGCCCTCCGGTCAAGGGTCCAGAGCCCTAACCACTACTCCACACTGCTGCCCTACTCACACTGCGTTGACATGAAGATAAAAAACATTTAACAAGAGAAATGAATTCACGTGTTGTCGCACACATTCTGAATTACGCCACGCATTAGCTACTTGTTTGTCTGGTTACCTTTCCAACACACACACACACACACACAATTATATAAAATATAATTCCTACAAGTTTTACTACTTAGAATTCATATTTATGTGTGTGTTTGTGGAACATCTAAAAGTTACATTTCATTAACACTAGAACCGCCTTTTACAATACATGTTTTTATTTTGAATATAACCTACAATATTCCATTTTTTTTATATATACTGTATATACAAGCCTGTTGTTATCTCTACTGGACCTGGCAGCCACCAATTCCATCGTTTAGTACAAGGCAGGAGAGATTTCCTCTTGAAGCTAGCCACAGTGCTTCAGCAGGAACATTTCGATCAAAAAACTGCAAAGCTGCAGGCTGCAGCAGCTCAACCTGGATTCTGTGCTGGAATCCGGGACTTCTCGCACTAAAGCATAGCGCCGATACGCTTCTTGCAAACCTTTGTGTGGATTGCCTCGCCCTATGTGATGCACCTGCTCATGCTAACCGAGATCGCTACAATATTTTAATATACTGAGGCTTTTATTTACATTGTTTGTCATTAATTATTAATGAAAACATTAAATCTATTTTGAAATGTTATAGTTCAGCTTGTGTTGAAAAGAAACTACTAAAAAAGCCTACATTTTGATTTTTTTTTTAATTTACAAAGTTTGTTTCTATTACATTGTGCCAATTTGTAGCCTTTTTTCTGAAAGCACTTCGATTAAAACCGTTTAAAGAGGGGTTTATTTTGTCATATTTTTTCATGCATTTCTAGCTTCATCATTGCTGTCAATGTATCAGACACTTGTGGTTATAACAAACAAACTAACTAACAAATTACAGATTTTTAAAACCGAAAAATCCGACATCAGCAAAAATTAAATCTGAAAATTCAAAATAATAAAATGGATTTCATAGGGCCTGTAACAGGTGACACCTGGACTGGCCATCTGACGTATGCATAGTGCTGCAGGAAGAGGGCAGCAACCCTGTGGGATTCGCCTGTCAGTCATGGCAGTGACACAGAGAGGTGAGGAAGAGGGTGTGTGGGCTTTCCTTCTCTCTTAGTGGCTGGGAGGCGGGTCTTGGGGGGATTGCTGGTACTATAAATTAATACTTTGTTGTTTCCTCAAATCTGCCCCTTTAGACCTGAACAGCGAGCTAGCGGTCATGCGGCTCGGCAAAGAACACGGACGGACGGGCGGAAGGAATAAAATCCCTAAAAGAAACGTAAAGAGAAGGACCTAAGAAATAGAGAGAAAGCGGGGAAATCATTGGGCAGACCCCGATAGTGTTTTAAAACCTAGCTGAGAAACAGCAAAGGGTAGGATGGAGACCCGAGTCGTACAGGTAGCGGCAACTGGGGAAAAACCCGCTGCAAAGTGCAGCACATTTATTTTGTAGTTTTCATTACTGTGTTTTATTTTCCCTTTTTCTTTTTGCCTATTCGTTTTCATTATTCTTTGAGCACCTGCGAGTGCACCTGTTCTGGACTGTGTACCCTGCCGCGGTATTACCGTAGGTTCTGGATACCATAGTTGGTAGCCAGACCACGGACAACAGCGCCCTCTGCGGGCTAAAAGAAATCACTGCACCGCAACAAAAATAATTAAACCAAATAAATCTGAGCACCTGTGCGGTGTCTCAACTCCAACTTCTGTCTCCTGTGTCAGTGAATACCCACACCCCATCACAGGGCCCTGGATGTGATGTGCTTGAATAAAACTTTTGAGTTGTATCCAATAGTTTGTCTTACATTTTAATATTGATAATGTTTAAAATGTACTGTTATAATGACTGCCGTTGGCGGTTCTAGTGTGAAGTAGTCCATAAATGTACTGTGTGTGTGTGTGTGTGTGTGTTGGGGGATGTCTATGTTTTGTACGGCCTTCCTGCTGGAGATTACATGAGATTAAATCAGAAGAACAGGATCTTGACTGCTGAAACATGGGGTTTTACAGCTATTTTTATCGTGAGAAAGCGACTGACCCTGCCCTCAAGCTGCCAAAAGGTCGTCCTTTTGCTGTTTCACGATGTATTCAAGTCGATTTTCAAGTGCATGTAAACCAAGCCACTTTCAGCAGCAATACAGTAAACCAACAGGAATAGCAACAACTAGTCTCAGGTTTGAATGACAAGCTGTAGAAATCAAACAACTGGATGCAGACTGATTACTTTAAATACATTTTATGAGCACACTGTGAACAAACAGCACAATCAGCACTAACACATGTAGTCTACTAGATATTTCTAATGACTACAATTATTATTATTTCTTTTTACTTTTGCTAATACATTTTAGCACCTTCATGAACGTTCACTCAACTCCTAATTAAAAAAAAAAAAAAATGTTACCGGTGCTTTTATTCTTTTACATGTTTTACATTATTTTTAGGGTAGATAAAAGCAGTTCACAAACCATGTTCATTTCTATTTAAGAGGTACTGGATCCACTAGAGCGAGGCAGTTCTAAATTCTATTGGGTGGTGTGTGCCGCTGTCAGCTATGTAGCTATGAAACATATAACTTAGCTGACCGATTTCAGACACGATGGCAAATTCGGTAACACCTCAAAAAAAAAAACGGATGCAAAAATATAGAGATGAATGAGAGAGGGATTTTACATGGGTGAACAAAGTTCATGACAATATTTTCAAAGCCCGGTGCACTGTGTGCAGAAAATAATTTTCGATCTCTCACGGCGGAGTTTGTGACCTTCGACAGCATGAAGCGGGAGAAGGCCATGCTCATAACTGTCGAACAAGGAGAACCAATCAGGCTGTTCAGTCATTCTTTGTTCCAGAGAGATCACCTGAAGCTGATAAGGTAGGCAGGCTACTGTACTTCTCCTTGCATAATTTATTCCTCTAGCTAGAGCGATTACAATTATATTAGCTGGACCCGAGCACAAAGTTATGATTTTCTTCTGTAATGCGGTCTCCAGTCTCTTTTTTTTGTTTCTTGTGGACTTTAAGTGTAATTATTTTAATTAATTACGCTTTGGACTGTGTTGTTCTTGTGTAGTTTTGACTTTTGATCGTTTACGAAATACATTTTCTGGGTCGCTTTCACAACTCAAAGGGCACCACCAATTAGTAGCTAACGTTACTCTTAACATTTAAAATGGACTTTATACTTTACGTGTGTGCACTCACATTCCGTTCATCATTCTAAGTGTATTTTCTTGATGTGTGATATGTAAGTAGCGTTTTAATGTATCGATCATTCTCTGGGTTCTTGTAATCTAAGAACATACGAACATAAGAAAGTTTACAAACGAGAGGAGGCCATTCAGCCCATCTCGCTCTTTGGTTGTTAGTAGCTTATTGACCCCAGAATCTCATCAAGCAGCTTCTTGAAGGATCCCAGTGTGTCAGCTTCAACAACATTACTGGGGAGTTGGTTCCAGACCCTCACAATTCTCTGTGTAGTGCCTCCTATTTTCTGTTCTGAATGCCCCTTTATCTAATCTCCATTTGTGACCCCTGGTCCTTGTTTCTTTTTTCAGGTCAAAAAAGTCCCCTGGGTCGACATTGTCTATAAGTTTTAGGATTTTGAATGTTTGAATCAGATCGCCGCATAGTCTTCTTTGTTCAAGACTGAATAGATTCAATTATTTTAGCCTGTCTGCATACGACATGCCTTTTAAACCTGGGATTTCTGAGTCAACATAAATGCCTAAGATGTAGCCTATTTATATATTTGCATTTTAATAGTATGTATTGAACGCATTGCTGTTATTATTTGCATTACACAATTTGTATTTAAATATTGAAATAACTAGCTAGTATTACTTAATGTAGCTAGAGTGAACTTTGATTCCTTATTCATTATTATTGATATATATATATATATATATATATATATATATATATATATATATATATATATATATATAATGTATTGAAATAATATTTATATACTTATTTATATACATATTTTAATACTTAAGATAAAATAATTGCCAGACACATGTTTTAATACAGAATCAGTTGTTTATTAGCCTATTTCATGTTATTTCTAATAAGTTACGTATTTAGTGTAAGAGGTTTTTAATAACACAGGCTACTTTATTAATAGGTCACAGCTGCTGTGTTGGCTAATGTATACCACACAGTGAAGCACAACTTGAGCTACAACAGTACAGACTGTGTTTTGAAACTGGCACAGAAAACGTTTAGTGATTCATACATCTGTAAAAGACTTGCCTGTGGGAGAACAAAATCAGAGTCACTTGTGAAGGATGTGCTTGCCCCAAAAGCAGTAGCTGACGTCATCCAGACCTTATCATCCACCAATGGGAATGAGAAGCCACTTTCCTTTTCCATACAAACGGATGCCTCAAACCAAGGGAACAGGATAATGTTTCCTATTGTAGACCAGTTCTTCAATCCTTAGGATGGTAGCAAACAAAATGATTGATTTTGTGAAAAATCCAGGTGAATCTGCAGATGGCATTGTTAAATGCATCACCATCTCACTGGAGAGGTTTGGATTATCTCTGAATTCAGTTTCAGCTTTTAGTGGCGACAACACACGTCAACTATTGTGTCCATCGCAAAACAAATGGAGCGACAGCCGAAACAGGTGTTCAGTAGAGCTTGTGAACCACAATTTTGATGTGGGGTGAGCAGACTTCCACTCCTTGATCATGGAGGACAAACCTCTCCTTGCTGCTGCAAGAAGCAACCAAAAATATGTATGGAAAAGGAAATAAAGAACTTAATGGCTGCCAATAAAGATTCAATATATGTTGGTACCATCCATGTTTTGACACAACAACATTGTTCTTAGCTCATCATAAGCAATTTGTAAATCAGTAATAATTTCTACTTTACTAACAATTTCTAAATTCACATATCTTAGTCATTTTGACAAACAACTCTGATTCTGTAAAGACTTACAAACTCAGGCTGAGAATTGAGCAGAATTTGTATCTGCAGAGAGTTACTTAAGATCATATATATATATATATATATATATATATATATATATATATATATATATATATATATATATATATAATATTAATTTATCTTTAGCTTTATGCAGCAAATTCATTCTGGCATGTGACTTCCTGTCAGCAGAAATTTCATCGGGAACCAGGGCAGGTTGCATGTCCACTGCTTAATTTGAAATGTGCAATAGCTTTGTGGTATTTATTTTAAAGAGGAAATTTATTTTAAAGGGAACTTGTAATTCCACATAGTTCTAGGTTTTTCATTGATATTTGTTTGTATTGAATGTGTGTGAAATCCTGACATTTGCCAAGAATCTACAAAAGTGCCCTGGAACTAACGTTATACTGTATATAATAAATGTTTTTGGCTAATAGAAAACGTAAAAAGCCTATGATGCTTTCATTTGTCAAAATATCTTAAAATACATTAACTAATAATTATATTTTAAGAGGTCTACTGTATCTGTGAGAGTAAATAAATAAAAATGTGGGGGGGGCACAGGTGTTGCGTGGCGTTGCGTTAGGGTCTGTTCCTTATTTTTGAGGGCATGAGGTGGCAATCCTACGTCAGAGTGGGTCATAATATCATTCTGTGTGTGAACGTAACAGAATTGAAATATACGGAGGAGGAATCTTAAACCATTCTCTGTGTCTTATTGATTTCTGGTCACAAACTCCCCCACTGACAAAGAATGCTTTTAAAAAGAGTCATAAACTAACTGCTGGCTTATCTTCACAATCGCTAAATGACTCTTGGCTCCGGAAGCCAGACAGTTCTGGGTGCTTTGACACTGTGGCAATCTGCCCCGCCCCTGTGTGTATTTTTGTGTTTTATGTTGTATGTAGTGTGTAAATGTTGGTGTATTGTAGTTGGTACACAGGATATAATGTGGATAATGAGCACGAGTGTTTAAAATATATAGTTGTATTTAGGCATGGTGATTGCACGTCACGTGCATTTAAAGTGTTTAATAATATGTGAGCACGGGGTTGCACAAATTAATTCACGTGCTGGGATTCAAGTGAATAATTAATTAGGCTTCCAAGTCAAAGGCTGGGGAAGCCTATTGTTATTGCTGTGTTTATTATTATCATTATTATTATTATAATTATTTTTCTTCCCAAACATCATCGCAGAGTTATGAAAACGCATACGTAAGTAGATGCCTATGGCTGGACAACCAGACTGGCGTCCCCGAATGAAAAAGTCACATGGTTCGACCGCCATATTGGATCTCGTGAAAATTTTGGGAATTTTTCAAAACTCTTGCCGTTAAAACAACTTAAGGTGGAACTATGACAATGGCAGCAGATAGTGCAGCAATGGCCTATAAAAACATATGTTCAATCGAGGTCGATTGAACAAGTACTTTGCCCGCTACGCTGGATTGGCGCCAAATATTCAAGAATCTTCTTGTCTTAAACCGCAACGTCAATCGACACCTAAATTGGCACGCATGTTCATGACCAGGTCCTTTCTACCGTTTGTAAAATCCACGCTTTTTCGTTAGAAAACATGGCTGCGCCGCGCGCAAATAACCGTTTCATGGCGGCTCTATTTTCATACATTTGTGCATAAATCCAAGGTGCAATACTCTACAGTTGTGAAACTTTATATGACCATAGAGACTCACGTGAAGTACTGGTGATTTTGGTCACATGGTTTGGTGGCCATATTGATAATTGTAAAAAAACTTTTGCAACCCATAACAAGAACACAATTGCACTTATGCTCTTCAATGTCAACGCAATTGCACAGACCATTGGAAAGTAATAACTGCTGAAGATTGAAACAGATTGCTCACACGGCGCGGCGGCCATATTGGAATTTACGTTGAAATTTTAACTCATAGGGCGTGCATGGAACACGTACAGGAAGTCATATGTGCTCTATAAAAAAATGTCATCGCCCGTGACCTCTGACCTCTCCTAAAGGTCAAACGTGATGCATAGCATCATCAAAATACGCAACTGGCTATAAAACTGCCTATAACTTATCGGCTGCACCAAAATGCATGAAATTTGACACGGATGTAGAGGACTATGGGATGTTATGCCATGGTCAATATGGTGGCCTTTGGTCACATGGTGTGGCAACCATCTTGGATTAAATGAAAATTGAGCAATTTTCAAAAGTCTTCTCATGAATGGTAAATACCACAGCTGTGAAAAATTTTGTACATAGTACGCTAACCAATGCGCTTAAATTTCACGATAACTGCTTGGAAGCCTTTATAGTTGCTAGCAACTCTAGTTTGTAATTGAATCCCGGCACAACAGTATATATAGATGCACAAAGCACTCACTCGGGGTTGTAAGTTCGGGAGTGGAGAACGGTGAGAGAGAAGGAGATATTTAAATATAACAATTGCTACTACGTGCTGGAGAACCAGCACGGTACTTGTTTTGTGCTTAGTGTTTATCCGCCCTGTTTGTTAGTGTCTATTCGTTTTGTTTGTCTGTTTATTTAAGTGCCGTGTTCTGTTTTGTACAACCTTTTTATTTACAATAAACCGGCACAAGCAAGCGCCTTCATCATTTCATTTCACTTAAGTACTGTGTGTGTTTCCTTTCCTGGGTCTGACGTCACCACTCAGCCAGCTGTGTCACAGACAGCTAAGACAAAAACCAGTCCATCACATAAATCCAACCGACAGGGGGCAGAAATAGTGGACCAATGGAGAACAAGGGGTTGCATCAGAACGGGAACAACCAATGAGAAACACTCCATGTGGACTCAGGCACCGCCCAAAATAATAGATAATTCTTGATAGGTTGTCTGGACGACGCAGAGAGCATCTTTATCTCGCAAGAGTGAGAATTGCCTTCTGAACCAAAACTATATACAGTGGTTTGCAGAAGTATTCACCCCCTACCAATAATGTCACATTTTGTTGAATTACAAATAATATATGCACAGTTTTTCAAACAAACTTTTTTTACTCAGAGCTGTAGTGATTAAACTGAACACTGTTATATGAGGAGGTTAAATGTCAGCAAAACTTGCAAAGAAAATGTACAAAATGAAATTTACTGGTTACATAAGTATTCAGCCCCTTAAGTCAGTACTTGGTAGAAGCACATTTTGCAGCAATTACTGCTATGAGTCTTTTTGGATAGGTCTCTACTAGCTTTGCACAGTAGGATGGTGAAATTGGTGCCCATTCTTAACAGGAAAATTGCTCCAGTTCTGATAAGTTTGTTTGGACTGCAATCTTCAAGTCTCGCCATAAATTTTCGATTGGATTCAAGTCAGGACTTTGACTGGGCCACTCAAGAACATTAATTCTCTTCTTGTTCAACCACTCAAAGTGTGGCTTTGGTCATTGTCCTGCTGAAATGTGAATTTCCTCCCCAGTTTCAGAGTTTTGGCTGACTCAAACAGGTTTTCCTCAAGGATTCGCCTGTAGTTTGCACCATCCATTCTCCCCTCTATCCTGACAAGCTTCCCAGTCCCTGCTGAAGAGAAGCATCCCCATAACATGATGCTGCCACCACCATGCTTTTTTTGTTGTTGCTTTTTTTAAAATAAATTTAGTCGTCGCCAATTCTTTTACCCCGGTTTTCTCCCCAATTTAGTGTGCCCAATTATTATCTGTATCCTCGGCTCACCGCAACCCCCCCGCCGACTCGGGAAACGGCGGCTGGAACACGCGTCCTCCGAAACATGCTCCTGCCAAGCGGTCATTTTTCGCAATGCAGATCCACAGCAATGCCACCAGACCTATAGTGCCGGAGGACAACACAGATCTGGCGGCTCCACTGCAGAATCACAGGCGCCCTATCGGCCACAGGGGTCGCTGATGCGCGGTGAGCCGTGATTCCCCTGCCAACCTAAGCCCTCCCTACCCGGCAGCGCCAGCCAATTGTGCGCCGCCCCTAGGAACTCCCGGTCACGGTCGGCTGTGACATAGCCTGGATTCGAACCTGCGATCTCCAGGCTATAGGGCACATCCTGCACTCCGCGCGGAGCGCCTTTACTGGATGCGCCACTCTGGAGCCCCTGCCACCACCATGCTTGACAGTTGGGATGGTGTTGACTGGGTGATGCACATTGTTGGGCTTGCACCAGAAGTAACGCTTGGAATTTAGACCGAAAAGTTCAATTTTTGTCTCGTCTGACCACAAAACCTTTTTCCACATGTCTGCAGTATCATCTACATGCTTTTTCGCAAACTCCATACGTGGTGTAAGATGAGGCTTTTTGAGTAATGGCTTCTTTCTTGCCACCCACCCATACAGGCCAGCTTTGTGTAGGGACCGGCTTATTGTTGATGTGTGAACACTGTCTCCCATCTCAGACAAGAACTTTGCAGATCTCTCAAGGTCATTGTTGGCTTGAGAGTGACATCCCGAACCAGTTTCCTGCTTGCCCTGCTCAGTTTGGGAGTGCGATCTGATCCGGGTAGTGTCTGGGTGGTATGATGCATCTTCCACTTCTTAATGATGGACTTCACTGTGCTGAGAGGGATAATCAGCACCTTTGAAATTTTATTGTACCCTTCTCCTGCTCTGTGACTCTCTACCACTTTATCCCTGACTTGTTTCAAAAGCTCCTTGGTCTTCATGGTTGCTTTGTTGGATCACTATGTGAGTTGCAGTTTGAAAGTCTTTATATACCTGAGGGAAATTATCTACAAGTTAAACCACTTTGAGTACACACAGGCTGAAACCATTTAACTAATTTTGTGACCTTTCAAACAAATCATTTGCACCTGAGCTGATTTAGGGCTGCAGTAGCAAAGGGGTTGAATACTTATGCAACTGAGATTAATCTGTTTTTCTCTGTAAATCTTATTTATATTCTATATGCATTTTTTAACTTTATCAATGTGGAGTAGTTTGTGTAGATTCTACACGTAAAGTCTAAATTGAAAGCATTGTGGAGTACACTCAGGTGCCAACAAAATGTGAAAACTTTGCAGGGGGGTGAATACTTCTGCAAACCACTGTATATGAGACTGATTTAATGATGCTTTGATTATCAGATATTAACGAAAGTAAATATTTGTGTTACTAATGATACCCCTGTTAAGACTAACCTTCGTCTTCAATAGCTGTCAGGAATGCGGTTGTAACCTTTAAGGGAATCTCCCATAGATTGCGTTGGATCGCTACTCAACCAGCGGGAGTGGGGTGTCGTTATTTTATGTTTCCTTTTCTGTACTGTTTAGTTAATTCTTCCTTTCTATATTATTTTAGCTTAGTTGTTGCACCTTTAATTTTTCCTTTATTTATTTTTATTTCTAATAAAACTGTTCTTTTGTATTCTCTAGAAACTTTGTCTAGTCTGATTATTTCGATCAAGGTGTGTTCTACATGACTTGAATTCAAACAAGGTATTTTATTATTTCAATTTAAACTAGTCCAAATACAAATATACCTTGCACACTACACTGGACGTAAGTGAACAGTTTTCCGGTAAAGCCCCATGGAATGCTCACATGATCACGTGTGTTCCTGTAGAGACAGTACAGCTTGAATTCAAACAAAAAGAAAGTCTTCAACAGTTTCAAAAGAAGGTATGTTTGTCAGTGCTATAGGCCATGCTTGGCAGTAGCTGCAAAATGTAGCGAGTGCATTTTTGTTTGAAATTGAATGCCTGTAAACTGTAAATATATGTCTAGACTCGCTTTTGTGTTCCAACTTTATTTACTGTGAAATACTGTAAATGCACCGGTCAGTCTACATAGTTTGCTGGACTTGATTTTTTGTAAGCGATTTGCTGTAAAACAATTCTACTTGTACATGTATATAAAATTGCCAATCAAAAAAAGAATGCTAGTTGTTTTTATGTTTCTGCCATTTCAGATTGGTATTGTTATGAAATAAGAAAATGAGACTCTGTTTGTATGGTTTTTTTAATTAGCTTCATAATTAGGCACTAAAACAACATTTCTGCGATTTTTCATGGTCACAATTGAGCTGCATTTTTTGAAGATCTCACCACAATTGATGTAGGGCCTTCATTATTTTCAATATTAACTCACGAATTGTGTTTCGCTGGGAACAGTAGAAATAGCACTGAGGATGCTTCGCCCCCCTACTGTAAAAAGCTTCCGCTGTCACTGAGAATCGGTACTGAAAGACAGTTCATTAACAGGCTTTGGTAGCAAGCAATGTATAATTTAAAGCTGAATCTAATGCATTGGAAAATGGTTTAAATTAATTCTTTATACTATCACTGTAGAGCCTAACTGAGATGCAAAGTGTAGTATCTTTTTGGTCACCGCAGGATGGCACTAAGGCACAGAGAGCTGAGTTTGGAACCCATGATACACTGGCTCCTACTCAATAGGCTATTAAACTCCCATGTCTGGTAACAGAAAGCATAACATTTCTCACATACCTAACACCTTACACCACATTTTTTCAGGTAAAAAGCAAGCAACCTATTGATTTTCACATGACCATAAAAATAATAATAAAATAGCACCACTCATCTCTGTGCTATTCTTTGTAAGCATTTTTTTAATTTAAAAAAGTTCCTGCAAAAAGTTACCAACCTTATTTCTTACATTATCCTGTGACAAGCAGGCTGTAGTGGTGACTTCAGCCCCGGAAGAAACACACAGTACTGCAAAGTGAAATGTGAATTGCGCTGTTGTGCGTTTAATAATGAACAAAATAAAAGGTTTTAAACAAAAAAACAGCACATGGCACTTGCGGCCAAAATAAATAGACAAACAAAACAGACTAACACTTAAATGAACAGTGGACTAACAGACAAACAAACAAACACGGCGAGTCAAAACAAATACTTATTATTTTAGTTTATTTTACTCTCCTTCTCTCTCCCATTCTCTACTCACCGAACACCCAACCCCGAGTGAGTAAAACGTGCATCTATATATACAATTGTGCTGGGATTCAATTACCAATTAATTATTCACTTGAATCCCAGCACATGAACTAATCTGTGAAAACTCTGTGCTCATATATTATGTAGTTTAAATGCACGTGAAGTGAAGTGCAATCCCCGTGCCTAAATACAATTATACATTTTAAACACTTGTGCTCATTATCCGCATTATATCCCGTGTACCAACTACAATACACCAACATTAACACACGCAACATACAACATAAAACACAAAAATACACACAGGGGCGGGGCACATTGCCACATATACCCCCACCTTGTGCGCAGCACACATGGCCTCAATGGCCACCTCCCCCCTTAAAATCCCAAAAGTCTCGCTCAAAGTCCAAGAACAGGGACTTCAAGGGATTCACGGTTGGCAATGTTGCCAATAGCCAGGCTGCTACTGGCAATGCTGTCAGTGTAACTGTTGACAGCAGGGTGGCACACTCCAGCAGCGGAAAGGCTGCTTCCTCCCGTAGCGCCTCTGGCAGCGGAAAGACTGCCAGGTGCAATGCTGTCAGCGGACCTGCTGACAGCTACCATACTGACTCCTTCAGCCGGGGCTGTCCTGGCAGCGGAACAGCTGCTAATGGTGAGGAGGTCAACTGACGTGCTGGAAGCTCTAAGGCTGGCTCCTCCAACCCCAGCAAATCCCCAGAGGCCAGCAGCAAACTACTTCCAGGGCAGGTATCTCCCAGCAATAGCGAGCTGGTCTCCCCAGGCAATGCAGAGCAACAGGCAGCCCCAGGTGATGCGGAGCAACAGGCAGCCCCGGGCGATGCGGAGCAACAGGCAGCCCCAGGCGATGCGGTGAGGCATCCTTGGGTGAAGTGAAGCAGGCATCCTTGGGCGAAGCGAGGCAGGCATCCTTGGGCAGTGTGAGGCAGGCATCCTTGGGCGGTGCGAGGCAGGCATCCTTGGGCGGTGCTGGAGTCAGGACCAGTCGTGGTGCTGTGGTTGGCCACCGTGGCAGTGGCTGCAGTGGTGCTGGCCCTCTTGGTAGCCGCTCCGGCCGGGCTGTTTTTCGCTGTGCTCCCCTCAGCAGACTATGCAGTGGTTGCTGAGGAATGCCAGCATTACATCCTGGTACTTCTTCTGGTGAAGGGAGAGGCAGCTCCTGCTCCTCTCCCCCTGGTGGTGATGGAGGCAGAGGTAACTCCTGCTCCTCTCCTCTTGGGGGTGATGATGGCGGTCGGGGAAGTGATACCAGCAGGCATTCACCCTCTGCTGGTGGAAGTGGACCCAGCAGGCATTCACCCTCTGCTGGTGAAAGTGGACCCAGCAGGAATTCACCCTCTGCTGGTGGAAGTGGTGGAGGTAGAGGCAGCTCCTGCTGCTCTGTTCCTGGCGGTGGAGGTGGCGGAGATAGAGGCAGGTCCTGCTGCTCTGCTCCTGCCGGTGAAGGTGGCAGAGGCAGAGGCAGCTCCTGCTGCTCTGTTCCTGGCGGTGGAGGTGGGAGCAGCGTGTAGTCTGGCGACGAAGGTGGAAGCAGTGTGTAGTCTCCCCTGTTGCAGGGGACTGGTGCGGCTCTCCCCCTATTGCAGGGGACTGGTGCGGCTCTCCCCCTATTGCAGGGGACTGGTGCGGCACTCCCTCTATTGCAGGGGACTGGTACGGCTCTCTCTCTAGCTCGGAAGGCGAAACCAGCAATGGCTCCTCTCCCGGTGTTGGAAGCTCGTGCTCCCCCCATCTGGGCGCTGGCAAGCTGGCATAGGGGCATCCCGACCAGTCGTGTACCCCTTCCTCACGTAGTGCTCACCTCCGCAGATGGGGCATAGTTGGGGTAGCTGTCCGAGGGAGATAGTTTGTGCTGGAATGCCAAGGCTCAGCGCAGCAGTAACACCAAGGCTGCTGTTCCTCCGGCTGGTGTTGTGGCTGCTGCCTTCTGCCGTTCTTTCCCATCCCGACACAGGCGCACGGGATTTAATCAATAAACATGAACAAAAAGTAAACAATAATGTCATGTGTTGCTACCAGCGATGGTAACGCGCAGAGGACGATACATGACTGTACAAACACTCAAAATAAAACACAATACAACAAACTATAAATCAAAGGTGTCGTGAAAACGTCAGGCCTTGCAGCAGCCCCGATCACAGTGATCTCTATGTTTTTATACTAATGATCCGCTGAGACACGCCCACCTGCCTGCTGGAACAGCTCATTGCTCCATGCAGACAGGTAATTGTCCCCTGCGGAGCGCCACAGCAGTTAAACAATTAATTAAGTCAATCTATTTACAATGCAACCCAAAAATATACAATAAAACTACATATTTCCCATGTGTAGGGCTTCCGCCCTGCCACTTACCCTTTACAAATTCTCCATATCTTCTCAGGCTAAAATAGCAATTTAGTATCTATTTTCTGATCTCATTAACAATGCCATGTTTCCTAAAAACAACGTATTAAACCCTGAGGAGATAACTGTTGTAGAGGAAAGTCATGTTGCAAGTATGATGTCAGCCCAGTTTGTCTGACATACTACACAAATCTGAAATTAAGCTGAATGAAAAATGTTACTGTAAATAGGGCTAATGTATGTCAAAATCAGATGTCTCCTTCAAGTATATTTTGCAATAAATACAACATTTTGTAACAAGGCTGTTGTTCATATTTCTGTTAGGTGATCACTCTCAGAAATGTCTTGAATCAAACCTGGAAATCATTTTAGTTGTTTAACTAGTCATGTAAGAGGCTGTTTGATGCCACTAAATTGAAAACATTTAGAAAAGTTAAACTTTCTTCTTGTACTTTACAGACAGATTCAAAGGAGGATTTGATTTGTACATTTACATCTGTTAGTATCTGCCCAAATCTACCATCAGTCATTTCAACTTTGTAGCTGTTTCTTTTCCTGGAACTACTACATGATATTGTGGTATATAATTAAGGCTTCTGATTTTCGGTTTTAACCGATAAAACCAGATAAAACACCCCCGATACAAAGAAAATGACATCGGTGGATAGCTAATAAATACTGCAAAAACTGTGGAAATGGTTAATCAATTCACGTTGACTTTACCCTTTTTCCATTAAAAAATAAAACCTACTACCAAAATAATAATAAACATTTCCCAGTACTGCTTGGCAATGTCCCGCCTTCCTGCCTTCCATCT